>LR991088.1:17442500-18067500 GCA_905163515.2 Lymantria monacha
TAATGCTATGGATAAATAAATTAATAAAAGTACTACCAACGACGTTTTTACAGCTTACAATAAATTATAAAATTAAATATAGTTTGGTGTATCGATAACAGTAGCAATATTTTTCTATACAAAAATAAGTGTAACATTATAGTTCATATAAATTAAAAACTTTTAGTATTTATTTTTTGAATGAATGTAAATTTAAGTTTAAAAATATCAATATTAGAAAAGAGATCATTAAATAATGTAAGAATTCTGTGGAGAGTTGCACGTTCATCAGCATTAGTGTGACATGTATTAGTTGCAAACAGTGGATAATTTCGAGTAGTGCGACGAAGTACAGTTCGTGTTTTCTTTAAGATTTTTATAAGTGTTAAATGAGCTAGTGAGAAAATATAGTCATATTGTAAGGCCCTACCCGACTAGAAAAAAAGTATGGTTCAACCAGATCATGTATCTGGACCCGATCAGGATAGAATGAGGCATACCGGATCCGGCAAACCCTATCAGGATCAGGTCTGGTCCTGATCAGGATAGCCTGATGTGAAATAACATCAAGTATGGTAAGGCATACCGGATCAGGACCAGATCAGTACCAAATAAGGATAGCCTCATGTGAAATATCATCAAGTATAGTAAGACATTCCGGATCAGGACCAGGTCTATACCAAATAAGGACAGCCTGATGTAAAATATAATCAAGTATATGGTAAGGCATGTAGTATATCAGGATCAGAAACAGTTTTCGTAACACAAAAAAAATATCAATCAAAATTCAAAAAAGTATCATATCATGATTGTCACATTTATGCCACGGTGTAAATTGTATTTGCATCAGAGGAGATTAATCTGAAATCTTTAATTAATCATATGTATTTAATAATAGATAATAATAATGTTTAATTAATAGTATAAAAATAATTTATATTTAAAGTAAAAACAAAAATAAATAATAGGTACATTTGAAAACATAGATAGAAATAAATGTAATAATATTGTAACAACCCTTCTAACATTTAATGTTTTGGGTCATAATAAATAAATGGCGTTAGTAAAATGACGTCATTATCTGAATCGCGGTGTTAAGATTCTCCGAAGCGTAATGACATCGCCTAATATTAAATTAGTTGTTATCGAATCAGATCAAAACAGATCGATCAGGTCACGAACGAGAAATTCAAGCGACAGTAGAAGTCGTTAGCATCTGGTGGTTGCGCCCTAATTGGAACGGCTCACTGGGACTCTCTATCATAAGAATATAGCACTGCATTCGCTGCCTACGTCATATATTAATTCATATTATTATCTATTAAACATGTTCTTTAAGAAATTCATGTTTTTTAAAAGGACCGGACTGGGCATACTCGTTTTGGATCAGGCAAGATATATAACGCAGATGATTGATTTGGTTCTGATCAGTAAAATTTCATCCGGATCCGATCAGGAATGCCTGATCTGGACCCGATTAGGAATGCCTGATCTGGACCCGGTCAGGAACGCCTGATCTGGACCCGATAAGGTTTTCCTGATCGGGTCCAGATATATCTTCTGCGTTATATACCTTATCTGGTCCAGATCGGGCATGCCCGGTCCGGTCCTGCTAAGGAAGACAAAAAAAATTCTAGTCGGGTATATAATCTATATACATACACTGTGAGAGATTTGCTTAAATTCGAATTTGATATTAGGTATATAGCCATGGTAGAATTAACCAGATGTTTAATTAGGTTAGGCAGAGGATCCAACGACGCGTATATGTGACTAATAGTTTTCGTGACTGCTACTTCACGATATTTGAATCGAAAGTCACGATATTCTCCTTCAAGGGCTAAGTAGTACTATAATTCAACCACTTTAGGTCCACCACATATAATTTTATAAGTCACACATATTTCTTGAGTAAAAAGTGATCTATCTGTAAAGTACACTTTGAAAAACTTGACTTATTATGATAAAAATATTAAAGTAATCCAAGATCGTGATAGGTATAATAGTTTTAGATTTTTTATTTCATTTACGTCTCAGACTATTTTCACCATTGCTGTGTGGTAGCGGCTAAGTAAACTACCAATACTTACTTCGCTCGTGGATGTTTTAAAGACGCCTAAAAGCTTTATTTTGACCAACTCCACCAGATGCCGTCTGGTCATAAAACTATTGCCAAAAACTTTTGCAATAATATATATTGCAAAAGTGGGATAGATAGTAGTACACATTGCGTCAAACCCAAGTTATTAGGACAAGAGGCAGATGATGATCATTTACGTATCTCACCAGAACTTAGCTAATTATAATATACCTCCTTAAGAGGTTTATATGTATTTAATTACAAATATACTACAAAATAAATGCTTGCAAAAATAATAAAATATAATTTGATGTTATAAAATAATCTTCTATGTTATTACATGCAAAGATACATAAAATAAAATCTTATGAATAGTTGCTTGTGTCATAAATTAACATATTCAGTAAGGGAAATTTATTGGCCAGAGTTTTATTACATATATTAACTTATGACCATCGTACTGTGCCGCTACGAATACTACCAACCCTTACTTTGCTCGTGGATGTCGTAAAAGACGACTAAAAGCCATATAACGACCTGGGCCAACTCCATCTGATGCCGTTTGGTCAACAATTACATTTCCAAGGAGGGTTGACGTCTGGCCGGTCATAAAACTATTGCCAATAACTTTTGCAATATATACTATGAAATAAGAGTACGTATTGTATCAACCCCAAGTAATTGGAATAAGAGTAGGAGAATGATGATTAACTTATGACCATCATACCACCACTACTTTTATAAATATCATTATTTTGTAATGGACGATTAAGTACTTATGAATATATGTACATTTGAAATATGGTAGAAGAAATAAAAAATAGAAATAAAAAACTGATTTTGAAGAAAATTATTTATTAAACATTAGCGTAGACTACATTCGTAAAATTATGCGAAAATATGTGAACTATTTTAAATATTATAAAAGCGCCTATAAATAAAACTCACTTTGGTGCATATCCATGCTCGTAGCAGTCTTTTACAATAACGTTAGGCGGTTTAGACTTTATTTAATATTGGAAGTATTAACCGCATTTCTATACAAATATTTTATAGTATTTTTATTTACCCAGAGATGGTAAAACGTTGGCTGGAAGGAAGTTCACGGATTTCTGAAAATAAAAATGTAACCAGATATAGTTAGCATACTATGAAATGTAATTATAATAAATAAAAAAAACATTGCTTATCATAATGAGTTCTGGATATACAACTGAGCACCTATATTATATAAACGGGTATTTTGACTGATAATAATTAATCCCTGGAATTCAATTACAATTATTTAAAACATATATTTATCAGAATAATCAGAATAATCGAAAGCACAATAAAATCTTTCGGTAAATTGAGGATCAGGATTTTATATATTGTTTTGTATGAAAATAAAGTAAAGCTGTGTGGTAGCGGCTACAAATACTGCCAACCCTTACTTTGCTCGTGGATATCGTAATAGACGACTAAGAGCCTTATAACGACCTGGGCCAACTCCATCTGATGCCATTTTGGCAACAATTACATTCCCAAAACTCCATCTGATGCTGTTTTGGCAACAATTACATTCCCAAGGAGAGTTGACGTCTGGCAGGCGGCCGGTCATAAAACTATTGCCAATAACTTTTACAATATTGTAAAAGTTATTGGCATATAGTACATATGTATTTTGAAAGAAGAGTACATATTGTATCGACCCCAAGTAATTGGGATAAGAATAGGAGAACGATGATGATGAAAATAAAGTATTTGTATCTTTTGCATTAAATATTAGAATAATACAAACCGGTAATGGAGAACTGGTGTGATATCCATTCTCATCAGAGATGTAATCGACGACAACAAGTTTTCCATCTGTGTCTTTGTAGGTATAAGACCCTTTGACTACCACGTAATTGTTTTCTTGTCCAGGATTCACCAAATAACCGGTTTCTTCACGTGTTATACCATTAGATGTCTCGTAACTGCATAAAATAATAAATTTTATTAATAATTAATACTTATCATGTCTCTGATGATGAAGGTCGCGAATATTACCAATGAATGTCGCAACAGCTAAAAGCGCTGTACTGTCCTGCTTTGATAATTAATGTCAAACAAATGATCTTTTATAAAACTAAGTCAAATCGGAGTAGAATGTTTTAACGCTTTTTATATATAATTCAGAAAGAAAAAATGAAATATTAACTGCATATAGATTTGAATGGAAGCAGGTGAATAATAAGGATGGTTAAAGAAATACATTAATTTAGCATTGAGATAAATAAAATTATGTCAGTTACTTGCTTTTTGTATATGCCGACTGAATTCAAGCCTCCTACTGAATTCAAGCCTATTTTCCTATTTTTTTATAATACTCAGAGTATTTAAATAATATTTTAATTCACGTCGAACTGAATGAATTCGATATTTTTACTCCATTCAATATACTGGGTAGTCGACTTAAATATTCTACTACATAACGAGCTATTTTATAATTAAAGTTTATTCACTTTATTAATTACGTTTTATTGAGGAATATATTCAATGTCGAATGATGATATTCGAATGAGTATTTTACATATGAAATGAAATTATCTCGGGAATAGTTAATTTTCTCGTTAACTTTTTCAATATACTGCTAATAAATAACAACGTGAATTAAAATTAATAATAATGTAATAAATATCGCCTGTAGTTAAGATACAGTAATAGACGTCAAATATTTTTTGTGAATAATAATTATTAATTGTAGTAGGACCACGCTGTTGACAGTTCTCTGTCTACAGCAGCAGGCCGGTCCGTCTGGGGTAGTACCACACACTCGCAGAAGATCGACGTATGAGTAATGGCAACGTGCTATTGCGCTTCGTTCATTGAGCGAGATATCCGGAAGCCCAATTGGGTGGGCTTGGGGTTTATATTGGTAGGCAGCGGCCTAGTTATACTCTTGGTATTGTAACGGTCCATGGGCGGCAGTAACACTTACCATCAGGTGTACTGCTTGCTCATTTGCCACCACTAGCAATAAAAAAAAATATGATCAATAATCCTGTAAAGTTTCAAAAACTTCAAAACGTTTTAATGATTTGGATATTCTAACATTACATATTTAGCTATAATGACGCAGTAATAGTAGAATAATAAATTAAAATATTTACAAAATACGAATAGAAAGAAAAGAGGTAGTAATATACCCAGAAGGCTGCCGATATTATCACGTCGAATGGTAATGCTAATAAATAAATGGTATTTTTAATAAATAAATGATATTTTATTATTGGATATAAATGGTATTACCATTAAAATAATAAAATTTATTTATTAGCATTAGCTAATAAATAAATTTTTGTATAAAATATAGATCAGAATGTGTTTACCATTCTACTATACAATCTTTAATTGAGATGAGGCTAATAAGGCATATGGCGTTAATTGAATATAATTCTACGATTCAATGGCCTTTCTAATAATTTCATAAAAAAAAATATATTAAGGATATCTGGAGAAAATATCAATGACATTTTATTGTCTGACTCAATATTTGAATTTAGCAATTATAATAGCATACTTATGCTATTGGACTAAGGAGACAAGCTAAATTAAAGACCAGTCAGCATGGTAAAAAAATGCTTTGTATCATATGTCATGATATATATAATGACACATTCAATAGGTTTTTTATTGTATACATTAATTATGTCGTGACAAAGTGAGAATGTAATGGTCACTACTGTTTTTCGTGAGTATCATAATAATAGAGTAAAGGATATAATCACGTAATTTCACTCCAAAAAAAAAACATGAAATAAAACTGCTGAGCCTTGTATTGTGGGCTAATTTCCTTTATCTATAAACACGTGCCAAACATTGGTATAAATTTAATATTCTATAAACCACAGAATGATAATATTAATCTCAATTATAATCAATTGCCGTGCATGAGATTACTACTAGAAACATAATCAATGATACCTCTAAGTTGTCATCACTTAGCATAAAGTCGTAAAATGGAATTATAGCTTAGCTACTGACTTTTTTTTTATTAATAAATACGCAAAACTATACCTAAATTTGTAATTGCCAGCTCCATCGCTCCAGTTTTGATATTTGATGATAGTTGCCTGAGAATCTTCAGGTAATACTGCAGCAGCACAAATTGAGAATAAAACGGCGAAAATAATTATAGATTTCATTGTATTCAGGTTTAACTTTAACAATATCTAAAAAAATATAAAAGTGGTCTCTAATTCAACACTTATTAGACGATTTTGCTCCTCGGAATCAAATTTAAATAACCACTATTCGAAAAGCTTCTGCTCATTTTATAGGTATCTGAAATCCTAGTAAATGTTATTTTATTTAAAAGAGTCAGATACCAAGAATATTTAGAATAATAAAGAGTGATTTAAGAGTTGATTGACCACTTATGTGGTTAATTTTGAGTATATCTTATAAAAATCCCAAAGAAAGCCATGTCAAAGGCCGTCTACGTTTTAAATCTGCCTTTAGATATTTTACACGATTTAGCTCTACCACTTAAAAGGTTATTTACCCTATAGAATTTGATAATTTATAACTGCAATTAAAATATTCATAATTGTGTTGCGATATTATATTTTTGACAACAATATAGATATAAAATAATTTATTGCTACAAAATTGCTGTTATGCCCGTAAAGTAACCTGTTGGAGACTAAATAAATCAGAAAATTATGGTCTGTATATGCTTGATATTACCGCTATTAGCATTCTCAGCAGTTTTAGGTGAAACTGAAAATATTACCTATTACATTTTGCATTTAATGTTTTGTTTTTTTACAAACAACTTTTTTTCACGAAATTAACTAAAGGTTAAAAAACGAGTACGGAAAGATTTAGTTATTTCATATTTCATATCTGGTATCCGAGTACGTGTGTATGTTTATCTGTTGTCTCTTAATATCTGATGTACTTAAATTATTTAGAAAAATGGGCTGTCTTTAGAGTCAAATTGATCTTTCAGTGGTTATAAGTTAAATTATATCACACGAATTTCAATATAGTACTCTCTGGACGATCTATGAAAACTTGAATTTAAACAAATAATTTATAAGGCGCTATCTATCTTATATTGCATGTTATATGAAAGGGCTTAGCAGCACATTACAATTATCTATTTTTTATAGACATATTGCTTAGTGATCATCATAACTTTGCATTTGCTTGATTACATAGATGGCGTAATGGTTAAGATCGACCTATCGTACCAAGTATCACCAATTTCAATTCCACGCAGGAGAACATTTTTGCGATACTCAAATTATTGTTCTGTGTTTAGGTATAGTTTGTGTCCATTAATTGTAGGTTTGTTTACACACAATGACTACCCAGTCTGGAGGTTAATTTGCTACTCACAAGGAGCATGAACTACAAGAGGCCAAGCCACATCCCAGTCCTTTTTTGGGGTAATATTGTCGAAAATAAGTACCCGAAAATGATACCAAGTCAACTAATTAGAACTAATTGGTCTGTCTAATTAGCAAAACGGCAAGACGTAAAATGGCGAATTATAAGAGCACATGCTGTCGTTCCATCAGCCCCAAGTTATTTAGGCGGGGAATAAGGACTGATATATAAAAATAAATATAATATAGTATTACAATTAAGTCAGACTTGAGATTTATAGCAATGTGGCAAAAAATCACACTATGTTTCCTAATAAGATGCAAATTTTATTATTAATATTTTATTCATATTGGAATGCAGTTTTATCGTCCACCAATAAATCTATCGATATCCACTGTTGGTCATAGACCTCAATAAGGATATTGCCATAATCGACAAGATCAGTAGTTGTTATGTTCATAGGAGAGTTAGCCCGAGAGCTGGCACAAATTTTTGGGTAGGTTTTGGAGGCAAGCTGAAAACTTGCCACATAACCCTCCTATTATACCCCTATACGGTAGGACTAATAATAGGTAGGACTAGGACTAGGAATAGTAGACCTGGCTGGTGAGTAGCGGGCGGGGCTAAGTCATCCCCTGGTTTTTTTTAAATATTTTATTTTAATTCCCAAAAATGTATTTGAGGCAATATGCAATTTTTATATGTTGCAGTGCAATGTTTAATGAATACAAGAAAAATTAATCCAGACGGGGCTTTCACATTCAATCTCAAACACCTACCGAAAAATTGGTGCCAGCTCTCCTACTAAGTATACTGCTACCTGTACTCCTAAATAATGTCTTGTTGATATTTACGTCTATTAAAATAGTAGTAAAGGGATGATAGCACATTTTATTGTTTGTTTTGATTGTTTCATTACTGTGTTCAGGTACTAATTATTTAATCCATTATTTTTTACTGTATTATTTCAATCACTTATCTAAATATAAGCATGTTATTTATCTTGATAAATGATGCCAGTATCACTAAGTTTGCAAAATTTAAATAATTATCTGCACTTTTAGTATCCTCTTTAACGTAAGTAACTAAGAACATAAAAATTAACTTAGTTAATGAGGTATCGGGGTGAAAATAACTAGTTATCTTGATTTATTCTTTTAGCAGTATTATGATCATTATAATGTATATATTCCATTATGCTATCTTAATGGTCAATAGATAGGAGCGATACGGTCATTAATATCTAATTCTCATGTATTTTAATCACATACAGATAAGATACGTCTATTAGCGAAATGCTTATATATCTAAGTGTGTTTTTGTTTTTCAATGAGGTCATAACTATTGAATAACATTTAATCTATATCTATAAAAGAGGATGTTTGTATATATAACATCGCTAAACTCAGAAATTATTTGACCAATAATTATGAAAATTGGTATATGGTATAGTATACGATTATATGTATATTTTTTCACGGCGAAGGTTTATATGCTATCCCTACCGATGACACTCACCAGGTGAGGCTGCGATAAATCGACTTCTACAAAAAAACCAACAAGCTGAGTTTGCTAATAAAATATAATACCCTGCAAGGGATATGGCGTGATGATATGTATGTATGTATTTTATTTACTTTGTATTCGTAGTTTGCTATTCCTTGAAATAGTGGACAAAGAATAAGATGTCCTTGCCTACTATCTCTTTGTCTTTGACCATAGCTGTAGCAATGGTATGATGACAATATTGCAAGAGGTGGCATTTTCTAAATAAATTCTTATATTATTAGTGGTATATTAGATCAATTTTATTCTAGATATACAATGCGAAAGTGGAAGGATGTAGGTACCGGGGGAGACCGAGACTAACCTACCTAGACCAGATTAGTCACGTACTGAAGGAAGGTAGAGTCAAGAGTTTCCAAAACCGGCGAGCGTGTATGAAGAGAATTATGAATGTTGAGGAAGCAAGTGAAGTATGCAAGGATAGTTCTCTGGCACACTGTTCTCTCTGCCTACCCTGCAAGGGATATGGCGTGATGATATGTATGTATGTATGTAATTTTATTCTTTATGTAGTTTGTGTTCAAGTATAGAATGCATGTAGATTTTAAAATAAAAAAAGTGATTAAGTTTGTCACCATCTTTAAAGACGTAACCTGAAACTATCCAGTAGACAACGTGCTTATACTTTCCTACTATTGCGTCTAGCTGAAAATTGCTTTATACATTGACATTGTTATAATTTATAATTCTAGATCATATTTAGTACAGGTATATAAAGAGTGCAATATGATAAAAATAGAAATTATTAAAGTCTAGCAAAATCAGCTTTAATTTACATTAAATAAGGTGAGGTTTTATAAATAAATTTGTGAATATTTTTAACAAATTCGAAAAATATAAATCTATTAAGAAGTATGTTGATTGATTAACTGAATAAATTATATTGTTAATAAATATTAATAGGTGTACTAATTATGTAATAACTTTATTATGAGAGCTAAATAAACAGCAAAACCTCTCGTTTTGAGAAAAGGATCATTGATCTTTACCAGATGATATGAACAGTAATATCTTGCACCCGTAGTCCTTAAAATTTCTATATGTAATATCTAAAGGATTAAGGCGTTATCAATTATGAATTTCCATACAATACTCTAGATTAAAAAATATAGAGAAAAAGAAACTGAAGATTTTTTCGGCTGGTTATAAATAGTTGAAAAGAAAATATTATTGACCAATTAGTTGAGAGAATGACATTTTCCACTCAATGCCGTTATTAACATAGTTTTCGAGATTTGCAGTATTAAAAAGCTCTTCTCCATTCACTTTTTTATCGCTAAGAATATAAAAATGGAATTATCTCATTTTGTAATTAACATTTTATACGAAGTTAAATTTCATTGAAATGTAAGATTTTACTTTGTTCTTTAAGTATTTAACGCAAAGTGTTCGTTTTGTAAAATTTCCCTATCAGTTAATCTAATGTAAATGCAAAACAAAAAGTTACGCCAAATTAAATTTTCTTTTCCTCAGCCCATATATGTCCCTCTCTTTGGCACGTATGCCCTATAGATGAAGATAATTAACCTGCCGGAACAGTTAGCATAAGATTTTATTTCACATTTTCCTTCTGTTGTAGATATTATATATATATATATATATATATATATATATATTCATCTTCATGGTGCCCAAGAGAAAGAAATTGGTGATGATATTTACTTGTATTCTTAGTTCGTCATTAGACATAACTTAAGTGATTAAATCTAAATATTATATTTCATTTACATATTTTATTGATATTTTTACAAGCTATAAAGTATTACGGTATTCCCAGCTTTCAAAAATAATTAAAGATTGGGTTAATCCGATTTTACGCTATAAAATGTTTAGGTTAACACATTAAAAATAGGCGCTTTAACATAATAAATTAATAAATATAAATTTAATGTATGTATTATTTATGAATTATAGTTTACCTTTCTATATATTTGAAAATTTATTATAATTGTTTTGTTCTTTAAAGATGAATTAAAGCTTTTTAGAAACATTTAAATTCTGAAGACAGAGACACTATTACCGTTGTATCCTATATATAATCCACTTTTAACACCAAATTTTGTTAAATGACAGGTTAAAAGACGATGAACTGACGCCATCATTGGCAGGAAGCCGTGCAATGCAGGTGTCATAGGACCGTTGTGAGTGGCATTCTCGTGGGGAGGCCTACGTCCAGCAGTGGACGTCTACGGGCTGATTGATGAATAAATAGTTCTTAACGAATGTTTATATTTTCATTGCCTATATTCGTTTGTGCATCATTCGTTATAATTTCGAATTTACGTGTTTTTTTTTAATTTTAAAATACCTTGTTTTAGAACAAGTGATATTATTTCATATACACAAGCAATAGTGCTGGTACAACTAGTTCAAACTAAAACTATGCAATTCTGTGTGATCAACGAGTGGTTAAAATTTGTGGAGAAAATTCTTTTTTAATAGACGTACGACGTTTAACTGAAGTGGAGAAAGATACTGAAGTATTAACATTTCTAATCAAAAATATGTAGAATTTCCTGTACAAAACTAAGTTATAATACAAGAGGACACCAATCCATTCATCCAACAGTCCATATAAGACCACTGTTAGACATAGGCCTTCCTACAAAAATGTCACCAAGATCAGTCCTGAGTTATCTGCATTCACTGGCTCCATATGAATTTAAGATGTCATTTGTCCACTCAATAGTCAAATAACAATATTGCAACTATATTTTAAAACAACACAAATAGAGTTCCTTTCTATCCATTATCTTATCGCCATTCACGATTTGATTTGATGTAGTCCTCCGCAAAATAAAAAATATTATAATCTTCTGAAAGAGAGTATTGGTGTAAAGATGCGAAAGGGCATGCTCCGATGGTTCGGACATGTAAAAAGAATGCCGAACGAACGTCTGGTTAAGAAGATATACAATGCGAAAGTGGGAGGATGTAGGTACCGAGGGAGACCAAGACTAACCTACCTAGACCAGATCGGTCATGTACTGAAGGAAGGTGAAGTCAAGAGTCTCCGAAACCGGCGAGCGTGTATGAAGAGAATTATGAATGTTGAGGAAGCGAGTGAAATATGCAGAGATAGAGTTCCCTGGCACTCTGTTCTCTCTGCCTACCCTGCAAGGGATATGGCGTGATGATATGTATGTATGTATGTTATAATCTTTATACTTGGCTGGCAGGTTAATTATCATCGTTTATATTAAACCATTCCAGTTTTCCAGTTTCCAGTCCATTCTGTTAATAATTGCTCAGATAATAATAATCCTTATTGAAGACTAAATACATGTGACAGTTTTACCTGGATGTCTCTGTCTCTTGAATTAGGTATTACTCGTGAGTTTTTCTTGTTTATTGCTAGTGATGGCAAACGAGCAAGCAGCACACCTGATGGTAAGTGTCACTGCTGCTCATGGATGCAATACCAAGGGTATGACTAGGCTGCTGCCAACCAATATAATCCCCAGACCCACCCCAGTTGGGCTGCCGGCTCTCTCCCTCACCGAACAATGCGCAATAGTACATTGCCATTACTCAGACGTCGATCTTCTGTGAGAGTGTGGTACTAACCTGGACGAACAGACAGAGAACTATCAACATGTAAATTGATTGATGATTCAAGATCAGATGATTTTTACGACTCCAAAATATTACATGGGGTGTTGACATGTTACCAATCGGGACGGAGTTTATTTAATTTATAATATAACCAGTTCTTAATATAATCGTGAGCTAAATTGCATTTGATTTATGATGTGTCCCACAATGATGTTGAAAGATGTTTTATAGATATTTCGTGATATAAAACTTTCATTGATTATATAACATGAAAGATGAAACTCTGGACTAAAGGTAATCGGCGTGTCAATGCGTCTCATGGGTGGATTGCAGCGCAGATTGCGAACTCGTGTCTTATAAAGGGTAAAATATACAATAATTATGTTGTCTGCAACGTCTAACCAAAGTTTATGATAATAATTATACTGACATTCAAACAATTGGAAAATTGCGTTATCAAGCAACATTGATCTGTCAATGTAAGTAGATATATGTTTCTTTTTTTTTTTTGAATATCAAATTATATATTTTTGTATTCGTTCTATAGGTGTTGGCCATTTGTGTAGTATAGTCGGCCCAAGAAAGAGTGAAGAGTTGTGAATAGGTGTTCAAAATAATAAAATAGAAACTGTGCTTTTTACAAACAATTTAAAATTTAGCATTCATATATATATGTTATATATATATATATATATATATATATATATATATATATATATATATATATATATATATATATATATATATATATATGAATATATATATATATATATATATGTATACCATATATATTATTTCAAGGGTTTTAAAGTTTATTATCAATACATTTAAATATGTTTACAGATTTAATGTTAATTTTGCTTTCTTAATGCGATCGTTACTCGAAAAAGGTAATTATGATAATGAAGTTCATATGTTAAAAAAATACTAATGCTATCGATATCTTTCTTAAATGTAAAACTACAGGTATTTGATTATAAGAATTTCGTTAATGTACTTCTAAAAAGGTAACCATTATATTTACTTTTTTTAATCAATATGAATTTAAATATATTAAATAAATTCGATACGATTGGGCCGGAATCCCAATAGGCGCGGGTTCGAATCTCGCTTGTGACATCATTTTTCGCTTCGTAATCGGGTTTTATAAATAATTAAGCATATTAAATGCTAAATTTCAGTAATTTAAATAAATTCATTAGAGGTAATTAGTAATAACCGCGTTAAATTATAATTATTATAATTAGTTATATATTTATATTAGACTATCACAGCCGTTTTTATTTCCTAGACCCATCTAGTGGTTATATAGCAAATCGCTATAAATGTAAACAATCGTAGGCATTTTTTTATGATCAACGTGGCTTTAGAGGACAATGAGTTGAGCATCTTATATATCGTGAAATATTAAGAAGTATTTGCACTTAAACATAGAGGGCTCTCCATGAAGAAACATCAACAGTTTTGAAAACTGGTGCCACATTTGACACTAATTTTTATCCACATCTTAATTTGCGAAAGCTGTTTCAAATGGAAATAATGCCCGACTAGAAAACAAGTATGGTTCAACCAGATCATGTATCTGGACCCGATCAGGATAGAATGAGGCATGCCGGATCCGGCAAACCCGATCAGGACCAGATCTGGTCCTGATCAGGATAGCCTGATGTGAAATATCATTAAGTATGGTAAGGCATACCGGATCAGGACCAGATCAGGACCAAATAAGGATAGCCTGATGTGAAATATCATCAAGTATATAGTAAGGCTTACCGGATCAGGACCAGGTCAGGACTAAATAAGGATAGCCTGATGTCTAATATCATCAAGTATGGTAAGGCATACCGGATCAGGACCCGATCAGGATAGAATGAGGCATGCCGGATCCGGCAAACCCTATCAGGACCAGGTCTGGTCCTGATCAGGATAGCCTGATGTGAAATAACATCTAGTGTGGTAAGGCATACCGGATCAGGACCAGATCAGGACCAAATAAGGATAGCCTGATGTGAAATATCATTAAGTATGGTAAGGCATACCGGATCAGGACCAGATCAGGACCAAATAAGGATAGCCTGATGTGAAATATCATTAAGTATGGTAAAGCATACCGGATCAGGACCAGATCAGGACCAAATAAGGATAGCCTGATGTGAAATATCATCAAGTATATAGTAAGGCTTGTAGTATATCAGAACCAGAAACAGTTTTCGTAACACAAAAAAAATAGCAATCAAAATTCAAAAAAGTGACATGATTGTCATATGCCACGGCGAAATTGTATTTGCATCAGATGAGATTAATCTGAAATCTTTAATTAATCATATGTATTTAATAATAATAATAATGTTTAATTAATAATATAAAAATAATTTATAATTAAAGTAAAAAACAAAATATATATATATATATATATATATATATATATATATATATATATATATATATATATATATATATATATATATATATATATATATATATATATAAATGTAACTAACATAAAACATAGATAGATAGAAATATTATATTGTAACAACCATTCTAATATTTAATGTTTTGAGCCATAATAAATAGATGGCGTTAGTAAAATGACGTCATTATTTGAATCGCGGTGTTAAGATTCTCCGAAGCGTAATGACATGGCCTAATATTAAATTAGTTGTTATCGAATCAGATTAAAACTGATCGATCAGGTCATGAATGAGAAATTCAGGCGACAGTTGCAGTCGTTAGCATCTGGTGGTTGCGCCATAGTCGGAACGGCTCACTGGGACTCTCTATGATAAGAATATAGCACTGCATTCGGTGTCTACGTCATATATTAATTTATATTTTTACCTATTAAACATGTTCTTTAAGATATTCATGTTTTTTAAAAGGACCGGACTGGGCATACTCGTTTTGGATCAGGCAAGATATATAACGCAGATGATTGATTTGGTTCCGATCAGTAAAATTTCATCTGGACCCGATCAGGAACGCCTGATCTGGACCCGATCAGGAATGCCTGATCTGGACCCGATAAGGTTTTCCTGATCGGGTCCAGATATATCTTCTGCGTTACATACCTTATCTGGTCCAGATCGGGCATGCCCGGTCCGGTCCTGCTAAGGAAGACGAAAAAATTTCTAGTCGGGTGGTATATAAGTAGGCTGGATTTAGTGTGTTTTAATTTTTAATTTATTGTATACCTAATTTATAATATTTTTTATAGCATGTATAGTGGCCAACGAGCAAGCAGCGCTCCAGATGTTAAATGTTAACACTGCTTTTTTTTTTTTTTATAAAGACACCACCCTGCACTAAGGAAATAAACCTTGTATTGCGGGGGACTTTACAAACATGCAATTAACGCAGACAAATTACACCCAGACACAACACTTTGTGGATCACACAAAGTAATGTCCTGCGTGGGAATCGAACCCACGGCACTGGCACGGAAGGTCGGTATCTTAACCACTACGTCATCTGTGCAGTCGCTTATTGGCTTACTTGCTACAATACCAATAGCAAAGCCAGGTCGATACCTATCGTAAGGTTGGTTCTAGGCCTCTTGAACTATGAACGAAGCACGGTACGATATTGCTACTATTCGAATGACTATTTTCTGCGGGAGTATAATACTATTCTGGACAAGCTAAGCTAATCCAATTTATCCATCTGGTGATGGAGTTAGAATATTTTTCACCGGCCCCTATCTTACGCGTAGGAAATCGTAAGAGACGACTAAGGGATATAAACGCATATAGCATCTATGCAAGAGAAGGAACAAAACCCTATACCAACACGTCTGACCAGCGTGGTATGTATTATAGGTCAATTTCCCACCTACTACGGAGGAGGCTTGAGCCCAACAGTGGGACATATAAGAGCTGGGATGATGATGATGAAACAATTTATGGCTGAGAGAGAAAACTGTTAGTATGTCAATATCATACATACATACATATCATCACGCCATATCCCTTGCAGGGTAGGCAGATATATGATATGTTAATGTTATGATATAATATATATAATAGGTCAATATCTTTAAGTCAATATGTATGTAACTCTATAAAGAACTATCATTTTGTTTATTTGAAGCTTCTGTCGGTCATTTTAACGTTACTTGTGGTAGTTGGAGGCTTTTTTTTATCTTTACAGCATATTTATGTATATAAGAATTTTGGTTTTGTATCTCCCCCGGAAGGAGACGGAAATAGTTTAATATTATCTCATTACTCAGGTGAGTTGACTATGCCTTGTTTAGAGTTCCATTTTTTTGCAATTATCTTTCAAATCTATCTAAATTTTATGATAAGAATAAATAAAATAATGCGTTTAGAAATAAATCTCAAGAAGAATCGGTCTAGGTTTGCAGAAACTACTCTAATTGTGTAAATTGATTCTGAAAATAATTAAGTACTGAATAAATTTTATAGTTACTTGATTAGAAACGGCTGATTACCTGTATTGTATAGCTTCGAAAAATCAAAAGAGTTCAGTTTCAAAATCTTAAAATAAGACACGAAGCGGAAGTGACAGTATTGATGGATAATGATCATACCAGTTATCTATCACTGCAAATTCAATATTATAATAAAACTTTAAATTTGATTATTCGTTGTATAATAAATACTAAAGAATATTGATATATTCTTTATCAATCATTGCGACCATTAAAACATCAATCATTGCGGCTATTAAAATATTATTACGTTGCGCCTGTCGCTCTGATTGGCATGATGACTATACACAAGATATAACGAAAAATTTGCAGTATTTATATTAATAACTTAAACACAGAGAACTCACGATGTATAGTCGCATAACTATAAGTTATAGTTATATCTATATACTCGTAGTTATGTAAATTATATAGACCATGACGATCAGTATTGATTGCGGAGATTGATTGTTTCTATTACGCTGACCACGTAACTAATACTCGTAATTGTTATTTATTATACTAAGACAGACGTTTAGTTTAGACGACAAAGAGTTTCAGACGTTGTTTTGAACAATTTTAAAAATAAAAATCTTAGAATCTGTTTACAATGCCTACCATTTATCGGTACAAAGTATAAATCTGACCCATCTCTCATCATCTTAGATTTATAAGCATCATCATCTGAGATTTATAAGAGAAGTTAAGTAGGATACACATGTACACACTACATACACAGAAGAATTAAGTAGGTATATTTCCTAAGATTTTTTTTTTTCCGTTTAGGGACGGGATAAGAATGCAATTCACCAACCCCTTATCTTAACTGTGGGTGATCGTAAAAGACGACTAAAGGATAAAATATGACCTATAACCTGCGCCTGATGATGCCTTACTGGAGATCGCAGGTGACTGGTCCGGGGAGTAGTCCGTCACCCGCAGAGAAGCTGACCGCGTGAGGGTGACGCTTCAGCAGGCCAGAGCGTTGATACAGGATAGTACCCTAAAGGGTCGCCGGGCTGGCTACAGATGTCAAGGAAGTGGTAACAATGGCCAACCCTATTATACAGCATAGTCTAGAGCGTGCTCGTTCGCGTCCCCTGCCAGTCTAATTAGACTGCTAATCCGGCTCGATATGCATACCGCAATGCGGGTTAGGGCGTCCCCCGGAGGTGACGCGTACCGACCCGCCCCCGTCGATATGAACTTCGGCAGTTGCGGCGATGGGGGCCGCCATCCATCACGCCTTGCCCAGTCAGGCGAGTCGAGGAGAGCAGAGTGCCAGGTGGGCACGTGGAATGTAAGAGTTTGTGTGGAAGGTAAGTTGCACGAGCTGATATCCGTCATGGCGGACAAACAGCTAGACGTGCTCTGTATAACAGAGACCAAACGAAAGGTCAGCGACGCCTGCGATCTTCCTGGTGGCGGGATGGCTCTGTGGTCTGGTGTAACCACAGAGCGATCGAGCCAGCATGGGGGTATGAGTACTGTTGTCCTCTCGCTTGGCCTCAGGTGTGAATGATTACGGAATGTATGATCCCAGACTTCTTTGGGTCCGTATAAAACTTGGTGTCACCAAGGTATTAATGGTTGTAGCATATGCTCCCGTAGGATCCTCGGTGGCATCAGACCTAGAGAAGTTTTGGGAAAATCTTAGGCAAGTTCTGGATATGGCAGAAACCAGTGAACGCGTGATTGTATGCGGAGATTTGAACGGATGGGTGGGGACCAAGCGTCCCGACTATGAGGACGTACTTGGTCCATTTGGTGATAAGGGAGTGAACGACTTAGGTAGGCTCATAGCGGATGTATGCATGGAGAGAAACCTTATTGTGTCAAACACATTTTTCCAACATAAGGACATCCATATATATACATGGAGAAGGAATGAACAGAAAAGTATTATAGATTTAATTTTGGTAGACAGTCGCCTCCGAAGCAAAATATTGGATGCAAGAGCCTACAGGGGCCCCACAGTCGATACGGACCACTATCTCGTTATTGCGAGATTTAGTGGTCTATTCAGAAAGTGGAGGCACTGGCGAGAGCGTGTCCACTTCGGAGGGCTTGAAAGAATAAAGGTTGAAAGGTTGCAAGAAGAGTGTGTAAGAGAAAAGTATGCAGAGGGTGTCCGAGAACGGCTGACGATGGCAAGCCAGCCGCAATCGGACATTGAAGAATGCTGGTGAGAATTGAAAGAGAGTATGGTAGATACAGCGAAAAATTTATGTGGAAGTTCAAAGAAGCATAGAAAAACGAATGGTGATGCCTGGTAGGATGCGGAAGGAGCAGCTTCCGTAGAGCAAAAGAAGAAAGCGTGGTTGGACTATGTCTCATCTTTGAATCTGAATGACAGTATGACTGAACAGAAGAAAGAAATATATCGGCAATGTAAGAATGACACCAAGGCCTTAGTGAAAGAGAAACGTGATAGAGCAAGTATGAGTGCAGAAGATAGGCTGACTAAAAACTTCGAGGGTAACACCAAACTCTTTTGCAGGGAGGTGAAGAAGTCTCGGGGTGGTTGGTCAGCCTTCAGAATGAATAAAATAAGG
Organism: Lymantria monacha; assembly: GCA_905163515.2. Lineage (NCBI taxonomy): Eukaryota > Metazoa > Arthropoda > Insecta > Lepidoptera > Erebidae > Lymantria > Lymantria monacha. The sequence continues at coordinate 17,462,029 of LR991088.1, forward strand.
TCTGAAGGTGGAGACATTCTTACACAAACACAAGACGTGTTAAGCCAATGGAGTGAATATTTTGGCGACATGTATACGGATGCTACGGTTGGCGCCGGTGTCGCATGTGGTTTAGTAGATCAACATTCGATAACGGCGTCCTCCGATGGAATCAGTATGGATGAAGTTGAATGGGCGATAAGAAGTTTGAAAAATGGTAAGGCAGTGGGCATTAATATGGTGTCTGCCGAGATGATCAAGCTTGGTGGCTCCTGTGTCTGGGAGGCGTTCCTGTTGCCCCTCAATTTATGTTGGAGCTCGGGAATGGTTCCCGGGGACTGGAATAGCGCAGTCATCGTGCCTTTGTTTAAAAACAAGGGTTCACGTTATGACTGCGCAAATTACAGAGCCATAAGCTTGACCAGTTTGGCAGCAAAAGTGTATGGTAAAATTATTGAAAGGAGAATGAGGATGGTGTCCGATGGTTTACTGTGTGAGACACAAGGAGGTTTCAGGAGTGGAAGGGGATGCATGGATCAAGTGTTCTCTGAGCGCAACATTGTGGAGAAGCATCTGGCTCTAGGTCAGAGGGTTTTCTGCAGTTTTCTGGATCTGGAGAGAGCATTTGACACAGTTGTACGAAAGGAACTTTGGGACATTTTACCGGAGTATGGTATTAACGGTAAACTGCTACAGGCTGTGCAGTCCAGTTACATGATATGAATGTGGGAGTCCAGATGGGCGACTCAGTGGTCACTGCTCTGCTATATGCAGATGATACAGTCCTGCTGGCACAGTCAGCGACTGACCTGCAGACCCTAGTCGACACAATGACAGAAGATCGTAAGAAAAGGGGTCTACGCGTGAATGTGAGCAAAACCAAAATAATGGTCTTTGAAAGAGACGAAGCCAGAACAGATGTAAGAGTAACAATAGGTAATGATATACTAGAGCAAGTGGATGAATTTGTATATCTTGGATGTAGATTTAGCCGAGATGGAAGGTACACCACTGATATAGAGCGAAAAGTGAATGCGGGAAATAGAGTGAACGGAGCGTTGGGGCAACTTCTCGGCAGCCACCACCTCAGCCAGAAGGCACGTGTAGCAATACATAATGCAGTGCTTATCCCAACATTACTGTATGGAAGCGAGAGTTGGGTATGCAGAAAAGAGTATGAAAGTAAAATTAATGCGGTCGAAATGCGATCTCTGCGAAAAATCTGTGGAGTTAGGCTGACTGACAGCATTCGTAACGACGACGTAAGAGAGTGAGTAGGTATGAAAGAGAGTATTGGTGTAAAGATGCAAAAGGGAATGCTCCGATGGTTCGGACATGTGGAAAGGATGCCGAACGAACGTCTGGTTAAGAAGATATACAATGCGAAAGTGTAAGGATGTAGGTACCGAGGGAGGCCGAGACTAACCTACCTAGACCAGATTGGTCATGTACTGAAGGAAGGTGGAGTCAAGAGTCTCCGAAACCGGCGAGCGTGTATGAAGATAATTATGAATGTTGAGGAAGCGAGTGAAGTATGCAAGGATAGAGTTCTCTGGCACTCTGTTCTCTCTTCCTACCCTGCAAGGGATATGGCGTGATGATATGTATGTATGTAATATGTATGTATATATTAACACTTCCATTGTGGATAACTTTGCAAACAATTAATTTAACTGACACAAATGTCACTCAGACTTGGAACAAAAATTTGTGAATCGCACAAAGTATTGTACTAGCGCAGTAGGATAGTACCTTAATCACTACACAATCTGTTCAGTTAGTTTTGTATAAATTCATTAAGTAGCACTACTTAGTAGTTAAGCGTGTGATGAAGTAATAAATAAACGGGTAGAAACAACTTGTTTAGAGACTAATATACTTATTTATAGACGAGTCATATATTATTGTAAATTTATGTTTCGCATGAATAAGTGTTATTTATTACTTTAAAATAATTAATCATACTGAAGCTATATTGATAAGTAATAACATATACCTTATAAATAATTGGGAATGCATTTGAAACCTGTCATAAAACATGGACACGAATAATAATAGATTGGTTGGCCGTATAACATTGCATGATTTATATGTTATGGAGATTATGAGTAGGTGACAGCAACGTTCTTAGTAGGTCATAATCATTTACTTATATAATCGTAACGATACGTGACTTCATGTAACCTGAAGTATTGGTTTGCGTCACCTTCTGATGTATTATCAACCATTCATCCAAATTGAAAAGAAATAACAATAATAGACTAACCCGCTGAGTTTCTTGTCGGATCTTCTCAGTAGTGGTCTACTACCAATCCGGTGGTAGTTTATTGTATTAATTTAATATGTTAAAACTAGACAATATGTAAGTGCCCTCGCAGGGTCTATGCATAATAAATGAATTGGAATTTGAATTCCAATTCAACAGTTTGTCGATGTGCCATGTGGGATACATGTGGGCTTGAAAAAAAAATAGATAGTGCAATAATCAGCTACGAGACAGGTTGTTGTTCTTAGTTGGTGTTGTCAGTATACTACTACAAATAGCATTGCAATTGCGATGAAGACACGGCGCAGCACACGCTTGAGGTCCGCGTGGCCTGTGCAGAACTGCGCTCTCAACTTGTTCCGTGCCAACCGCATGCTGCCGACCGTCACTATAATGATGCTTAATATCTTCAGAATCTAGGACGCGTTCGCCGCTTTCTGCGAGTTAGTCGTCGTCGAAGCGAGTCAGGGACAAACTCCTTTACTGTGATATACTTCGATGCTGGTACGTCGGGTAGCACAGGCGCAAGTACCCGTAGCCGAGATTGTTGGTGGACAGAGCGAGAATTAGTCCACCATCTTCAGAGATTTTAATCAAGTGGGGGTAAAAAGTTAGCAAATGTGCTTGTCGTCAGGGCGTCGATGGTGACGGTACCCGAAAAGATAACCAAAGTGGCTGGCCACCTATGTCGAGGACTTTGTACCAGTGGTCAGTCTAATGACGATTGGTATATGGTGAGATATGGTGCCGTATGCCGTCCTTCTATCACGCGAAGGAATTTAGCAGGTTATATCCAGACCTTACAAGAAAAAAACTTATACATATTTTCTTGGTTTTCTCGTATTCGATATTGAGGCGTTCCATACAGTAATACGGAGTGCCTAGCCGAGGCAACGGATGGCCCCGGACCGGGGAATAATCCGGTCGCCTTTGGAGCGAGGCCACCGCGTGAGGCGTGATGACGCCCTGACATCGAGATCCAATCGGGTCGAGATGACGGGGCGTCGACATTGTATTTCCCTACATTGGATGTTTGTATTTCCCTACATTGGACAAGCAATTGATTTAAACTATCATGTTAGCTAAATAAGTTTCCCAAGGAGGGTTGACGTCTGGCAGGCGGCCGGTCGTAAAACTATTGCCAATAACTTTTACAATATATACTATGAAACAAGAGTATATATTGTATCGACCCCAAGTAATTGGGATAAGAGTAGGAGAATGATATCAGCTAAATAAATTGATGTAGGTTATTCTTGTCTGCTACTTATTATAGAATTTATTTATATTCCTAAGTTGCTTTTACGGTAGTTATCGGAAAGATAGAAATATTTATTATTATTGCAATAACTAACTGGAGTTGACAAATATATTGTATAACAATACCTATTTTTTTTCTTGCAGATTCTGTTATCTGATATCCGTAAGGAAAGCGATAAAAATATTTTAAGGATAGCTGAATATTGGTAGATTAACTCAATTTATACAATGTCTTTCGTTCAAAAGACAGATGAGATTGGGCTCAAGAAGATGTGCATAGTAAAACGAAATGAATATATTATTGGTAATATATTTATTTTCTCTGGCACTCTGTTCTCTCTGCCTACCCTGCAAGGGATATGGCGTGATGATATGTATGTATGTATGTATTTGTTTTACTGTGCATATCTTCGACAAAATGTAATATTAATTATAGATAATCATTTTTTTTTGTATTATATTTCTTATATGATTTTTACAATGAAGTCATCATAGTCATTTAATCAGGAGGTAAATATTATTGTCCAGCTCCTGAATGAAGATAATAATGAAGTTGCGACCGTGCGACTATAATATTCTAAAAAATAACCAAGGTATGCGTCATTGATATAAAAAAATCTACAGGCGCTACGAATAGAATAGTCTGATTTTCCTCAAATTAAGTCTAATACTTTTCACCCGATTGCACAGGAGTGGTATTGTGTTTAACAGTCTATGTATGTATGTATGTTTGTATGTTCCTTTGAAGCACTATATATACCAAACGCCTGGGCCGATTTTTATTATTCGCACGTCAATCGATTCCTCTTAATCCGGCGAGTGTCACTAAAGATATGATGTTATTGAAAATTCAATATGGCGACTACTGGACGCCATATTGTGAAAATTAAAAAAAATAAAGTCAACAAACTATATCGAGTGGGTCGTATCGTTAAATAGGTATTTAAAAATCATTTTTAGTTTTCTCTCAACATTTTTCGATTTGACTGGCCGTTTAGGATCTATATCGATTTAAAGTTTCGTAACAACTTTTCTCACATATAAGTTTTTTAAACAGTAGAAATTTACGATGAAAAGACGAAAAATTCATATAACTGGATGTGGATGGACATATACTGAAGTATCTAGTAAGTATATTGTTCAATATACCATAGGTAGTCCTATCTAAAGTATCTAATGTCTGACGCGGTCGCCCATCTCCAATTTCTAACGATTTAGTACTCAACTTCAGTCGAAAAACTATATATAGTAAGGTACTTACCTATAAATACCCGAATACGAAACGAAAAATTATGTCACAAGCGGGGTTCGAACCCGCACCTATTGGGAATCCGGCCCAACCGTGCTGCCACTTACACCATAGTGAACTATTTTAGGACATGCAAATTTCGCTTCATATTATATCTTACGTCTTCAAGGTGACGTATGCCATCTATCGGACAATGTTTGCACATTGTATAGACTTAATACTTCAAACTTTACAGTTAGAATTGTATTAAACGATGACACAACCTTGTTATTCAAATTACTGAAATTTTTAGCATTTAATATGCTTAATTATTTATAAATACCCGAATACGAAACGAAAAATTATGTCACAAGCGGGGTTCGAACCCGCACCTATTGGGAATCCGGCCCAACCGTGCTGCCACTTACACCATAGTGAACTATTTTAGGACATGCAGATTTCGCTTCATATTATATCTTACGTCTTCAAGGTGACGTATGCCATCTATCGGACAATGTTTGCACATTGTATAGACTTAATACTTCAAACTTTACAGTTAGAATTGTATTAAACGATGACACAACCTTGTTATTCAAATTACTGAAATTTTTAGCATTTAATATGCTTAATTATTTATAAATACCCGAATACGAAACGAAAAATTATGTCACAAGCGGGGTTCGAACCCGCACCTATTGGGAATCCGGCCCAACCGTGCTGCCACTTACACCATAGTGAACTATTTTAGGACATGCAGATTTCGCTTCATATTATATCTTACGTCTTCAAGGTGACGTATGCCATCTATCGGACAATGTTTGCACATTGTATAGACTTAATACTTCAAACTTTACAGTTAGAATTGTATTAAACGATGACACAACCTTGTTATTCAAATTACTGAAATTTTTAGCATTTAATATGCTTAATTATTTATAAATACCCGAATACGAAACGAAAAATTATGTCACAAGCGGGGTTCGAACCCGCACCTATTGGGAATCCGGCCCAACCGTGCTGCCACTTACACCATAGTGAACTATTTTAGGACATGCAGATTTCGCTTCATATTATATCTTACGTCTTCAAGGTGACGTATGCCATCTATCGGACAATGTTTGCACATTGTATAGACTTAATACTTCAAACTTTACAGTTAGAATTGTATTAAACGATGACACAACCTTGTTATTCAAATTACTGAAATTTTTAGCATTTAATATGCTTAATTATTTATAAATACCCGAATACGAAACGAAAAATTATGTCACAAGCGGGGTTCGAACCCGCACCTATTGGGAATCCGGCCCAACCGTGCTGCCACTTACACCATAGTGAACTATTTTAGGACATGCAGATTTCGCTTCATATTATATCTTACGTCTTCAAGGTGACGTATGCCATCTATCGGACAATGTTTGCACATTGTATAGACTTAATACTTCAAACTTTACAGTTAGAATTGTATTAAACGATGACACAACCTTGTTATTCAAATTACTGAAATTTTTAGCATTTAATATGCTTAATTATTTATAAATACCCGAATACGAAACGAAAAATTATGTCACAAGCGGGGTTCGAACCCGCACCTATTGGGAATCCGGCCCAACCGTGCTGCCACTTACACCATAGTGAACTATTTTAGGACATGCAGATTTCGCTTCATATTATATCTTACGTCTTCAAGGTGACGTATGCCATCTATCGGACAATGTTTGCACATTGTATAGACTTAATACTTCAAACTTTACAGTTAGAATTGTATTAAACGATGACACAACCTTGTTATTCAAATTACTGAAATTTTTAGCATTTAATATGCTTAATTATTTATAAATACCCGAATACGAAACGAAAAATTATGTCACAAGCGGGGTTCGAACCCGCACCTATTGGGAATCCGGCCCAACCGTGCTGCCACTTACACCATAGTGAACTATTTTAGGACATGCAGATTTCGCTTCATATTATATCTTACGTCTTCAAGGTGACGTATGCCATCTATCGGACAATGTTTGCACATTGTATAGACTTAATACTTCAAACTTTACAGTTAGAATTGTATTAAACGATGACACAACCTTGTTATTCAAATTACTGAAATTTTTAGCATTTAATATGCTTAATTATTTATAAATACCCGAATACGAAACGAAAAATTATGTCACAAGCGGGGTTCGAACCCGCACCTATTGGGAATCCGGCCCAACCGTGCTGCCACTTACACCATAGTGAACTATTTTAGGACATGCAGATTTCGCTTCATATTATATCTTACGTCTTCAAGGTGACGTATGCCATCTATCGGACAATGTTTGCACATTGTATAGACTTAATACTTCAAACTTTACAGTTAGAATTGTATTAAACGATGACACAACCTTGTTATTCAAATTACTGAAATTTTTAGCATTTAATATGCTTAATTATTTATAAATACCCGAATACGAAACGAAAAATTATGTCACAAGCGGGGTTCGAACCCGCACCTATTGGGAATCCGGCCCAACCGTGCTGCTACTTACACCATAGTGAACTATTTTAGGACATGCAGATTTCGCTTCATATTATATCTTACGTCTTCAAGGTGACGTATGCCATCTATCGGACAATGTTTGCACATTGTATAGACTTAATACTTCAAACTTTACAGTTAGAATTGTATTAAACGATGACACAACCTTGTTATTCAAATTACTGAAATTTTTAGCATTTAATATGCTTAATTATTTATAAATACCCGAATACGAAACGAAAAATTATGTCACAAGCGGGGTTCGAACCCGCACCTATTGGGAATCCGGCCCAACCGTGCTGCCACTTACACCATAGTGAACTATTTTAGGACATGCAGATTTCGCTTCATATTATATCTTACGTCTTCAAGGTGACGTATGCCATCTATCGGACAATGTTTGCACATTGTATAGACTTAATACTTCAAACTTTACAGTTAGAATTGTATTAAACGATGACACAACCTTGTTATTCAAATTACTGAAATTTTTAGCATTTAATATGCTTAATTATTTATAAATACCCGAATACGAAACGAAAAATTATGTCACAAGCGGGGTTCGAACCCGCACCTATTGGGAATCCGGCCCAACCGTGCTGCCACTTACACCATAGTGAACTATTTTAGGACATGCAGATTTCGCTTCATATTATATCTTACGTCTTCAAGGTGACGTATGCCATCTATCGGACAATGTTTGCACATTGTATAGACTTAATACTTCAAACTTTACAGTTAGAATTGTATTAAACGATGACACAACCTTGTTATTCAAATTACTGAAATTTTTAGCATTTAATATGCTTAATTATTTATAAATACCCGAATACGAAACGAAAAATTATGTCACAAGCGGGGTTCGAACCCGCACCTATTGGGAATCCGGCCCAACCGTGCTGCCACTTACACCATAGTGAACTATTTTAGGACATGCAGATTTCGCTTCATATTATATCTTACGTCTTCAAGGTGACGTATGCCATCTATCGGACAATGTTTGCACATTGTATAGACTTAATACTTCAAACTTTACAGTTAGAATTGTATTAAACGATGACACAACCTTGTTATTCAAATTACTGAAATTTTTAGCATTTAATATGCTTAATTATTTATAAATACCCGAATACGAAACGAAAAATTATGTCACAAGCGGGGTTCGAACCCGCACCTATTGGGAATCCGGCCCAACCGTGCTGCCACTTACACCATAGTGAACTATTTTAGGACATGCAGATTTCGCTTCATATTATATCTTACGTCTTCAAGGTGACGTATGCCATCTATCGGACAATGTTTGCACATTGTATAGACTTAATACTTCAAACTTTACAGTTAGAATTGTATTAAACGATGACACAACCTTGTTATTCAAATTACTGAAATTTTTAGCATTTAATATGCTTAATTATTTATAAATACCCGAATACGAAACGAAAAATTATGTCACAAGCGGGGTTCGAACCCGCACCTATTGGGAATCCGGCCCAACCGTGCTGCCACTTACACCATAGTGAACTATTTTAGGACATGCAGATTTCGCTTCATATTATATCTTACGTCTTCAAGGTGACGTATGCCATCTATCGGACAATGTTTGCACATTGTATAGACTTAATACTTCAAACTTTACAGTTAGAATTGTATTAAACGATGACACAACCTTGTTATTCAAATTACTGAAATTTTTAGCATTTAATATGCTTAATTATTTATAAATACCCGAATACGAAACGAAAAATTATGTCACAAGCGGGGTTCGAACCCGCACCTATTGGGAATCCGGCCCAACCGTGCTGCCACTTACACCATAGTGAACTATTTTAGGACATGCAGATTTCGCTTCATATTATATCTTACGTCTTCAAGGTGACGTATGCCATCTATCGGACAATGTTTGCACATTGTATAGACTTAATACTTCAAACTTTACAGTTAGAATTGTATTAAACGATGACACAACCTTGTTATTCAAATTACTGAAATTTTTAGCATTTAATATGCTTAATTATTTATAAATACCCGAATACGAAACGAAAAATTATGTCACAAGCGGGGTTCGAACCCGCACCTATTGGGAATCCGGCCCAACCGTGCTGCCACTTACACCATAGTGAACTATTTTAGGACATGCAGAATTCGCTTCATATTATATCTTACGTCTTCAAGGTGACGTATGCCATCTATCGGACAATGTTTGCACATTGTATAGACTTAATACTTCAAACTTTACAGTTAGAATTGTATTAAACGATGACACAACCTTGTTATTCAAATTACTGAAATTTTTAGCATTTAATATGCTTAATTATTTATAAATACCCGAATACGAAACGAAAAATTATGTCACAAGCGGGGTTCGAACCCGCACCTATTGGGAATCCGGCCCAACCGTGCTGCCACTTACACCATAGTGAACTATTTTAGGACATGCAGATTTCGCTTCATATTATATCTTACGTCTTCAAGGTGACGTATGCCATCTATCGGACAATGTTTGCACATTGTATAGACTTAATACTTCAAACTTTACAGTTAGAATTGTATTAAACGATGACACAACCTTGTTATTCAAATTACTGAAATTTTTAGCATTTAATATGCTTAATTATTTATAAATACCCGAATACGAAACGAAAAATTATGTCACAAGCGGGGTTCGAACCCGCACCTATTGGGAATCCGGCCCAACCGTGCTGCCACTTACACCATAGTGAACTATTTTAGGACATGCAGATTTCGCTTCATATTATATCTTACGTCTTCAAGGTGACGTATGCCATCTATCGGACAATGTTTGCACATTGTATAGACTTAATACTTCAAACTTTACAGTTAGAATTGTATTAAACGATGACACAACCTTGTTATTCAAATTACTGAAATTTTTAGCATTTAATATGCTTAATTATTTATAAATACCCGAATACGAAACGAAAAATTATGTCACAAGCGGGGTTCGAACCCGCACCTATTGGGAATCCGGCCCAACCGTGCTGCCACTTACACCATAGTGAACTATTTTAGGACATGCAGATTTCACTTCATATTATATCTTACGTCTTCAAGGTGACGTATGCCATCTATCGGACAATGTTTGCACATTGTATAGACTTAATACTTCAAACTTTACAGTTAGAATTGTATTAAACGATGACACAACCTTGTTATTCAAATTACTGAAATTTTTAGCATTTAATATGCTTAATTATTTATAAATACCCGAATACGAAACGAAAAATTATGTCACAAGCGGGGTTCGAACCCGCACCTATTGGGAATCCGGCCCAACCGTGCTGCCACTTACACCATAGTGAACTATTTTAGGACATGCAGATTTCGCTTCATATTATATCTTACGTCTTCAAGGTGACGTATGCCATCTATCGGACAATGTTTGCACATTGTATAGACTTAATACTTCAAACTTTACAGTTAGAATTGTATTAAACGATGACACAACCTTGTTATTCAAATTACTGAAATTTTTAGCATTTAATATGCTTAATTATTTATAAATACCCGAATACGAAACGAAAAATTATGTCACAAGCGGGGTTCGAACCCGCACCTATTGGGAATCCGGCCCAACCGTGCTGCCACTTACACCATAGTGAACTATTTTAGGACATGCAGATTTCGCTTCATATTATATCTTACGTCTTCAAGGTGACGTATGCCATCTATCGGACAATGTTTGCACATTGTATAGACTTAATACTTCAAACTTTACAGTTAGAATTGTATTAAACGATGACACAACCTTGTTATTCAAATTACTGAAATTTTTAGCATTTAATATGCTTAATTATTTATAAATACCCGAATACGAAACGAAAAATTATGTCACAAGCGGGGTTCGAACCCGCACCTATTGGGAATCCGGCCCAACCGTGCTGCCACTTACACCATAGTGAACTATTTTAGGACATGCAGATTTCATTTTCAGTGACATAATTTTTCGTTTCGTATTCGGGTATTTATAAATAATTAAGCATATTAAATGCTAAAAATTTCAGTAATTTGAATAACAAGGTTGTGTCATCGTTTAATACAATTCTAACTGTAAAGTTTGAAGTATTAAGTCTATACAATGTGCAAACATTGTCCGATAGATGGCATACGTCACCTTGAAGACGTAAGATATAATATGAAGCGAAATCTGCATGTCCTAAAATAGTTCACTATGGTGTAAGTGGCAGCACGGTTGGGCCGGATTCCCAATAGGTGCGGGTTCGAACCCCGCTTGTGACATAATTTTTCGTTTCGTATTCGGGTATTTATAAATAATTAAGCATATTAAATGCTAAAAATTTCAGTAATTTGAATAACAAGGTTGTGTCATCGTTTAATACAATTCTAACTGTAAAGTTTGAAGTATTAAGTCTATACAATGTGCAAACATTGTCCGATAGATGGCATACGTCACCTTGAAGACGTAAGATATAATATGAAGCGAAATCTGCATGTCCTAAAATAGTTCACTATGGTGTAAGTGGCAGCACGGTTGGGCCGGATTCCCAATAGGTGCGGGTTCGAACCCCGCTTGTGACATAATTTTTCGTTTCGTATTCGGGTATTTATAAATAATTAAGCATATTAAATGCTAAAAATTTCAGTAATTTGAATAACAAGGTTGTGTCATCGTTTAATACAATTCTAACTGTAAAGTTTGAAGTATTAAGTCTATACAATGTGCAAACATTGTCCGATAGATGGCATACGTCACCTTGAAGACGTAAGATATAATATGAAGCGAAATCTGCATGTCCTAAAATAGTTCACTATGGTGTAAGTGGCAGCACGGTTGGGCCGGATTCCCAATAGGTGCGGGTTCGAACCCCGCTTGTGACATAATTTTTCGTTTCGTATTCGGGTATTTATAAAGAATTAAGCATATTAAATGCTAAAAATTTCAGTAATTTGAAGGTACTTACCTACTTATTAATAAATAAGATAACTATAGCTACCTAGGTATTTATAACTAAAAAGTGTAAGATAAAAAAAATCAAAAAACCCGACTGCGTGTAAAGTCACCAAAACTACGTACATAATAAAAAAACTGAAAAGAAAAAACAAGCACTTAGATGTCCGGTAGTCTAGAATTCCATAATATATTATTGAATAAATACTATTGCAGAAAATGATATATATTTTAATAATAGAACATGACAACTGAACAGTCGGGATCCATTGAAAAATTAGATTTGCTGTCGAATAAAGGATCCCGACTGTTCAGTTGTCATGTTCTATCATTAAAATATATTTAATTTTCTGCAATAGTATTTATTCAATAATATATTATGGAATTCTAGACCACCGGACATCTAAGTGCTTGTTTTTTTCTTTTCAGATTTTTTATTATGTACGTAGTTTTGGTGACTTTTTACGCAGTCGGGTTTTTTGATTTTTTTAATCATTTTTTTTTATTATTTGAAGTTATATGACTGCCCAATGTTATAGTTTAAGTAGATATCAACCCCATCCCATGCCAATTGTAGAGCGATCCAGAAATCATTATTCTGATTTTTCTCGTGATTTACAGCTGTTATTTGCATGTTTTCAAAGATCTTGCTGTTCAGAGCGAAAATCATCATCATCATCATCACACATACACACCTGCACAAATGCATACATGCACGCGCGCACACACACACACACACACACACATACTGTTGTTTGTAATCTAGATTATATTTAAAACTTGCACTTGTGATATTATAAACTTTTTTCATTAATCCTTATATTAAGAGATAGCTCACATTTAATAGGAAGATGCCTGTCTTTTGTAACACAGTTTTTAACTAACACAATAGACAGTGTACTAACTGATATTGCACGCCTCATAAGCGAAGCGTTGAGGTCTTGCTCTACTCTCGACATATGAAAATCAAGCACTTTTCAAACATAAAAATGATTGTATTTTTCTCACATTGCACTTATAGGATAATATTATAATACATATGTCAAGAAAAAACATTCGTTTAAACATATTTGATATTTATAAAAAGCAATTATTCTGTTTAAAGTAAGAAAATAGTTGATTAAAAAAATATTCGAGGACGTCGGATAATTTTTTTTTGTATCTAGCAGGATTTACGACCGTAAAACTTAATGTATCATAATATTTATTTATTTAAAAGCTTCATAATCGCAACGCGCTGTTTCCTTTCGAAAATGGCTCGGTATTCTTTGTCGTTTAATTGCAATTAATAAAAAACTAAACTGCTTAGTCATTAGTGTATGTATACCTTATGAAAATTGGGTTCGTTTACATTTTTTTGTTCGACCATTCTGACAGGCAAAGGAAATAAATCCCATTCAGCTTATACAGCTATGTTTAGCTCTACGTCGAGAATGGCACGAAATTTCAAGTATTTCTTTTCTTTCATTACAAGCTTATACTTAGTTTCATTTGTCCCATTGTCTGTAATCAAATCTTGCAAGTTAAATTTGATCCACTTCCCGGTTTCTGATTGAGCTGAAATTTTGCATGCATATGTAAATCGGATGACAATGCAATATTATTGTGACATAGAGCTGATCTGATGATGGACCTGGAAGCTGTCCATAGGAACTCCGTAATTAAACGACGCAACCCCATCGAGTTTGGCCTCATTTGATTTGTCTTGACGATTACTTTAATACTATATGGTAACCAGGGTCTGACGATGGACCTGGAAGCGGGCCAAAGAAACTCCGTAATTAAACGACGCAAACCCATCGAGTTTGGGCTTATTTGATTCGTCTTGGTGAGTACTTTGATACTATATGGAAACCAGGGTCTGATCATGAACCTGGAAGCTAGCCATAGGAACTCCGTAGTTAAACGACGCAACCTCATTGAGTTTAGCCTCGTTTGATTTGTCTTGTCGAGTACTTTGAGACTATATGGTAACCAGGGTCTGAAGGTGGACCTGAAACCCGGCCATAGGAACTCCGTAATTAAACAACGCAACCCCATCGAGTTTGGGCTCGCTTGATTCGTCTTTTAAGAATAAGAATAAGAATCATTTATTTTGTCTTGACGAGTACTTTCATACTATATGGTAACCAGAGTCTGATCATGGACTTGGAAGCTCGCCATAGGAACTCCGTAATTAAACGACGCAACCTCATCGAGTTCGGGCTCGTTTGATTCGTCTTGACCAGTACTTTGATACTATATGGTAACTAGGGTCTGACGATTGACCTGGTAGCGGGCCATAGGAACTCCGTAATTAAACGACGCAACTCCATCGAGTTTGGACTCGTTTGATTCGTCTTGACAAGTACTTTGATACTATATGGTAACCAGGGTCTGAGGATGGACCTGGAAGCTGGCCATAGAAACTTCGTAATTAAACAACGCAACCCCAACGAAATTGGGCTTATTTGATTCGTCTTGGTGAGTACTTTGATACTATATGGAAACCAGGGTCTGATCATGGACCTGGAAGCTAGCCATAGGAACTCCGTAATTAAACGACGCAACCTCATCGAGTTTAGCCTCGTTTGATTTGTCTTGTCGAGTACTTTGAGACTATATGGTAACCAGGGTCTGAAGATGGACCTGAAACCCGGCCATAGGAACTTCGTAATTAAACAACGCAACCCCACCGAGTTTGGACTCGCTTGATTTGTCTTTTAAGAACAAGAATAAGAATCATTTATTTTGTCTTGACGAGTACTTTGATACTATATGGCAACCAGGGTCTAATCATGGACTTGGAAGCTCGCCATAGGAACTCCGTAATTAAACGATGCAACCTTATCGAGTTCGGGCTCGTTTGATTCGTCTTGACCAATACTTTGATACTATATGGTAACTAGGGTCTGACAATCGACCTGGTAGCGGGCCATAGGAACTCCGTAATTAAACGACGCAACTCCATCGAGCTTGGACTCGTTTGATTCGTCTTGACGAGTACTTTGATACTATATGGTAATCTGATGTTGGACCTGGAAGCTGGCCATAGGAAAAAGAAGGTGCTAAATGTTCTTAATCATACCATCAAAATGTAACACGCTTTTATTTATAAAATTGGGTCTGTGATAGAAACGGGAAGATTTAATAATTATGGTGTAAAGTTTTAGTGTTAAAAATATATAATTATGTACGATATTGAATTATTTTGTAATAGACGAAGAAGCTTAATTATCGTTAAAGGTTACAATGAACTTATAAAGTGTTATATGTCTTATTAGAGTTAATTTATTTTTGCCTTTTTATTTTATTAGCAAATAATAAAAGGATGTTTTTAAAAAAGGCTTTTTCTTTAATTTTATTTTTATTTCTGGCATTGACTAATAGTAAAAGATAAATAATATAAAAATTATGAGGCGTGCACTTTTGGATTTTCCAAATTATATTGTACTTATTTTTACTTTTTAAAATAAAGATTTGATTTGATTTAAATTGATTTGATTTGATTTGATTTGATTTGATTTGATTTGATCTGATCTGATCTGATCTGATCTGATCAGATCTGATCTGATCTGATCTGATCTGATCTGATCTGATCTGATCTGATCTGATCTGATCTGATCTGATCTGAATAGATTTGATTTGATTTGATTTGATTTGATTTGATTTGATTTGATTTGATTTGATTTGATCATCATCACAGCCCATAAATGTCCCACTGTTGGGCTCGAGCGTCGTCCATAATGGGAGGGAAATTAACCTACTATACCGCGCTGGTCAGACGTGTTGGTATAGGGTTTTGTTTCGAGTTTTCTTTCTCTCGCATAGATGTTATATGCGTTTTATATCCCTTAGTCGTCTCGTACGATCACCCACGGGTAAGATATCAGGTGGTGAATGGTATTCTTACTCTGTTACCACACGGAAATATCTTTACGTAAATATATTTATGAGAAGTAAGGTCAAAATTAGGATTTCAATGCTGGTATCGACTGATTGGGTGAAAAAAGTATTCCAAATAAGTAGGTAGATATGTAATAAGTAATTCAATGATATATACGAGTATGTTAGTTTAATTTGTCTTATTCAGTTTTTAACTTGTACTCTTAAAATATAATATTTTACAGGAAACATCTTTATAGTACTTATCTACATCTTAAATATAATATGGCCACTATTGTACACGTCATATGTGTATCTTTTGATTTGTATGGTAGTGATTATTCACGGACTCTTAACCTAGGTAGGATAAGTTGTTCCTGTTCTTGATAATCTTTCTCGGCCGGCCGCGCATTTGCTTTGATGTATTCAAGAGCGCGCAGTATAGCCTCAGGAATTGGCGGTGGAGTAGGCAAGTGATCACCCACGGGGCGGAAACCTGTAAGTAGAAAGAACAATGAAATTTCTTAAAATGATTATAGTACTTTCACTTTCTCTCACACACTTTAATCCATTCACTATTTAAGATTCAGAAAAAGTTAAAACATATTTGGTCTTACCTTAATGTCCGACGCAATATTATTTTTTGCATAATATTTGTATTTTTTTTTATTTAATATTCCCTCGTGATTTGATAGTTGAATATAATAAGTTGCTACTCTTTACTTTTCTCATGGAAGTTGTAATATACAGTTTAAATAGTACCAAGGAAGCAGATCAAAGAAGTGGAAGAGGGAAAGATTTAAATCTCTTATTTTTTATTTGTTCATTGCTACTTATAATATTTATATTAATAGCGAAACTTATAACCTGCTAGAAACTTAGTTTAGGTAGTTTAAAAAATCTCCATCAGCAGAGAGTTACTACATTTTAAGCCATTGTTTTAGATATATGCCTTAACTTACATTGATTTCTCTCAAATCTATATAGCAGGTTCTCTCAGATAAGCGCGTTCAAAGAAACAACTCAGTACTTATCTTTATAGTTCTATACAGCACTTTTTTCTTAAAAGTCTCTATAGAAATTCTAGGGAAATCCTAATATCACTTTATGTTCGCTCCAAAATTCAACCCCGCCACCTAATAATATCCATAATCATAACTTATCACATCATACAAAATTAAATAAACCTTTACCATTCTCATCAGCAACGTAGGAGAGAGAAATAGGAATGCCCTCTGGTGAGGTGTAACTGAAGAAGCCTTGGGCGACTTGAGCGCCCTCATCATTGGGTCCTGCTCTTTTCAGGAATCCCTGTTCTTGCGCTGCGATACCATTACCAGTTTCATAGCTACAATTAAATAAAGAATAATATAATATATTGAGTGTAAAAAAAACTGTTTTTGTCCTAAATATTGATTAATAGTAGTAGTAGATTAGCAGTAGTCACCCACTTAGCAGTCAATTATTTCATAATAATTTTATTTTTTTACGACTGTTTTCTCGTAGGGTTAAGTAGGCACTACGTACAAGATGATATGGTGAAATAATAGCTAAAATATAGCTCTAATCGCAATGATTAATATTCATATAAATCGTTGCAATATTTTTTAAGCCTCAAATATTATAAAAGAAATAATAAGCATCTAATTGGCTAGCTGTGTATTACTTCAGTGAAAATAAGAAACATCATTGCTGGCGGCTAAATTAATTACACGTAAAGATCAAATTTAATAAAATGTTTAACTGACGTTTTTTTTTTAATTTAGACAATGATAAATATATATTATCTAAACTTTTATATTGCCTCTGGCCTTATATAATATTAATGGTTCAGTTGTTTCTGAAATTTGAAGTATTCAATTTAATGTGACGAGAGTAGGTATTTTATGATGCTGAACTGACTTTAACTAAAGTTAAAATTTATTAAAATAAAGTATTTTTATTCATGATATCGCTATTTAATATGTATTAGACATTGATGCCTTTAAATGTAAAATTAAGTACAGTAGTACTTAGTTTTACTGTTGTATTTTAGTGATAGTAATCACTTTTTATGTATAAATAATATACATAAAGTGGACATAATTTCGCCACCATAGCATAAATTTGGTTGATCATAAAAAATCACAAAACTTATCAAGTACAATATAAAAATATTCTATGTTCTCATTACACCTGTAATCTAATTTAAGAACATATAAAATACACTTCAATATATAAACAACTGAATAAACTTAAGAAATAAAAAAAATATTAAAAATTACTGAATTATTATCATAAATATAATTATTATCATTAGACTGTCAGACGTCTACTGTTGGACATAAACGTTTGGCAGGCGAGTTGGCGATCGCATTTGATGTTGTAGTTTTTCAACATAATATGCTATTTCCCATTTACTACTTACATCCTGAACTAGTTTATATGATTCCAATATAAAATAAAAGAGAGGTGACATATTGTATTCCTTACCTATCACGGAAGAAATAATTGAATATATATTTTTTTCTAAACACCACCCTGCACTAAAGAAATAATTCTTGTATTACGTGGGATTTTACAAACATGTAATTAACGCAGAAAAATTACACCCAGATTCAGAACAACACTTTGTGAATTGTACAAAGTGTTGTCCTGTGTAGGAATCAAACCCACGGCACTGGCACGGGAGGCCAGTATCTTAAACACTACGCTATCTGTGCACACACTATTGTAATAAATGCTAAAAATTGTACCTCTTCCTGTACTGACTAGTGGCCTACAGTACAAAGAGGGTAACTTACCCACGTTGAACTGATATGAGATAAGAGATCAAGTAATTACAAAAACAGGAAAATTACTAAAATAAGTATTATGAAAACAGACTTGACTTAACAGATTAACTGCCCAGATTGCGTAGCGGTTCAGACACCAACCTACCGTGCCAAGCGTCGGACAATACTTTGTGCGATTTACCAATTATTGTCCTAAGTCTGGCTGTAATTTGTGTCTATTAATTATATGTTTGTAAAATCCTCCGCAAGACAAGGACTATTTAATAAGTGCAAAATGTAGTTTTATTAAAAAAAAACAGATTTACTTTATTTTTATAATCTGAAATTAAAATGTAATAATTGATATTACACTTCTGTCAAGTGAAATTATCTGTTAATATATGAGGAATGTTATCAGTAAACATTAACCTGTTAAAATAATTGAATAAAGATAACATTCTATAAGATTAAAGATTTTTTATAATACTAAACGCAGTTTAAATATATACAATAGCACATCTAACCGTAGACAATACTAATAAAATAATGTTAGTACATGTGTAGGTGAATCAGAAATATCAATGAACTCATATAGCATTAAAACACCTAAGAAAATTGATTGGGTAATCAGGGCTGGGCTATAAACGTTTGCGCATATATGACTGCCATAAATTCAAGTATTTATTTTTGAAGCTGCTGGTATACTCGTTTGTAAACTTATTGTAACCCTCTTACTCAATACGTTGACTGATATGGATTTATATGTTATCATATCATTAATATGCAAATAGAATTTCTTTAGCTTACAAAACTTGTGAATCAACTTTATATCGTGATCCCTGACACTTCAAATTTAAATTAAGATTGCCTACAAACTCTTCGAATGTGAAATTTCTACCTATATTACGATTTCTGATAAAACCGATTATAATTAAAATGTAAATAATCGTTTCCATAAATTTTTATTTATCTTTCTGAAGTGTCACTTAGTAATATATGTATGTTTGTATTGTATAACCCGTGTGGTGACGGAGTAAGAACACAATTTACCACCTCCGTGGTCCCCGTGGCCCATCTTACCCGTGGGTGATCGTAAGAGACGACTAAGGAATATAAACGCATATAACATCTATGCAAAAGAAGGAAATGTCGAAACAAAACCCTATACCAACATGTCTGACCAGCGTGATATAGTAGGTTAACTTCCCTCCAATTACGGAGGAGGCCCGAGCCCAATAGTGGGACATATATGGGCTGTGATGATCATGATGATAGCATTAATACCTTCTTATAAAACTAATTAAAGTAGAAGTACCTGTATTGATAGGAACCATCGACGTTGATTTCTTGCTGTTGGCTAATGATAGGGATGATATCTCTAACGTATTGAGGCTGCGGTTGATATTGGCCCAGAAGTTGCGGTACAGGCGCGGCAGAAGTAATGATGACGAGAGCGTAGATCACAAAAAGCTGTATTAAATTAATATAAATTATTATATTGTGTAATATAAATTTATTTCGAAAGAACACATAGTGTTCGTATACGAATTATTAATATTTCCTGCCCATGTGCGTCACAAAAGAAGGCAAAGGAATGTAATATGCATTTAACATCAAAAACGCATTGCTGTGTAGTAGCGGTTACAAATACTACTATATTGTTGGTTATCTTAATAATAGCCGGATATAAGTCATAGAAGAGTTATTATATAATCGTATATATATATATATATATATATATATATCTTCTTTAAACTAAATAATAAATTTGTAAAATGCCACTAAGGAAGTACTTCTTGTATTGCGTAGGACTTTACAAACATATAATTTATCGGAAACAAATTACACTCAGACTCAGAATAACAATTTGTGAACCACTAAAGTATTTTCTTGTGTGGGTATCGAATTGGCGCGGTAGATCATTATCTTTACCACTACGCCATCTGTGCATACAGTTTGACAATTTGAATTTTGATTGAATACTTGTATAATTGAATCAACCCTTATTATTTCTATGTTGGGCCACGCCCTGGTAGTGAGCTGGGGCGTCGATGGGGAATGGTACCCGAAAGGGTAACCTGCCCGGCTGGCCACGGATGGCAAGGAAGCGGTACCAGTGACCGGCCCAATGGCGATGGGGACGGAATACAGTAGGTTATGGGGCCACGCGCTGCCCTTCCGTTGCCCCAGACGGAACGGGTGACGTGAATCCGGGCATAGCCTAACCAAAAAAAACGTCACTTTATTTAAAAATAAGTGTAAATAATCTTTCCGTGTGATGACGGAGTAAGAATACTAGTCACCACCCCATATCTTACCCATGGGTGATCGTACAAGACGACTAAGGCATATAAAACGCATATAACAACTATGCGAGAGAAGGAAAACTTGAAACAAAATCCTATACCAACACGTTTAACCAGCGCGGTATAGTAGGTTAGTTTCCCTCCCATTACAGAGAAGGCCCGAGCCCAACAGTGGGACGTTTATGGGCTGTGATGATGATGATGATGAAACTACGTTATAATAATTTCTGATGATTGCGCGAGTATTAAACATTTGAAATAGTAGTTCTATTTTACGGATCCTATAGAGTTTGTATTTGATTTTTAATTTGCCGCCTTTTCGAACACTTAATTACGGCGTTGTACGCTGTAAAGTAATTTACCTTAATTATTTATTAATCTTATATTATTAGTTACTAATAGATATGTTCCATACATTGAATAAATATTTCCGTTATTCCAATAATTAATGTAACTACTTTTATAATTTTATGAAAATAAACTTTAGCCATTGTCCTTTGAGGTAACTTACCGATTTCATTTTTATTTTTAATTAGGTAAATAGAAAAGATGATTAAATGAAGATCTACGACGTATATGTCATGTGGAAATGATTATTTAGATCGATCGCTTCTGTTTTTATACGAGTTTAGGCGGATGTTAAGTTATTTCGTGAAATTGGAGTAGGTACGAGGCTCGTGGGAAAAAGTTTACGTAGTCAATCGCCCTGACATACTACCAAGTATATAGAATTTTGGAATATATGTTTTGTAGGCTCATTTATAGTTTGAAAGTTTGACATATTAATATTTTCATTTTATATGTCTTGAGTTTTTAGGTTAAAATGTAAAGTATTTATTAAAAATATCATTATTCTAACATTATGGAGAGTAAACATATCTCAATTTTAAATACTTCTTAGTAGCGGTAGCATCTACGAATACTACCAACCCTTACTTTGCTCATGGATGTCATAAAAGACGACTAAGAGCCTTATAACGACCTGAGCCAACTCCACCTGAGGCCGTTTATTCAACAATTAAATTCCCAACGAGGGTTGGCGTCTGGAAGGCGGCTGATCATAAAAATATTGCCAATAACTTTTACAATATGTACTATGAAAGAAGAGTACATATTGTATCGACCCCAAGTTATTGGCATACATACATACATACATATCATCACGCCATATCCCTTGCAGGGTAGGCAGAGAGAACAGAGTGCCACAGAACTCTATCTCTGCATACTTCACTCGCTTCCTCAACATTCATAATTCTCTTCATACACGCTCGCCGGTTTCGGAGACTCTTGACTCCACCTTCCTTCAGTACCTGACCGATTTGGTCTAGGTAGGTTAGTCTCGATCTCCCTCGGTACCTACATCCTTCCACTTTTGCATTGTATATCTTCTTAACCAGACGTTCGTTCGGCATTCTTTCCACATGTCCGAACCATCGGAGCATTCCCTTTCGCATCTTTACACCAATACTCTCTTTCATACCTACTCGCTCTCTTACGTCGTCGTTACGAATGCGGTCGGTCAGCCTAACTCGACAGATTTTCCGAAGAGATCGCATTTCGACCGCATTAATTTTACTTTCATACTCTTTTCTGCATACCCAACTCTCGCTTCCATACAGTAATGTTGGGACAAGCACTGCGTTATGTATTGCTACACGTGCCTTCTGCCTGAGGTGGTGGCTGCCGAGAAGTTGCCCCAACGCTCCGTTCACTCTATTTCCCGCATTCACTCTTCGCTCTATATCAGTGGTGTACCTTCCATCTCGGCTAAATCCACATCCAAGATATACAAATTCATCCACTTGCTCTAGTACATCATCACCTATTGTTATTCTTACATATGTTCTGGCTTCATCTCTTTCAAAGACCATTATTTTGGTTTTGCTCACATTCATGCGTAGACCCATTACAATCTTCTGTCATTGTGTCGACTAGGGTCTGCAGGTCAGTCGCTGACTGTGCCAGCAGGACTGCATCATCTGCATAGAGCAGAGCAGAGACCACTGAGTCACCTATCTGGACTCCCACATTCATATAGTTCAATCTTTGGAGACATTTATCCAGATATATGATAAACAGCCTGGCTGACAGAAGGCACCCCTGCTTAACGCTGATATTGACGTCAAACCAAGGCGACATTCCATCATCCAGCCACACACAGGCTTTACAGCCCATGTAACTGGACTGCACAGCCCGTAGCAGTTTACCGTTAATACCATACTCCGGTAAAATGTCCCAAAGTTCCTTTCGTACAACCGTGTCAAATGCTCTCTCCAGATCCACAAAACTGCAGAAAACCCTCTGACCTAGGGCCAGATGCTTCTCCACAATGTTGCGCAGAGAGAACACTTGATCCATGCATCCCCTTCCACTCCTGAAACCTCCTTGTGTCTCACACAGTAAACCATCGGACACCATCCTCATTCTCCTTTCAATAATTTTACCATACACTTTTGCTGCCAAATTGGTCAAGCTTATGGCTCTGTAATTTGCGCAGTCATAACGTGAACCCTTGTTTTTAAATAAAGGCATGATGACTGCGCTATTCCAGTCCCTGGGAACCATTTCCGAGCTCCAACATAAATTGAGGAGCAACAGGAACGCCTCCCGGACACAGGAGCCACCAAGCTTGATCATCTCGGCAGACACCATATCAATGCCCGCTGCCTTACCATTTTTCAAACTTCTTATCGCCCATTCAACTTCATCCATACTGATGCCATCGGAGGACGCCGTTGTCGAATGTTGATCTAATAAACCACATGCCGCACCGGCGCCAACCGTAGCATCCGCATTCATATCGCCAAAATATTCACTCCATCGGCTTAACACGTCTTGTGTTTGTGTAAGAATGTCTCCACCTTTAGACCTTATTTTATTCATTCTGAAGGTCGACCAACCACCCCGAGACTTCTTCATCTCCCTCCAAAAGAGTTTGATGTTACCCTCGAAGTTTTTAGTCAGCCTATCTTCTGCACTCATACTTGCTCTATCACGTTTCTCTTTCACTAAGGCCTTGGTGTCATTCTTACATTGCCTATATATTTCTTTCTTCTGTTCAGTCATACTGTCATTCAGATTTAAAGAAGAGACATAGTCCAGCCACGCTTTCTTCTTTTACTCTACGGAAGCTGCCACTTCCGCATGTGGGATGCATGCATCACCATTTTTTTTTCTATGCTTCTTTGAACTTCTACATACTTCTTTGGCTGTATCTACCATACTCTCTTTCAATACTCTCCAGCATTCTTCAATGTCCGATTGCGGCTGGCTTGCCATCGTCAGCCATTCTCGGACACCCTCTGCATACTTTTCTCTTACACACTCTTCTTGCAACCTTTCAACCTTTATTCTTTCAAGCCCTCCGAAGTGGACACGCTCTCGCTAGTGCCTCCACTTTCTAAACAGACCACTAAATCTCGCAATAACGAGATAGTGGTCCGTATCAACTGTGGGGACCCTGTAGGCTCTTGCGTCCAATATTTTGCTTCGGAGGCGACTGTCTACCAAAATTAAATCTATTATACTTTTCTGTTCATTCCTTCTCCATATGGATTTCCTAATGTTGGAAAAATGTGTTTGAGACAATAAGGTTTCTCTCCATGCATACATCCGCTATGAGCCTACCTGCGTCGCGTCGTTCACTCTCTTATCACCAAATGGACCAAGTACGTCCTCATAGTCGGGACGCTTGGTCCCAACCCATCCGTTCAAATCTCAGCATACAATCACGCGTTCACTGGTTTCTGCCATATCCAGAACTTCCCTAACATTATCCCAAAACTTCTCTAGGTCTGATGCCACCGAGGATCCTACGGGAGCATATGCTACAACCATGAATACCTTGGTGACATCTAGTTTTATACGGACCCAAAGAAGTCTGGGATCATACATTCCGTAATCCTTCACACCTGAGGCCAAGCGAGAGGACAACAGCACTCCTACCCCCATGCTGGCTCGATCGCTCTGTGGTACACCAGACCACAGAGCCATCCCGCCACCGGGAAGATAGCAGGCGTCGCTGCCCCTTCGCTTGGTCTCTGTTACACAGAGCACGTCTAGCTGTTTGTCCGCCATGACGGATATCAGCTCGTGCAACTTCCCTTCCACACAACCTCTTACATTCCACGTGCCCACCCAGCACTCTGCTCTCCTCGACCCGCCTGACTGGGCAAGGCGTAATGGGTGGCGGCCCCCATCGCCGCAACTGCCAAAGTTCGTACCGACGGGGGCGGGTCGGTACGCGTCGCCTCCGGGGGACGCCCTAACCCGCATTGCGGTACGCATATCGAGCCGGATTAGCAGTCTAATTA
Organism: Lymantria monacha; assembly: GCA_905163515.2. Taxonomy (NCBI): domain Eukaryota; kingdom Metazoa; phylum Arthropoda; class Insecta; order Lepidoptera; family Erebidae; genus Lymantria; species Lymantria monacha. The sequence continues at coordinate 17,487,443 of LR991088.1, forward strand.
GACTGGCAGGGGACGCGAACGAGCACGCTCCGGACTATGCCCCCCTAATTGGAATAAGACTAAGAAAATGATGATGAATTATGACCATTAAAATTTAGCCTCTATTATTTCTCAAATGTTGTCTATTTGAAATATTACTCATAACACTGCATCAATTTTAATGTTTGGTACTCAATTGCGAAGATTATTTTAATGGATAAAATTAATACATGTTATAAAGTTAATGTTTTCATTTATATATCATTTAAACCTTCATCTTCTTCATCGTGTTTCAAGGACCTCTAAACGTGAGTTTATCAAAGAGTATAAAGATGTTCTACTTTAGGTTACAATTACATATGTAATAAATTCTGTAACGGTGGGAAGATTTTGCATGAGTTTTTTTAATGATACAACTTAAATAAATGACTGAAAAAAAAAGTTTTTATTTTATATCTCATGGTAACAAACAATTATGTGGTAGCGGCTAAGAATACTACGAACCCTTAAATTGCTGGTGGATGTCGTAAAAGACAAATATGAGTTTTATATTGATCTGGGCCAACTTAATCTGTTGACAATTACATTCCCAAGGAGAGTTTAAGTCAGCCAGGCGGCCAGTTATAAAACTATTGCCAATATTTTTTGCAAAATGTACGATGGAAGAGTAGTACATATTGCGTCGACCCCAAGTAATTGGGATAAGAGTAGAATAATGATAAATGATGATGGTGTCAAATAAGCAGGCAGCACATCTGATGGTAAGTGAAACTGTCATCCATAGAATTTTATAATACCAGGATACAACTAGGCCGCTGCCTACTAATGAAAACCCGAAACGAACTCAGAAAGTTGGGCTACTTCCCTCGCTCACACAATGAAACCCAATAGTGCATTGCCACTGTTCAGGCATAAATTTTCTGCGAGAATGTGGTACTCCTGACGGACTGGCCTGTGGCTGTAAACAGAAAACTGAAACTAACTAAAACTGAAACTGAAACTAACAGTGTGCTCCTACTACAAATGAGTTTTATTGAAGTTTACTTCTCTTCATGTTTTAAAGGTATTCTTTAATTCTGTGAGTATAAATTGTTAGCAAAACTGTTAGTTTGAACGTGTTTGTGCATATCTGTATACAGGGTGGAAGGGTGCTGCTTCCGAAAGTAAAGATAGGTAACCCTACTAGTCCTATTTGTAATGATAGGCTAAAAAAAATCGATTCGGATGAAAAAAATATTTTTTTCACAACGCGAGGTCGTTGAACTCTTGAACATATGATCGTGAGTTTTGAATAGACTGCGTCTTTTCTCATCTGAGTATAGTTACGTATTTTTATGGAATTATCATTACATGGCACTGTTCTAATACGATGGAATGTGAAAATGAATGTTTTTCATCCGATACGATTTTTTTCCAGCCTATCATTACAAGTAGAACTAGTAGGGTCACCTGTCTTTGTTTTCGGGAGCGGTCCACTTCCACCCTGTATAAATAAAAATGTGCATGTGCACCTTGCCCTAGTAATGCCGCTTTATTGTGATTATGGCCCTGTTAGATTTTAAGTAACTAGGTTGCATCTGGGCGTATTGACCAATTGAGTATAGATAATATTTACATAATGCACATGCGGTCAACATATTATGATTATTGACTTTCATATGTATTGCCTTGTTAAATAGCTGTAATATTCTCACAGCACTCGATATCAGGCAGACAGGCTACATTAAAGCATACTTAATAATACATGATATTTTATATTGCATATATAGATAGCATATGACCGCTGACAGCCAGCTCCATTGCGCGTATGTATCGCGGAAGTACTAACCAGTTGCTGTAATTTAGCAACAAAGCAGCTATTCTGATGCTCCTACTTTATCCTGATAATACATGAAGTATTCATACGTTGTAAAAATACTATAATAATATACAATATTCATACATATATACACATACATACCATCACGCCATGTCCTATGCAGGGTAGGCAGAGAGAACAGAGTGCCAGAGAACTCTATCCTTGTATACTTCACTTGCTTCCTCAACATTCATAATTCTCTTCATACACGCTCGCAGGTTTTGGAGACTCTTGACTCCACCTTCCTTCAGTACATGACTGATTTGGTCTAGGTAGGTTAGTCTCGGTCTCCCCCGGTACATACATCTTTCCACTTTCGCATTGTATATCTTCTTAATTAGACGTTCGTTCGGCATTCTTTCCACATGTCCGAACCATCGGAGCATTCCCTTTCGCATCTTTACACCAATACTCTCTTTCATACCTACTCGCTCTCTTATTTTATGTATACACGTGCCTTGTGGTGTTCCGTGGCTGAGGTGGTGGCTACCTATTCATACATATATATAGTTGTATAAATATGCTGTGTGGTAGCAGCTACGAATACTTACTTACTTTGCCAACCCTTACTTTGCTTTTAGATAACGTAGAATATTTCTAAAAATTTTATATGGACCTGAACACGCTCTGTTCTTCATTCCAGCTCTATCCGATACTGTTCATTCAACAATCACATTTCCAAGGCGTGTTGATATTAAACAGGCAACCGGTCATAAAACTATTGCCAATATTTTTTAATTGGGGTATGCACAGGAATAAGATATATGACGATTGTTTGTCTTCCAAAGCGTAATTATTCTTCTCGAACGTACATCTCCCACTTCTGGAATCTTCAAAAAATTCAATAAAGTGCAAATAGGTATAAGATTTTGTAAAGGAACATCAGGATTGAGGGAATTAAGAAATTCTACTAATTAATTATGTATATTAAAAGGTTAATTAAAACGTCATTTATTTATCACCTGAACTCGATGATTTATATCATACTTGATACTGAGAGGTTGTCCTTGGAATAGCTTTTATGAAAGCTATTTTACTGCAGGATATTTATTTTCCATGAAGTGATAGATTACGAATACAATTCACCACCTTCTCCGTGGGTGATCATAACAGAGGACTAAGAGATATGAAACGCATATGACATCTATCTATAGAAAGAAAAACTCACAACACCATACCAATACGTTCGACCAGCGTGGTATAGTAGGTTAAACTCTCCCATTATAGGGAAGGCACAAGCTCATCAGTGTGACGTACATGAGTTCAGATGATGAGATGATGATTTGTTATTTTATGAAATTAATTGCACACTAATGTGACTAAGTTATGAGTTTAGCAATGGGATCTGTATTAGGTTTACTTTGTTATTCAATTCTCTAGGAGATGCCATAGAATCATGGGTTAATCTTTTATTATAAGATTAAAGTCAGTAAAACTTGCTACAGTAACGTATTTTTTAAAAGCCAATTATATAGAATAAGGCAGATTTTTGAATCTATGTCAGTATGACTTGTATCTATTATCTTACGTGTTTTTATTTTACTGAAGTTGCTGATTTGACGCTATAATATACAAATATATTTTGTAAGTTCACTGCAATCTATAAATTTTTCTCTGGTTTACATGTTATCCGTGTAGCGACGGGATAAAAATGCAATTATCGCCAGCTTTTACTTCCCCATGGAAGTCGTAAAAATTGGCTAAGAGATCATCAGGAGCATGAGCAGCAGTGCTCTACTAGAGAACTCTAATACTTAACCGCAATCGGCAAATCATTAGCCCATCGTGCTAATTACGCCACTATCTCCTTACAAAAAAAGGTCCACATTCTAGAGTAGAAGGCGAAAGGTTCGATATTGATGAAGATGAATGTATGTTTACATTTTTCGAGCACTACATATATAATACACACTTCTATTAAAACTTGTTCTAATTTAAAAGATATCTACAACATACACATGCAGCAAATAATATGTAAAAAATAATTCTGCCTTCTGTTCTCGTCATCTGTGTGAACTAAGATTATATTGTAATAAGCCTTTCATTCAGCTAACACTTATAAAGATACCTCTATGAAACATAGACAGGTAATGAAAAGAGGAAAAACATGAAATAAAACCTTAGCAACCTATCTGACCAGCGTGTAGTAGGTCTATTTCCCTTCTTTTGTAGAAGAGATTTATTCCCAAAAATTATACTTGAAAAATTGGAATAATTCAGCTTTGTCTCTGTATAAAATACCGAGAGATTATCTCTATTGGAAAATTCAGCGGCAGCAGTATCATCAATTAAATATATTAATGTTATTGTTGGTTATTGTAATAATTGAGTGTACAATAATTGATCTCGAAGTGAAAGGGTATAAACTTAATAATGTAAAGAGGATATAATTATGTTCTTCTTCTATACAATTTAACGCTTTTATTACCAATAACTATGCAGAGGTATATATATACATTTCGGCATCTAATTTTCTGATCCATATAAAACATATAAAATTTATTTTTTGTTTTATTGGGTTAAGGACCCAGGTTTCGTACTTGATATTTAGCATTTCTTCGCAAGAAAATAAAATTTCTAGTTTAAGAAAATAAAATTTCAAGGTCAGTTTAAACCACGATTTAAAGCTATTTTTTTTAACGGTAGTCGCATATCACTCGCTGTCACATATAGTGCTCTTAACAAAAACTTTATTTTAATATATTAAATTTGCTAAATTTCAATACTAGCGTAAACCTTCAAAATTGTTATAGATTATTTTTGTATATATAATATATATATTGTATATTCATATATTATATATACAAAAAAAGGGTAGCTCGTATTTTTAATCTTATCAAAAATATTAAATTTTATTATTATTTTTGGTTGTTTTTATAATATTTTTCTTTTTTTTAAGCCTCAACCTTTTTTGTAAAATATGGAAAAAATTAAAATGTTTATATTAAATCATAATATTAAATAATAATTAGTTATAACTAAAAATTAAGATTGGGAACATTCGTTAAATCACCACCACTGTAGGGGTACGTTGTGTGGCGAATTTTAAATCTATTTATTCCTTAACATATGAATGGGTAACAATCATCTAATTAGACAAAACTTTATCTAATATCTTAAAACAGGCAAATCAGCCACAGCAACGCGTGGCCGCGTCTGCTAGTTATTTATAAATTTAGTAAGATTTAACAACAAGGATAGTATAATAAGGAACACCATAATTATATAAATTCTTTTATTTTTACTTATAAATCCTTAAGTTTCCTAAAATATAATACATCACAGAAATAATTGTAACAGATACTTATTACTACGTGTACATCTTAAACATAATCGTGATAGGTACAAGCGTGCTATGAGTATCATTATCGACGTCGTTTGTTTATGACATTTGACTGATGACGGTATTTATTAACCACGGAAACCCTGGTTGATAGGTTTCTGGAATGGTTGTGGTTGTTGCTGATAGGTAGGTTGGGCAGGTTGTGGGTTGGCTTGGATGTATTGGAGAGCACGAAGGATGGCGTCTGGGATTGGGGGAGGAGTGGGAAGGTGAGCACCTTCGGGACGGAAACCTGTAAATAAACAGTTTCAAATATAATACATACTTTAATATAAAACTAACATTAATATTTTTTTAATAAATATGTAATCAATATATAAATAAACACTAAAAAGATTACGGCATATACTGTTAATCTAATAATAAAATATATATATTTTTTTTTTTTTTTATTTTTTTTATTGCTTATGGCGGCAAACGAGCAGACAGCACACCTGATGGTAAGTGTCACTGCCGCCCATGGACCTTTGCCAATGTTATAGCTAGGCCGCTGCCTACCAATACAACCCTGAACCCACCCCAGTTAGGCTTCCGGCTCCCTCGTTGCCGCAACTTTGTCATACGCTAACATTTATTAATATGGTAAAAATGTAATGACATGGCAATAATTGCATTCATCTAAACTTTTTACTATTAATTTAAAAAGTTCATATGGCAATTTATTATTTATAACTTTTGCAAATTGACGTTTGAAACAGAAATTTTATGTAAATTGCTATACTGTTATGCATTTATCGTTTCAAAAGTCTGTCGTGAAGAATTTTTTGTCGTCCATCTTTGAGTAATACCCACTGTATTACCGCTTAGTGTTTTTATTATGAATGCAATGCTATAGTTTAATTTTATAGATTTTTTCTTTGTCTTTTGTCCATCCGTTCCACTATTATAGATGGTTACCCCTCCCTATGAAGGGAGGGTGACTTACTATCCCAAGCTAACTAGAAGAGTTGTAGATTCCTTCTCTTGGAGTAATATCAGCTGCTTAATCATCTTTAATAGCCTTGAAATTAGTGATAAATTACTTTTTCATTACGCCATCTTACGAAAATTTGTATTGATTATGTATCCCCAATTTCTTAACAACGCCATAATTTTTATTAATGACAAATAGCTTTAGATATGAAAATTATAAATGAAATTTTATATTACCATTTTCATCAGAAATGTAGGACAGAGAGATAGGGATGCCCTCAGGTGAAGTATAGCTGAATGATCCTTGAGCGACTTGAGCTTCAGCGTCTTTGATTCCAGCATTCTTCAGATATCCCTGTTCTTGTACAGCAATACCATTGCCAGTTTCGTAACTAAAATATAATACAGTTGAATAACATATACATAACATTTATTAATATATTTATCTTATAAGCTAAAGCATTACGATATGTTAACTCAAATGCATGTTGGCATGCTTATCCATTTGTAGGTCCTTCGATTTCTATTGAAAAAGAAATGTTAATATTTAGATTACTCAATACATTAACTAAGAAATGAGTAATACATTGGTTTAACATACTAGTTAGGCACACATAGGCTATGTTTTGGCCACACCTCGCAGAAGCCGTTCAGAACAATGAAAGGGGGATGTGAGGCCCCACAACCTATTGTATTAACCCTCATTGCGGAGAGAGAATGAACGGAGGTGATTCCTTGGTTTCTTGACTTCGTTAGCTCACCCGGTAAGTTCCTACGACACTAGTAAGATGTAGCATATTGACGTGATTCATTTATTTCTTAACTTCATTAGCTCACCTAATGGGTTCCCACGATACCCGTATGATAAACTATATAAGCAACATATTTTGTACATAGTCTTTTGGAATAAATCAATATATAATATTACATTTTAAACATCCATAACTGCTTAATATTTTGTTAAATATACAAAGATGGTATATCCACCTTTTGTATTCACCTTACCACAATACGAGTTATATAAAATTTTGAAAGCCATATGACAGATTAATTACAATAATAATTATTTGCGATGGTTTAATTAGCTGTAAAACCTTTAATCATCTATAAAATTATTTAATCATAGACCATATACTATATACAGTTAGTGCACACAAGTGATCAGAAATATCAACGAACCTATATAGAGTTTAAAAGAATCTCAGTAAATTGATTACGTAATAAGGGCTTGGTTGTGAACATAACTACAGATGACTCCCACATATTTAATAGATATTTAATATTGGTCATATAAGTAGAATATTCCTTTATGATTTTAATAAAGCATGTGTCGCTCTCATAACTTTAACTTGCAAATAATATCATCAAACTCAGAAACAATTTAATGGTTATTATTCAAATAATTATATAGTATCATTATGTGTATCATTCGAGTAATTATGTAGTATAAATTAATCTCTAGCTTAATCAAATTGCATTATTATTAAAGATGTTTTAGTCTCTAAAAATATTTGGAATATATATTTTTTAATTCCATACATACATATCATCACGCCATATCCCTTGCAGGGTAGACAGAGAGAACAGAGTGCCAGAGAACTCTATCTTTGCACACTTCACTCGCTTCCTCAACATTCATAATTCTCTTCATACACGCTCGCCGGTTTCGGAGACTCTTGACTCCACCTTCCTTCAGTACATGACCGATATGGTCTAGGTAGGTGAGTCTCGGTCTCCCCCGGTACCTACATCCTTCCACTTTCGCATTGTATATCTTCTTAATCAGACGTTCGTTCGGCATTCTTGCCACATGTCCGAACCATCGGAGCATTCCCTTTCGCATCTTTACACCAATACTCTCTTTTTTTAATTCATAGTTATAAACTAAGTTATTGAGATACAAGAAGAATTTACTTATTATGAATTTGTAATTTTTCATTTTATATTTACTATATATTTTTATTTAATACTCGGCTTTCCGTGTGGTGATGGAGTGATCGTAAGAGACGACTAAGGGATATAAAACGCATATAACGTCTATGCGAGAGAAGGAGAGCTCGAAACAAAACCCTATACCAACACGTCTGACCAGCGTGGGTCAATTTCCCTCCCATTATGGAAGACGCTCAAGCCCTACAGTGGCACATCTATGAGCTGAGATGAGATGATGATGATGACTTGGCTCGATTTCTTATCAGATTCAAGCATATTATGACTAATTGCATATTTCTATTACCCTACTTTTTTTTCTATAGTAAGTAGTAGGTGGTAGGTGGTATGTATACTAACTGTATGATGTTACATATCAATTGAACAATTGATATATATATATATAAATAGGTAACTGACAAAGGTAATTAAGTCTATGTTAAAAATACATATTACTGCCAAAGAATTTATGGTCAATTAGTTATTGATACTGAAAGAAATATTGTAAACAAAAGTGATCAGTTTTTATTACCTGTATTGATAAGATCCATCGAAATTGACTTCTTGTTGTTGACTGATGATGGGAATAACTTGATTCGGGTATTGCGGTTGGGGTTGATATTGACCTGGTATTTGAGGCTTAGGTGCAGCGCACGCTATGGCCACAAAAGCAGACAGGACGATAAACTGTTGAAAAATGCAATATTCTTTTACTGTTTATTATCCTAAATGAAATAAATCCACCTAGCTACATGTGTTAATTAGTATTTACAGCTGTAAATACTAATTAATATTATAGATTTCATATAGCCGAGCTGCTGTCAGTTAACCAAAAATGAAACTGTATGTATGGTTGTCAGAAATAATTACAAAATGTAAAAAAATATATATTCACCATTTAAATGTTTATGGCGCGAATAATAATGAAAAGATAAGGGGAATTATATCCAAAAATAACATTTCAATATTTCAAAACCATTCTACATCTAAAAAGATTATCCTACTTTAAATGTAAACTTCTCCTCTAATCTTCATTATGATGATATCCGTAAAAAAATGTAGGTTAGTTATAATTCATATTCAATTATTTGGAATTATGTTTTCTGTTAATTTTAGCACTAAGTTATCTCTGTAGGAACAGAGCTATAGAGCTGTTACATCAGACTTGTGGTTTATGAAAAAATACTAGGAGTACCTACTCTTTCGTAAAAGCCTCATCGAATGGATACTATTGATTTGTATGACTCATTACTAACTTTATTATTACATGTTAAGCGGATTAATATAAATACATTTAAAATTATAATATAATAAATCAATTTGCGTTAGGTTACTACTTACTCAACATCTGTTTAAATAAATTTTAGTATTTTCATAATAATATTATAATTACATATTATGTAATTAAAATACGAGATTAAATTGTTTTAAATGATAATAAATGTCAATTAAGTTTTAATGAAATGATCATTGTTTTGTAATAAATTATTGAATAATAGCAGCTTTTTTATAATTCTTGATTTTCGAAAAATGACGTTCAAAAAGTGAAAGTTTATCAAATTCTATCAGATTTTTTAGTTTATTTTATGTGAAATATGTACGAGAAAAATTAAAAAAATATATACAATCAAAATAAAGTTCATTAATTGATTTGGAATTTATATTGGATAACAATTAGGCATTATCAAATAATTGATTATATTTTATTCATTTAAGGTTTTGCCAGAATTACTACTTGTAAGACAATATTTACTGTTCACTCACCGACTTCATTTTTATATTTATAAAATATAATGTTATTTGATGATCTGAGGTGGATGCGTATGGTAGGAATGACTATTGAGATTGACCGCAGCGGCTTATATACACATCGGTGTCAGCGCGCATCGTGAAATTGGAGTATAAAGCAAACGCAATACAGACATCGCATTAACTAAAACATGTAGCCGCCCGCCCTGTACATTTGTAAATAATAGGCTTATTAAGAATTTTATTAATTACGATTTTTAACCAGTTACATTTATTAATTATGATTTTTAATCGGTAACATTTATCAAAGCACATCAGTATTTGCATTCTCTTGCAATCTAATATATAGGTTAGAATTGTCTTATGTAAACATGTGTTTTTCGTACATACGTATCTTTTTTTTTAAATTTTATTTTCTTTTTATAGAAATAAGGTGAAATGATTGTAGCAATTTTGAATATATAGCTAACAAATGTAATTAAATACAATGATAAAGTCAAAATGAAATTTCATTATGTAATAACTTTAAGACCAAATTTAACACGATTTAAATATAAATTAAGTGTGATTTTCCTTATTATCAATATGAATGCCTTATATTCTTTCTTTGCAATGTCAAGAAACACATATTTTTATGTATACATGTGCCTTCCATGAAATCCTGAGTGGGTTTCAAAAAAAAGTCTTAGTAAATATAAAAAATATAGTCATATGAATCTTATACTTGCTTTATTTACTAAAATATCTAGCCTCTCTATGCTAGGTAAAGATTAATCTTTAGGCACTCTTTCACTCTCTTTTCTCATCTTTAGGCTTTAGGCTTAAGGAATAATTTCTTTACATAAATAGATAAATGTTGAAAATATTTAATTATTTTCAAGAATGTATTTCTGCCAATTTATAAGATAATTGAGTTAGGAAATATATTCCAATTTTATCACTTTGCATTATTAGTGAAAAAAGGACAAATGTATTATTTCAAAAGGTCATTTGAAATAATTCCATGTATAAGTACCACTACCAAATTGAAGCTTTAAAGCTTTAACAAGTTCTTTCTCTAATTAAGTCTATTCCTGGTTTGATATATATTGATAAATATTTTTATTTATTTCTCTCACATCTACTATGAACATTTTATCTCTTAAGGTATATTGGTAGAAAAATCATCATCCAGCCTTTTACTGTCCACTTTTGAACGTTTGGCTTCGACTTCCCTATAAGTAAGGGAATAATGCCGTAATCACCACACTTGGCCGACAGGTTGACGATCGCAGTTTCATAGTTTTCCCAGTAGAGTAATTTAAGTTAAATTAATCCTTAACTTATTTTTCTTCTTCTCTCTAGTCTATACTACTACTATACTGACTCGGCATATAAATATATTTTGAGTTCTCTTTCCCTTACAATGTTATTACCTGTTTAAGTTCCATATTTCCGTACATAATTCCCACAGGAAAGAAAGAGGGTGTTATAACATAAAAACGTCAAGTTTTCTTGGTTATAAACCATTTTTTCGGATGGTGACAGAGTAAAAATACAATTCACCAACCCCTATCTTACCTGTGGGTGATTGTAAGAGACGATTAAGGAATGTAAAATGCATATAAAATCTATGCAAGATAAAGTTTCTTTGCTCAATACCCTATACCAATACATCAACCAGAGTAGATCAATTTACCTCCAATTATGGAGAAAGGTCGAGCCCAACAGTGGGGCATATATAAGCTGAAATGATAATGATGAAACCATTATCCGTCTGGTGACAAAGTAAGAATATACTGCACCGCCTTATTTTTAGTCCATAGTTGTAAAATATGACTAAAGGATTTGATATGTAGATAATATCGATGTAATAAGAAAAACTTGACATACATTGGTGTGTTAATAATATATAGAGGCGTTTACACAGAAGCTTATTAAAACACATGTTTGGGTATTAGATACCATCATTTGTCATAATGTTGTTAAGTCATAACTCTAGTGGCCTGGCCTATAAAAAACCAGTTTTGCAAAAATTCTAAGAGAAACAAACTGCGAGTTATTTTTTATCCTTTACAATTGATAATTCTTAATATTAATATTTTATTCTATTCAGTCGTCATTTTTTAAATAAACAATATCTATGAATTATTTTTATCCAATTATGACTTACAATCGTGAATAATTGTAGCTGTCGATTGGGATTTAACCAAGATAATAATATGTGAGTACAGTTAGACATTTATTATTGGGAATAAATGATTAATGCAACGAGGTCAGCAAGGTTATTGCCTAAACAAAGTTAATCTTTGTAGTAATATAGCTAACTACTAAATATAAAATACTTCCTTATTGTTTTAGTATAATAAGCATCTAAATGCTTATAAGGATCCCTGAGAGAATTTTGAAGCGGTTTAATAATTTTATTGATTTCGCTGCCATTAAATTTTCAACGGCAATCAGAAAGACAATAGACACAATGGACAGCACTATGATTGCCGCCTAATAAATTAAAATTTCATGCTATTATTGCAACAAATAGTAATTCAGCTTCACCTTATCATAGGTATAAGCTTCTTGATGTAAAATTCGTTACAAACTAAATAATAGGCATATAGTCACCCCTATCTATCTAATCTTTGTCATCCAAAGATCTAAGTGTATAAATTAAAGGTCGGAACTCGTGTTCATGCAAGTCTTCATCATCATCATTCTCATACTCTTATCTCAATTACGCGGGGTCGATACAATATGCACTCTTCTTTCATAGTACATATTATAAAAGTTATTGGCAATAGTTTTATGACCGGCCGCCTGCCAGACGCCACCTCCTTGGGAATGTAATTTTTGACCAAACGGCATCAGATGGAGTTGGCCCAGGTCGTTATAAGGCTCTAAGTCATCTTTTACGACATTCAGGAGCAAAGTAAGGGTTGGTAGTATTCGTAGCCGCTACCACACAGCTAATACAAGTCTTCATATACTAGTAAAATATTGCAATTACACTCATGTAAGTCTTCATATACTAATAAAAATTTGTATTTACTAGTTAGGAATTAGTATTTATTAAAACATCGCATTTGCAAGTAATTGTATTATATAATATAAATAAATTATTTTATATAAGAACCAGCTTTAACAGTGTCGTAGCCAAAACGGTACAAACAAAACCCTATTATAAATTCTCCACTATCTATTTGTCTTTCTACTTATAACCAAATAAGTCACCAACCAACCAAGTATCAACCGTCATATAGGTAGCCAACCAACCAACCAAGAATAAATCATCACATAGGTAGCCTCGGTAGACTGCACAAAATTATAATACAAAGATATTGGTTATTGACTGGGCAGATGGCGTCGTGGTTAAGATAACGACCTTCCGTGCCAGTGCCGTGGGATCGATTCCTACGTAGGATAATACTTTGTGTGATTTATGAAGTGTTTTTCTGAGTCTAAGTGTAATTTGTCTGCGTTAATTACATGTTTGTAAAGTGTCCAATACAAGGATTATTGCCTTAGTGCAGGGAGTCACCGAAGACAAAGATCGGGTACCGGTGGCCCGTTCGCACAGCGAAGAGAGGTACTTGCAGGGTGGGTCTATGGGGTCGCGCGCCGCCTCTTCCGTCGCCCCAGACCGATTTGGCGGAGCGTGGCTAAGATCTATATAAGAAATCCATTTTCTTAAATATATTAAACATGTTTAATAATACACGCATCGCAACGCATCCACGCATCTACATTTATTGGAGACCTATTTCGTTATTTAAAAAGTCAACGAAGTAGATATTACCGAAACTATTAAACCTGTCAACTGCTCGGCATCGAAATGATATATTTTGCTCGTTTTACGTGGGAAGTTACAATGTATATTTTTTATTTTAGGTCTGCTTGATCCTCACACAGATAACATCACTGATTTTATTTTTAAATACTTTATGCTACGATAGTTATTTTATTAACTCCTATTCGAATTGTAAAGGACAATAATCCATTAATAAATTGTTGTATGACATCATAACAATAAATAATCTCTAATTTTATAAACGGTTCAATCAATATAAATAAAATATTAATATATTTGTTTCAATAATAGATTTTATTCTTCATTATGGCGTATACAAAATAGTATTGATATAAGATATTAGATACATATCATCACGCCATATCAGGCAGTAGGTAGAGAGAACAGAGTGCCAGAGAACTCTATCCTTGCATACTTCACTCGCTTCCTCAACATTCATAATTCTCTTCATACATGCTCGCCGGTTTCGGAGACTCTTGACTTTACCTTCCTTCAGTACGTGACCAATCTGGTCTAGGTAGGTTAGTCTCGGTCTCCCCCGGGGTACCTACATCCTTCCGCCTATAAGATTCTTATGAGATATTAGCTTAATAAATGTATATTGCATTATTGACGATTTGTTTTATTGCTAGAGATAAATTTATGTGCGAGGGCAAGTTCGAGGGCAAGAAACAGACTGATCGACTTCAGCTTCAATATATTCTAACTCTCTAGATAGGGACCGTTCATAGATTTATTTACAGTTTTTGTATTGTATCTGTTGGCTAAACAATACAATTCCGCTTTTAAAATTATTTATTGTTGCTTTTTCTTCCTACTCCGCAAGGGACAAATATATTTCTGTAATAAGGTCTTTCGTCCATTTGGTCATCCATACATCTGCATTGATATAGTATATATTATTTAGTTAATTTTAAAATAAAATAAAACATTCATCATCATCATCTCAGCTCCTATATGTCCCGCTGTTGGGCTCAAGCCTATAATGGGAGGGTAATTGACCTACTATACCACGCTGGTCAGACGTGTTGATATAGGGTTTTGTTTCGAGGTTTCGTGTCTCGCATAGATGTTAAATTCGTTTCATATCCCTTAGTCGTCTCGTACGATCACACACGGGTAAGATTGAGTGTGGTGGATTGTATTCTTACTCCGTCACCACATGGAAGGAAATAAAATGTTCATGTATTTTGTAGTAATAGTAAAGTTTTTAAAACAAATATCTTGCAATAACAATAAATGATCAGTATGATGGTTAAATTCTCAAAGATTAATTAACAAAATGATTACAAGTTATTACAATCGTAAATAATATTAATGTTAAAGTTTTATTATTTAGTTAATGTTAATAAGATATAAAATATTTGAAAAGTGTTTAGAACGAATGTTATTATTTAAAAGTGAATAATTAACACAATGAAGTGAGAAAAACTTTTTCTATCATGAAGCTCTGAAAATCTGTTACTGCAAAGAAAAATGAGTTTTTGAGACAAGATACGTCAATAGTAGTCAAGAAGTCTGAAATTATACTCAATAGATGTCAATAAACGCATCTCCTTTTAGTAACTTAAGATTGAAAAGTATATGCTGAGTTATAGATTTGGTTGGGGTTATGTTAGGTTAAACTTGCTCCTTGCGTGAGGACGATATTCCGGCGGCGAAAGCCGCCGATTCATCGACTTGAGAAGACACCCGTAAGGGTAATCCACCGGATGGGCCACCGAAGACAAAGACCGGATTCCGATGGTCCACACGCACGACATCGATAGGTACAGGTACAGCAGGTCATATTAAACTTCCCCCTGCTATGAAAAAAAAACCTTACTCCTAAACTATACTTTAAAATACTTTTTTTTTAAATAACACAGCACTAAGGAAATAATCCTATTGTCTAATTCTAATTGTGGAGAACTACATAAATATATTATTAATTGACACAAGTTATACCCAGACTCAGGACCACAATTCGTGGGTCGCACAATTTATTGCCCTACGTGCGTCCTGTGTTACGCCATCTGTGCAGATAAATTTAGACTCTTCTCTTACATTTTAAATTTGGATTCTTTTCTCTTTCGCTACAACATATGTGGATGGGCTGATAAAAGGTGTGATTAAATGTCAAGCAACACTAAAAATGAAAAACAATAAAAAAATGTAAAATTGACTCGCTTATTGGTTTGACGGTCCTAGGCCAAATAAATAGTAGGCAAATAATGGGTAAGAGATGGACTAGTCTTTGCTTGTGATACTTGGTAACTCTCATCATAATTAAAATAATTCGAGCATGTCAACGTCTTTAAAACCACTTCCGGACCATAGTGTAGCGACCATGTGTTCCAAAAACTTTGACCACGTCTTTAATGGTCATATAAAATGAGCACCTATTTCAAACTGATCAGATATCATTGTTAGGATTACACCTGTAGTATGTTATTGTTATATTTCGTTTTTTTCATGTGGTAGGAACTAAAAATCATCCCAACCCTATAACAATCTTGTCCAACTTCACCTGATACTATTTTACAAGTAGGGTTTAGAGAACATTAGCCAGGTGGCATATTGCATCATATACATTGCGTCGATCCCAATTAAATGAGATCAGAGCAGGAGAATGATGACAATAATGTTGTTTTTTATGTTTTGTGTCTTGAAGCCAATGGATTTCTTTTCACTTTTAGTTCAAATAATATATGTATCTAGTGTACCTATACTAAGTTAAATGTTGATTACTTAGCATCATAGGCAGGCCTATTAAAGGTGCAGCTTGCATAAAGGCAAATATGAAGGCGTAATTTACTTAGGTCAAATGTATGTTGCCCTTAGTCGTATCCAAACGTTGGATGATTTTGTACTTTGCAATTTAAACCGAAATAAATTACTTATCTGACAACATGAGGAAAGGAATTTCCAGAAATGGAAAATGATCTTAAGGAAGGTGATATATTAAAATTAAAAAGGATATTAAAATAATATAGTATTTATATGTTTAATGAAAAATCTATTCAACGTTAATTCAATCAATTATTATGAAATTTGAAAGAACATGTTTTTATTACTATAACAGTCTTATCTGAGTTATTCAAAATGTAACAGTAAAGCGTAAAATATTATATTTGTTTGATAGGTTTTGCACCTTTCTATTCACCAATAGTGAAACTATTACAGTCAGCCTATTTCGAGTTAGTATAATACCTTGAGTATATAATCAAAAATACTAACTAGAATATATTCTAAATTGTTGCTACATAAATAATATACAAATTGTAGTCTTTAGAACATACCACAGCTTCGTTCTTGTCAATGTTATCCCCAGTTTCCTTCTTGTCTATGTTAATTTCAATCAATTTACAATTTTCTCAGAATACAATGTATGAAATATAATTATAATACTTCAAAAATACAAAAATGATGGATAACCTATATTGGATGTATACTCTTTAAAAAAGAACTTTTCTTAATTCAATTTTGCCCAATCGACTGCACAGATGGCGTTTCCAACCTTCCGAGCCAGTGCCATGGGTTCGATTCCTATGCAAGGCAATGCTTTATGCCATCCACAAAGTGTTGTTCTGAGTCTTGGTGTAATATGTCTGCATTAATTAATAATGTATAATATTTGAGGTCCCCGCAATACAAGGATTATTTCCTTAATGCAGATGGTATCTGTATAGCTAGTGTCAGACTATTTGGAGGAGCGCAATGTCCTCTACGCGAGTCTCGCAGTGGACATTGTGCGGACGCCCACGACGTGGGTTCCACAGGGGTCGGTCTTGGGGTCGATTCTGTGGGAAATCAGTTACGACTTTGCGTTGAGAGGAAATATTCCCCCCCCGCTGAGCATAATATGCTATGTTGACGACAAGCCTGGCCACTCTCAGCACCGAGGCGAATCGAGGCGCTGAGACTCAAGGATCCTATCGCTCAGCTAGCTAGCCACCTGGCGCGATGATGCCTGCTGGGACGTCATTGTCCGTTGGGTTACGAGGATGGAGAGGCCTCGATACGGTGTTCATACTGTTGAGGCCCTCCGGCCCATACTGATAGAATAGATAGAGGGGCGGCACGGAGTCCTCTATTTCTGACTGGTGTAGGTCTTGTCGGGGCACGGTTGCTTCGGCAAGTACCTGCACACGGTCGCAAGGAGGGAGTTGACTCCGTCCTGCCAATAATGCAGCAGTGACGAGGACACGGCCCAGCATACGCTCGAGGTCTCTCCGACTTGGGCTCAGCAGCACCGTGACCTGGTCGCTACCATCAGTGCCGATCTGGCGCTGCCGGCCGTCGTGAAATCGATGGTCAACCGCGTCAGGAACTGGGACGCCGTCGCCACCTTCTGCAAGGCAGTCATCTCGCAGAAGATATCTGCGACTAACGCAGCCTTAGCCGAGGTATTGCGTGACCGGATCGGGGATTAGTTCGGTCGCCCGAAGTGAGGTGTCCGCGATGCTCCGACGATGAAAGCTGTCGGAGCATCGACTCGAGAGGAAACCGCTAGGGAAAACCGCTGGGCGGGCCACCGAAGATAAAGATCGGGTTCCGGTGGGCCCCTCGCATGACGAAAATAGGCGCTTTTCATTTTTTTTTATTGGTGGACTATGGATGCGTCTCGCCCTGCCAAATCGGTCCGGGGCGACGGAAAGGCGGCGCGCGACCCCATAGACCCACCGTAAAACTCCTCTCTCTTCGCCGTGCGAGCGGACCACCGGTACCCGATCTTTGTCTTCGGTGGTCCGCCCGGCGGTTTACCCTCGCGGGTTCCTCTCGTCAACGCCCTGACAGATTTCGCCATCGGGGCGTCGCTCTCACGCGGTGGCCTCACTTCGGGTGACTGGACAATTCCCCGGTCCGATCACCCAAAGCCTGGGTTAGGGCGGCATCAGGCGCAGGTATTCGCGCCCGCGCCGCCCCAGCCGCTGGCGGTGGCCCGGGTCGCGGGAATCCTCCCGGACTCGTTCCGCCGCCTCCTTCCGCGAGATGACAGCCTCGCAGCAGGCGGCAACCGCGTCCCAGTTCCTGACGCTGTCGACCATCGACCTCACGACAGCCGGCAGCGTCAGGTCGGCACCGATGATAGCGACGAGGTCGCGGCACTGCCCGTCCCAGCCCGGACATTCCTCGAGCGTATGTTGCGCCGTGTCCTCGTCACTACCGCAATGGTGGCAGGCCGGAGTCCATTCCCTATACACGACCGTATGCAGGTATTTCCCGAAGCACCCGTGCCCCGTCAACACCTGCACCAGTCGGAAAGTGAGGACCCCGTGCCGCCGCTCCATCCATTCCATCAGTACGGGTCGGAGGGCCTCAACGGTAACGACACCGTGTCTAGGCCTCTCCAGCCGCGTAACCTAACGGGCGATGACGTCTCGGCGGGCGTCCTCGCACCAGGTGGCTATCTCGCTCAACGATGGGGAGCCACCTTCGTCGCGCACTGAGGTAACCCGCCGGTAGAGGTCGGAGACCATCTCCGCCTCTAGGTCCCACGGGGGTGTGCCGGCCAGTAGGCATGCCACCTCGGTCGATACCGTGCGGTACCCGCGAATGGCTCTGACCGCCATGGCTCTCTGTGGCCTCCACAGAACAGCCCTGAGCTGGGCGTTCAGAGCCCTCGCCCACACGGGTGCGCCGTACATGGCCATCGAACGGATCACCCCCGCATACAGCCGTCGGCCCTCGAAACTGGGTCCGCCCACATTCGGCATGAGTCGAGAAAGGGCGGACGCCGCGCCGACCAGCCGGGGAGCAATTTGACGGAAATGGTCCCGGAACCACCATCGCCCGTCGAGCACCAGACCCAAGTACTTCATATGGGCCTGGATGCTGATGTGGATGGAGTTGACCACCAACGAGGTGCCGGTTGGCAGCCTTACGCGTGGCCCATGGAATAATAGGGCCTCCGTCTTATTTAAGGCCACCCTGAGCCCCAGCGCCTCGATTCGCCTGACCATCTCCTCGGTGCCGAGAGTGGCCAGGCTCGCCGCCTCTTCGAGTGTCCTGCCCCGGGCTGTGACGAGCGTGTAGTCAGCATAGCATATCAAGCTCAGCCCGGAGGGGAGACTCCCTCTCAATGCCCAGTCGTACCCGATGTCCCACAGAGTCGGCCCCAGAACCGACCCCTGTGGAACACCGCACGACAAGGGCGTCCGCTTTCCAAAGTGGGTCTATGGATTCGCGCGCCGTCTCTGCCGTCGTCCCGGAGTGATTTCGCGGGGCGTGACCACCTCCATAGTCCACCGCAAAAAAAAGAAAGTAAAAAAAAAAGAATTTTGTTTTTTTTCTGACAGGAAAAGTACTATTCAAACTAACTTGTTCATTTCAGATATGAGCCGATAAAAAACAGAGACATGGAGAGACACTCAGACAAACAATTAAAAAAATGTCATATGATTCCACATGAAATTAATAAAAAGCCGTTACTTTGACTGGAATTATATTTATCGATATAGATATTTACATTTGAAAACTGTAATTTGGCATTGAAGTCATCTAATGATTTTTTAATGGAAATAAAATAAGCTAAATAGATGAAATAATTATCTACTTTTGTAAATAGTGGGTAAAATAATAATAATTTATACTTTGAAAATGAAAGCTTTACATATTAATTAGTTAGTAATTAATCACTAAACAAAGACAAAATCATTATATATAAAATTACAAACTTAATTAACTTTAAAAACTGAATCTTCATATTTAATACATTCTAACACAAAATCACAATATGATTCTCATCTTACTTCATACCATAGTCATAATGCGAGATAAGGTTGCCTCCAAGTATTACATTATAATTTGTTAATATGAAAACGCTATAACGTTAAATTTACATTTATAACCTTTTGAATATGTACGAATCTCAATTACAGTTATTATGAAAATTGTGTTTGCTATAATTTGTAGTTCATTCATGATTCATAAAACTAATTTCGGCAGATGAAAAAATGTTATCATTTTACATTAGCATAAGATGTACGAGTATGTATCATTTCTTTTTATTTTATGTGAGTGAGTTTTTGTTTTTATCTATTTTTAAAGGTAAAAAGACGTTAATCAAATTTATTTCTTTACTCTTAATAGGCCTTGACCGCCATTTTTTAGGATTCATATCCTGATTTGATTTGAACGAGATGCTTACTAGTTTCTTTTTTATTTTCATAATAATATATTTAATATACGAATCATCAGCCTCTTAGGCCATTTATCAGATCAGATAGTATCTTAATAAAAATACAATGGAATATATATTCTAATTAATATTGTATTTATTTTAATTCATATGTAATTATAAGAACAAATTAAGATTAATGTTTGAATTATAAACCTATTAATCTCGTGTTTTGTTTTACATGTATAAGAGCAGGTTTGCTTAGAATACTTCTGAATCAATATTATATGAGATTTTCTTATGCAAACGTTTGATTTATTTAAACTCTTTACATAATAAGGTTACAGGTCTCTTATAAACAGCTGTAACGTCACGCTACTTAGGTGAGATAATATTACTTATGTATGTAACATACTTTTCTGGTTTGCATCAAATTAATTTATCTCGAAACAATCATACTAACATTTAAAATGCAACAATGTTTGTATATATTTGTTACGTCTCTTCGTTGTAGAAAATTTTAAAGAATTTAGAACTAAAGATATTGTTTTCATATTTATAAAGATTTAAGGACTGTATGATAGATATAAAGGATTACAACTGGCTCTTCCTATAAGGTAATTATGTGCAGGTATTTTAAACTAATAAGACTATGGTTATAATTAATTTAATTGTGCTGTGTGGTAGCGGCTACGAATACTACAAACCCTTACCTTGCTCGTGGATGTCGTAAAAGACTACTAAGATCTTTATACGACCTGGGCCAATTCCATCTGATGCCGTTTGGTCAACAGTTTCATTCCCAAGGAGGGTTGACGTCTGGTAGGTGGACGTTCATAAAACTATTGCCAATAACTTTTACAATATGTACCATGAAAGAAGAGTACATATTGTATCGACTACAAGTAATAAGGATAAGAGTAAGAGAACGAACGAACATTTATAATTAATAATACTTATATGTATAATACAAATACTATTTTATTTATACTTATATAAAATTTATATAATACAAATAATATAACTTACAAGCAAATAAAAACTATTTACCCTTTTCGCTCTTAAATAATTTCGTGACTCATGTTTTGTAGAAATTTTATGAACATTATGTATATATATTATGTATGTATATTTTTATCCGTATAGTCATGAAGTAATTCTCTCTTTCCTATGTGAATGATTGTAACAGATGAATATGGGATGGAAGCACATATTTTTACTACAATAGAAAAAAAACTAGATATAAAATCGTATTCCAATTCGACTGACCAGCGTAGTATATTAATTTCCCGTCTAGTGTAAAGGAAGCTCGAGCCTGGCAGTGCCAAGTCCATGAACCATGATGAAGATACAGTTGATTTTCGTTTTAGAAATTTCACCATTATCATCAACTCTCATTAAGTCTCAGCTTATAAGTCATACGATCCACTCATAACTACAACTGTTGGGTTTGAGCCTTTTGGTTAGACGGGTTGGTATAAAATTTTTTTTTCAGTCTCTTTTAGTGATGGTATTATTATTTCCTTTCGCTCTTTATGATCAACAAGGGATAAGAAACACACAACAAGTACATGTGTACTTGTTGTGTGTTTCATCACGCACATATCATCACGCCATATCCCTTGCAGGGTAGGCAGAGAGAACAGAGTGCCAGAGAACTCTATCTCTGCATACTTCACTCGCTTCCTCAACATTCATAATTCTCTTCATACATGCTCGCCGGTTTCGGAGACTCTTGACTCCACCTTCCTTCAGTACCTGACCGATCTGATCTAGGTAGGTTAGTCGCGGTCTCCCTCGGTACCTACATCCTTTCACTTTCGCATTGTATATCTTCTTAACCAGACGTTCGTTCGGCATTCTTTCCACATGTCCGAACCATCGGAGCATTCCCTTTCGCATCTTTACACCAATACTCTCTTTCATACCTAAGAATCTCATACCTAGAAAGAGGGTAATAATATATACCATATTATTATTTAAAGAAAAGAAAAGCTGCCTAATTTTGTATATGTAAATGTTTGTATTTCAGGCTATGTGATTTCTTTATACATTTCTGTTATTATGAATACTTTGGAAGTAGACATAGGTAGTCAGCAACTTCTATTATTTTTACATCAGCTCAAACTTTAGAATATCTTTTAATCAGCAAAAGTTATCATCTTTTTTTTAAAGTTATCATCTATTGTATCTGGCATAGCAGCCAGTAGGAAAGTTTGTATTATGTGAAATTGAATAGAAAGCTGAAATCAATACAACCGGCATAATTGTGTTTAGGATACAGATGAAACAATAAAATGTTAAAAAGTAAAATTTTGTGTCCATGTTGTTAATAACTTAATTATGTCTGACTAAGACAACATTTAATTGTTTAAAAATATTCTTCTTATTAGCATTGATTAACCAAATAATTCTATTTGGAAACATTTTCTTCTTTAAGTAAAATCAAAGTTACTTGAATAAAATTTGCAATATATATATATATATATATATATATATATATATATATATATATATATATATATATATATATATATATATATATATATATATATATATATATATATATAGTAATAAAGTACTTTCAATATGTCTATTATTGTCCTCTTCACCATTGTGGGAAAGTAATTAGCGTTTATCGTTACCTGGCTAGATGGATTAGGATATAGTATTATTTCAAGGTTTAATTTCTTTACATTATTATTTGTTTGTTTTTAATTATCTGTCTTGTACTAAACTCGTAGAAGCTTAGTTCAAGTTCTATTCACTCTCATTTTAAAGACATTCTCATTATGATAGGATGTAAAAACCATTAAAAAAACAAATAAAAGTATTTATTGATATTGTACTGGTTGATCAATCTATCAGGGGGTAGGAATCTTTTGAACCCCTTAGGGCTTTGACATAACAATCCTTTCAAATAATTGCCCATAAATAATATTTATTAAGTAAGACGTATTTAAATAATATAATATATCCAAATTCTCATATCCACTGATGCCCCTTTTCATTATTTATCCGGTAGGTAGTTGTGTTCGACAACATTTTAGAATAATATAATAATAATATAAATAGCACTAAAGGTTAAGAACTGTAGTTTATTTTTCCTGACAAGTATGTAGCAGTTATTCATAGAATAACATCATATTTGAATGACAGCTATGATATTTTATATTTCTCAGCATACTTGACCATTAAATCCTGTTCTGTAATTGATGTTTATCGGCCGAAAATGCCAAGATGCTCCGCTTTGTCGGTACCTATTTGTTTTAAAGCTACACAAGGCATTTGGTTGTCTTAGCTATGTTAATATTATAAAGCTGAAGAGACTGTTTGGTTGAATGTGCTAATCACTGGAACTACTGGTTCAAATTGAACATCTTTTTTTAGCTTTAGATAGATCACTTATAGAGAAAGGAAATATAATATCATGTTATGACCAATAAGAGTGTAACATCAACGAAAAACATTGCAAAAATAGGGCTTTTTTGAGAGCTTTCATTATGTGCGCTGGGCATTATAGGTGACCATATTAGTCTCTTTCTGTTACTCTCTTTCTCTTTAATGTGATACAGACAAAGTTGCGTTGGTAAGCTAATTTACTAATATCTGTAGAAATAGAGTACCTATTTAGCGGAATAAATATAATACAACTGTTTCATAATTGACAGTCCCTTTTTTTGGTAGGCCATACTCTGGAGACACCTGTTCCGCTATTTTTTATAAGACAGTCTTTAATATTTCTCATACATCGATAAATTTCATGCTTTGTATATTACTATTGTAACTATAACGTCAATTCTTCAACTAAAATGTTTCTAACAGTTCACATGCCAGTTACTGTGTAAAACCAATTGTTTATGTGTGTGTTAATTTCTCCACTCCATTTGCATACCCAGACAAATTGCGATATTCGCTCATTCGATGTAGATTTTTATAAAGAAGGAATTTAAAAATATTATGAAATATCGTCGTGCAATATAGTTAAAATAACTTCAATAATATTTATCTTTGAAGCTATGTAAAGAAAAACAAACCTACATTAACACCATATACGGTAAAAGCACAGGTATATATTCGCTTACTATAATCATTCTTCTTGGGGTATGTATACTCCTCTTCCATAATATTGTACTCCTATTCCATAATATCTACATATTTCAAAGGTTATTGGTAATAGTTTTATGACCAACCTGCTTAATATAAACCATCTTTATGAATGTAGTTGTTGACCAGTCGGCATCAGATGGAGTTGAATCAGATCGCTGGAAAGCTCCTATTCGTTTTTTACGATATCCAACAGCAAATTAAGGATTGGTAGTATTTATACGCACCACCGCACAACACAGGCCTATGACTAGTATGTGACCTTTGACATAGAAACATGGTCCTTTAATATTAGGCATATATTATAATTAGGCCACGTGGTCCAACATCGGTCCACGTGCTATTTTTGGTATTTACTTATTAGGTTCTATATTATTACCTTATTTTTATTTGCGGTGCACTATGGAGGTGGTCGCGCCCCGCCAAAACGGTCCGTGGTGACGGAACAGGCGGCGTGCAACCCCATAGACCCACCCTGCAAGCACCTCTCTTCGCCGTGCGAGCGGGCCACCGGTATCCGATATTTGTCTTCGGTGGCCCGCCCTATAACCGACCACATTATATCCTCATTGTATCGTCACTAGTACGGATTCCTTGACTTCCATCTGTCATCGAAGTTACCTGTGTCTTACTGGTTAGAATGTTAGATGTTTAAATGGGATAGATGAATATTTTGTTTTAAAGAGTTTAAGTAACATTTAGTTAGTTGTGGTTACCTGTAAATGAAAGAGCACAAAACATGATCCATGTGATTCTTTTTTTACTATATTGTATGTTTGTGTATTTTTCGTTGGTAATCCTAAAAGTAAATAAATAAATAAATAGATGTAATAATAAAGGTTACAAATATACATCTTATAAATCTTACCTTAGCCATTACATCGATTTTGCAATCTGCTTATGGAATATAATAACAATTAATATAAATGTTATTGTAATAACTATTTCTATAAACTTTATTGTAGTAGGTAGCACAATCAAACTTTTTGAAATACAGTAAGTTTAGCAATTATGGGCTTTAATCATTTTCTCATTCACGCGTATCGAATTCAATCAACATACAAATCAAAATTCAACATTGAATACAATAAAGACTACTATTAATATTACGATAAATAAATATCATATACTAGTCACGGGTACTTATATTTTGAATAATTTAGAATAGTTGAATAGTAAACAATAGTGACTGTCTGAAAAGGGGAGGTCAAAAGAATGCTATGTATAATGCTGAGTAAAAACAATATGTTTTTTTATTGTTTATGGTATCAAAGAGCTAGTAGTACATCTGATGCTAAGTATCATTGCCGACCACAAACCTTTACAATACCAGGGGTTCAGCTAGGCCGCTAATAACCAAAACCTAACCAGAAAATTGTGTTGCCAGCTCTCTTGTTCAGCGAACGAATGTTCAGACGTTAATTTTCTGCGAGAGCGTAGTACTACCCCTGACGGACCGACTCGCGGTTGTAGGCAGAAAACTATCAACACCGTAATCCTGCCACTAATAAATAATCTATGTCTTTTCATAGCTACAGCGGCTAGTTTAATCAAGGTTATAGGTTAAGTCGTGTTCCCACCATTGCAGGCTGTCATATTTGAGCTCATGCGGATTAATGGGATATCTCCAAGAGGACGGTCTGTGTCTTCCCGTGTCACCATGAACGCGAATTTTATGTATATATTTATTGCGAAATTTATTCGAATATTTGAAATTTAAAAAAGGAAATAGAAACGTAATAAAATCAGTTAAAATAGTTTTATTTCAAATACGACCTATTCCTTTATCAATCATTGTTTTTTTTTGGAATTATAATTGATACATATATATTATGGAGAATGTTTTATCACCGTTATATCGCCAACCCGTTTAACCATCTAAAATCTCAAAGCATTCGCCTTTGCATTTGAAATATTTCTATATTCCCAAATCATCTCATAGGTGACACGTTTGTTTTGTTCAATAAGCTGCTAAGCAATAATCACATATTCGGTAATAGTCGTAGTTACACCGAATTTGTAAAATAATTGCAAAATCTTTAAAATTTTCAAACGTGTTGAAGTTTTTGAAATGAATTTAGTTGATTTGAGTATGTATGTAACATATAAGTCAAAGCAATAAAAGCGAGTCAAAAAGTGATCATAATAACTTATTGTAATCACGTACGAATACAATGCGTCCCAAATCTTTCATTAGCCACATATAACTTATTGTGATGATATACGAATACAACGCGTCACAAATCTTTCATTAGCCACAGTTGTTCGGGATGACATATAGTTGTTTTTAAAAAAAAACGGGCTCCCAATTCTTTAATACAATAATAACAGAAATTCAGTGATGTTATCTGCCAAAACGTGATGAAATAGTACACCGATTTCACAAGCCTGGCAAAGGTATTACAAGCTGACCAAATGAATTGGCATAATTCTTTCTTATGCGTTAGATTTTCTTTGAAGTGAGGTTATATGTTGATGACTCTAAATTATCTATTACGATACCCGTGAGCAAGGAATGAATAATAGTACGTTTTTTCTTTACTATAGATTTATGAGGAATAAAATCACAAAACTGTTTATCATATATCTGGATATCGGTTTATCATATATCATATAAATGTCTCTAAAGATTGAACGATATGAATGTGGGAGTCCAGATGGGCGACTCAGTGGTCAGTACTCTGCTCTATGTAGATGATGCAGTCCTGCTGGGGCAGTCAGCGACTGACCTGGAGACCCTAGTCGACACAATGACAGAAGATTGTAAGAAAGGGGGTCTACGCGTGAATGCGAGCAAAACCAAAATAATGGTCTTTGAAAGAGATGAAGCCAGAACAGATGTAAGAGTAACAATAGGTAATGATGTACTAGAACAAGAGGATGAATTTGTATATCTTGGATGTGGATTTAGCCGAGATGGAAAGTACACCACTGATGTAGAGCGAAGAGTAAATACGGGAAATAGAGTGAACGGAGCGTTGGGACAACTTCTCGGTAGCCACCACCTCAGTCAGAAGGCACGTGTAGCAATACATAACGCAGAGCTTATCCCAACATTACTATATGGAAGCGAGAGTTGGGTATGCAGAAAAGAGCATGAAAGTAAAATTAATGCGGTCGAAATGCGATCTCTTCGGAAAATCTGTGGAGTTAGGCTGACCGACCGCATTCGCAACGGCGACGTAAGAGAGCGAGTAGGTATGAAAGAGAGTATTGGTATAAAGATGCGAAATGGAATGCTCCGATGGTTCGGACATGTGGAAAGAATGCCGAACGAACGTCTGGTTAAGAAGATATACAATACGAAAGTGGAGGGATGTAGATACCGGGGGAGACCGAGACGCACCTACCTAGACCAGATTGGTCAGGTACTGAAGGAAAGTGGAGTCAAGAGTGTCTGAAACCGGCGAGCGTGTATGAAGAGAATTATGAATGTTGAAGAAGCGAGTGAAGTATGCAAGGATTGAGTTCTCTGGTACTCTGTTCCCTCTGCCTACCCTGCAAGGGATATGACGTGATGATATGTATGTATGTATGTAAAATCATAAAACATAACAATGTTTATTGTTCGTGTAGTAAACGAGTAAGAACATAACGATCTTCATCTCTTCCATTATTGTATTATGTAATCGGAATGTAGTCAAATAACATTATAAGAGCAGAAATATTCGAAACAAAAACTTATGTCAACTCGTCTTCCATCAGCTTAATGGCTACTTTTGTAAGATGGATGACCGATATAGATGGTCTAGAAAAAAAGAAAATATTTGTTATAATCTACAACCTGATTTTACATGATCACTAAATATTCATAGCGCATTTCATCAATCATTTGATTGATCGTTTTGTTTGTACAATCTCCACGCGCGTAAGTTTAACAACTATGATTAAATTATGTAGATAACTTAATTGTATAAACAGTTCATAAATATATTAGTAATGAACAAAAACAATTTATTTTTTATTTATAAGATAATAATAATTTTAATTTAATTAATTACAAATGCCATTATTTTTATCAAACACATATTTTTGTTAATTATTCACACTAAAAGTATCAAATACTTGTGAATGAATAATTAAATATGCTGCTTGGCACCCAAAACCAACCCAGAAAGATGGGTTTACAACACTCTCGCTCAACAAACGAAGCGCAGTATAGTACTGCTATTCAGACTACTTTTTTTTTGTTTATTTTCACTGACAGAATTATGAATGTTGAAGAAGCGAGTGAAGTATGCAAGGATAGAGTTCTCTGGCACTCTGTTCTCTCTGCCTACCCTGCAAGGGATATGGCGTGATGATATGTATTTTCACTGAAGAGTATTTGTGTTTAATTTGAAAATAATAGATGTATTTTTTCATCCCATCCCTTCAAGTCCAAAATGGGTAAAATGCAGTAGCATCGTCAGCCACTGCATTTTACCCATTTTGGACTTGAATTTCATAACATTCATTGTTAGTGAGTGCCTACGTCATAAATAAGTACTACTATCAAAACTTAATGTTTCTGGTTTTATAGATTCGTTTTGGTGTTAATGAGTCAGTCAAGCAGCTTCTTTACATATAAGCTATATCTTGATAACAACTAAAAAAAAATCTGGTGATACAATCGCAATCTGAAGATCTAGTATATGTCTACAAATAGAGACTACACAATTATCTTACAATATTGTATTCGTAATCACCATATACATATATTAGCAACAACTAATACCATGTGGTGATTGACGGGTCAAGAATACAATATATCACAACTGATTAAGTTTTTGCTTAGGTCCAGTATGGCAGTTGTAAAAAACGGCAGTTTATCAGGCGGATAGGCGGTAACACTCTCTTGGGAAATAGCAACACTCTTTCATTTCATATGATATCGGAGTAAGATAGAATATGATCAACAGTGAAAGTCTACAGACTGATAAATAGACTTATAATGTACTGATTATGAATATTATTTCTTCATAAAACAGATGCATTTTAAAATTTTGACATTTTTCTAGTAATTTTAACATTATTAATTTAAATTTAATAGTCATAGTTAAGAAATTGAATCAAGGCCGTCAAGATAGCAGAAATGCGTTGATGACTTCTCTTTTTGATATTTTGTAATTATATTGCACCCACACTCATAATGTTGATAGAAGGAATATCCATATTTTAGATTAATGAATGTCTAAAATAGATTTATTTATTACACATCGGCATATTTTAATATATAAACCACTAATACTCAGAAGGTATATCATAAATTACCCAATATGCTTATTTACGACATAAGATTGCGCAGATAGGTTAATAGTTAAAGTAATGACCTCCCTTGCTTGATAGTCAACGGTTCCATTTTACACGGGATAATTTTTTATACGTATCTCAATTTAATTGTGATTTATTTTGGATACTATTTTATTATTTACTTTATTTATATTCTTTGTGTAAACAAAAACTAGTGACGTACGCAGATCTGCATGCACTGATTACTTAGATATTTATTATTTTATCGATGTCAAAACAATTCATATCAGTTATCATCCCAAATGAAGATAATAGAAGGTTATGGGGCCACAGGCCGCTCCATATTCATACCGGTATGCACGGAAAGGTTCTAGGTCTACAGTGGAGCCAAAAATGTCTAAATATAATTTTCATTATTTTTAAATTTATTATTATATTTTATCTTAGATTAAGCTATACCTCCAGCCAGCCATTGGTAGGAACTGCATTTAATTTTATATAATAGTTTTTATGTGGTGCTTCTATAAACATTGAGACATATACACGAAATATTTTTATAACCTTGTTTGAACTCTGCTACTCTAATAAAATCGTATTATTTATCTATAAGGCATGCCAAACATACAGTTTATCGTCAATTTATTTCCGTTAATTGAATCCTTGTAAATGACCTCGTGATACTAGGATTTATTTCTTAGTACCGTATTTAAAATATCTTAAATACTTATTACTTGTAGATCGTATATCAAGCTACGCTTACCTCGAAAGCCTATCTCGAAAGCCTACCTCGGAAGCCTACCTCGGCAAGATATCGCATTGCTGCAATTTTCATACCGAAATCATGCATAATGTTACTCACCTGCTCCCGGCAGGGTCAACATTGTCATTTCGATGTATTTATTTAAATTAAATGGTGTAAATGGCCATATAATTATTACAAATTATAAAATGAATACTTAAGTGACTTAAAGAATTAATGGGATCAATATATATGTGCAAAAAGTGTATCTGTAAATAAAGTATCTTTTTGACTACATTTTACGATATTATTTGTAGATATTAAGACTAAATTTGAAGGTAATAATATAATTATTCACTTTATATAATATAATTATACACAGATTTTTGTTACTTTTAAAAGGGAAAAATAGTCACCTAATTTTTCGTATAACTTCTGCTATTCAGCAACTCTCACGGGAAGTTAAGAAGAGATAAAACATATTTATTTCTTCAATTGATTGCACTTAATTATAATTAATATGAAATTTAATAAGGTAAAGGGAAAAACATGAAACCCTAATATTTATGCATAGATATAGTTAGGAATATGAAGGTTACGTACCTTCTCTAGTTAGTACTAGTCTACTCTAGTTAGTTCTCTGGTTAGTACCTTCTCTAGGTGAACTTTATATATTTAATGAAATACGACGCACCCTGATAAAGAACTATGTATTTATGGGACAAAATTATATTAACAAAACTAATACGTTAAAAACAATGTTTGTACAATTATACATATATATATCTACAACCTCAAATTATAAATTATGATTTAACAACGAAACAAATATAGATTTGGATACAGCAATGCATCAATTTAATGTGCTAACAAGGTGTTAGTAGACTATTTCTTTAGGTAGAGAATAAACGAGAGGCGGCGCACAGTGGGAAAATCGCGTATGTTTCGTGTCAAAACTCCGTATCTCAATTGTTTCAAAACTAAATGAGTTGTAATTTTGCATACATATACTTGAATGTTTAAAGTTTAAATGAAATAACTTTGATTTTAAAAATTCAGTTTATAAATTAATTTAAAAAAATAAAATAAAAAAGACATGCACTATATAAGAAAAAAAATACAAAATATGCTTGTTTAATTTAGATAAATGGTAGAACATAGTACCAAACTAGAAAAAAAAAAATATATGCACAATTCAGCAAGCTCCTACAGATTTTCATTGACAGCAAGAAGGGCCTTGGCTTCATCTAATAGTTCTTTCGATATTGTTTCTGAGGTATTTCTCAAACTTGATATATATGGATCAGAAGTGTACAATAAGGTATGGAACACGTCTTCATTGGTAGCCGCTCTTAAACACTTTCTAGAATGATGCAGTCTAAACTTTTTGTAATCCTTATTTCAGGATTCTTGCGCGTCTTCGGACAATTGACTGATAGGTAAAATAGCATAGTACTCAATGATTTTTCTCCGTAAATAAGTATTTTATGCATGGAAGAAGGCATATAATACCAATTATAATTATTTACGTATAGTTGGGCTGTACTATATGCGTATTCATCAAACTTTTTTGAATCAATAGCCATTCCAGATGACATAGTTTGTAGTATTATGTACATTCGTTTTATAAGTTCTACGTCTACACCTGTAATGTTTGCAGAACACGAGTAATTCTGAAAAAATGTCCGAGCGGTGTTTCCGTCATTACTGTTTCCAGTGCCTTGACGAGGTTTATCGACAAGCAGCCCCATTTCTTCCCTAGACCGCTTTTGCACCAGTTTTTTTCTTTTCGTCTTTGATTTTTTTTATTTTCAGTAGCTGACCACTTTTCAAAAGACAAGTTATAGGCAATGTGTAAGATCATCTCCATACTCCTAATCCAAGAATGTAGTGTTGACAGTCCGTATTGAAATGAACTTTCGTTCACATCTCGTGTCCTAACTGCCTCTAAGTTATTCATTTGCCGAGGAGTAGCTCCACAAACTGTACAAGGAGCGCTCGAACGAGTTTCAGTTAAAACTTGTGCCACTTTACCATCAATCATGGTTAAAAATAGGTCATGAGTAATTTCAATTACATCACCATTCTTATTTATCAGGGAAGGAGACAGTTTTTTTTTATCGTTGATATCAGCCACAAAAGACGTGGTTTTCTCAGGAGTTTCTTTGGCAAACTCTAACAATATAGGTCTGCAATATCTAACAGATGAGCAGGTTTCATTCTTCCAAACAACAGTATTAGTTGTCTCATCTATGAGTCTAATGGGTACAAGTGAAGCAATAAAAAGGTTTGTATCTGATATAAAATCGCTTTCTTCGGACAAAACTTGCTTGTATTCACTCTGCCCTAATGATCCGTCACAACCCCATTTACAGAATAGTTTCAACTTTCTTAAACCGTTTTTATAAACTGAACCAATTTGTAATATACGTGCCACAGTATGATCCAACAAGTCTTGCAGATTCACTTTTGCACTTATGTTAGTAATGGTTATGCTCGAATCTGGTGGGTAACACATCTTCTTCGCTTCGAGTAAAGTTGGATAAGAAGGAAACACTGAGCAGTTTTTGTCCTTCAAACAAAGTCGAAGTTTACCATACATACTGTTCTTTGTTAAGGTCTAAGTTAATAAATGTCCGTAGTGCTTCTTCCTATGTAAAAGGTGTAACGTCTTCAGGGTTCTCAGTTATGTATTTAAGAAATTTGTTCTTATCATTTCTTGATGAAGTTCGTATAATATTAACGATTGTGGTCTCCTCCGTCTCACCCATAGACCGTAACTCTTGAGCATATGCATTGAGCACACAGTCTAGTCCGTACTCTTGTATCAATTCCATGTTTTTTCGTTTCTTTGTTTTTTCTGAAGATGCTTCGTATGGTTTCGAAGGTCTGCCACCACCACCACTTCCAGGCGTATTAGAGTCAGTAACTGTGACTCGACACTCTAGTGGAACACGAAATTGACCATCTAACCAGTTGGCGTTCTTACTTTCAAAGCGTTCTTTTGTTCGAGATGCATTTCTCCAGCGTTCGTTACATTTAGATAACAAGTTTCTTTGAATGTAGGAGACCACAGTAGCCATATCCTCTGGTGACAAATTGAAATTTTCTTGTATGAAGTCGTCTATGTTATACCCATTTATCAATAAATTGCACAACTCTCGTTTGCTACAAACAAATTCACCCATTTTTCAAATCAGTCAACTTCTGCCAATATTTGAAAATAAGTGCTTCTGCTTTTTAGGGCAACTGAATGTTAGACATTCAGTCCAACAACTCAGAATGTTTCAAGGTTCACCTTCCTTTTATAGGCCAATGAAATAGTGATATGTGCAAAAAGCTAGGAAACTAATAATTTGCACTCTGCCCATAACCTGTTTTCAATTTGACCTTAATAGATAATAAGTGACCATATTTTATCAAGTAAAGTGGTCAAAACTGTATCAAAACCACAAAAACACTACACTGTAATCAATTCGACCTTAATAGATATAAAATAATTTTATGAAAAATAAAACAAAATTGATATTTTTTTTTATTACGCGATATGTTTTGGCCCCGTGTGTAAAAAGGGGCTAGTATTGGCAAATTTTTTTTTTGCCTTGCATTTAATAATGTATAAAGATCTTAAAACAATAAATATCTCGACAGCGGCAAGCAGCGGTAAAGGGTAAAAGGCTCATTAAAAAAAAATTAACACTAAAAATATACCATCTTAAACTATATTGGTTAATTGTATTTTATTAAACCATTATTTATAATATTAATTATGAAACGTTATGAGGAGATTATAAGCATTCCAAAAATGTATAATACTTATATATTTATATGAAAAACTTCTGAGTAATGTGGCCTTGAATTGTAGTAACGTATTGCGTCAAAATTACGTTATTAAACATGAGTTAGCTTTGATGCCTATTTATATACATTATGATTAATTAAAAAAAACTAAAAAATTGCGAAAAGAAAGCTTATTTATTCGACTATATTAATTTATTAATTTCATTCTATTACAACGACTTCCACATGAAATGGTTTTGAGATGGCTTTGTATGGGGCTTGACCATAGTGCGGCGGAGCGCGTGCGCGAGGAGCGTCTCCTCGACGACGCGAGCCGCCGCCGGCGACTGGGGCGGCGCAGGCGCGATTACCTGCGCCTGATGCCGCCCTAGCCGAGGCCGCGGGTGACTGGATCGGGGAATTAGTCCGTCACCCTCCGACCGCGTAAGGAAAGACCGACATCCTACCCGAGGGGGGGACGTCGGTTGAGGAGAGGGTACTCCTTAGGTGTATTCCGTCGGGCCGACCACTGACGTCAAGTCACCCTGCTCCGGTGGTCGGCCCAACGACGAAGGCGACGTCACGGGTGGGTTACGGGTGTGCGTGCTTACGCCCCTCTGTCGCCCCGGACGGAGTGGTGCGAGGAGTGCGCCGACCGTAACCCATGTCAAAAAAAAAACGGCCAAGTGCGAGTTGTACTCGCGCACTAAAAGAAAAGCTATTACATAGCATTTTTTATCAACTTATGCAATTATAATTCATCATCATCATCATCGTCACAGTCCATAAATGTCTCACTGTTGGGCTCGGGCCTCCTCCGTAATGGGAGGGAAATTAACCTACTATAACGCGCTGGTTAGACGTGTTGGTATAGAGGTTTGTTTCGAGTCTTCCTTCTCTCGCATAGATGTTACCGAGAAGTTGCCACAGCGCTCCGTTCACTCTATTTTCCACATTCACTCTTCGCTCTATATCAGTGATGTACCTTCCATCTCGGCGAAATCCACATCCAAGATATACAAATTCATCCACTTGCTCTAGTACACCATTACCTATTGGTACTCTTACATCTGTTCTGGCTTCATCTCTTTCAAAGACCATTATAACAGTAATATATCTGCCCTTTAATCTTTCACGCATCTCTGCTTGAGTCTATTAATTACAGAATCTTCAATAACACAAACTAGACGTGGTAGATTGCACTCTTATTTTCTTTGTAACTTATTAGTGTTTGTCTTCTTATCGTTAACATGATATGCCTCGAATGAATGTAGTTAAGTAATAAAATTATGGCTAATTAATAAAATTTTAAAAACTCCGGTAAATATATATGAAATAACATTGATTATGTTGAATAATTTTTTTATTAATATAACTTTGTTTTTATTTATATGACCACACAGAGGACATAAGCTAGTGTAGTAGTGCAATTATTTTGTGCTGGTTTCTTATGCAGGAAAATATTTATGCAAACCATAAATCGTTGCTCCAAGTCTGGATGCAATGGCAAGACCATTCAGAGGAAAATCCCATATTGCAAAAATATAATATATGTAATACCTGTTTGCAAGTTATAGGTTGAACAGACGTACATTACCATAAAGTAAGAAATGTTAACAATTGTAATATATGTATATTGAATATTTTTAATGTTGCCGTTGATGTTGCCTCTATATTTTATTGTTGTATAGGGATATTATAATATATTAACACTACTGATATTTGTATAAAATAATGATATGAATACTCAACAATAAACTTGAAAGTTGCAGTCATGCTGTATTGTTTTCTTGTTATATAGTTATTTACTAATATTCAATATTTTAACAGCAATTTCGGTGAAATATTTACAGCCACTTATATCAAGCTCTTCAAAATATCCCAGACATGCAAGTTATTGTAAATAAATTTATTATATTTAAATCACATATATGTACATCGTAAAATAATATTCCAAAGAGTATTCAAAGGGTAGTAAATTATGCCTTTCCTAAAACATGATAAACATATAAAATAACTTTATAAAGATTATATATGGGCCCACAAATTAAAATAAACTAAAGATTTTATTACAATGGTATTTTAATTTAAAATTAAAAATTTAAGTTACTAATATAACATAATCATATATTAATTAACATTATCAAATAAAAGTATTAAATATAAAATTCGATCAATTCTTACCATATTGTATTCATCTGTGTATCTGTTTTCTTTATGACGGAATAATGGACCACTGCATATTTCTAACCAAACTGGCGATTTTTTTAAATTTCATAGTAGCTTTAGTGATTAAATATTGTGATTAAATAAAAATTATTGTGATTAAATAAATATTGTGATTAAATATTGAGGCAGGCATGAGCATGCTATAGCAATAACAGTGGTGCCTGAAGCCTTTTCAATAGAAGGAAAAGTTTTAAATCTAATGATAAGCCAACAGTACGCAATCACAGCTGAAATTATATTTGTATCTATTATTAAATATTCACTACTATTCATTGTATATTAGACAGGCAAAGAAGCATGTTAAGTAACCAATTATACAGTAGAGCTGTTTTATGACAATATTAGGTATAGTAGTAGGTAAGTAAAAAGGATGTAAGCATATTTACTTACATACATATGTAGAAAACATACAATGTATTATACATATGTAGAAAACTTAAGCAAGAGAGATCTTGTATTACGCTATACCAATCAGTTTGGTCCGCGAAGTGGATTAGACTAATTTCCTTCATTAAAAAAGCCCGTAATCAACAGTAGTAATATAAGAATTGAAAAGAAAGAATGTAATTATATTTGAACCCCGTTCTTCAGCATGAGGTTAATACCTGCCATGAACATTAATAACGTACAGTATGATTGTCGGCACTATAAGAAATTATGGTATTGTGAATTTTTCTGTCAATACAACTCAGGATTATTCGAGATCAGATGGCAGTAACTCTGCAGAAAAGTCGTTAGTCCGGCGGATTTATATTATTGAGAAGGCTCTATAAGATAATGGATAGAGAATATACACTGAAATATACATACCTTTATACAGACACACACGAATCAAATAATTAATGCAGCCACTATTTATTACAAAAATCTTGTGGAGATAGATAGATATATATATATATATATATATATATATATATATATATATATATATAGCTCATATCTATCTTTCTCTGGCACTCTATTACCTCTGCCTACCCTGCAAGGGATATGGCGTGATGATATGTATGTATATATATATATATATATATATATATATATATATATATATATATATATATACACTAGTCACAAAAATTAAGGGATATAAAAAAAATTCCAAATTTTTGGGTTATTTTCAACGAGCTGTAACTCCGAGGAAAATGGTCGTACAAAAAAAATAAAAAAAGTAAATTGTAGCTCCAAGTGTCTAGTTTTGAGATATGACTATAAAAAAAATTTATCATGTCCAGGTCTGGAGAAATCCTAAGAAAACTACCAAAAAAAAATTTTTCAAATTTATTCTCGTCTAAAAAAAGGTCCACGGGCTTCAAAAAATTTTTTTTGATTGTTTCGTTCAAAAACTCTTTTAGATAATTTAATACTCTTTAATTTGACGTATTCCAAACGCCTGTACAACGATTTGTCGCGGAGTTATCGTCAATCAAAGCAAAAAAGATCTTTTTAACTTTGATAATCAATATCTCTTGAAATAATGACTGATTTTTTTTTTCAAAGTTCTTAAACAGTTAATCTTTTTGATCAAAAAAATAAAGATTTTAGAGAGAAAAAAATTTTCCATTGAAAAAATTAATAAAAATCACAAAATTGCTCATAATGGTGATTTTTGCAAAAACAAAGAATTTGAAGCTTCGGGGCACAATGAAAAAAAAATCGCAGCGCTTTGAATTTTTGAGGGATTTTAGGGGACACTTTAAGGTTAAAAAATTACCGACGATATCTTTCGTTCATCCATTTTATCCAAAGTTATACCAAGTTATCCAAATATCCTTAATTATGCGAATTTTTGTCTTTTTTTCAGTCCGAGTTTTCAATTCAAAAAAAAATTTTTTCTAAAAGATGTTTACATTTTCTTATAGAGGATATTGTGCAGTTTTCAAAACCTTCCTTCAATTTTCTATACAATCATTATTTCCGGAGTTATTGATTATCAAAGTTAAAAAGATCTTTTTTGCTTTGATTGACGATAACTCCGCGGCAAATCATTGTACAGGCTTTTTGAATACGTCAAATTAAAGAGTATTAAATTTTCTAAAAGAACTTTTGAACGAAACACTCAAAAGATTTTTTTTGAAGCCCGTGGACCTTTTTTTAGACGAAAAAAAAATTTGAAAATTTTTTTTTTGGTTGTTTTCTTAGAATTTCTCCAGACCTGGACATGATAAAAAAAATTTATAGTCATATCTGAAAACTAGACACTTAGAGCTACAATTTGCTTTTTTTATTTTTTCTGTAAAACTATTTTCCTTGGAGTTACAGCTCGTTGAAAATCACCCAAAAATTTGGATTTTTTTTTATATCCTTTAATTTTTGTGACTAGTATATATATATATATATATATATATTATATATATATGTTATATATATATATATTATATATATATATATATATATATATATATATATATATATATATATATATATATATATATATATATATATATATATATATATATATATATATATATATATATGCAGTATTCGGAGACATTGGTTAAACATTTAATTAAAATAAAATAGAAAAATTATACATTTTCAATCAAAGCGTACAAAATGTCAACATGAGTGACAACTATTGACATTTCGTTTGTCTAATGAAAAATCCGCTTTTAGGTCATTAGATCATCTATCGGTTTTTTACACAAAATACTACGATCAAAGGAGTATGCCCATTTATGGTTTCGTTTAGTACATCAACCAAATTATTATCAAAAATCAAGTTTTCAATTATCATAACCCCCTTTACAATATGAAGTCATAATAACGCTGGATATAATATACTAAACAATAAAAAAAGTATTTTACGTTTGCGCCATTTTTTAATGTATTATTCTGCATAGTTGCCAAAACTGTATTAATCGATTTTAGGGCTGGTTTTGCGTTTTAATGTATTGCTTAAAATCTATTTTCCTAATCTAGAATAATGACATACAGTTACCATATATACGTTCTAAATAAAATAGATTAAAGTATATTAGTCATATACATGTTTTTGGAGTTTACTCCTTAAGAATCGATTTTCATATAAGGCGCCCGGTATGTGAAAAATTCGAGGAGTAAAATCTAGTGATCGAATGACCTCATTACGTTTTTGGGGCGCAACCTATTCTGCGCACCTTGTACATTCTGACGTGAGATAATACTTCACTGAACAGTTTTAATAAATGTAAATAAAAATATATATATTATTTTTAGTCAAATGAGCTTTTTTTGCGCCTGTTTTGATAATCGTACTTAAGGAGTAAACTCCAGTCGTGCGTCGGAGCTGACACACTCACTTTTTTTTAAACATTAAGTTTTTTTGCCAAGCAATATTTTTGGATGCCAGATATATTGCTATTGGAGATACCATTCTATGGCTACAAGAGTTTTAAATGATACTGATCAACCAAAATAAAAAAGTCCAAGTCGGCAAACTGTAAATAATAACCTAATTTAATGTGAACAAAATAACCTAATTTAATAGGCTTCATAGGCCTTTTGTGCAGTAGCCCGGCAATGTAGGGCTATATTTTTTTACTGTAATAGAGTATACATTTAAAGTTCAACAAAACAAGGTACCTTTGATTAATGTACAACGCGAAACTGTACTCCATAGTGCAATGGGCGAATGCCCATAACCATAATCTAAGGGAATCCCTTAGCTTATTATTTACAGTTTGCCTACTTGATCGTTTTTTTTTATTTGGTTGTTCAGTATCATTTAAAAATCTTGTACCCATAGAGAAATCTTGAATCCAAAAATATTGCTTCGCAAAAAAACTTCATGTTTAAAAAATATGTTTATGACTAATATGCTATAATCTATTTTATTTAGAAGCTATATATGGTAACTGTATGTCATTATTCTAAGTTTAGGAAAATAGATTTGTAGCAATAAATAAAAACGTAAAACCAACCAAAATCGTAAAATCGATTAATACAGTTTTAAAATGCTGGCAACTATGCAGAACAATACATACCTGCATTAAAAAATGGCGCAAACGTAAAACATATTTTTAATTGTTTAGCATATTATATCCGGCGTTATTATGACTTCATATTATAAAGGGTGTTATGATAATTGAAAACTTGATTTTTGATAATAATTTGGTTGATGTACTAAACGAAACCATAAATGGGCATACTCCTTTGATCGTAGTATTTTGTGTAAAAAACCGATAGATGAACATGATAATTGAAAACTTGATTTTTGATAATAATTCGGTTGATGTTCTAAACAAAACCGTAAATTCTCATACCCTTTAATGTGAAAAAAATAACCAGTGGTAAGTTTAAAATTATTCAAAATATTTTTATTATTTGATGTAATTAAAAATTTACTGTTTTCGCAATTTTTCCTTTATCGGTGCTATAAGACGTTGCTTTGTACCAAATTTCAAGATTCTGAGTTCACGGGAAGTACCCTGTAGGTTTTGATTCCTTTGCGAGTGTTGAAAATTTGCGGAAATTTGCGGCATAAACGCCTGTATCTTTTGATTGCGTTGGCTTAGAAGTTTAATTTTTTTACAGCCTTAAGGGACCGCAGATTTGAGTATTTGTTTTAAATTTTAGCTTGATACCTCCACGCGTTCCTGAGAAAAAGGGTCTTGACAGACAGACAGACAGACGGTCGAACGGACAACAAAGTGATCCTATAAGAGTTCCGTTTTTTCCTTTTGAGGTACGGAACCCTAAAAAAAAAGGTAGAGAATAAACACATCTTTATTTCAGTGTTATAATTCCCTTTTTATTCCTTATATTTGCCATCTCTGATCTGGTGCAACCTACTTAAGGCCTATTAACGACCGTGTGTCCTTTTTGCCCTTGTGAGGACGGAGTATAATTATAATCTACCCTTTAATTTCTCATGGGTATCGTAAGAATTGTTTATTTTTATCTAAGATCACTTAAAGATATACAATATTTAAAATTAAACCCCTTTCGATCAACGTGACCTTACATAAAAATACCAGTACATGAGGTAGATGGGTTTTAAAGATGCCTAACTATAATATATAATAAGAAGATAATTATTGAAATTTTTATGAAAGACGGCTTAAAACCACACTGCACCTCATTATCATTTAAACCTTTATGATAGAATTCTGGGGTCCTGGTCCCCACAAACTGTGTGAAGGTGTTTGTACTGCTTCCGCGGAAGAATTTTTTCCGTGCAAAAAATTGTCCAAATCGCGGCAATAATGGTAGACGGTTGGGGCGAGATCTGGCGAGTCGGAGAATGACTTATGGTTTCTAACTACAGGGCTTGTAGTGTTAAAACAGTGTCTCGAGCAGTATGAGGTCTTGCGTTATCATGGAGCAATAATGGTGAAGATCTATTCACAAGTCGGGGCTGTTTTACAGCGAGTTTCGCCATCATTGTTCTGAGTTCTGCACAGTAAAGATATGCGTTTACTGCTTGACCAGATCTGAGGAAGTTGTAGTGAATTATACCATTAAGTGACCATTCAACAGTTATCATCACCTTTATATGGGTAAACTTAGCTTTAGGGCATTGATGTGGCGTTTAATCTTGGCTCAGCCATTACGTTGTTCACTTGCCATTATCATAAAGAATCCACTTTTCATCACACGTCACAATTTGGTCCAAAATTCCTTCATTTCTATACCGGTTTGACAGGATAAGGCAAGCTTCAACGCGCGCTGCTCTCTGAAGATCAGTCAAATCGTGACCAGTACCCATTTTTCAAGTTTTTTTTATTTTACCGATTTGGTGCAAATGAATCAATATTGTGGGCGGGAAGTATATACTAACGTCAAACAATGCCACTAATTTCTTGGTAGTTTGACTCGGCTTCCACCATCGCCTTCAATTCATCGTTATTTACTGTTGTGGCTGATCTTCCTCGTGATTCATTCTTCAAGTGCCAGTTTCCACGACAGAAGCGGTTAAACCAAAAACGCACGGTGCGTTCGTTAGCCGTATCCTCGCCAAACACAGCATTGACATTACGAGCCGTTTCTGCCGCGTTAGTCCCACGTAGGAACTCGTATTTGAAAATTACTCTGATTTTCGCCGTATCCATGTTCACTTCAAAGGCTGAAATATATTCAGCCTTTTTATATTAATATATCGAGAAATATATTCAGCCTTTCAACAAAAAATTTCAAAATTTTTGTACCACACTTGTCCTAAATTACATATAAGAGGGAGAGCCCTTTCATTCTTAAGCGATATTTAATAAGTGCGAAAGAGTGAGAATTGTATTACTTGTTAAAGTAGGCTTGTGAATAAACATCGGTAGCGCACGTGTGGCGCGTCCTGTCACGGGACGCTCCACAGATGAGGTGCTTTTCACCGTGTCCTATAGTGGGACGCATAACAGACAAAGGGTTAATATATCGAGATTTTCTTTTATTAAAAGCTTTATAACCATCATACGCTGTTTCCTTTCGAAAATGGCTTGGTAATTCTTTGTCTTTTGATTACAGTTAGTAAAAAACTAAACTGCTTAAGTCTTTAGTGTATGTATACCTCATGAAATTTGGGTTCGTTTACATTTTGTCCGTCCATTTGGACAGGCAAAGGAAACAAATCCCTTAAAGCATATACAGCTATGTTTAGCACTACATCGAGAATGGGACGAAATTTCAAGTGCTTTTTTTCATTTTCATTTA
Source organism: Lymantria monacha (assembly GCA_905163515.2). Classification (NCBI taxonomy): domain Eukaryota; kingdom Metazoa; phylum Arthropoda; class Insecta; order Lepidoptera; family Erebidae; genus Lymantria; species Lymantria monacha. Next base: position 17,530,804 of record LR991088.1, read on the forward strand.
TGGCATTGACTAATAGTAAATGATAAATAATATTATATAAAAATAATGGGGCGTGCACTTTTGGATTTTTAAAATTATTATATACTAGCTTCTACCCGCGACTTTGTCCGCGTGGAATAGTCGCAAGTTAGCGTTAGCCCAAAGTAACTATTCCACGCGGACGATGTCCCGAACAGAAGCTAGTCATAAATGCCCACGCAGTACTTGATCATTATTTTGCTGTGATGTATTTTAAAAATTGTATTATCTCCTTTTGAGGGTAGAGTTTTTAAAAACTTTGAATAGCATATTTATTTATATCTAATCAACAGCCTAAAATATAAGTTTTATGCTTCTAGTTCTGAAAATGACAATTCTTTCATACAATTTTTCATCCCCCTTTTCAAATCTTTAGAACGCCTTTTCCAATTAAAAAGTAGTCTATGTCCTTCCTCAGGCTTTAGACTATCTGTGTACCAAATTTAGTTTAAATCAGTTTAATAGTTTTGCCATGAAAGCGAGACAGACAAACAGACAGAGTTACTTTCGAATTTATAATATTAGTAAGGATTTACGCGACATCGTGTTTATATAATGAAGTTACATTTGAATTGCAAGCGTCAATATGTCTGCGAAACACTGCGTTATATAAATTTATCGTCTAAGCGTCTTTTCATATCCCTTCAATTTAGTAATATAAATAAGTTCAAGAGCATTTTCAAGTTGTTAGTTTCTCTTAATTATTGTATTGAATTAACGAATACTATAAACACGTTCAAAATCAGGGTATACTTACGACACTAGAAAAAAATCTTAAAAGAATCATAATGGTGTAACAAGTTACTATATATGTTGAGTTCAGTTCCTAGTTATTTTTTTTATACTATCCAATTGTCGTAATCCAGTATTCGTAGTCGCCATCACAAATCGAATTCTCAAAATAAAATCTAAAATTGTATTTCTTAAACTAACATATGTATTTTGAGACAATATAAATTAGTGTACTTGATCGACGATAAGGCATAGTCTTAAAGAGATATTTTAAAGACAGTATAAAAGTTAAATTAATTTAAATAAAGAAAGTTGACTTCTATTAATGATATAATATCAAATAATACACATAAAATACAGTAATAAAATTAAAGCGCACTATTTAAATGGTAATGACATTTATATTTAATATAATAACGCATTTGTTGTTTCTTTTACAAAAGTAATTAATATTAAATCTTATATGCAGGTAGAGAATTCGTCGTCAGCGAATCCGTAGCCTTGTGCACGTGATTAGTTTCTATATGCTAAAATACAGTAAAAACCTATATTTACAAAATAGTTAAGTTTATATATGTATAAATGAGATTACTTTACTATTTCGTATACATATCAAATCATAAAATCCGTAATGATATTACATATTAAAACTTAGATCTAGCTTTAAAAGGTGCAGCTTGAAATTGAGGCTTAATGTTAGAAGATGCGCCTTCATTATTGCTAGGTAGTTTTTTTAAGTATTCTAGAGCTTGTTGAATTGCAGGAGGAATTGGTGGTGGCGTAGGCAGATGGTCTCCCTGAAAAGAAATGATTCCTTTAGATATATATTTCATTAGATATATTAACTTACTAATTAGACTGTGTAGTAATACGTTAATAATGAGCATTTTAGATCTAAGAAACAATAAATAAATAAAAATATTATAATATTCCTACATCAAATCTATTATATTCTATATTAATATTAATTAGATTATTGAATCAACAACAACAAGTTGTTTCAACAACTATATTTTCATCAAATTCTCAAAATCATTAATTAAAAAACGTGATATCACCTAAAACATTTCATTGATAACGCTATCTCTTCCGCCGTGTGGTAGCGGCTACGAATACTACCAATCCTTACTTTGCTCGTGGTTGTCGTAAAAGACGACTAAGAGCCTTATAATGACCTGGGCCAACTCCATCTGATGCCGTTTGGTCAACAATTATATTTCCAAGGAGGGTTGACGTCTGGCAGGCGGCCGATCATAAAACTATTGCCAATGACTTTTACAATATGTACTATGAAAGAAGAATAGATATTGTATCGACCCCAAATGGTTGGGATAAGAGTAGGATAATGATGATTCTATCTCGTAGATTTTAGAGGTAATTGCATTGCATATTACATATACTAGTGCCTCTAAACTCTGTGAAATGTCGTGGTGAAATTAAAAATTAAAAAAGAGTTCCATGTGAATGTCAGCCGTTCAAGTCCTCGAACTAATTGTAGTAATAGTAGGCTGTTACTGGCGAAGACAATATCGAGTACACTGCCCGACGTAAATCTTGAGTTTGAATTCCATATTATTCATCTGTAACTCATTGAAATTATTTGTATATAAATTATATCAATGTGTTTTAATGATAAAGAGAAACTTCGTGAGAAAATTTGCTTTGTAAAAATCCAGTGTATGATCTACTTTCTTAAAGATGTGTGAAATCACTGTTTTGAATTGAAGCAGTCATTACCGATCTAATGAAATTTTTATAATAGCCTAGCTTTTTCCAGCTACTTCATTCACGTAGAAGTAGGATTTTTAATTGTTTTTTTTTACGTTATTAATTTTATTTTCTTATAGGTATAAATTATTAAGTTTAAATGTTTTAATACTTATAAAATATAACAAAATTTTTTATAGCGTAGGGATATAAAGGTTGAAAAACATGGAAATAAAATAAGAAAATGTCTATTTCAAATTTCGAACTCTACGTCCCTATGAGACCATATCCTAAAAGTGTCTCTTAAGCTTAAAATCCTCCAAATGTCGTACTGATATAGTACAGCGACTTTCCAAACCAAACTTTCATGTGAATTTCTTTTTTGAATAAAATCGGATTGAGTTTTCAGACATGTATCAAAAAAAAAGTAATTTAAATCAAAAGCACTAAGGAGTATTGATATCAACTTCGAAGCAAATCATCTCAAAATTACTTTATACCCTTTTTTAACCCCGTTAGTGGGAGTTTCAATAAATCATTAAGCACGTCTTCTTTATTATTTCTGTTAAAGAATGTTTATGCAAAGTTTGAAGTAAATTGACCAAATAAACACATTGTTCCATACAAACTTTATTCCACTTTACCACCGCCTTAGAGGTGGAATTTACAGTGGACAGATGATGGTTGCTTCATGGAATGACCATGTTCTACCGAATTTAATTAAATTAGAAAAAAAACCAATACGACGGGACATAAAACGGGCTGGCATTTGGAACGCTAAAATTTTAAGAAATTAAGGTTTGCCTTTATTTAAAATTGAAAGCAATCTTTTTGAAATTAAAAGCAGGATTTTAAGTTATAAAGCCCGGTATTCACACGCTTAATTAGTCTCTCTATATATAATTAACAAAGCCTTTTTTAAGCCCCAAATAGTCAACATAGTTCATGAGAGTAACTTGTAGGCCCCAAATCCGATACCTGCGGAACACCGCATAACCTGGCCATTTTATAATGCTACTATTAACCTTTTGTGACAATAAGGAATTGCTGTTATATTATTCAAATAACAAAAAAAGCTACCCGTTTCGGATTAAATATACATATTTACTAAAATCGACTATTGTATTAGAAGATCTTTTATCCACAGAATAATACCTTGCATTTGAATTGTTATATCACAAAAATTCAATTTGATGACTAAAGTTAGTTAATATGATTCTTTAATAAAAGTTTAATTCAATGATTTTGTAGATAGGACAACTTGTCAAGGATCATTAGAAGCAAATAGCTATGAATACATTATATACCATAATCAACATAAAAAAAAGTTCTTAGTCATTTACGCATGGTTACACACTAATCATTAGTAAGTAAGTCTATGAATAAACATAAAATAATTAACCTAATTTGCCAGTACGTATCATATTGGCATGGTTGCTCCATTCCCGATTTAAATGTCAATTTTACTCAACACATAATTCATGGACTAGTTTTTGAATAACATTAAAATTTTAATTTGATTAAGTCAACATCAAATCGATAAAAAACTACATAAATGCTCTTAGGAAAGTTCAGAACAGATAAATACAGATGAACTTAATAAAAATGGTAAAGAAACGTGTTTAGCTATATATAAAACTATATTGCGTCAAGAATGTAACTGCAATAATTCTTTGTGGAAATGAATACGTTATAGAATAACTTGAACTATAGAATATTAAAGTTAGAATATTAAGATTACTTTTGAAAGAAAAATCCCTATCACTAACAGCAGTAACAACCTAGAAGTATATTATTTATATACTTCTAGGTTATATATATATATATCAAAATATATATATATATCAAATCAATAATTAACTTCTAAGCTTCTAACATACTACGCGTGTAGCATGATAGCGTTTAATATATAACATAACAAGAGAGTTAACTGCATTTAATATAAATACCCATTGAATGATCCGAAGTAGTTATATTTGTATGAGTAATAGACAATGTAATGCTGTCGTAACAGATCGTTGTTCTCGACTAGTCGAAACCACAAACTGCTAATTGTGAAAATATAGTTATGTCATAGATAGTGGGCGGCGGTCATTCATATTGTATTTACATTGCACTATTTCAATAAACATGCACACATTATATAACCGTGAACTATAGTTAATCAAATACGTCATCAATAACTAATAATGAGTCATAAGTGTGCGAGATATTTAAAAGCAACGCGGCAATTAAATGTTGACACAAAAAGCTTCCCATTTCCTAAGAACAGGTCACGGGTCGCCATTTGATATTTTACAGCGACATTTGCACACATATTGGCTAACTGAGACCCACATCCATGCCACTACAGCGCACCGCAGATGTCTTCTTAAAATTTTACGCAATAATGATTCAGGCTCGTCGGCTCAGAACATTTATGATTATTTTCTATATTTAACATGCCACTCCTATATTTTATCTTTATAATGTGTAATTTATGTTTGGTGACGAAATAAGTATGCAACGTTTCACCAACCCTTCGTTTCTGGTGCATGTTATGCGACACTAGTAACAACAAAACTAATGTTTACTGCAACGGTAAATTTGAAAAGGTTAATTCTTGACAAGACTTTATGGTAAATCATCTAGTGAGCATGATAAAGAAGGTTAATTTTCTATGCATTACCAATATTTTTTTGGACATAATTAAAATACTTCATGTATTTAGGTTATAGTTAATTTATATGTTTGCCTACATTAAATTTTGATAGCACCAATATAACACTATTCATCTAAACATTTTTTTATGGACTCTGCACAATTTTATGGTAAAAAATACAAGGACACCGGGTCAATAAATACACAACAGGATGTGTTATACGATAAAATCAACGTAGATACTCCATCATAACAATGAAGTCTTAAATCGATTTGCTGACATTTAAAACTTCACTAATGTTTATAATACAGAAACAATGATGTATTTGCCCCTTGTTGACATTTATGTGGCCGTTTCTTACGAGTAGATATTTTCAAGCGACAATTGCTGTTAACGATATAGACTAATTTGCTATAAAATTTATGGAATCTTATTTACGCTTTGATTTTATTATTTAAATTTAAAGCTGGAACCAATGGAATCCATTTATACATTACAATTTTGTTGTTTTTCCTCTCAGCTTATATTTATACTCTACCATCGATATATATGTACTACGTACTAACTCTATGTACTCTACACTGTCGGGCTTGGGCCTATTTCACAATGGGAGGAAAATTTAACTACTAGGACTTCTTTCAGTGGGTCAATATTCCTTATCATAAGGGTTTGCATAAGACTTTAGACCATATTTTGCTCTATATTAATTGTATATATAAAAAATATATACAACGTGTATGTATTTATCCACAAGACGAGTAAGTAATATACCCTTATTCGTCTTGGACTACACCCATGGGTGAGAAAGGGGCTTGTGTATTCTATTGTTAAGCTGGTAATAAACGAAAATTAAGTTATTTTTCGTATATACATTATACTATAATTAAGTCCTATTCAAAATTAATAATTCATAGTAATACATTGTAAATTAGTTTCAAATAAATATAACCAGAAAAAGCTGTTATTCATCTCTTACTAAATTTGCCCTCTTCTTCAATTCTCAGCAATTTGACTTGATATTTATAAGAAAATTTGGTAAGCCTGAACAATTTTATATAATCTAAATCATAATAAAAATAATTTGATATATTGCTATCTTTCAGACGAATACTATCAGCAACCGTACTTTAATCACATAATAATGTAAGTTTGTAGTCAACTCATTCATCAGTATTCTTTATCAGATTATAATTTAGTTTTATGTGAACTCGCTTCATATTATTTATTATTCAAGATGCCGCAAAACCTCTGCCAAGCGAGGATTATACAATTTATTGTGATCTCCGACATAAAGATGTCAAGGTTTTTACATGCCAGAGGCGGCAAATATAATTGCAATATAGCAGTTGTTAAGTCATAACTTTGTGCACATCTTGAAATATCTTTGTTCTATTAACGATGTATTTAAGGATAAAAGGTAATTTATTACTCTAGTAATTTGCACACAATTAATTACAATTAAGTTACAATAAGTTGAGAAAAGTTTTGTGTAAGGCGTAACATTACAATTAACTGCCCTTCCTTTCCCGCGAGTGTCGTAAAAACATTTAGAGTTATCATTATCATCATTATCATCACAGCCCATAAAAGTCTAACTATTGGGCTCGGGTCTCCTCCGTAATGGTAGAGAAATTAACCTACTATACCGCGCTGGTCAGAGGTGTTGGTATAGGGTTTTGTTTTGAGTTTTCCTTCTCTGGCATAGAAAGAAGAAAGAAGAAAGAAAACACGTTTATTTCGATCTCAAAGTACATACAAACAGGTGCAAAACAAAAATAATATAACTTGAATTAACATATTATAAGAAAAAGTAAACACTGTAAATTCAAGGCAAAAATAGATTACTAAGTTAACTAATAAAAATAAGATACATAGAGAGACCGAAAGAGGTCCTATCTCAGCATTGGCTGTACCGAGAGGGTGCAGCGCTGGTTTTCAGATAGAACCAATGATAGTGATATCACGGACAGTCACGCGCTGAAATATAGTAGTAATCTGATTCCCAAACTGACATCATTATAATAAACAAATAAACATTGATGCCGTTAATTATATAAAAATATTCAGATTAATAAATCAAGTTAAGCTAGATACCAAACCGAGGACAAGTTACAAAAAGTCCTTAAATCTAGTCTTTGTACAGTAGTAGTACAACAGTAGCCACAGATTTGAATAACTCATAGAATATAATTCAGCGAACGGTTAAATCATCATACCGTTGGTTTCCTATATTGAGTAGAAGTTGAAAAGCGACAATCCCACATTAAAGATATGTGATAGTAAAGTAAACATACATATATACAAACTTACATATAGACATTGCACAATTACATATAATATATAAATGCATATATATACATACATACAGAAATTATCAGGAGTTATCCATTTGTAGTGCTAATAAGTATTTCTTGTAATTTGATTTGAAACTATTAACAGACTTATTAGTTCGAAACGGTGGTAATAAATCATTCCAACAACGAGTTGCGGTAAATTTAAAACTTCCTCGAAATGCTGCGGTCTTATGCCTAGGAGTAGTTAATAAGTATAAAGAAGCTCTTGTGTTTTTTTTATGGAATTCGCGAGACCACGATAGCTTGTTATAAAGATAGTTTGGCTTTTTAGATATGATCACGTCAAAAAGCAAAGTAGCCAGGTGCAGCTTTCTGCGTGCAGCCATTTTCATGAGGTTCCCCTTATTCAAATACGGGGTAACGTGCGATCGGGGAGGTATAACGTAACAGAAGCGCGCACATGCATTCTGAACGCGTTGTATAATTTTTTCGGTTCTACCAAGAAGGCAAGGACCATATACTGAGTCAGCATAGTTTAGCTTGGATAATATTAAACTTTCACAGAGCATGACACGTAAGTCGATATTTAGGTAGGGACGAATACGATATAGTAGTTTTAAGCGATAAAAACAGTTTCGTACAGCATTCAGAACATGAGTCTCAAAGTGCAACTGACCATAGGCATAGATGTCATATGCGTTTTATATCCGTTAGTCGTCTCGTATGATCACCCACGGGTAAGATATGGGGTGGTGAATAGTATTCTTACTCTGTCACCACACGGAAAATGATTAAAGTTATAATCAAATATTATCATCACAAAAGAAGGAAATTTCAAAATAAAAGTCTGTATAAATTCACCTGATGTAGTAGCACTGAAATTTTCAATATTTTAAAATCATAACGAGTTAATACGTAATAAAGACTTTTAGTTTCTCCATCATCAAATTATCCATAGTAGCATAGGGTCTTCATAAGTGGCAATATATCCATTCAACAATAAGCAAACACGGATACTTTGTATAGTAGGTTTGGCTTTGTATGTTGGTACCATTACGGCATCTTTACAATTGAAATTATTTGAACTTATTTAATACAAATAAAAATATTTGACGTCTATTTTTTAATTTTTTGATGTCTAACTCCATATAAATTGCTCAGTAAAGTGTTTAGCCAGATTCCTGACTCTCACAGGAAAGTAAGTGGTGGTCACACCATTGTATTTGTGACCCATCGTCATAAATATTTCTGATAATAAATATAGCTTTTACTACATACATAGACCTAACTAAAGAACTAACCAATGTGGATTTAACCAACGTGTACATCTATAATTACCTGTATCTGACTGCATACATATAAGGAAAATAAAATTATTACGAATCTTACTTTAATACTAAATCTAAATTCCCAAAACCATATCTGATATATTTTTTCTAAGTAGCAAAAACCTATTAAAAGTAACCACAATTTTTTTGCGCATGATTTAAAATATGACTAAAGTTAGAGACCTTAACCACAGAATATACCTAGCAAATAATATTACTGCGAAAAAAAAAGGAAATCTCGAAATAAATCCTTATCCAATTCTACTGATCAGTTTGCTATAATATATTTATTTAGTATAGATAGGTGCATCATACCTTAATTCGATAAATATAAACTGAAGAAGAAGATTTCTGATCCAAAATGCTTGATTGAAGAAAAAATATCTGACAAAATACTTTTTAATACCCATAATTTAATATATGCTTGATTTGAAAAAAAGAAGTGTATATTTTTTATGTTTTCCTGTTAGTTATGTCACTAAACTTAATCTATCTCTGTTAAGTCTTTTAATTGGATTTGACAACACGAAAAATTATATCTCAGAGATGGTTGATTATTTATAGGCCTGCTGCGACCCATATGAGGATGTGAATATAGTAAATTATATAACTTAGAATAGAATTACCTGAGGCTGGAATCCGTTTTCGTCGGCAATATACGTCAGTGCGATTAAAGTGCCATCTGGTGCTTTATAGCTGAACTTGCCTTCAGCTGTCTGAATCTCTTGGCCTTCACCTTGTCCAAAATTCTTCACATAACCAGATTCTTCAGCATTGATTTCGTTGCCTGTCTCGTAACTGTAATGTTTTAATGAAGAATTATAAATTATAGTTTCTATGTTTTTTATTTCTCTTGCAGTAGTTTATGTATCATTACCCATTAATTTCTCATACCACAAGAAGGGGCAGTAGCAAACTCATAATACGAACTGTGGTTGTCAGCCCACTTGTTAAGCGTGGCGATTATAGCATTGTTTTTATATATTATTCTCTCTTGGGATAGTCCATATCCAACAATGGTTATCGATATTTAAGCTGATGGATCGACTTTTATACATTTGCTCGATATTAACTACTACAATAGGGTATTTAATTTTTATAAAGTATTTAATTATATTTAATTTTAATAATATTTGTGTTAATTTTAATAATATTTGTTAATGTTCTTTTTTAGGGCTGATGCAGACTAGTATAGAGATTACGTCATTGACGTCACAATATTTTTTTGCTCTTTCCGTCTAGTTAATGAAATTGAAGTGCTTGTATTAGCTCAATGTTAAATCGTTACGTTATTTTTACAACTCATTCTAGTTATTCGTCGCCAGTTCAAATTTAACTATAATTACTGTAATTTATAAAATTTATAATAATGGTCTTTGAAAGAGATGAAGCCAGAACAGATGTAAGAGTAACAATAGGTAATGATGTACTAGAGCAAGTGGATGAATTTGTATATCTTGGATGTGGATTTAGCCGAGATGGACGGTACACCACTGATATAGAGCGAAGAGTGAATGCGGGAAATAGAGTGAACGGAGCGTTGGGGCAACTTCTCGGCAGCCACCACCTCAGCCAGAAGGCACGTGTAGCAATACATAACGCAGTGCTTGTCCCAACATTACTGTATGGAAGCGAGAGTTGGGTATGCAGAAAAGAGCATGAAAGTAAAATTAATGCGGTCGAAATGCGATCTCTTCGGAAAATCTGTGGAGTTAGGCTGACCGACCGCATTCGCAACGACGACGTAAGAGAGCGAGTAGGTATGAAAGAGAGTATTGGTGTAAAGATGCGAAAGGGAATGCTCCGATGGTTCGGACATGTGGAAAGAATGCCGAACGAACGTCTGGTTAAGAAGATATACAATGCGAAAGTGGAAGGATGTAGGTACCGAGGGAGACCGAGACTAACCTACCTAGACCAGATCGGTCATGTACTGAAGGAAGGTGGAGTCAAGAGTCTCCGAAACCGGCGAGCGTGTATGAAGAGAATTATGAATGTTGAGGAAGCGAGTGAAGTATGCAGAGATAGAATTCTCTGGCACTCTGTTCTCTCTGCCTACCCTGCTGATATGGCGTGATGATATGTATGTATGTGTATGTATAAAATTTATTTGAAACTTACAGCCACTTATATGAACCATCAACATTAGGGCCCTCGGATTCATAGCGTATGATTGGAATCGGAGGAGTTGATTGCTGGCCTTGTGTTGTGGAATACGCTATGACTACTAGTAATACAAAAGCTAGTGAGATCTGAAACAAATAAAGATTTCATGTAAGTTATTTATTTACAATTTTAGTAGACAGATGACTGTGGATAGAGAACTATCCCCTTCTCCCATAACAGTGAATGTAGTAAGTATTCGAAACCTTGGGTAAATATCGTCGCGTTAAAATCTGTAAAAATTGTTTTATTTACCTATACATGTAACGCTCGCGTAAAAATCTTATTTATGTATATATTTTAGTCATTCATATGATTAATTTATCCGTGTGGTGACGGAGTAAGAATAGAATTCACCACCCCCTATCATACCCGTGGATGATCGTAAGAGACGACTAAGGGTATAAAAGGCATATAACATCTTTGCGAGAGAAGGAAAACTAACGAAGGACATATGGGCTGTAATGATGATGATGATATGATTAATTTCTGTTCTTATAATTTAGAATACACAATTTGTAACATCGCTCTTATTACAGAAATATGAATATGACCATTAGCATTTGTTACGGTAGATGTTGTGTAGTGGCGTCTACAAATACTACCAACTCTTACATTGCTGGTGGATGTCGTAAAAACCGACTAAGAGTTTGACATTCACCTGGGTCAGATTGTGATGCCATTTTGTCAAGAATTACATTTCCAAGAAGTGTTGATGTTAGGTAGCCAGCTGGTCATAAAACTATTGCCAAAACTTTTACAATATGTGCTATAGAAGAAGTGTACATATTGCGTCGACCCCCAGTAATTAGAATTAAGAGCCAAGATGACGATGAAAGGCTTAACATATATATTTATCATGAAAACATCATCATATTATGATTACCGAGATTAAGAAAAATAGATAATAACCGCTATGGCTATTTTGAACTAAATTTGCTTTCCTGATCATTGAAAATCCTCAAAAACTACAATTATGTTTTGAAATAAGTATGCCATAAATTTAAAATCAGCATGTAGAATAGAAAATATAATATAATAAAGAATCTTCTATTAAAACTGATGTGATTGTACGTTTTATCGGCTAGGTAATTTTGCTAACGCCTGATGATTTTCGTGTACAACAATTTTAAATATGTTTTATGAGAATTACTTATGCGGTTTTCTTAGGCGCTATTGAGAAAACCATGCCATCATAAAATTAATATACTCAAATTTAATAAATAATTGTAATTTACTGGTTATTATATTCCATACAACAATGATGTATAGAAATATATTTGAAGAAAAGCAATCCCAGCTAAAAAATAAATGATACAAAATTATTTTACCATCTTCTTTGAGAAAACCTTGTTGAATAAAGTTTAATATATTAGCTTTTTTATTATTTCAGCCAGTGAATAAAGTGGGTATTTTTATTTCTTTATTAAAACTCGTATTAATACTTTAAATCAGATGTAAAAAAAATATGCAGTTTTTATAATGGAACATTACCATTATATATAATAAATATTCTCTATAAGATACTAGAAATAATAAATTTGTCTTTTTATTTCTACGTTTAAACGAAAAACCTTCTGCATAATATTAAGAAGTAGATATGTATAATATACATATTATGTTATATATGTACAAGGATAGTTATAACATTTAAAAATAAATGAAGAAGATATTGTACGTCGAGTTAAATGTTAATTGAACATGGGCAAACATTTTTCTTTGTGTGATGTTCCCTGCTAAGTCCCTAAATATTCTTTCTAAATATGTATGGCATATTTTAGACACTAGCTATTTACCTTACACATAAACTGGTTTTTTAGTGTAGCTTTTGAGAATAGATATATATTTTTTTTAAATTTCTTATAATTTAAATCCTCATAATTATTATAATCACAGATAATATAGGTCCTACTGCTGGGCTCTAACCTACTACCACACTAAAGGACAATTGACCTATAGTACCACGCTGGTCAGACTGATTGGTATAGGGTTTTATTTTGAGTTTCCTTCTCTCGCAGACATCTGATTTTGCTGTTACATGTTATCCATCATTTATAATCACACACATGCAAGAGAGTGGGTGGTAACTTGTATTTTTACCGTCATCATATAAAAAATTATATGATGTTAATTAAATTATATTTAAAATAATAATTATGATAGTTCTAAGGTTCTTTTGTATGACTTAAAATAGTATTAAATGTTATATGTATGTATATACATATTCTTACATCATTCATGTCTGATTGTAAATAATAAATCAAAGAATTATAGGACAATATTTCACGTCGACAATATGAACATGTAATATTTGAATGATAGCTCTATTGAAATTATTATAATGTACTCCATAAATTATTGATCTCTCTAAAGTTAAGATGAATAGTCAGCTTATCACTGAGGTTCAAGTAAATATCACCACTTATTATTTAAATATGAAATTGGTCAGATCATAAAATAACAATAAGTGTTTGTTAATAGGTTTTTATTATTAATTTTTGGAAAATATAGTAACTATCCATATCATCTCAGCTCATACACGTCCCACTTTTAGGCTCGAGCCTCCTCCGTAATGGGAAGACAATTGACCTACTACACCACGCTGGTCAGACGTGTAGGTCTATACCAAAACCCTATGGTTTTATTTAGAGTTTTCCTTCTCTCGCATAGATGTTATTTGCCATTTATATCCCTTAGTGATCTCGTACGATCACCCATGGGTAAGATAGGGGGTGGTGAATTGTATTTTTATCCCATCACCACTATCCATATAGTGACAGGTTAACAATGAAATGTGTTGCCAATTCTTACTTTGTGATGTGAGGCATATAAACTACTTAAGTACCAGGAGAATAGCTAGTAAAATTCATCATCATCAACTCATAAACATTACTACTACTATTACTACTGAGCCCGAGCCTCCTTTTATAACATCGAGAAAATTGATCCACTATAACCACGAGAGCATCATAGAGTTTTATTACGAGTTTTCCTCCTGTTGGCAGTAGCAGTAGTACTGTTCTAGAAAACTCATTAAAATTGCATTCGCTAAAGCGCTTGCTAAGCAATAGTTATGGCATTATCTCCCTTTGTATGGAGATTTATATTCAACAGTGGTCGTCTAATGCGATGATGATGACGACAATAAAATATATAAACAGATTAGAACGTTTCACCTGTGATTATAACTTCTAACACTGCATAAGAGCTATGATTGGCAGGTTGATGATCGCAGATGGTGCTATAAGTTTTACACGCTTCTCTCTATTATTCTTAGGTAAAATTTTCACGTCCACTGGGATCTATTAATTATATATTGTTGTGTATAATTAATTACATATTGGTTTTAATCATCACTAAATAATATAATTATTGAATATTGGCAATTGCTGTGTGGTAGCGACGAATACTACCGACCCTTAATTGATCGTGGATGTCATAAAAGGCAACTAAGAGCTTTATATCGGCCTGGGTTAATTTTACCTGATATCGTTGATGAATTGCATTCCCAAGGAGGGTTGATATCAAAGGCCGGACAATTAAATTAAAAAAACCGGTTATTAAAAAGGTGATTCAAAAGTCCGGAAATTACCGGACGGTAATAAAACCATTGCTAATAAATTTTGCAATATCTACGGTGGAAGAGGAGTACATATTGCGTCGACCCCGAGTGAATGGGATAAGAACAGGATAATGATAATGTCAATTGCATCAATGCTTCATTCTCTGTAACTCTATATTACCCGGAAGTGATCCTAAAAGCCGACTAAGGGATCAAATATGAATTTTTTTTTGCAACTATCACCACTCATTCCTATCACTGTAACTCCTGTTAGTCAGGATCCACAATGGTCTCCATATAAGACACCGAGGTTTGAACCTCGGGCAGTCCTGGGAAATGCTTCTTATTGTCTTGGGACTCGCTGGCTAATAGATAAGAGGATGTACTGATACGTGACGCGCAGCGGTACAGCACCACGGATATGGTAGAGCTTATGGAGCCTATATGTGAACCTTAATATTGATTACAGCAGTAGATATGGTATCAAATAATGCATGTGCATATAACATCTATGCAAGAGAAGAAAAACTCGAAATAAAACCCTATACCAATACGTCTGACCAGCATAGTAGTAGATCAATTTCCCTCCTAGTGTGGAGAAGGCTCGAGCCCAGTAGTGGAACATAATGTTTATGAGCTGAGATGATGAAATACTACCAATATATACATACTACTTACTACAATACATGCTTGGCTGAAATAAATAAATAAATTGTGTAAAAATGAATAATCGTTACGAAATAAAACCATAAAAAATAAATTGTAAACCAAATTCAAGCAACTTTACACATACGAGTATATATTTTGATCATCAGTTACAAAAGTCCCTTCTTGGTAAATGACTAACTACATTATATTTTACGATTATTATTGTGTAAGCAGAGGAAGTTGTATTCATCTCAAAAACGTGACGAATACATGCAAAATTGTCGGTTTGAGGAAAGAAAGGATTCCGTGATTTGATTAAGATCTACGAGCAGCATTTTGAACTCCCGTTCATGAAACACGTGTTGACATTATGACCCGGCGATAAAGTAACAGTAATAAATTTACATGCAAAAATCTTTTATGAAAAGGTGAAAGTTTTGTATAGATAGAGGGAAAGCTACAAAATAACAATAATGGAAAAATTACACATTTTTAAATAACACTAAAATTGTAAATAGTTCACTTTATATACATTAGATTTGCTATAAAAATAAGAATAAACTACTATATTCACTACTATTTCCTTGGATGTAGTAAAAAAAAATGTCTAACAATTATCATTTATAGATCTATATATTATTAGATCATTTATAGAGTAGACCTTTACGCTCTAGTGGATGTCGAAAGAAATACAACATCATCATCATCATCATTTCAGTTCATATATGTCCCACTGTTGCGCTCGAGCCTCCTCCATAATGAGAGAGAAATGACCTACTATACCATGCTGGTCAGGCGTGTTGGTATAGGGTTTTGTTTCGAGTTTTCTATCTCTTGCATAGATGTTATATGCGGTTTATATCCCTTAGTCGTGTCTTACGATCACCCACGGGTAAGAAAGGGGGTGGTGAATTGTATTCTTACGTCATTACCACACGGAAAGAAATACACACAGATAATATTTTGGTGCAGGTACACGTTGTTCTCGTTGTAATTATGTTAATTACTAGATTTATTATGCAATATACCCACTTTATTTAAAAACATCAATACCAAGGAACACAAATTAATATATACTTAAGTGTTACTTGAACCTGCATGCACGTTTGGATTGCGTGAGAAAAGTTGAAAAATTTATGCTAAATGTATTGATGTGATTACTTTGTTCTTATGGTATTTTTTAACCTATTAATTGTAATCTAAAGAGTTGGCTCATTGTTTAACGTAAATGTAAATTTCTGTAAATATAGCCACGACAAAGTTGCAAAATATTTTATAATTAATCCATACAATCATCAGCCTATTGACGTAAATCGTTAGACATAAGACTCCCAAAGGGGTTATTTATGATTGATGCCACGATTGGTAAATGAGTTTGGGGAAACCCTGGGAAGAGTAAAAAGTGGTGACACATAGTATAATATTATTAACTCATCAACATGTGAGGATTTATTATTATTAATGGTAATTTTAAAAAATCGTCATATTTAAACATTTTTTGCTGTTTAGACAAAATATATTTGGTCAAAATAAAAAAAATATTTGAAATGTACATTAAATTAGTAGCAATTTTTAATTATTTTTTTTATAGCAATGCTAGCAGGATTATTTATAATGATAATACATTAGCACAAAAATACTACTATTACTAATCCAAATCAAAACAAGGAAATTTAGAACTGGGTGAACGATTTTGATAATCACCTCTATGTAACATGAAATGATAAAACTCTATGAAACATTAAACTAAGCTTACATAGCAAAATTTTGGCTTATTATATTATTCCGTGTAGTCATATTAAGAAATTGTGTTAGTCTTTATTACTTGCCTATGGGAGCCGTTTAAATTAGGTTAAGAAGTAAGAGGAGAACGAGATAGTACCAACTCCCATCGCTAATACGTTTTCCTAGAGAGTTGAGTTTAGGATTCTCTATGAGAGGTCTATATCTAACAGTAGATATCTTAGATAGGCTAATAGATAATTACAAATGTAACCACTTGGGAGTAAAGGCATAATGATCGCCCTTTTAGCTCATATATTTACGTCCCATTTTTGGGTTTGAGCCTTCTTTACAATAGGACGGATATTGACCTTCTACTTGGGTAAGACGGTTCATTCGACGGATATTATATGCTTATTATATCCCACAATCATGTTTTATAACACCCTCGGTTAAAATAGGGGATTGCGAATTGTATTCTTGCTCCGTCACCACACGGAAAATACATAATTATATAAGCGATAAAATAAATCGTGCAATTATTTTGATGGACACTTGTCAATGTAAAAAATAGCAGCGTTAGTTGCGCATTACATTAATCGCAGTAATTACGAAAATTACTGATCCGATTTGGAAAAATTATTATGCGTTACATAACCTGTTTGTTAAGAAAGATTAAAATCTACTAAGTAAGTAAAATTATGACCATAAGATACTAATTAATTGTTAACAATAAAAGGAGGGGATTTGTAAAACTGTTTACAGTATTAGAGTCTGGGCATCAAGAATATGTTGAGAAAAGTAATAACTTAATACACGATCACCATTCTTTTTATAAACACCACGCTGCACGAAGGAAATAATTCTTTTATTGCGGGGGACTTTACAAACATATACACACACATACACAACTCAGACAAATTACACCCAGACCCAAAACAATAATACGTGGTTCGCACAAAGTAATGTCCTACGTAAGAATCGAACCGATGGCACTGACACGGAAGGTCGATATTTTAAACACTACGCCATCTGTGCAGTCAATTTGCTTGCCAAGCGTGGCTATTATTTAATTATAGACATATGAAGAGGCTTATGGTGAATTGTAGACGGTAATAGACTCTTGAATAGTAAACATACATATGTAAAAGCGTAAACTAAAATTTAACTAACGAGTAATTTTATAATAAAAAATTCTACTAGTTATGGGAAATTAGATTTGTAAATAATTGCAATATTAACAACATAATTTTGTAAACTCTCTTAAGTCTAGCGGGTTTTAACTTTTTTTTTTTTATATTGACGAAATATTTCAATCATTTTTTGAAACTGGTAATCATTTTTATGATTTATAATGCTGTATAAATATTGCCATTTCCAACTTTTGGTTTTCTATAATTATAATTTCGTCACTATATATACCGATAGCAGTATATCAATTTTCTACTAATATTGTAATACAAAATCAATCGTTACAATATTTAAATGATTCTTACGTGCATGCGTATATTTAAAACGTCATTAATATATTTGCCCATCAATTTAAAGTAAATTTAACGATTTTAATTAATATTAGAAACATTAGAACTTATACATATTATTATATTAGCTTTTATACAATTTTATACACGGTATAGTTTCTATTAAACAACCCATTCTGCAGATGACCCCGAAATATTATAGTAAATTTAAAATAGACAGATTTATATAAAATTTTACTGATTGATTCCCATAGGCTGCAGCATAATAATTTATAAAACTTTTTTGGAATATATATGCCTTATGGCATATGACAAGTATAAGTTGAAATTAAAAAATAATAATAATACACCTAGAATTACTCATATAAAATTAAAACTATAAAGAGACAAAGGGTATTCATAAAACTTAAAACTAATAATGTTATTTTTTTTCTCACCATCATGTTAGTATGTAGTATGTATGTGCAAAAGGACTGAGTATAATCACAGGCAGCACAAATATGTGCAAGATGACACAAGTATGGGGTTTATATACCAGTGTGTTTACCTATGAACTTCGTGCGACCTGACGCTGGCGCATCACGATGGTGTGACACACCGAACTACGCTGCATTCACTTAGAAACGTCCCTTGACGTATCTGATCATACTTTTTTTTGACAGAACTCTTTGGCTTTAGTGACATACAGAGATTTGTTCAATAAAAGTCCTTGTTATAAATGGCCTGTTTATAAGCTAAGCAATAAGAACTGAAATCTGAAAAAAAGATTTTAAAAATCGAATTATTTAGTTATAGTTATATTCGAATTGATTTTACAATTTATTAAAATTACAGCTGTAAATGCAATTTTAAGCCCTATGATTAGAAATAATACCGATAAAAATAAGTCGAAAATTAATGTCATTTTCTTTTACCATATTATTTTTTACCTATATCATTTTCTTTTACAATATTATTTTTCAAGACTGTTAAATTGTATAATATTGTACAGTGTTTTTACTTTACCCATGTTGTGACGGAATAAGAATATTCATTTCCGCTTTTTTGTCTCGTGGATATCATAAAAATCTAAATAGCGTTTCGTGGTAGGCTAATTAGCCTAATATAAAGGTGAAAGTAATTGCCTAACACCTACCATAATTCAAACCAAAAAAACCTTCATTTAGCGTAGGTTCATATCCAACATTAGGCTAAGAAGAAATGAAAAAGATGCCAAAGTAGTATCCCACCCAGCAGTTCGGATCTAGGTTTGTCTGGGGCGACAATAGCGACGCCGTGCAAGTGGACCACCGGAATCCGGTTTTTATCATCGTTAGCCCACACGGCGGTCTACCCTTATGAGTAGCCTCTCAGCTTATGCCCCGGCAGTTTTTAGCGTCGGCGCATCGTCCTCACGCGGTGGCTTCGCTCTGGGGTGACCAGACTAATCTCCGGTTCGATCACCCACTGTCTCGGCTAGGGTGGCATCAGGTGGAGTTACTTGCACCTACGTCATCCAAGCCGCCGGCGGAGGCCCGAGTCTCCATGAAGGATATCCTCACGGGCTCGTTCCGCCGCCTCCTTCAGCGAGATAACAGTCTCGCAGAAGGTGGCGACCGCGTCCTAGTTGCTATCGCTGTCAACCAACGTTTTCATGACGGCCAGCAGCGTGACGTCGGTGCCGATGGCAGTGATGAGGAAGATAGAGCAAAGTCAGCACAATTTTTCGTATGCTTGAAAAACTTACTCTCCAACTCGGACGATAGAGGCCTTGATGATAAAAAAAAAAGAAATTTTAGGCCTTTAAATTAGTGTGATGAAATAAGAGTATAAATTCCCCTACCTTTCTCACAAGTGTCATAAGAAACGCTAGGAGATCAAACATTTCGTGGACAAAAAGGTCACATACATCGCACAACAGCACATATTATTTATATACTATGTCTACTATCGCAATGCTAAACGGCCTGGTTTAAAGTTTTGCTTTGAGAAAATGTAGGTTCTTGAACAGTGACATCATTTACTTACTTCCTTTTACGTCCATTTCAATAATCACAGGAAAGAATCGATGGTGGCACCTTTTATTCTTGATCTTTTCTCATAAATGTCTCACATTTGGGCTGAATCCTCCTTCACAGTGAGAGGGGAATTGACTTACTACGCCACACTAGTGAGACTGGTTGGTATAGATTTTTGTATTGAGTATTTGATTACGTCCCCTAGACGTCTCTTATGATAAGAGGCGGCGAGCCTGGCCACTCTCGGCACCGAGGAGATGGTCAGGCGAATCAAGGCGCTGGGGCTCAGGGTGGCCCTAAACAAGACGGAGGCCCTTTTATTCCATGGGCCCCGTGTGAGGCTGCCCATCGGCGCCTCGTTAGTCGTCAACTCCATCCACATCAGTATCCAGGCCCATATGCGGTACTTGGGTCTGGTGCTCGACGGGCGATGGTGGTTCCGGGAGCATTTTCGTCAAATTGCTCCCCGGCTGGTCGGCGCGGCGTCCGCCCTTTCTCGGCTCATGCCGAACGTGGGCGGACCCAGTTTTCAGGGCCGACGGCTGTATGCGGGGGTGATCCGCTCAATGGCCATGTACGGCGCACCCGTGTGGGCGAGGGCTCTGAACGCCCAACTCAGGGCGGTTCTGTGGAGGCCACAGAGAGTCATGGCGGTCAGAGTCATTCGCGGGTACCGCACGGTGTCGACAGAGGCGGCGTGCCTATTGGCCGGGACACCTCCGTGGGACCTAGAGGCGGAGATGCTCTCCGACCTCTACCGGCGGGTTACCTCAATGCGCGAAGAGGGTGGCTCCCCATCGTTCAACGAGATAGCCACCTGGCGCGAGGACGCCCGCCGAGAAGTCATCGCCCGTTGGGCTACGCGGCTGGAGAGGCCTAGATACGGTGTTATTACCGTTGAGGCCCTCCGGCCCGTACTGATGGAGTGGATGGAGCGGCAGCACGGAGTCCTCTCTTTCCGGTTGGTGCAGGTCTTGTCGGGGCATGGTTGCTTCGGCAAGTACCTGCACACGGTCGTGCGCAGTGACCCCGTGACCCGGGCCGCCGCCCGCGGCCGGGACGGCGCAGGCGCGAGTACCTGCGCCTGATGCCGCCCCAACTGAGGCTTCGGGTGATCGGACCGGGGAATTGTCCGGTTACCCGACGTGAGGCCACCGCGTGAGGACGACGCCTCGACGGCGAAAGCTGTCGGGGCGTCGACAGGAGAGGAGCCCAAGAGGGCATACCGCCGAGCGGGCCACCGAAGACAAAGATCGGGTACCGGTGGTCCGCTCGTACGGCGAAGAAGAGGTGCTTGCAGGGTGGGTCAATGAGGTTGCGCGCCGCCTCTTCCGTCACCCCGGACCGATTTGGCGGGGTGCGACGTCCATAGCCCACCGCAAAAAAAAAAAAAAAAAAGACGTCTTTTATGATCACCCATGGATAAGAAAGGTGGCATTAAATTGCATTACTCTTCCATCACCACACGGATGCCTTTTATACTTACGTCATGGATTTTTATTTTTCTTATATTAAAATGTTTTAAAAAAAATATTTTATCAACTATATCGATATTACCGTGTGAGTTCATTCTATTGCTCCTTATTTTCATATAGGAGTCATCGAAAATAAGCTAAGGGATAAGATGGATAAGAGAATGCTTTGTAGCACTTTCAAGGGACTCTTATACCTATATAATCAACTGCGATACCAAATTAATCTGCCAAGCGTGGTGATTTTTATTAATGAATCAAAAGTAAATGGCCCACGCAGGACAGGCTCAGTCCTGTTTTCGGAGATAACCTTATTCGAGTGTGCAGCGTGCTGAGGAGGAAGTGCGATCAAACATTTGATAATATACGTTTTTTACTATGTCCCGCTTTCGATGAAAGAATACCTCTTTATTCACTCAAAAAGTTCCAAAATCCCAACATGGCAAAATAAATATGACAACGCTGCAACTATCCCACCTCGCAGTGAGCTCACAGGTTAACAGGGAGATAGTTGATAGTATATACATACATACCGTCACGCCATGTCGCTTGCAGGGTAGGCAGAGAGAACAGAGTGCCAGAGAACTCTATCCTTGCATACTTCACTCGCTTTCTCAACATCCATAATTCTCTTCATACACGCTCGCCGGTTTCCGGAGACTCTTGACTCCACCTTCCTTCAGTACATGACCGATCTGGCCTAGGTAGGTTAGTCTCGGTCTCCCCCGGTACCTACATCCTTTCACTTTCACATTGTATATCTTCTTAACCAGACGTTCGTTCGGCATTCTTTCCACATGTTCGAACCATCGGAGCATTCCCTTTCGCATCTTTACACCAATACTCTCTTTCATACCTACTCGCTGTCTTACGTCGTCGTTACGAATGCGATCGATCAGCCTAACTCCACAGATTTTCCGTAGAGATCGCATTTCGACCGCATTAATTTTACTTTCATACTCTTTTCTGCATACCCAACTCTCGCGTCCGTACAGTAATGTTGGGACAAGCACTGCATTATGTATTGCTACACGTGCCTTCTGGTTGAGGTGGTGGCTACCGAGAAGTTGCCCCAACGCTCCGTTCACTCTATTTCCCGCATTCGCTCTTCGCTCTATATCAGTGGTGTGCTTTCCATCTCGGCTAAATATATAGTTAAATATATAGTTGATAGGATGAAAGTATTCTATTTCTATTTTTATTAGCCTACAATTATAAACATTCACGTTCTTTAAAACCTTATATCCTGTAAAACCGTTAATATTCTAAATCGATATACTCTTATATAGCTATACTCTTTTTTGCGGTGGGCTGTAGTGTGGTCACGCTCCATCAAATCGGTCCGGGGCGAGAGAAGAGGCGGCGCGTGTCTCCATAGACCCACCCTGCAGTGCACCTCTCTTCGCTGTGAGAGCGGGCCACCGGAACCCGATCTTTGTCTTCGGGGGCCCACCCGGCGGTTTACCCTCACGGGTTCCTCTCGAGTCGATGTCGTGGCAGCTTTCGCCGTCAGGGTATCGTCCTCACGCGGTGGCCTCACTCCGGGCGACCAGACTAGTCCCCGGTCCAGTCACCCGATGCCTCGGCTAGGGCAACCTCAGGCGTAGGCATGGCAGGCGTGCATCGCCCAGGGAATATACTCTAGTACCAGTTTTTATATTATGTACGATGAAGAAAGATACAAGTAATTAGGATAAAAGCAGGGTGACGAAGAGAAGTACTCCAGTACACCAATGCAGTTCAGAAATTGAATATTTTCTAGGATGAAAATTTAAGATTTTAGAGGCTATACGTTATTTTTAGACTTTAATCCATTGACACTATAATTTTAGTGTCAACTTTTATTCCCTTCCCTTCAGCCGTTTATGATTGAGAAATTTATTTCCGACGTAATTGCATTAAATCCATCCAAGCTTACATTTAAAATAATCTCTAATAGTGGTAGGAGCACGCTGTAAACAGTTCTCTGTCTATAACCACGGGCTGGTCCGCCCGGGGTAGTGCCACACTCTCGCAGAAGATCTACGTTTGAGTAATGGCAATGTGCTTTTTGCGCTTTTTTTGGTGAGCGAGAGAGCCAGAAGCTCAACACTTACCACCAGGTGTGCTGTTTGCTCGTTGGTCACCATAAGCAGTAAAAAAAAATAATACATAATAATAATTAATGAAGTGCAAAGAAATTTTGTCAATAGTCAAACTATAAACTTGAAAGACAAGAAAACTATATACAAGTCAAAAACTATTTCAGTGATTTCGCAAGGTATGCTGAATAAAGATAGTACTTTATAAATCTCATCAAATGCCAGATGCAAAACAGGCTGCACATGGGTCAGCGCTGTCGATGTGTCTGACTTGTGTATGCATATTTCATAAGAATCTCAGTCCGAAATAAATATTAGTATGTTATGATCATGATTATATGTACGACCTGTGTGTGCAATTTTCACATCAAACAGCATATAATTAAATTGAAAGTGATATACAAGAAGAGATACGAGATTCTTGTCTCACATTTTGAAAAAGCAAATCATAATAAGGTGTTTCTTTTTTTTCACATATATTACAATAAGTATTTTAGTTTCACATATATTTTAAGTAATTTCAACCCTAAGTTTGCTCGTAAGTATCGTAAAAGAGGACTAAAAGATTTATATCGGATCAACTCTACTTGATGCTGTTCAATCAACAATTACATTGCAAAGGAGGGTTAATGGTAGGCAGCTGATCATAAAACTATTGTCAATATGTACGAACACATATTGCGTCGACCCCAAGTAATGAGGCTGCTGCTCTTATAGCAGGTGAATTATAAAGATATATTTTAATATGTATTTTTTTCACATTTATTAATTGTGTTTTAGGTAAATAGTAACAGCCACCCTCACCGTGACAAAGACTGGAAGCCTTTTTTTGCGGCGAGCTATGGAGTGGTTACATCGCGCTAAATCCGTCTGGGGCGACAGAAAAAGCGGCGCGGGTCCCCATAGACCCGCCTTACATGTATCTCTCTTCGCCGAGCGAGCGGGCCACCGGAACCTGGTCTTTGTCTTCAGTGGCCCGCCCGGCGGTTTACAAGGTACTTACTCAAGGGTATCCTCTCGAGAAAAACTGGAAGCACTAATAGCGCAGAGTTAATATATTAAGAAACAATACTAAAAATGTCATACTATGTTATATTGTGTGCCGATACTTTGAATTGAACGAACATAAGCTACACTATATCATGTGATTATATCTCAAGAAATACCAAAGTATTTAATAAATTCTCTATTCTGAATTTTGGTATAATCGCAATGAGCTGGGCCGCCTGTGGTAGTATCACACACGCGCAGAAGATCAACGTCTAAATAATGGCAATATGTTATTGTGCTTCGTTTGGTGAACGAGAGAGCTGGAAGCCTAACTGGGTGGGCTT
Source organism: Lymantria monacha (assembly GCA_905163515.2). Taxonomy (NCBI): domain Eukaryota; kingdom Metazoa; phylum Arthropoda; class Insecta; order Lepidoptera; family Erebidae; genus Lymantria; species Lymantria monacha. The sequence continues at coordinate 17,555,984 of LR991088.1, forward strand.
GAGGTTTGTATTGGTAGGCCGCAGCCTAGCTGGACATGGACCTGAATACCAAGGGTTTTGCAATGGTCCATATCCAGGGCGGCGGCGACACTTACTGTCTGGTGTGCTGCTTGCTCGTTTATCATCATAAGCAATAAAAAAAGTTCTTCCATATTTTATCATAAGGTATGCAGGTTTTAAGTTTTGTAGTACAATAAAACAAGAACAATTTATTTTAACAAGAAAATAAATATATAATATTATATTATTAACTGTTTACACAATGTTAAAATATAATATTAATGCAGAAGATATGTATTTAGTAATAAGATTAAATATTTTGGAAAATCCAAAAGTGCACGCTTCATATAAATTAGCCGATGCCATAAATGAAAGAAAAAATCTTTTGAAATTTCGCGCCTTTCTCGGCGTAGCGCAAAACATAGCTTGCAAGCATTGTAAACGAACCCAATTTTTACATACACTAAAGACAGTTTAGTTTTTTATTAATTGCAAAGGTATTAAAACGGCAAAGAATTACTAAGCCATTTTCGAAAAGAAACAGCGCTTTGCGATTATGAAGCTTTTAAAAAATAAATATTTCGATATATTATTTGTTACGGTCATGAGAGTGCCAGATCCATATGGATAGACATCCGGACGTCAGTGAATATATTTTTTAATGAACTTTTTTTTACTTTAAACATAATAATCGTTTTTTTTTAAATATCAAATACATTTAAACATAGGTTTTTTCTTGACATATGTATGATAATATTATCCTATAAGTGCAGTGTAAGACAAATATAGCCTTTTTTAATTTAGAAAAGTTCTTGATTTTCATACATTGCGAATATATTACCTCAACGCTTCGCTTATGAGGCGGTAATATAATATCAAGACATAAAATGATTACATGTTAAACTTATAAATTAGTATGTCTTCCATGTATTCTCTTACACTATAAAATGCTTTTTAGGATAAAATAGTACATACATACATATCATCACGCCATATCCCTTGCAGGGTAGACAGAGAAAACAGAGTGCCAGAGAACTCTATCCTTGCATACTTCACTCGCTTCCTCAACATTCATAATTATCTTCATACACGCTCGCTGGTTTCGGAGACTCTTGACTCCATTTTCCTTCAGTACGTGACCAATCTGGTCTAGGTAGGTGAGTCTCGGTCTCCCCCGGTACCTACATCCTTCCACTTTCACATTGTATATCTTCTTAACCAGACGTTCGTTCGTCATTTTTTTCCACATATCCGAACCATCGGAGCATTCCCTTTCGCATCTTTACACTAATACTCTCTTTCATACCTACTCGCTCTCTAACGTCGTCGTTGCGAATGCGGTTGGTCAGCCTAACTCTACAGATTTTCAGTAGAGATCGCATTTCGACCGCATTAATTTTGCTTTCATGCTCTTTTCTGCATACCCAACTCTCGCTTCCATATAGTAATGTTGGGATAAGCACTGCGTTATGTATTGCTACACGTGCCTTCTGGCTGAGGTGGTGGCTACCGAGAAGTTGTCCCAACGCTCCGTTCACTCTAATTCTCGCATTCACTCTTCACTCTATATCAGTGGTGTACCTTCCATCTCGGCTAAAACCACATCCAAGATATACAAATTCATCCACTTGATATGTAACTGGACTGCACAGCTTGCAGCAATTTACCGTTAATACCATGCTCCGGTAAAATGTCCCAAAGTTCCTTTCGTTCAACCGTGTCAAATGCTCTCTCCAAATCCACAAAACTGCAGAAAACCCTCTGACCTAGAGCCAGATGCTTTTCCAAAATGTTGCGCAGAGAGAACACTTAATCCATGCATTCCCTTCCACTCCTGAAACCTCCTTGTACCTCACACGGTAAACCATCAGACACCATCTTCATTCTCCTTTCAATAATTTTAGCATACACTTTTGCTGCCAAACTGGTGAAGCTTACGGCTCTGTAATATGCGCACTCATAACGTGAACCCTTGTTTTTAAACAAAGGCACGATGACTGCGCTATTCCAGTCCCTGGGAACTATTCCCGAGCTCCAACATAAATTGAGGAGCAACAGAAACGCCTCCCAGACACAGAAGCCGCCAAGCTTGATCATCTCGGCAGACACCATATTAATGCCCGCTGCCTTACCATTTTTCAAAATTCTTATCGCCCATTTTAAACAGTTGTATTTCCGGCAATACTCACGCGTTAGAGTCGACTATGTCGACCCGGGTTTCGAGCATGTCCGATGCTCATCATCAGGGCAAGTGCGCAGCTGCGTCAGCGAGCCCCCGACGCGCACTGCGGCTATCATAACGTGCAGCACGCGGTATTATATATTTTCGCTGTAATACCTAACTTACTATTATTTAGCAACGATGGTTTGTTGCTTATGATTTTAATTTTGTGTTATTGTAAACTGCAACGAAAATGTTCATACAAATGCATTTTCTTTTTTATATAATTAGTTACTTCGAAAATATAAAGACATGGTAGTATTTGTTGGAAATGAGGTTTACAACTTTCAGTTATTTTAATCCAACATGCGCCTCTAATATTGTTTCTGTGCTTTAAATGCCATATCCCAATCTGTGGAATTTCCCCAAAACATAATCCCATATGGTAAAACTGATCCACATAAGCATTATATGCGGTAATCATCATATTTACATTCACTGTTTTTGAAAGCATATAGTGCATATGAACTGTTATTTAACTTACTAATAGGCAATGAAGATGTTCGTCTATATTGTTATATACCCCTAAATTGAATTAACTAAAAATTCAGTGGCAAATTAAATGTTTTTTTTGTATTCTTTCATGTAAGAATTGCTGGTGCCACACTGTTTGGCGCATTTTCATTTTTTAATATTATATTCATGTTAAGCGTCATTTCAATTGTATATTAAATTTTATTTATTACTTTTTGTTCGATCGTTAACTAAGTACAATATAATGGTCCTCGATTCTTAGTTTTCATATGTAGCTTAAGACTCAATTAAGCTAGCAATCTAAGCAAATAATATTTTTTGAAGAGAAGGAAAATTCAAACTACAACTTTATGTCAGTCCGTCTGTCAGGTATAGTGTAACAAGCTAATTAATCTAATCTAGAAGAGACTCGAGCCGAATAGTGGACCTCGTATGGGTTGAAAGGCAAATAAAATTTTCATAACATACTATAGTTTAAAGTGAAGGCGAATATACTAACATAGTTCATAAAAGGATTCCCATTCTACACATAGGTAACAAGATAGCACAGCACAACAATAAGTAGAGTGTAACAGCAATAAATAACGTAAGACAGCGTAGTACAAAGACATATATCTTGATGTCTATCTTTTGGTGTAAAAGTGTCATCTTAATAATTCATATATGTTCCAAATTCAAATTCAAAACATTTATTATGCATTAACCCTGCGAGGGCACTTACATATTGTCATTTTTTTACATTTAAAGTTAATCTAATAAACTACCACCGGATCGGAATGAGACCGCTACTGAGAAGTTCCGGCAAGAAACTCAGTGGGTTTGTCTATTTATATTTTATCTATGTTATTATATTTTTTTCATTTTTTATATATAAAAAAAATAGTACATGTTTATTATTTAATTAGCTTCAGTGCGATGCCCTTCGAACGCAATAGTTAAAATACAATAAAGAAAGAACATGGCTGGACCGGATCCCACAAGCGGCACCCGATCACGAGTTAACTACTAGAGCAGCCATCACTCCCCTCAACCACCTTGGAGGGAAGGGAGAGACCCGCTCCACGCAGCTACCGCAAGCGGACCTTTCAGTGAGCATGACCAATACCATGATGCAAAAAAGTCAAAATTCGTCAGGCAACACACGCTACGCTTTACAAGTATGTATGATTATTAAAATGAAATAGTAACTAAACAGTTTAATAAAAATAATGTACCTAATTGCTGAAAGAGGAGCTACACATAGCCAGTCTGAACTATCACTTAGATAATCTGAGATTTTATAATGACCTTTTTTACATAGTCTGTTCTTGACAGCCCTTTTAAACTTGTTCACAGTCATATCTCGGATATCTTTTGGTAATTTATTATACAAGCGTATACATTGCCCCATGAATGACCTATTAATTCTTTCAAGATGCGTACTGTGTACAACTAATTTGTCCTTATTCCGAGTATTCACACAATGAATGTCACAATATCTTTCAAAGTTACTGAAATTTCCTTTTACATACAAAACATTTTCGTATATATATTGTGATACAACAGTCAGAATATTCACCTCTTTGATTTTCTCTCGAAGTGAAACTCTTGGGCCTAGATTATAAATTGCGCGGATAGCCCTTTTTTCCAGAACAAAGATACTACTCAAATCCGCGGAGCATCCCCACAGCAATATGCCGTATGACATAAGACTATGAAAATAAGAGAAGCAAACTATTCTAGCTGTTTCAATATCGGTCAATACTCGAATATTCTTGACCGCATAAGCCGCTGAGCTAAGCCTGCTTGACAATTTTTCAATATGAGGGCCCCATTGGAGTCTAGCATCTAAAGTGATGCCTAGAAAAATGGTTGATTGCACAAGGTCTAGAGCCACACCATTCATTTGAACATTGGTTCCCACTTGTCTTATATTAGGTGTGGTAAATTTAATACATTTTGTTTTGTTCTCATTAAGAACTAGATTATTTGTGTTGAACCAATGAACAACGTTAGACAGTGCGTTGTTCACATCGTCAAAATTAAGCATTTGTCTTTTAATTTTAAATAACAAAGATGTGTCATCTGCGAACAACACAATGTTTTGATTGTCTCCTATATAGTAGGGTAAGTCATTAATATATACAAGGAACAGAAATGGCCCCAGAATGGACCCTTGCGGAACGCCCATTTCAATAACAGAACCAGATGATTGTGCACCATTAATATCGACCCTCTGAATTCTGTTGCTTAGGTAAGAAATTAAAAGCTCAAGAGCGTTATTCCTGACCCCATACTGATATAATTTTCTGATAAGGGTTTCGTGGTGCACACAATCAAATGCCTTAGATAAATCGCAAAATATACCCAAGGCATCATGCGATTCCTCCCAGGCTGCAAAGATATTCTTTAACAATTGGACACCCGCATCAGTAGTAGAGGAATGCATTGTTTAAGGAGCGATTCAGCTAAATTAGGAGATGACGCTAAAGATTTAGTCATTAGTACTGGCACATTTGTAAAATAGTTTTCAAATTCTGTCGCCACTTCATTATCCGCTTTCACAATTTTATCACCTATTTTTAAATTAAAATCCTTTTTCCGTACAATTTTTCTACCGGTTTCACTATTTATCACTTTCCATGTGATTTTAATTATATCACTAGATTGTATAATTTTGCTTCTCAGATAAATAGATTTAGCACAGGAACAGGCACGTTTAAATATTTTTGAATAATTCTTAACATATTGCAAAAATACTGGATTGTGGTTATAAGATTTTTCATCATAGAGTTCATATAACCTTTTTCTACTCTTGAAGATACCACAAGTAGCCCATTCACTAAAACCAGACGGCACTCCAACTTTTAACTTAACTTTAACTTTTTTCCGTTGCTGAGCTCGAGTCTCCTGAGCAATAGGAGGCAAACTGAACTACTGCACGACGTTATTTAGATGAATTGTTTTATTTTTTGTTTTTTGGCGGTTGGTCTTCTTTATGTTATGCCCCGCTAATCCATCCGGGGCAGATGTGTTGATATAGGGTTTATTTCGAGTTTTCCATTTATTACAGAGATATATTTCATACTTCTCACACTTTCATACCTCTATCTCTTAATCGTCTTTAATGGCATATACGGGCGAAATAGGTATTGGTAAATTGTATTCTTACTCCATCCCCACACATACATAGACATATATATATATATATATATATATATATATATATATAAATTAGTGGGAATAGAATTATAAAGAGTTAAAAGTACTCTCCGTTTTAAAGTAAAACGACAGTCGGTAAATATGAAAATGATTATCATGTCTCAGTATTCCGGATAAAACAGGACGACCACGCGTGTAACTGCATTTTTATACTCGAAATTATTTTTATATATAGTTTCATCATCACTTCAGGTCATACATATTCTATTATGAACTCCAGCCTTTTACAAAATAGGAGTGAAACGTGACCTACTATACCACGTAGGTCAAACGGGTTGATATTTAATTTTATTTCCAGTTTTTCTCTTCTTAAATAGCTCAGCATTTTTAATACTAGATAAATTTCAGCAATTTCCCCTCAAGGTTCTTACTATATAAAATTTTTTATTGGAAACATTTTATTATAATAATCCGTATTTTATATATTTTTTATTCAAAATCAAAAATACATATATAAGTTAATCATAATTGTAAGATATTTACAAAAGTACAAACATAAAAAATAATTATTGTAGTTGGAGTGACACATAAAAACAAATCAACGTTACATCAGTTAAGTATTTTATGACTATTTGATACTAAACAAGATTTTTCTCATAATTATTGTATCACTGTTTAATGTATCACTGTTAGCTGTGTATTTCTTTACAAAGATTGTGAAATTCAAATATTAATCACTATACGTATCACTTTTAATTATTTTCTAAAGAAATAATTAGTTGTTCTTACTATAAAATACTTCTTTACAAGGCAATTAATTCTGATAACATATGAGTTATAAATAACACAAGAGACCTGCTTCCAAAGAATATGTTGTTTTCTACTTTAAGCTTAAAATAATTATTAGTGTCTGGCTAGTCTTTGATAACATCTCTAACTTAAGCGTTTTTATGTACGACTTGAATTCTCATAAAATCAGTATAAAATGGGGACATATTTGAGTATTTCAATTTATTTATAATACTAAAATTAAAGCATAAATCCATGATACATGAACTCTGTATTAGATACGTGTACTCCCAAATTATTATCACGTTTATTCTTAAAGAACGGATATATTTTATATGGACCAGAAATCGAAAAAGGTCTTAATGGGAGTAGGCTATATCTAGTATTATATTATGGCATTTAGAGTCATGCCTTCAGAATATTCACGGTATTACACTGAGTCTTTGTGGAAACACTTATTTTTTTACTGTTGGTAGTAGGTACCCTTGTAATCAAGAGCAGCCCTATCTTCTTGTAATCTAGCAGCCTCTGGGTTATTCTTAGCTTCTATGGCAGCTCGTTCCTGAAACACGAAGTGAAATTAAAATTAAAAGTATTCTATAAATTTTAGTATAGGTACCTAGTTTTCTTTTTTTTTATATATATATATAAATTTATAAATACCCGAAACGAAAAATGATGTTACAAGCGGGGTTCGAACCCGCACCTATTGGGAATCCGGCCCAACCGTGCTGCCACTTACACCATCGTGAACTATTTTAGGACATGCTAATTTCGATTCATATTATATCTTACGTCTTCAAGGTGACGTATGCCATCTATCGGATAATGTTTACACATTGTATAGACTTAATACTTCAAACTTTACAGTTAGAATTGTATTAAACGATGACACAACCTTGTTATTCAAATTACTGAAATTTTTAGCATTTAATATGCTTAATTATTTATAAATACCCGAAACGAAAAATGATGTCATAAGCGGGGTTTGAACCCGCACCTATTGGGAATCCGGCCCAACCGTGCTGCCACTTATAAAAGTGCATATGCACCATATATCGCTATGTGGGGACATATTTAATATTGATAAGGTGGTGAGTAATGGTGGTCTGTTATGAATATTTTTAAAATATAACTTCCAACTAATAGTAGTTTCAAAACATATATGGCATGTAACAATTATGTGGTGTACAATTGTTACCAAATAAAGTATTGAGGAATATTACGATGATTTGAAATATTTTACAATCAATTACCTTATTTTACGAAAGGAAGAGAATAAAAAAGCAACTGTTTTATTATTGTGAATTTAAAAAATAATTATACTTTCAACTAATATAGGATATATTAGCTACTGTAACGACAAATAATATTTTATTAAGCTAATTATCTTATGATTATTATTAGAATGAATGAATGGCCTTACCTGGTTAGCTTTAATTCCCGCATAGATAAGGTCTAAACCTTTTTGAATTTCTGCTGAGACTGGGGGAGGAGTTGGGATATGATCACCCTTTACTCTAAATCCGAATTCATCAGCGGTGTATTCAACAGTAATGACCTGACCATCTGGAGCTGTATAGGTGTATGATCCTTGTTGTACGAGGGCATTCTGATCCTCGCCAAAAGATTTCAAGTAACCTTCCTCGGAAGCGTGGATGTTGTTACCGGTCTCATATCTAAAGGTAATGTAATATGTATATTAATATATAACTTAGTATCCATATAATTAAAAAAAATATTCATTATTACTATGACTATATTCGTCTAATCGTGATAACATAATAAAAAAAATGTTATCAAAAGATTTTTAGCCACGTTACATTTCTGTTAATGTCTCGTGATATTAATTACAAATTAGATATAATTTTTAATTCTAGTAGTAGGACCACGCTGTTGACAGTTCTCTGTCTTCAGCCGCAGGCTCGTCCGTCCGGGGTAGTACCACACTCTTGCAGAAGATCGACGTCTGAGTAATGGCAACGTGCTATTGCGCTTCGTTCGGTGAACGAGAGAGCCGGAAGCCTAACTGGGTGGGTTCGGGGTTTGTAATGGTAGGTAGCGGCCTAGCTATACCTTTGGTATAGCAAAGATCCATGGGCAGCAGTGACACCATCATGTGTGCTGCTTGCTTGTTTGCCACCATAAGCAATAAAAAAAAATATAGATAAATTGGACGCCTCAGATGATTATTATAAGATCGTAATCGAATGAAATCGAAAGTAAATACATTTCATGTTATAAATTTACAATAAGGATCCCGCTGCCTATTGGTCTGGTAACACCTCAGCCGATTTTTAAGACTTTCAAACGAAAGTATGTAGTTGTGATACATTGTATTACTACTTCGCTTTATAAAGAAATTAGTTGTTATCTATTTATGTAAGTACAATTTCTTTCAAGTAAACTAACATTCGGGATCTATATTAATATTATATGGAGGTGAAATGTTCGTAACTGATATAGAGCGAAGAGTGAATGCGGGAAATAGAGTGAACGGAGCGTTGGGGCAACTTCTCGGCAGCCACCACCTCAGCCAGAAGGCACGTGTAGCAATACATAACGCAGTGCTTGCCCCAACATTACTGTATGGAAGCGAGAGTTGGGTATGCAGAAAAGAGTATGAAAGTAAAATTAATGCGGTCGAAATGCGATCTCTTCGGAAAATCTGTGGAGTTAGGCTGACCGACCGCATTCGTAATGACGACGTAAGAAAGCGAGTAGGGATGAAAGAGAGTATTGGTGTAAAGATGCAAAAGGGAATGCTCCGATGGTTCGGACATGTGGAAAGAATGCCGAACGAACGTCTGATTAAGAAGATATACAATGCGAAAGTGGAAGGATGTAGGTACCGGGGGAGACCGAGACTAACCTACCTAGACCAGATCGGTCATGTACTGAAGGAAGGTGGAGTCAAGAGTCTCCGCAACCGGCAAGCGTGTATGAAGAGAATTAAGAATGTTGAGGAAGCGAGTGAAGTATGCAAAGATAGAGTTCTCTGGCACTCTGTTCTCTCTGCCTACCCTGCAAGGGATATGGCGTGATGATATGTATGTATGTAAATGTTCGTATATAATAGGATTAGAGGTAGTACATGTTTATGTAATCTTTATTAAGCAGATTCAATTTTAACTCACATGAAGATACATTATTCTCGAGTACTATATAGGTACTAATTTTCAACTCAGAAAATATTTCATTACAAAGGGACGATAAAATATTATTTTTACGTAAAAACATAAATCCAATTTTAGGGATTTTGTTGAGTTTAATTCTTATTTTTAATATTCCTATTTTTTAATTCTACTTCATAAAAAAAAATTGAATGCTCGCTGATAATAAGTTACCATTATCACTGCAATACAAAGACAAAGAAAGATATAAGAAAAAAATAATATAAAGATCTGATTTATATTATAATTTGAGAAAGTATTATTTTTTTTACATCAAGTCTAATTTGCCACCACTAGATAAGAACACGGCTACATTGAGATAAATCCGCTAAAATGAATATCGAAACATTAAATTCTTGACCTTTACAAGGTGAACTTTTAGGACATCTCCCTTGAATTCGTACTCGTGTACATTCCTATTCAAAACACAAGGTTAAATATAATATTTATAAAGAGCATCTATATCATTAGTGATATTAAGAAGTTTTTGTATAAGTTATATTTAGTAGATACATACATATCATCACGCCATATCCCTTGCAGGGTAGGCAGAGAGAACAGAGTGCCAGAGAACTCTATCTCTGCATACTTCACTCGCTTCTTCAACATTCATAATTCTCTTCATACACGCTCGCCGGTTTCGAAGACTCTTGACTCCACCTTCCTTCAGTAAATGACCGATCTGGTCTAGGTAGGTTAGTCTCGATCGCCCTCGGTACCTACATCCTTCCACTTTCGCATTGTATATCTACTTAACCAGACGTTATATTTAGTGACCTTCAAAATATACTAGTTGTCAAATAGAAATATAATTATTGTCAATGACGGTAAAAATAAAACTAAAACAAACATGGAAAGTCTATTTATATTTTATCTACAACATATTTAAGTGCAATCACGCGATGTGTTCATTCGGCAGCTACTATATAATCAAGGCAATTGATGATTGACTTTGGCTTAGATGGTTGAGTTCATTTCTCTCCGAGAGTATTTAGTTTTTGTGACTCCAGATCGTGCGCCCTACATTTTTTTTTAATTTTTCTTATAAATGCCAAAATTGTTAATTTTTTACTTGTAGTTTATTTACATGAAACTATCTTAAATATTTTAATAGTAATGTCAAAATAAATGAATTCACAAACAGAACGAAACTTTGTTTATAATAACAATTTTTATAAAAATCAAAGACATAGGAACGTTATGCAGTTGCAAGTGAAAGCTATGATTGTTGATCCTTTTTATTACGTCATTGTATAGATACTCCTTTCAAAATATGAAAGCTCCCATCACATTAAAATAACAGATTATAAATACGACTGTAAATATCATCAAATAGAAAGACGGAGAAAAGTAGAAAAAAAAATATATGTAACTCTTTAATCTAATCCAGTGTTACTACACCGAACTATTGTTCATTATTTATATACTTTGGAAACAGCCTAGCGATGGGATACATATAGACGAATGAAGAATAAATACTTACGAAGTTTTGTAACTGCCGTCGGTGCCCTGTTCTTTATCGAAATGAATAATGGGAATGAAAGTAGTAGTTTCTAACTGGACTTTGGGTCTGAAATCATCAATCTGTTTAGTCGGTCTGTACTCTTGTTGTGCGGCTGGCTGTCTATATTCAGGTTGCTGTTGCTGGTAGTTATTATAGTTCTGTTCTGCAGGTATTTGATCTTCGGCTTCTGGCTCAGGCTTGAGAGAAACTCTTCTTTGAGGCTGAGCCGCCGCAAGAGAAAGCAGTACACAAAAAGCAACCTGAAAAATTAACAATCATGTATTTAAATATGAAAAATATTCAAAATAATTGACCTTACTATTAAGGGTATATGTTAAATAACGTAATGATGTCAGACAGAAGAGCTTAATCATATTCGTAATGTCGTAAGATAAGATGGAACGGATACAATAGGCAGCATCTTGTGAAACCGGCTCATTCGACACGCAGGTTGGGCGAAAGTGAGCCCAGCGCAATATGTATAGGCACTTGCATGGAGACTAACATGGTATTGTTTTCATTGAAAATAAGTTTTAGTGACGCTATGTAACAGAGAACATCTCTGTCTAATATTATGCAATGCGTATTTGATTTCAAATGGCATATAATATGCAATCTACTTGCATATATCTTAAAAACTGTAATGAAGATAACAATCGATTTTGAATAATATTTGGAAATATTGGTGAGTAATGTGAGTAACTTATAATATGAATAATTTAAGTGTGATTGCGTAAGCTGACGTGCTAAGCTCGTTTGAGTTGCGAGTTACTACAAATACAAGTTGTTACATTATGTCTGTTAGAATTATCAAATTTGTAACAGTTATTTTTAATTTATGAGTATATTACGTATTTTCAAGTCCGTTAGTCACTCTACGCAATTACTGTGGACGTAAAATTAATAATATGCACATGCATACATAATAATTATTTGATGCATATGATTTTAATCCCTAATTGCGAATTCAAAGCCAATTTTACGCATGTCAATGTACACAAAGTACACTAACATGACCTAGAAATGGTGTTATATAATAAAGTATTAGAAATCAGATCATTTGTGTAACGGAAAGTTCATTAGAACGAGGCTGCTATCAATCGCAAAGTAATAGTTTCTCGAATAGTCAACATTTAATATTGAATTTTGTCAAGTAAATAATTATAATAAAATTTATATTGCATATTATTCTTACTTCACAACTCGTATAATTCTTACAGGTGAGAATGAATCGGTCTTCATAGGAAAAGAAATAGGACAAATCTATTACGATGATTAAGTGATTTATTTCAAGTTTTCGTTATCATGCCTAATCCTATATAATTTCTTCATAATATATACAAGTTCTTTAATTATCTTATATGACAGAAATGGTAGAAAAGAAAATAGTGAGGACACATTGAGTCTTATTGCGGACAGTGGTCTTTGTGAAAAGTAAAGGTACAATAGGTTTTTTTGTGTCTTATAAGAGTTTAAAGAGCCCAAAGGTCAAAATGAACAGGTATTGATATTTACCCCAAGGTCACTTTAGTAGGTACCCTATTCAAAACGGAGACGGTACGTAAAAAAAAATGTAGTTAACTGCGTCAAGTTGTACGAAACATTGTCACAGATCCGTGAACGCAACCGGTTATGAGTGTCTATTTATGATATAAAAAGCATTCAATCGATTGCATGATATTACTTTACTACTTAATACGATGCTCAGTTACGGTTGTAATCCATTTGAATTGCACTAAAACATGCTATCTTAATTTTACATCTTTAGTTATGTTATTGTGAATAAAATAAAAACTAATCAAAACAATATATTCTTGCAGACTACAATGAAGATGTAAAATTTAATGATATAGTAATAGAATCAGAGTAACGACTAAAATATAAACAAATCCAGTATAACTAAAAATATATATTAAGTTATTCTAAATTTTCTTTGAACTATTCTCCACTAGATAGTTGCTGTATGTATGAGTTGGTTAATGTGGAAATTAACAAATTTTCGAACTGAGAATAATTGAAAATATATTTAGTATTTTAGTTACGTGTGAATTATGAAATTTTATTTTTTATACATCTAATATAATTAATTTATGAAATCAGAAGAGATTTTAAGATCTACTACTTTTTTCCAGATTAGTAAATTCAAATAATTAGACATTGTAGCTTTGTAAGAGTAAAAAAGTTTAGGATAAAAATAGATTTGAAAGGTTTGGGTCATTAATGTTATCTATTGATTCAAAATAAAAAAATCTGTTGTACTTCTATAATATCTAGCTGAAAGCTAAAGTACCAAAGGCCTATCGTTTGGAAAGTAAAAGTGCTAACAATCTATGTTTCGAATGCATATCACCCAGCCATCATGCTTGATTGCCCAGGATATTTTGAGTACTTATTACACATTAACTGCTCTCAGCTTTTAAGTATAGCCTATGTCGCAATCGTTTTTTAACACATTACACGTTTAAGCATTTTGCCATTTGATTTCACTACCTTTACTACCACTACCCTATAAAACATTTTAACATTATTTTATCTATCCTATCCGAAAACGATCTTAACATTATTTTATATTTGTAAAATATCACCCTCTCACTTAAAAGAATAATATTTTACTAAAAATAAAACTCATTTACTTTAATCATGTTTTATTTTTAGTAAAATAAAAATTTACAAATTATTTATAGTATTTAGACCTATAAATGGTAGGTAATAACTAAAACGAAATTAATGCTACAATAAAATTTCAAATTTATGTATTCTAAACTTTTAAAAATTTAAGATGTTCTAAATCTTCGATGTACATGTAAATGGCCAAATCATTTTAATGAAAATTATGACCTTTATTTTAAAAATCGCTAAGCAATATACCTAATTCAAAAATACTTGCACATATTCTGATTGCACGAACGATTACTAATAGTTATAATTAAATGTAAGAATTTAAAGACGAAGACATTTAAATGTCAAAGTTCAGCCGCCGATATATCTGTTGACCCTATTTAGTACCGCCTCTCACAACACTTCACTGTGGCAAATCCTTCAAGGTAAGAATTAATGCAAAACTTAATTATTAATGAATATATTACTGTAAGTGATAATATGCCGAATATCTATTTTTCAACTTTCTTCAAGTCGTATAAGAAAGGAATAAAGAAAATAGAAATTACTGAAAAAGAAATGTAAAAGATGTACGAGTATGGTGTATAAGGATATGTGTACTTACCAATAATTTCATTGTTATTTATGTGTGGTGTGACGTGCGGCAGTGAAGTGGCACGTGGTATGTCGTGAACTATGTCAGAGTGGTAGTAGTGCGCTCACTTTTATACTACACCCCTGCCACTGATCAAAGTTGTTCTGAGCCATCTCACTTTCATAGCCGCTGCAATACAGTGCACCCAATATAGCGAATTATTCGATATCAAAAATCGTGACATTGTTCATTTGATTATTGTGCCTATCACAATGTATTAGATATTTATCTATCATAACCATACAATATTATGAAGTATTGTTATGGCTTTATAATAACACAATATATAACCAACTAGCGTTAAAATCACTGCGGATGACACGGTGGTTTCAGTATTAAGCTCTGTGGCGAGTATTGATGATTTCAAATTCGCACAGAGATGATATGATATGACTATACTCTATACATAACAAAAGTAAAATCTTGTTATATTTTAGTTAAATATGTCCTTCAGCCAATTTCCCTCACATTATGGAGGAGGCCCAAGTCCAACCGTGGGACAGATGTGGGCTGAGATGATGATGATGTCCCTCAGTAAATGTAAATATAAGTATAAAATCAATTTATCCAAATCTCATGTGTGACAATCATTTTTCGCTCGTAATCAAGTTTTTATGAATATATACTAAGTAACTAACACTTGTTTAATTTATAATTAGTAGGTTTAATAGTATCATTTTTTTTTTGCGGTGGACTATGGATGCGTCTCGCCCCGCTAAATCGGTCCGGGGTGATGGAAGAGACGGCGCATGACCCTATAGACCCACCATGCAAACTCCTCTCTTCGCCGTGCGAGCGGGCTAACGGTACCCGATCTTTGTCTTCGGTGGCGAAAAAAAAAATAGTATCATATAGGCACGACAAATCAATATTGGTATTTTTTTTTTTGCAGAATAGTATCCAACTATCCACTTTATACCAGATACTAATCATTATATTTCTCTTAAAGAAACGTCATTACGAGCAATCATAATCCGTTTCCATACAATGACCTCATATCAATGACCTCTTATGAATTTTATTAGGTCGTCAGTTAGACTGCATATGAGACTACTGTGACTAATATTTATTATTAAAATCATAACTAATTTCTTTGAAAAGGTCATGACTCAGCGTTATTGATGATTAGTTTCACATATTTTGTTATCTTTATTGCAAATAACTAACTAAAATATTAAATATCTCACTTTTCATAATATTTTTACGTATGTTCATAAATCTTGATTGAATTTTGTTAGTCTTTTTTTTCAAACTATATAATTGAATTATCCTGCGAGAATTTCGGTTAGGTTTTTTAATGGTTCAAACTATATCTAATTAATAGTTTGGGCGATATACAGTGAAAGTGTTTAATAAATGACAGTAACTCGTTTGAAATTGACTGCAATTGCATGTTTATGTATTATGTTCACAACTACATAACATAATATTACGCTTGTATGTTCTAGAGAAGTAACCAAGTTAAGAATGTTCAATAATCCTTACTAATATTATAAATGCGAAAGTAACTCTGTCTGTCTGTCGCTCTTTCATGCCATAACTACTGAACCGATCTAAATAAAATTTGGTACACAGATAGTATAGAGCCTGATAAAGGACATAGGCTACTTTTTAATGCAAAAAAAGAGTTGTACAGGGGATGAAAAGTTGCAAGGAAGTATCGCCATTTTTAAAGCCAGAAGCTTGAAACGTATTTTTAGGCTATTGATTAGATATAAATAAATATAACATTAACATGTTGTTAAAAGTCGTCTATATACACATATATATATATATATATATATATATATATATATATATATATATATATATATATATATATATTTACATATATATATATTATACATACATATATATATATATATATATTTAGACGAATTTTCACCACCCCTATATTACCCGTGCGTGATCGTAAAAGACGACTAAGGGATATAAAACGCATGTAACGCTTCTATGCAATAGAAGGAAAACTCGAAACAAAACCCTATACCAACACGTCTGACTAGCGTGGTATAGTAGGTTAATTTCTCTCCCGTTATGGAGGAGGCTTGAGCCCAACAGTGGGACATATACGAGCTGAGATGATGATGATGATGATATGATCTTCCCATCTCCCTATCTTACCCGTGGGTGATCGTAAGAGACGACTAAAGAATATAAAACGCATGTAACATATGTATATGCAAGATTTGAGTTAAGAGCACTCAGCGCTCACTCACAGTCCGCGTAAAGTTGTCATAGCCATCTGAGGCTAACAACTAAGTCACCCAAAAAAAAAAACTATGCAAGAGAAGGAAAACTCTAAAAATAACCCTATTCCAACCTATTTTCGTCAGAATAAAAAATAAATTTAAATTAATACTTAATTTCACATTATATATTATTTTAGATAAAATGGATGTACATATATACTCGTACATAATGAAGAATAAAATGATAAACCTGCGTTTTCTGTCAGTTCGTGCAAGCAATTCTTATTTTAATTGGTAATCTTTGTCTATTATATAAACATTAATAAATTATAAAAATTATAAAAACATTTTACGGTTTGTATTAAATATTTTATCTTTTATTCCGTCATAAACTTTGACGTTACGAGAGTTAAAGATGAACATATATATGATGCAAGTTGTTATCATAGCTATTGCCAATTTTGTTAGTTATGTTGTCATCATGTCCACATAAAGGATACGAACTAGGAATATACATATGATGTAATTTTTTTGTTACGCAAATACATTTTTTTCATCATTTTCTCCTTGAATACCTATGATTTGAATACTTGAGTTTTACATACATTTCGTTTACATTCTTACATAATTGTTATTCATATGCTATTTACCATTTTCTTTGCTGCAATTACTATTAAAGACAACTATGAAATTTTAGTAATTAACGTGACGACAAAATAAAAAAAAAGCTCGAAATAAATCTTTATACCAACTAGACCCGTCTCCCGTGTGGTGACGCAATAAGAATACATTTCACCACCCCCTAAGTTACTCGTGGGTGATCGTAGCAGACGACTAAAGGATATAAAACGCATATAACATCTATGCGAGAGAAGGAAATCTCGAAACAAGACCCCAACACGTCTGACCAGCGTGGTATAGTAATTGCCCTCCCATTATGGAGGAGGGTTGAGCCCAACAGTGGGACATATACATGAGCTGAGATGAATGATGATGGTGAATGGCCAACTACTCTGTTTATATATAGGTTAATAATTAGCTTGGTTATGATAGGTTAATTTTATTCCCATTGAGGATGAGACTGTAGTAATAATACAACTCATATAAGTAGAAGAACAAGAATATACTAATATTTGAACTTGCAATAGCTAACAACTGTTAATTGGCTAACTATTTTATCTAAGACAATGAACTTTTAAAATATAAAGCGATAGTAATAAAACCAAACAATTGTTTTGACTATTGGAATAATTCAAAATTTATTTGATAGATACTTTCTAGCTAGTTATTGCGATGAATATTTCAATGTAGCATTTACGTAGGGATTCTTTCGTTACGTTTATAGTAAATTCTGGAAGAACATGTTGAACTGTTTTATCTCAGCTGCATTATCTTAAACACATGGTGTAAGTGGCATCGCTTATGTTGCCAGTAGTTGGTATTACATAAATAGTAGGCGTTGTTTTCGCTTGTCAGTGTGGCAACGCTTTACTATCAGTTATCAAGGAGACTTGCGCAATAATCACGGGAGTGTGCGTGGACGCAGGCATGCCAACGATGCGCTTCATTTCCGACCATTTTTGTGCACGATGTTGTTAATGAGGAAAATAATATCGAAATATCTCCTGACATAAGCTTTTTTTTAAAGTCAAAATTAATTTTCGAGATATTGCAAGGTTTGATAGCAAAAATTACAGCCAATATTACACAAATTTTCTGTAACACTTCACTCTATATACATACACTAGCTTCTACCCGCGACTTCGTCCGCGTGGAAAGGTTACTTTGGGCTAACGTTAACTTCAACTCGCGAATTCGTTTACGTAAAAGGTGGAAATATTTTTAAATAATACATACGTTAAAGCTGTTTTAGGTACCTACATGACCCTTTTATTAGTAAGAGTAGAACATTTAACCTTAAGTAAAATAATAATAATAATCTTTATTGAAAACTAAATACACATGACAGTTGACATAGATGTCTTTGCCTCTTGAATTAGGTAATACCTGTGTTTCAAGAGACAGTTCCTTCCCGAAATACATAAATTTTGAACATCAAATTATTTTACAGTAACATACATTATAAATAATGAATATATATATCTTACGTAATAAAGACTAATGATAAAGAAATCTATAATAAATGAATGAGTGAGAATTAACGTGTTAGTGAGCGCGCTCACACGTTGTGTGTGTGTGTGTGTGTGCGTGTGTATGTGTGTGTTGTGCGTTTGTTTGTGTGTGTGTGTGTGGTGTGTGTGTGGTGTGCGTGTGCGTGTGTTTGTGTGTTTGTGTGTGTGTGCATGTGTGTATGTGTGTGTGTGTGTGTGTGTGTGGTGTGCGTGTGTTTGTGATGTATTGTGCGTGCATGTATGTGTTTCTTTTTTTTTGTATGTATTTGTAGTTACGCGAAATAAGTATTTAAAAGTGATTCAAGTTTAACGTAATCCATATAATGCAATGTAGTACCATATAAAGTAATGCAAGTAAAAGTATTGGGTCTTATCTATACTTTCTATAGATATATACAATGTATGTATATTATACATACATACATACACTTACGCCTATTTACGATTACACATACTTTTAATGTGTATGAAATCGCTGTGTGGTAGCGGCTATGAATACTACCAATCCTCACTTTGCTTGTGGATGTCGTAAAAGACGACTAAGAGCCTTATAACGACTTGGGCCAACTCCAGCTGATGCCGTTTGGTCAACAATTACATTCCCAATTAGAGTTGACGTCTGGCAGGCGGCCGGTCATAAAACTATTGCCAATAACTTTTACAATATGTACTATGAATGAAGAGTACTTATTGTATCGACCCCAAGTAATTGGGATAAGAGTAGGAGAATGATGATGATGATGATGACCTCTCATGAACAAATCGCCAATTTGGTCCAGAAAAGGTCTTCCCCTTGTATTCGTCCCATTCACGATTGCTTTATATGTTTGCTTCGTCAACCTCTGCCCACTCATTATTTCTTCCACTTCGTGTCCAACCCACCTCAGCATACCAGCGCTCTTTTATAACATTATACCTAATTTTATCTTTCAGACTTACATCACACACGTTACGAAGAGCTGTCAGCTCTACAGCATTTATTCTATTTTCATGTCTTCCCCGCCAAATCTAACTTTCACTGCCATACATGAGGGCAGGCACTAATACTTCCTATACTTATTATTATTATTTAGGATGTGTAAAGCCGACGGAAGGTCATGAGAAGAAAACAAAACTAAAAATGTAGTGTGTGCAGAAGTACTTTGAAATAACATTAGTTTGAGTTTTTTTTTAATATAAAATTATAAGATCCAGTATTTTTATCGTATATGCGCGCCCAGTACTTGATCATTATTTTGCTGCGATGTTATTTTTAAACTGCGATATTTCCTAAGATATTCATTGAAATCAAATAATGTAAAGAGCAATTTTGTTTTAAATTAAATACTTGTGATGAATAACTCATTTATTTGGATAAGGATTAATATTATGTTTATAAAAACACCTTCGAAAATATCACATTATTTTAAAACAAATTTGATTAGCATAAAAAAGGTTATAGTGAGCCAATCTTAAAAGATAGATATATGATGTTGCGGACTTTTATTTAGAACTTTGAAAGGGGAACAATTATGTAGTACATAATTTTTGCGCAACTTTAACCGTTTACGCAGCGGAAGCTCTCAAAAGGAAACATAATACCCGATTTTTATACATTCATCATTGTTGCTCTGCTCCTATTGGTCGCAGCGTAATGTTATATAGCCTAAAGCCTTCCTCTATAAATGGACTATCCAACAAAAAAAGAATTTTTCAAATCGGACCAGTAGTTCCTGAGATTAGCGCGTTTAAACAAACAAACAAACAAACAAACAAACTCTTCCCCTTTATAATATTAGTATAGATACATATCATCACGCCATATCCCTTGCAGGGTAGGCAGAGAGAACAGAGTGTCAGAGAACTCTATCCTTGCATACTTCACTCGCTTCCTCAACATTCATAATTCTCTTCATACACGTTCGCCGGTTTCGAAGACTCTTGACTCCACCTTCCTTCAGTACGTGACCAATCTGGTCTAGGTAGGTGAGTCTTGGTCTCCCCCGGTACCTACATCCTTCCACTTTCACATTGTATAACTTCTTAAGAAGTTAACCAGACTGGTTAACCAGACGTTCGTTCGGCATTCTTTCCACATGTCCGAACCATCGGAGCATTCCATTTCCTTTCGCATCTTTACACCAATACTCTCTTTCATACCTACTCGCTCTCTTACGTCGTCGTTGCGAATGCGGTCGGTCACTCTATATATATATATATATATATATACATATTAGGAGCAACCTCATTTCTTCAAAAAGAACAAAATAGTTACATTTTATTAGGATCACTTCATTCTACTGAATAATAATTCGCAGATTGGAAGAGATTATTGAAATAAGCAAAGCACTTTTAATTAATTACTCAAGCATTTTTTTTTCTTTGCAGGGTGGACCATGGATGTGGTCGCGCCCCGAAAAATCGATCCGGGGTGACAAAAGAGGCGGCGCGCAACCCCATGGACCCACCCTGCAAGCACTTCTCTTCGCCGTATGAGCGGGTCACCGGTACCCGATCTTTGCCTTCTGTGGCCCGCCCGGCGGTATACCCTTGCGGGTTCCTCTCTCGTCGATGCCCTGACAGCTTTCGCCGTCGGGGCGTCGCCCTCACGCGGTGGCCTCACGTCGGGTGACCGGACAATTCCCCGGTCCGATCACCTAAAGCCTCGGTTAGGGCGGCATCAGGCGCAGATATTCGCGCCTGCGCCGCCCCGGCCGCTGGCGGCGGCCCGAGTCACGGGCATCCTCCCGGACTCGTTCCGCCGCCTCCTTCTGCGAGATGACAGCCTCGCAGAAGGCGGCGACCGGGTCCCAATTCCTGACGCTGTCGACCATCGCTTTCACGACAACCGGCAGCGTCAGGTCGGCACCGATGACAGCGACGAGATCACGGCGCTGGCCGTCCCAGCCCGAACATACCTCAAGCGTATGTTGCGCCGTGTCCTCGTCGCTACTGCAATGGTGGCAGGACGGAGTCCACTCCCTCCGCACGACCGTGTGCAGGTACTTGCCAACCGTGGCCCGACAAGACCTGCACCAACCGGAAGGAGAGCACTCCGTGCCGCCGCTCCATCCACTCCATCAGTACGGGCCGGAGGGCCTCGACGGTAACAACACCGTGTCTAGGCCTCTCCAGCCGCGTAGCCCAACGGGCGATGACATCTCGACGGGCGTCCTCGCGCCAGGTGGCTATCTCGTCAGACGATGGAGAGCCACCCTCGTCGCGCACTGAGGTAACCCGCCGGTAGAGGTAGGAGAGCACCTCCGCTTCTAGGTCCTACGGGGGTGTCCCGGCCAATAGGCATGCCGCCTCTGTCAACACCGTGCGGTACCCGTGAATGGCTCTGACCGCCATGGCTCTCTGTGGCCTCCACAGAACCGCCCTGAGTTGGGCGTTCAGAGCCCTCGCCCACACGGGTGCGCCATACATGGCCATTGAGCGGATCACCCCCTAATTACTCAAGCCTAAGTAATACTCACTTTTAAAAAAATAGGAAAAAGAAACTGGTAACAATGAATTTTATGCTGCTATTTTATTATTTGCTATAATTACTACGAGTGTGTGGTGACAGGGCTAAGAATACAACATCAACATCACCAGCTCTTACTTTTTCATGGAAGTTGTAAAAACCAACCGAAGGATCCCCAGGAGTATAAGAGGTAGTTCCCTCTTGAAAACCAATCAATATGCCAAACGTGGCGTTTATAGCATTATATCTACTTGGAGAAACCTATGCCCAACAATGGATGTAGATATGCTGATTAGTAAATAATATTATACTGGAATATCAATTCAATGAGCTTAGACATGCTGTCACAATATGCTTTAATTGTTCTATTGCTATAAGCAGTCTGATCCCAGACTAGAAGTAGATTACCATCTGCAGATGCTGGACAAAATAAATCCAATCAGTCAACTTGAGGTTGTACAGGCAAATAAAAATGCGCGCGAAGGATACTTCACTAATTGTATATATTTATCGAACAACTTCTTACAATAGCTATTTCTAATTATGTAAATTATTATTTTATGGCTAGGGTACGCTTTACAATTAATTTTAAATCGGATACACACTAATAAATATAAGAGCAACTAGAAAAATCAAGCGAGAGGCTGTGAGCAAAATCGAAAAGGTGTACTGACAAGGTGAGTGAAATCGTTAACTTAAAAATCAATTTTTATGCCGATCATCTGTTCACGAATTGTCTCGAAGACTACCGGGCAGAGCCGAGGTTGCGATCCGTTCCTTGTGATCTACATGTTCGATTTTTGCTTAACATTTTATCTTGCACTTTGTTGAAATTACAATTTTTGTATATTGATAATTTATATAAAACTATTAATATTAATATAACAATATATATAAAACTATGTATGTAGTAAATAAACAATAACTTTAAAACATTGTCTAATTTATTTTGTTGGAATCAAATAACTATAATATTCACTACTCGTCTATGGTCAGCGTTTTGTCTGTGGTGTAGCGTCATAGCGTTCATAGCGTTGGTTATAATGTCAACAAGTATAATGGCGGCTATTATTGTTGTGTTTCGTTTAATTTCGCTATCAGGAAAGTGTGAACTACTTTACATGGATACTGTGCTTAATTAATCTAAGTACCCGCTACACAACTTCCCCCCTGAGACCGTAGCTGGTGGCTACGGGCGATAGTAATCTGGGAAACGTACTACACGGCCAGAACGCGTTCTCTCGGTCTTAACGGGCTGTGGTTGTTCGTAAGGTGGTGCGTTTGTGTCCTTGCAGCTCTGAGTACTGTCGTCTATAGTCAGGTAAGCTGGTTTGAGTCTGTCAATAGTAACTGTAACCTCTCTACCTTGTACTTCTATCCTGAAAGTTTTGTCGCCTCTTTTCAGTACCCTATGCGGTCCAGTATAGGGTGGCTCGAGAGGACGGCGTACTGCGTCACATCGTAGAAAGACATGTGAACATGAGAAAAGGCTATCAGGCACATAGAAAATTTTATCTCCATGTCGACTTGCTGGTTCAGGTGATAACTTCGCCATATGATGCTGAAGTCTCGATGCAAAATCTGTATAGTCGACTGTGTTGGTAAGTGGAGGAGCTATGAACTGTCCAGGTAGACGTAATGGTTCGCCATATACTAATTCAGCTGCTGAAGATTTTATATCTTCCTTCCAGGCGCTTCGAATACCCAGTAAGACCAGTGGTAGGACTTCTGCCCAGTTTGTGTTGGTGTGGCATCTGATGGCTGCCTTCAGTTGGCGATGTAGGCGTTCCACCATACCGTTGCAGATTGGGTGGTATGATGTGGTGGGCCGATGCTGGCAGCCGAGGATTTCTGAGATGGAGTGGAAAAGCTTGCTCTCAAACTGCTTCCCTCTATCAGTGGTAATGCGATGGGGGCAACCAAAGCGGGACACCCAGCCACTGATGAATGTGCGAGCACAAGTCTCTGCCGAGATATCCATGAGGGGATATGCCTCTGGCCAGCGAGTGAAGCGATCAATAATGGTAAGACAATATCTATAATTGTTTGAAGTTGGTAAAGGCCCTATAATGTCCATATGAACATGGGAAAAACGTTGAGACGGAACAGGAAATTGTGAGATGGGGGAAGAAGTGTGCCGCATGACTTTGTTCTTCTGGCACTCAACACATTCTCTGGCCCAATCCCTACAATTTTTCTTTAAGCCCGGCCAAACAAAGCGAGTAGAAATTAATTTGACAGTGGCTTGCCTGCCAGGATGGCTCAGCTGGTGAAACTTATTGAAAATTTGTTTTCTAAATGGTTCTGTTACATAAGGGCGAGTGTTAGCAGTGGAAATGTCGCAGTAAAGCTCTGTCTCTGAGTCTTGAAACCGGACTCTCCTAATCTGAAGAGATGACTTATTACTAGTCAGGAGTTCTTGGAGCTCAGAGTCGTTGTCCTGAGAATATGCTAGAGCTTTGTAGTCTAGATTAATTGCCACTGACTCCACCCGTGACAATGCGTCTGCAACTACATTATCATTACCTTTTACATATTGGATATCTGTAGTGAATTGAGCAATATAATCCAGGTATCTAAACTGTCTTGGAGAACACTTGTCACGATTGTGTGCATATACGTATGACAGTGGTTTGTGGTCTGTATAAATAGTGAAGGGTTTGCCTTCCACCATGTGCCGGAAGTACTTAACTGCTTCATAGATTGCTAAGAGTTCCCTGTCATATGGACTATACTTCTTTTGAGCTGCGGATAAACGTCTAGAGAAAAATGCCAGGGGTCTCCATGTATTCTTTGCCCTTTGTTGCAGTACTGCGCCAATTGATGAGTCAGAAGCATCAGTAAAAATGGCTATTTCAGCCTTAGGATCGGGGTGTGCCAGCAAGGCTACCTTAGACAATCCATCTTTGCATGCCTTAAAAGCTTCTAACATTTCTGGTGACATTATTATAGATTGTGATCCTTTTGTTTTAGGACCTGTTAGAACAATGTTGAGAGGCGATTGCAAGCGGGCTGCATCTGGCACAAAGCGCCTGTAAAAATTAAACATACCCAGGAAACAACGCATGCCCTTGACAGTCTTTGGAGCTGGGTAGTCCTGGATCGCTAGCACCTTCTCTAGTAAAGGACGGATACCTTCTGCAGAAACTTCATGCCCTAGGAAGGTAATGCTTGTTTGGCCAAATTCACACTTTGATGGGTTGATTAAAATACCATACTCGGATAGCCGCTGGAAGAGTAGCTTTAGATGTTCTGTGTGCTGCTTTGCTGTCTCTGAGAAAATGAGAATATCGTCTAAATAACAGTAACAGAACGAGAGACCACGCAGCACTTCATCCATGAAGCGTTGGAACGTCTGTGCAGCATTCCTGAGACCAAATGTCATGAATGGGAATTCAAATAACCCAAATGGAGTTGTGATGGCTGTTTTTTGAATGTCATTAGAATGGACCGGAATTTGATTATAGGCCTTAATTAGATCCACTTTGCTGTAAAATTTACTACCAGCCAACTGATGAGCAAAGTCCTGAATGTGCGGAATTGGGTATCGGTCTGGGATGGTGCGGGTATTAAGGGCTCTGTAGTCCCCACAGGGACGCCAACTGTTGTCCTTTTTGGGGGCTAGATGAAGGGCGGAAGACCATGGGCTTTCTGATGTACGCGCCGTACCATTCGCTAGCATCTCCTCCAGTTCCTTCTGTGCGACTTTGAGCTTGTCAGGTGGTAGGCGGCGGGGACGGCAAGCTACGGGTGGGCCTGCAGTAGTACGTATGTGATGCACAGTGTTATGATTGATATGTCGTTGTTTGCCTGCAGGTCTGGTGATTGTGGGATAGTTTCTGAGGAGTTCGTGGTACTCCGTACTGCCTCCTATGGACTTAACTGAGGCAATGCTCTCCGTACTTGGTACTACTGATGCTATTGTTGACACCTGAGTAAGTTCGTCGATGAGGCGGTAATTTTTTAAATCAATCAGTATGTTATAGTATGCTAGGAAGTCTGCTCCTATGATGGGCTTTGTGACATCCGCTACAACAAACTTCCACGTGTAGACCCGACGGAGACCTAGGTTTAACTGTAAATCAATCCATCCATACGTATCAATGTTAGTGCCATTGGCTGCGAAAAGTTGGTAGTTTGATTTACTACGCCGCTGTTGTAATGCTGTCCGTGGATAGACACAAAGGTCTGAACCTGTATCAACTAGGTATGTAGTTTTGGTGGTTCGGTCTGTAATGAATAAGCGGCGTGGTTTGTTGGGGCAGACGTTAGCCGCTATTTCCGGCTGCCGACGGCTTTTCCCGCATATGTACATGGTGGATCACATCGCCTGGCTTTATCACCGAAATTATTGTGATACCAGCAGTAGGTGTCATTCCATGAGCGTCGTGACTGTGAACGTGAACGGCTGCGTCGGTTACCACGAAATTTTTCCCTATAGCGTGAACGATTATATACCTGACCTTGTCGTAGGGCTGCTACTTGTAAGGTTAATTCCGATATGCACTGTTTTAGTTCGCTGAGCTCGCTGCTGTTGGTGCTTGTGCTGGCTACTGCGGTGGGGGCTGAGAGCGTGGGTGCTGGCGTCGGTGCAATTTCGTGTACACGATCGGCTAGGTCTGCAACAGACTGGAGGGGGAGGTTGGGCTGGGAAGCTATTACGGTTTGAATGTTGGTCGGTAATCTACTCGACCACAATGTGGCCATAAAAGATTCAGGGACGTTAGAACCGGCCAGAGTTTGTAAGTGCCTCAAAAATTGCGATGGCTTGCGGTCTCCCAGCTCCTCGTGAGTGAGAATTTGTTGAATACGCTTTTCGCGAGAGTCTGAGAGTCGTCGTATTAGTTCGTCCTTCAATTTAGGGTATTTATCAGTAGCTGGAGGATGCTCTATAATATCCCTAGCCTCTAGCATATAGCGGTGGTCTAACTGGCCTACGACCGTGTGGAATTTTGTGGCGTCTACCGTGATACCTGCCAGGGCGAATTGCGCTTCTACTTGTGCGAACCACAGCGACGGTTCTTCAGGCCAGAAGGGTGGTAGCTTCATGCCGACCCGGAATACGTCGTGTGGCTCGCCGGCTGCTTGTCTTCCGCTTGCTTTTGAATTCTGATCGCCTCCAGTGGACATCTTGGCTGCTGCTCGTTCTCGGGGTCACCAATGAGGTTGTACAGGCAAATAAAAATGCGCGCGAAGGATACTTCACTAATTGTATATATTTATCGAACAACTTCTTACAATAGCTATTTCTAATTATGTAAATTATTATTTTATGGCTAGGGTACGCTTTACAATTAATTTTAAATCGGATACACACTAATAAATATAAGAGCAACTAGAAAAATCAAGCGAGAGGCTGTGAGCAAAATCGAAAAGGTGTACTGACAAGGTGAGTGAAATCGTTAACTTAAAAATCAATTTTTATGCCGATCATCTGTTCACGAATTGTCTCGAAGACTACCGGGCAGAGCCGAGGTTGCGATCCGTTCCTTGTGATCTACATGTTCGATTTTTGCTTAACATTTTATCTTGCACTTTGTTGAAATTACAATTTTTGTATATTGATAATTTATATAAAACTATTAATATTAATATAACAATATATATAAAACTATGTATGTAGTAAATAAACAATAACTTTAAAACATTGTCTAATTTATTTTGTTGGAATCAAATAACTATAATATTCACTACTCGTCTATGGTCAGCGTTTTGTCTGTGGTGTAGCGTCATAGCGTTCATAGCGTTGGTTATAATGTCAACAAGTATAATGGCGGCTATTATTGTTGTGTTTCGTTTAATTTCGCTATCAGGAAAGTGTGAACTACTTTACATGGATACTGTGCTTAATTAATCTAAGTACCCGCTACAAGGTAAAAGGCAGGCATCCGGGCTTATCATGAAATCAGTTCTACGGAATACCATTGCGTAGTCATTGAAGTTACATAAGAGTGCCAAATCTCAGCTCTTGATGTCAGTAAAGGAAAAAAAAAATTTAAAAAGTATAGGATACAGGGTTCCATAAAGAATTTCAAACTATTATAGTCACTAATATTGGCGCGAAATTTTTCCTAAGAACGAAACAACTAACCACAGAGTTTTTCCATGATCATGACTTACAATAGGACCAAAATATCGCCAATTCGTGAATAATGAAATACATGGTATAATTCTCGTTAACGATAATTAAGAAAGCAAGTTAATAAGAATTATTATTAAGCCAGACAGTATCCGTGTAGTGAGGTACAAAAATTAAAATATCACTACTTCTTGTTTTTACGATGATATAAAATAACTAGGGAGGTAAAGGAAACTATCACTGCGAGTGAAAAAAAACCTTAAATCAAATAACTAACTAAGCTAACCCAATTTGGGTTAGCTTAGTTAGCCCACGACCAAACCATCTGGTTTGGTCGTGGGCTAATTCTTTTCAATATGATAAAACTCATTGGCACAAGAAACTAATATGATAGTTAGTGGTGACCTCCCATAAAGAGTGCAAAGTACCATCTTTTCATCTATGCATAATATACACCTCTATAAAGCAAATGTAGCTCTTGCTTTGATGTCCACGTTTTAATTAGAAAAAAAAAACTGATTAGAATGGCATTGAAGCAGTCAGCTCCTTGCTTCTAACGATCGAAACATATCGATATTTTTCGCCGTGGTTTTGAAGCTGATGGTATCTATGTAGTGATGAAGTAAAAATAGAATGGTCGCCAACTCCTTTTTCCCTTCTTCTAATTTTACCATTTGTAGGTACTGTCGGAATTGACTAAGGATTGACAAATGATAGTATTTTTAAAGAAAGAAAAATCAAAAAAGACCATATATATATACTCGCTGACGAGATGTGTGGACATACACACATCTCGTTAGCGAGTATGTCATTAGGCAAGGGTAGGCAGGCAGTTCGTATCTAAGAGTGAGATGTCTGAGGGTTATGAAGAGGAAATCGGTTCTTCATTATTATTTAAAATTGTCTACTTGTTATGATTTGATAACTAATGAAAAACATGCAGTTTCTGCAGTGCAATTCTATTTGGTTGTGATAACGACTCCACCCGCAGAATAAAGCTGAGCGTATAGGTCAGACATTCCTACAAGACTTCACTCAAAGAATAAGTACTCGAAAGAGCACTAAGGTGTCACTGCAGATAAATGTACAATGCCTAATCTGCTCAAAAGTAAAGAGGTCTCATCATCCCAGTTTGTTACTCCCCACACTTTTATATATTCTGTTTTCAGTCATAAAGTAGGTCGGGATGACTATTTGTGGGAGCGTTGAATAATAATATATCAAAAAGGAGAGACAGTTAGTTTGATGTACCTTCACTTACAGGGGTATATTTGCTTGTATTGCCTTAATAAAGAGTAGAGGAGCAATCATATCTGCAACTCCCCTGCGAGAAAGAAAGTAGTTTCACTTTACACTTGAGAGAAAGAAAATTGTTTCACTGTATATATTTAGTCTATGATTATATACAAATAAAAATGCAAAGCTTTTATAAAAATATTTTGATTATTAGCTTTACAGTAACATAACGAGACATATCGAGGTTACTGACTCTACTTCACACAGCGCTGAATAAACGCCCGAATCCTATCGTTTTGCATTCATTTGTGATTACTATTAACGTTTGGGTGCTTTACTGTGAGTGAAACAAACGTGCGTTTAACTCTCAATTTTAATTACTTTAACCTTGAACATGTTTGTGGGTCATCCTGAGGTATGTACTAATACAATTGCTTAACATATGTCAGAGTTGAGAGACAGGTTAGTACATTATCAGATTAAAACGAATCACGAGTATACGGGCATTGATCAGACTACACTGTAGAGAATTCTTCTGAGTCTGGGTGTAATTAGTAGCCATTACCTATAAGTATATATATGAAGTCCTTCGCTATACAAGGATTTATTTTGTTGAATAGACTACTTGTCTGTAGTAAAAAAAATATGTGTTTCATATGTGTTCTGAAAATCTTTTAAAACACTTTATAATTTAATCTTTTTGTCTAGGTAATAAAGCGAAAATAGGTAGTTTATAATATATAATTAATTTTGAATGTAACTTCCACATATCAATCTTAGTAAAAGAGTAGACGCGTAATGTGATCTATTAGGTTGAAAAACCACACTTCATTCTTAAAGCATAAGAAATTGTATAATGTTGGTGTCATAAAATTTCAATTATAAAAATCCAAAATAATATTTTTCCAGATTCAAATACGACTTTGTGACCTTATTGATATGGCTATTAAATTAAGGACGCTAAGCTTATTTAAAATTTGAAATGATGTTTTAGTAAATAAACAGTACTAATTCTCCTCCTTGAGACCATATACGACATATACGTCTCACTACTGGACTCAGACCTGCTCTGCAACGGGAGTAATATTTACTTTAGGATTTTATTTCAACTTCTCTTGCAATACTGTTATTTATTTGTGTATATCACCTAATCTGCTTTTACAATACTCATGCGAAAGGAAGAAGTGATGAATACTACTCTTACTTAGTCAACAAAAAAATCTTTAAAGACACATGTTTCAATGCTAAACATTACAAGTTAAGGTAAAATTAATCAACGTTATCTCTATTTTTATAAAATGACATTAGAAAAGATATCGCTATTGTGAAAGTTACTTTGAAGATTATAATACAACAATGAATTATGCATCTAGTTTAAGGAGTCAGACATAAAAGGGTATGCGCGATTGAATATATTTTGGCAGACGTAAGCGAAGCACAAGAGGAATGCAAGGACAGTAAAATGACGTACCATTCTATGCGTAACCTTTGCATCAGTTCAAATCCAACTATCAGTTCAATCTTCTTAAAGGAAATTAGTTTTATTAATTGTAAGTTCATATGTAATAAATAAAGTCAATTTCTTTTTGCTTTACATTAAAATATTTTTTTTATTCATTGAGTAATGAATATATTTATCCCAAAAAACTTTATAAACATTCAAATCATCAAATCATAAACCAACATTACACTGTAATAGAAAATCATCATTATTATCATTCAGCCTTACGCAGTCCAATGCTATATAGGTATGTAAGCCTCCCTCATACTTCGCAACAGAGAGACCAATGAGGAACTACCTGATATGGTGCGTCCTACACTTGGTCGTTCGCTACGAGGTCGCCACTCGAAAACCTTTCTTCTCCAGTGGTTATCAGTTCGTCGAACAATGTAGCCATTACCACTTCAGTGTGCTAATTTTATACGATTATAACCGACATAGCAATGTCGATTATACCTGTTTTTCTGCACATTGTCGTATTCGGGTTCTTATTTCGTAGAAAAATCCCAAGCATAGCCCGCTTTATAGTACACTGGGCAAATTTGAGCTAGTTAGTTATAAGACGAAATTTTCATCTGATATAGGTCTTCACTGGTAACTTACTCCAGTCAGGCATATGCTTTCTAAATAAAAAAACTTAAATTGTAAAATATATAAGTGGCAGTACCCAATGTAATGATGGATTGAAAATACAATGTATCATGATACTGCAGTATTGCTGATAATAAGAAATTACCAAAAAAATAAGAAGCAATATTCTTTTAGAAAACCTATAACACCAATTTCGATTTTCAAACCGCTTGTATAGTATAATTATGACATTTTCCGCTATGTCTAATAATGGATATCGATACGTTGACGATAAAGTTTATACCTCATGCAAGATATATCGTTAAGTTACAAATTATATTTAGATTTAATTGTATAAAATACAAAATAATAGTGTGAAACTGTCAAAATTCCAATAAAAAACATGTAAAATTATATGCCAAATAAAAATATTATTAGAGTAACTGAATTTAATTAATTTAATTTAATTAGCGGAGCGTGGCCACACCATAGCTCGCCACCAAAAAGAAAGAGTAACTGAATTTCTCTATATACGATATGTTAATTTAAATATGTATAGACTCTTTTATTTAGAAGATGGACTCAAATATTATTAATCCTTATTACTTACTTTTATGATTCCGTTTCTGCAATCAATCGATCAAATTGAATGATAAAATATACTTTTTACTTATAATCATAACTGTCTTTCATCTGAGGATGATGGTCGTAAAAAACTACCAAGAGATGTGCAAGTCGATAATACACACATGAAGAAAAGAAATACTGGAAAAGAAAACCTGTTTGGTCAGTAATATGTATGTAGATTAATTTATTTGCATTTGCGGATAAGGTTAGAATAAAATAGTGTTGTGCTTGCAATCTTAACTTTGATAATGACATTGTATATATTAATGACGATAAATTACGATTTATGATATCATATGAATAATTTTTAAATATTTTTTTCATATGTATATTAATTTCCCTCATCTTAAACTTTTTTATTAAATCATTAAGCTAATTGAATGGTGTTTATCCTTGAGTTGCCTTTAAGTTTTAACCACTACTGTACGACTGCTCCCAATCACTTCCTTGCCTTGCTGTTTTTTGAAGTAAAGTGTGACTATTTTCAACAAAAATAAATTTTAATCTTATATCTCTATAATCTTGATTAAATTATTTTGATTTTTCGATATTTAAGACAATGTTTTAGTTATGATCTTCTTGTCCCAATATGTATGTTGATAACACAGCACTTATTTTTCTATAACCATAGAATAATACTTTTTTTTTTCAGTATAACTGTATGACATGCAATTTAATTAATTTTCTTGTAAATACTGTGTAAATAATTTATCGTATACCTAAATAATATCATATTCAAATTCAAATTCAAATTCAAATTCATTTATTATGCATAGGCCCTGCGAGGGCACTTACATACTGTCAGTTTTAACATATTATATTAATTCAATTAACTACCACCGGATCGGAAGTAGACCACTACTGAGAAGATCCGGCAAGAAACTCAGCGGGTTAGTCTGTTGTTTTTTCTTTTAAATCTTTTTTATACAAAAAATGGTACAACATATGTAATAAGAAATAGCTCCAGTGTGATGCCCTGCGAACCCAATAGTTCAAATAGAATGTAAAAATAACCACGGCTGGACCAGATCCCACAGGCGGCACCCGATCACGAGTTAACTACTAGGGCAGCCATCACTCCCCTCAACCACCTTGGAGGGAAGGGAGAGACCCGCCCCACGCAGCTACCGCAAGAAGACCTTTCAGTGAGCATGACCAATACCATGAGCTACAAACGCTAACCAAAGTCAAAATTCGTTGGGCAAAACACGCTACGCTTTACAAGTATGTAAAAATATTATAAAATAAAAACGAACAGTTTACAAATATATAGTAATTGCTGAATGAGGAGCTGCTCATAGCCAGTCTGTAGTATCGCTTAGATAATCCTCGATTTTATAATAACCTCTTTTACAGAGTCTGTTTTTGACTGCCCTTTTAAATTTATTCACAGGCATGTCTCGGATATCTCTTGGTAATTTATTATAAAAGCGTATACATTGCCCCATGAATGACCTATTAATTCTTTCCAGACGAGTAGTGTGTACAACTAATTTGTCCTTATTCCGAGTATTAACACAATGAATGTCACAATATCTTTCAAAATTACTGATATTTCTTTTTACATACAATACATTCTCGTATATATATTGTGATACAACAGTCAGAATATTTACTTCTTTGAATTTCTCTCGAAGTGAAACTCTTGGGCCTAGATTATAAATTGCGCGGACAGCCCTTTTTTGGAGAACAAAGATACTACTCAGATCCGCGGAGCATCCCCACAGTAATATGCCGTATGACATAAGACTATGAAAATAAGCGAAATAAACTATTCTAGCTGTTTCAATATCAGTCAATACTCGAATTTTTTTGACCGCATAAGCCGCTGAGCTAAGTCTGTTTGACAATTTATCAATATGAAGGCCCCATTGGAGTCTAGCATCTATAGTGATACCTAAAAATACAGTTGATTCCACAAGGTCTAGAGCCACACCATTCATTTGAACATTGGTTCCCACTTGTCTCACATTAGGTGTGGTAAACTTAATACATTTTGTTTTCTTCTCATTAAGAACTAGATTATTTGTACTGAACCAATGAACAACGTTTGACAGTGCGTTGTTCACATCGTCATAATTAAGCTTTTGTCTTTTGATTTTAAATAGCAAAGATGTGTCATCTGCGAACAACACAATGTTTTGACTTTCTCCTATATAGTAGGGTAAGTCATTCATGTAAACAAGAAACAGAAATGGCCCCAGAATGGACCCTTGTGGAACGCCCATTTTGATGACAGAACCAGATGATCGTGCACCATTAACATCGACCCTCTGAATTCTGTTGTTTAGGTAGGAAGTTAAAAGCTCAAGAGCGTTATTCCTGATCCCATAGTGGTATAGTTTTTTGATAAGGGTTTCGTGGTGCACACAATCAAATGCCTTAGACAAATCGCAAAATATACCCAATGCTTCATGCGATTCCTCCCAGGCTGCAAATATATTCTTTAACAATTCTACACCCGCATCAGTAGTAGAGCAATTCTTTGTGAAACCAAATTGATTTTTATGAAAAATACTATATTTATTAAAATGACTTAACATCTGATTGAGTAAAATTTTCTCAAATACTTTACTAAGTGTTGGTAGTATGGAAATAGGGCGAAAATTGTTAACATCTGACATACTACCAGATTTGTGCAAAGGAATTACTCTACTAATTTTCATGAGTTCAGGAAATACACCTCGAGCAACACAACCATTAAACACAAATGCCAGGTGGGGAGCAATAATAGATACTATAAAATTTACAGTCTTTACAGATAAGCCCCACAGATCTGCTGTTTTTTTTATATTAAGGGTTTTAAAAGACTTTAAGATGTCATTCACACTGACATCTGAAAATTTAAAGGAAGTGTTACATTTCACAATACATTGTTTAAGGAGCGATTCAGCTAAAATAGGGGACGACGCTAAATATTTTGTTGTTAGTACAGGCACATTTGTAAAATAGTTTTCAAATACTGTCGCCACTTCTTTATCCGCTTTCACATTTTTATCACCTATCTTTAAGTTGAAATCCCTTTTCCGTACAATGTTCCTACCGGTTTCACTATTTATCACTTTCCATGTCATTTTAATAATATCACTAGATTGTGTAATTTTGCTTCTCAGATAAATAGATTTAGCACAGGAACAGGCACGTTTAAATATTTTAGAATAATTTTTGACATATTCTAAAAATACTGGGTTAAGGTTATAAGATTTTTCATTATAGAGTTCATATAACCTTTTTCTACTCTTGAAGATACCACATGTAGCCCATTCACTAAATCCAGCAGGTACTCCAACTTTTAAAGTTTTGGGTTTAAATATTGTATTAAATTCAGTATCAATTACGCGGAATAGGGATGTATATAATTCATTAGGATTATCATGAATAGGCAACAGCGGTAACTTCATAGTCAAATTGTATCTAAAATGCTCTAAGCGGTTAGCGGTCATAGGAACAAAGGTAATACTTTCAGGTTGAATCCTACTAGTTCCAGGAAGTACAACAAGTTGCCCACAATGATCTGATTCTAAAGCACTTATAATAGATTTATTTATGGGCTTGAGATTTATGAATATATTATCTATACAAGTTGCACTCCCAGCAGCTATCCTAGTAGGTTCTAAAAAGACATTATATAAATTGTATGATTTCATTAATGTTATAAATTTTTGTGTAATGTTATTATTGTCTAATAAATTTATATTAAAATCCCCACATATCGCAACATTTTTATTAGAACTGGAGGTTTTGAATAAGACATCCTCTAGGTATTTTTCAAAAACACCATATGGTGAACATGGAGGTCTGTATATGCACACGACTATGAGCTGCTCACACTCAATACAGGAAATTTCAATTGCATGTTCAATAGAGAGTCTCACAATATCATTTCTTTCTTTAAATTTAATGGTATTATTTAAAATTATTAATGAACCACCTCGTATCATACTGACTCTATTGAATGAACTAGCAACATGGTGATTTGGAAAATTAAACACTTGTTGATTATTTTTGAGCCAGTGTTCAGTAATACAAAGAATATCTATCTGGTAATCATTCAAAAATAATTCAATTTCCAAATCTTTACATAACATACCCTGAATATTTTGATGTACCAGGTTAATACACTTAGAACTATTCTTAAGACTTAAATTCTTTGCAAAGCAAGAGTAGTCCTCTATTGTCTTAATGGCTAATTTAAATTATAATTTGAATTGATGTCATTATTTCCATTAGTGGAAATTAAAATTAAATTATTTATGTCAACATTACATTGCTCAATAGAAGCAATTTTGTTAGCCAAATTCTTGGCTGATGTAAAAAAAAAATAAGATAGCGAATCAGCTAACATATTTTTATAATATTTAGATAGATAAGAACTATCTTTTGTCAAAAAATGTTTTTTTTTTACATAATTGTTAATGTCAATTACATGGATTTTATTTCTAGTAGTATAATTCGATATTGATCTCATATTATGCAATGTCAAGTTTAAATTATAGATGGATTCATTTTCCATCTGTGTCAAATATGTTTTATAAGGAAATGTGAACATTACAATTTTGTCAATATTTAATTTACAAAGTTTAAGATTATATTCTTGCAATTGTTTTTTGCTCACACTTCGCATATTGCCAACAAATATCAATAATATACTACCAGTCTCAAAATTGTATTCAAATATTTTGTCCATTATATTATGGTATGACAAACCCGGCAAGCAGTAATTAACAATTGAATGCCCTTTTTCTGACAGCAGAACACCCATATTTTTGCCAATACACCCATATTTTTGCCAATAGGGGGACTAAGGAATGTTAGTTATGTTATTTTCATATTTTTTGAGACCAATAAACCAATGCTTATATATGTACCTAAAATCCTACCTAAAATTAAGACTGTCAAAACATGGAACATAACTGAATACAGCATTCGTTGATGTTTAGTGTAAAAAGTTGTGTTGTTTATATGTACGTAGTCTATAATAATAACATACAAAGGCAGATAAATGAATATCTATTAAATACATATTCAATAAACTATCAAAATAAATAGTAAACTGCATTCAAAAAAATATTTACATAATTATTATAATAATTGCTAACGTAATTATTATAATAATTGCTAACGTTTAGGCGTAAAATTATGATACACTCTATCTAGAAACAGTTTCATGTATATTTTCTGTACTTTAATTTCAATTAAGATTTTTTTTTTAGATTAATCCCGCCACACATTTCTACCACTGTAACTCCTGTAAGACAGGATCCACAATGGTCGCCATAAAAACACTGAAGTTTGACCCTCAGGAAGTCCCGGAAAACGCTTTAATTTTCTTGGGACTTAGCTTGTGAGGAATTGTGCTAAATAATGGTCAATGTCCAGCCATATTTTCTCTCTCGCTATACGTTCTCGAGTAGATGGAAAGAATAGATATAGATAACAGCCCTTCGTTGATGAGTCCCACCTTTCCTGCCATTCGGTCAGGAGCTCTTCGTACACGACGGATTGCGGCGCAAAAAGTCTGGTAATTTGAATACGATCGCGTGGTAAAAGAACATCAGTATTCATGTTTTCCCTTGTGGAGTAATACAATGATGCGCGACGGTAAGGCTTCGGTACTAACTGTTCTGTATGCTTTACATAGGAATATTAGTGCTAAATCAAGAATATTAGTGCTAAATAGTAATTTAATTAAGATATGACTTATTGATCTATTCATCGATCAGCCTATCGACGTACTAGGCCTAGGTCTAATTAAGGTAAAGAAATTTATATAAACCGAACGGCCAGCGGTCTCGGTCGTAAAACTTCGCCAATAACTTTTGCAGTATGTACAAAGAAGAGTGCGTATGGCGTTGACCGCAAGTAGGTAATTAGGATAAGTGTAGGAGAATGATGATGATGATGATGATGATTAAAATAACATAGACATTAGACTTGACTTTCAAATTTTCTATGTTTATTTGTAGACCCACTAATTGGTAAACTCTATTGAATTAATTATGCGTAATAAAGTCTCCCTTTCCG
Source organism: Lymantria monacha (assembly GCA_905163515.2). Taxonomy (NCBI): domain Eukaryota; kingdom Metazoa; phylum Arthropoda; class Insecta; order Lepidoptera; family Erebidae; genus Lymantria; species Lymantria monacha. The sequence goes on from LR991088.1 coordinate 17,594,348, forward strand.
TGAGGTGACGAAGTGAGAATACAATTCACTACCCCTCTCTTGCATAGGCAAGCATACACCCAGTGTGGTATAGTAGGTCAATTTCCCTCCCATTGCCAAGAAGGCCCGGACCCAACAGTGAGATATATGTGGGCTGAGATGATGAAAGTTCGCCTTGTTCACTGAAACTTTTTAAAATAATTACAATGTTTATATTACACATCAGAAGTTTTTTATTCTTTCATATTTTCCACGAACACAAATTAGTAGTTAATCATATAAGAATTCTTTTGTTCATTTTAATAGGAACTTCTCATAGTTCATGCAGAACTGATAGCCGGCTTATGGGTTTTATTTTTAATAATTAGGAGCTCTACGCTTTTGATTATAAAACTTACGCAGGTTTATTTACAGGATACTTTCTTATACGGTAATTATTGCATTTTATTATTTTAACTTTAATACATTTAAGATAATTATTTTGATTTTAGGATATTTTTATTACGATTAGAAAGGAGTTAAAGCAGCCTTTTCTGACAACATAGTGTTGGAAGGCACGGAATATTTCACGGAGTCGGATTTATTGCAAAGAAAATTAATCTAAACTGGTCTGAATGCTAATGACCCTGTCTAGAACAGAATTAGACACAAGCAATGACACCTGTGCAGCCTTAAACCGAATGATACTGTTAATACTCGTGTGAGACGACGCTATACTATTTGAACTTTTAATAGTGGTGGGACCACGCTGTTGACCGTTCTTAGTCAATAGCCACGGGCTGGTCCGTCCGGGGCAGTACTATGCTCTCGCAGAAGATCGACGTCTGAGTAATGGCAATGTGTTATTGCGCTTCGTTCGGTGAGCGACAGAGCCAGCAGCCCAACTGGTTGGGTTTGGGGATGGTAATGGTAGGCAGCGGCCTAGCTGTAACTTTGGTATAGCAAAGGTCCATGGGCAGCAGTGACACTTACCATTAGGTGTGCTGCTTGCTCGTTTGCCGCCATCAGCAATACAAAAAAAAAACAAAAAAAACTGATCCGCCAAATAAAATCCCTATTAAAAGCAGCAAACACATTTTATTATCTGTATGTATTCTGCATTTCTTTGATAGTTTTTCGTTTTGTTTCGTATACTTAAGGTAGTCCGATATGTTAACTTATCCGATATGTTATATTATCTTAACTATATATTTGTATTGTGCTACTATCATTTATAAATTAGACTCTAAAATAACCGTATCTAACTGTAGGACTCTAAAACAAAGTGTAGTTCTGAAAAATAAATAGATACTCCTAACCTTTTAACATCGTAAAAAATATTTTACATTTTTGTAGAGACAGTACCTTTGTTTATAAGAATATAACAAAAGTTGTGCTGACGGAGTGAGATTACAATTCACCACCCCCTATCTCACCCATGGGTGATCGTACGAGACGACTAAGGGATATATAACGCATGTAACATCTATGCTAGAGAAGGAAATATTGAAAAACAAACTCTATACCAACACGTCTGACCAGCGTTGTACAGCAGGTCATTTACCTTTCCCTTATGAAGGAGGCCCGAGCCCAACAGTGGGAAATATATGGGCTGATATGAGATGATGATGAAGAAAATCTGCGTTTTCATATTTTTCTGATAATTATACATATCAATGTTAAAACAATAAAGCTTTATAAAATGCAAAGGTCATGCTTTATAAAATGTCAGAAGAGGATTTCCGTGATTAGTACTGAATATTATTTGAATTGAATGCATTACAATTTATGCAATTAATTTTACATCATTTAGACCGCTAGCCTTTTATAAAAATACGAGTAAATACAAATCCTGTAGCCAAAGTACTTTAAAATAAAAATCATGTGATTATATAAAATTGTACTAAGATACTGAATCTTACCTCATTATCTTTATTTTAATTTCGTTAAATTAATTGTAATAGATTATATTATACACTTGTATACAATTGCAAAGTATAAATTATTTTAATTTAGCTGCACGAATTAGATTTTATTTCGGGTGGAGGTTTAAAAAATTAATATATACCACTTATTATTCCATAGAAGTCGTAAAGAACGAACAACATCAAAGGAATTTCAATCAGCTTTATACTAAGATAATAATAACAAGAACTTCCATAATTAAATTGACTGCTAAACGTAATGATTAGTCATGTCCAATAATAGAGATTAGAGTCATGTCTAATAATAGACCTTATTATAAGAAATAACTATGTATTTACTCGGGTAGTACTTCACTTTACAATTTATTTTCCTGACAATAAAACAAAAATGTAATTTATTTTTAGCGTCGCAATTAGACCTGATATTTCATATCGCTCAATTTATTTATTTTTATTTATTTCCAATATTCTTAAAAAGTAAATCACCAATATAATAAACCGTACCACGTAAACCACGAAGGGTTTATCTGGGTTGCGGTGAGTCGTTGTTATTACAATTTATATGTATCAATATTACCTATTATTCTTATTTATTACTTACATACATTTCTTTGAGTTGGTATTTAAAATGTTTAGGATTTGAGTTGTACATTTGCTGTAATTTATCAGGAAGATTATTTAACAAGAAAGGAAGTAAATATCTTTAGACTCTTTCTCCATAACAATTATTCATCCTTGGTAATTTTTAATTATCTCTATTAGAAATTACTCTTAGATAGTTGGGTCTGTTTTTCTCTACCAACAATGAGGGTTTATTAATTTCAGAGTGAATGCTAAATTTAAATTTGTCAAAGACATTCATCACTTTACAATATTTTACTTTCATTATTTTTAGGTATATCGTTCTCTAATATGTTTAGGTACAATAATTTTTAATAATCTTAATTGTAAGTGATATATTTCTTTTAAATAGATTTCATATGTTTTGCCGTAACTACTGAGACCATAACCGACAATCAAATCTGCTAGCGCCATATAAATCAATCTGAGAGTCTTATATGGTAATTTATAATAGGTATTGTTCATAATAACGTATTGTTAGTACTTTCAATGTGTTTTACGTATATCATACTTACATATCTGAATATAGAATACAACTGCCATACAAAAGTTATGTCAATGCACTAGTTAGATAGACGTCATTGGTTTCACAACAAAAGTGAGAGGAGGAACGGGCGCTTCTCCACGTTATACGTCGCAGACTTGAACTGATCTTGACATTTAATTCAAGCTGATATTTCAATTTACTACGGTTGGTATGGTACGCAAGGTGGATTAGACTCTTTAGTGCTTTCTTTTTACGCTGTATTACATATTATGAAAATCCAAAACTTGAACCGAAAATTATTTCTAAACTAGACATTAATTATTTCATCCATCCATTTGCCGGTCAATGTAACTATTGGATAATCGCTACATTTAGCCAGCTAGCTAGCGATCGCAGTTTGTGCTATAATTTACCTTTTTTTAGTTGTGGGCTGTGATGTGGATAAATCTTTCCGTGGCGACAGAAAGAAAGCCTCGCGATCCAATAAACCTGCCCTACAAGTGTCTATCTACGCCGTGCAAGTGGGCCACCGAATTGTCTTTAGTTTACCCTCATGGGTATCCTTTAGAGTCGACGCCTCGACAGCTCAACCTAGATTTTGCCGTCAAGGCGTCATCCTCACACGGTGGCCTCTCTACGGGTGACCAGACTAATCCCTGATTCGATCACCCGCACCTAGCGTAGAGAGTCGTGCACCACTTCCGCCGCTTCTCTGTCGCCCCAGACGAATTGGCGGGGCGTGAGGTACTGTAGCCCGCCGCCAAATAAAAACGACTTTTCCTACATATTCCAAAAGTTATTGGCAATAGTTTTATAACCGGCCGCCTGCCTGACCTCAACCCTCCTTGGGAATGTTCATTAAGTTAATTTGCTATGATATTAATAAAAAAAGAAAAAAAGAGGATAGCATACCATTATAGGAACGCCAGAAAATTGGACTGGTGAATTTATCGGATTTGTAGCGGTAAATGGCATTAGATGATGGAAAAAAAACACAGTAATAGTGGTGGCTTAACTTTATTTAATATTAACAGATACCACCATTTTACATTTTGTTTTAATATTTACATAAAACTGTTTGATTAATGTTATATACAGAAAAAGAAATTGTCTGTATTATATATAATTATTGCATTACTTAGAGAGAAATGGAATTAGATAAAAAATAATCATATACATTAAGATTTTAAAATGCTTGATCTGCAAAGATAATTGCTCCTATAAAGTTTTTCAATAAACCTATTTCATAGCATAAACTACAACAGTAAAAGTATCTATAAATTCTGAATATAAAATATACCTACTCTCGTGTTAGTGTGAGAGAGTGTTTCTATCAGAAACGGCTACGAAACTCATAATATAGCAAATAATTCGGCATTCATAATATAGCAAATAATAACTACAACACTTTTTAAATTTAAGTTTATTAATAAAAATATAACATTAGTGACTTAGAAAATGTAAATAAATCATAAAATTAAGTATTTTTAAAAATTATATTGTGCCTGCATTCATTCAAATTCAAAGTTTTTTCAGTAGCTATAAATTTGTCAAAGGCACCATTGAGATAAATTTGAGGATCTCCTATTTTGGAATTTTTTTTTTGTCGGTTCTATTTTTAGATTATTTTTATTTTTTCGGCATGATTTTTGGATCATTATTGGTTAAACCAAGTTGTTTCTTTGCATCCTCAGCAGCACTTCCGGCATTCTTGGCAAAGTTTTCTGCATTTGTTACTAAATTTTCACTCTTTTTTACAAGATTGTTAGCTACTTCTGAATTTGGAGAGGACTGTACATCTAATAGAATCTTCTCTGCTTCGTTCGCAGCTTGTTTAGCATCATCTGCTGCCTTATCAGCTTTCTCAGCTGCATTTGCTGCTTCTAAAGCAGCTTGACCCGCCAACATGGCATGCTCCTTGGCCGCTTGTATATTAGACTCTTTAGATTTGCTACCAGACTGTTTTGCACTTTTTACAAGATTTTCTGTTTCTTTGGCAGCTTGCTGAGCAGCATTAGCAGCATTTTCAGCGACATCAGCAGCCTTAACCGCTTGATTGGCAGCATTTTCAGCAATACCAGCAGCCTTAATTGCTGCATGCGCAGCATGTTCAGCAGCCTTTTCAGGTTCTATTATTTTCTTAGTGGAATTTTGATTGGGTTCTTTGTTTAAGAAAGGTTTTTCTTTAGTTTTATTGGATTTAGCTTCATTATTGCCAGAACTTTCCAAGTCGGTAATAGGTTTTTTTTCGTTCATAGCAGTTTCTTTACTATTATTTAGTTTTTGCTTATCATGCTCATGTTCTTTAACAGGTTTTAAATTATTTGTATTTGCTTTGCCTGCATTTGAACCAGATTTTTCATTTACATTATTTTTATTGGGGTTTACTTCATTCTTGCTGGGTTTTTCTGTTTCAATTCCAGGTTTTTCCATACTATTATTAGACTTATTTTTATTTGTATCCATATTTTCTGTGTTATTTTTATGGGGGTTTTCAATCACATGAGGTTTTTGTATATTTTGGTCATTTTTTTCTGAACTCTTAGTTGGGTTCTCTCCACGTGTGTCAGGTTTGTTTACTTTCTCACTAGGTTTATTTCTACTATTACTTGATTTGTTATTGTCACTACTGGGGCTTCCTTTATTTTGTTCAGTGGTTTCTTCCTTGTTACCTTTATCTTTACTTGTAATAGGTTTAACTGGCTCTATTGTAGGCTTTTCGTTGTTTTTGCCAATATTTTTATTATTTTTACCGGCAATTTTATCACTTTTAGCAAGGTTTTCTTCACTGTTATTTGGTTTTTCGTTATTATTTTGTGTTTCTTTGTTATTGTTAGCTTTATGTGCATTTTTTATAGGGTTTTCAGATTTCATTTCAGGTTTCTCTGTACTTTTATCCGACATTTTTGCATTTTCAACAGGACTTTTTGTATTATTACTTGGTTTTTCTTTGTTATGGTTAACTTTATCTGCATCCTTTTGAAGGTTTTCAGGTTTCATTTCAGGTTTTTCTTGGTGCTTATCAGGTTTTTCTGTATTTTTATCAGAAAATTTTGCATTTTCAACAGGACTGTTTTTATTATTACTTGGTTTTTCTTTATTATTGTTAGCTTTATCTGCATCCTTTAGAACGTTTTCAGGTTTCATTGCAGGTTTTTGTTGATTCTTATCAGGTTTTTCTATATTCCTATCAGAAGTTTTAGGACTTTCAGATAGAGCTTCTTTATTATTATTTGGTTTTTCTTTGTTATTGATAGCGTTGTCTGCATGTTTTTGAAGGTTTTCAGGTTTTATTGCAGGTTTTTCTTGATTCTCATCAGGTTTTTCTATATTCCTATCAGAAGTTTTAGGGCTTTCAGATGAAGTTTCTTTGTTGTTATTTGGTTTTTCTTTGTTGTTATTAGCTTTGACTGCATTCTTTTGCAGGTTATCCGGTTTCATGTCAGATTTTTCTTGTTTCTCATCAGGTTTTTCTGTATTCTTATCAGAAATTTTAGGACTTTCAGCAGGGGTTTCTTTATTACTTTTTGGTTTTTCGGTGTTATTGTTAGCTTTATCTACTTTTGATTGAATCTTTTCTGGTTTGATAGCATGGTTTTCTTGGTTCTTATGAGGTTTTTCTTTATTCCTATCTGAATTTTTAGTACTTTCTCCAATATTTTGGGTATTATTACTAGATTTCTCTACATTCTTATTAAGTTTTGGCTCTGTATTAGGTTTTCTCTCACTAGCTTTTTCTTGATTTTTATCAGCGATTTTTGTGGTGTTATGAGGGTTTTCATTGTTATTATGTATTTTAATTTTGTTATTCGGTTTTTCTAAGCCCATCTTAAAATTATTTGGCTCTGTACTAGGTTTTTCTTTGTTTTTAGCAGGTTCTACTTTATTATTACTAGGCAATTTGTCATTTCTATCTGGACTTTTATTATTGTTATTATTATGTTGTTCCTTATTATTATCCATTTTTTCTTTACTCTGCTCAGGATTTCCTTTTTTCATTTCAGGATTATGTGTGGTCTCATTTGGTTTACTTATGTTTTGAATAGGTTTTTCTTCATTTGTAACAGGTTTCTCTGGCATCATGCTAGAATTTTTTTCATCATTAACAGGTTTTTTGCCATTTTTACTAGAATTTTCCGAATGAGTATTTGGTTTTTCATTAGTTTTACTAGCATTCATTTCCTTTATCATCTCTTTTTCTGGATTTATACTAGATTTTTCTTTGTTCATTTCAGGTGTTCCTCCATTTTTGTTAACCGTGTTGTTATTTCTACTATGATTTTCTTTACATTTTCCTGGTTCATTGTTATTGTTTTGCAAGTTGTTTTTCATGTTTTTTGTTGTATTATTACTCATGTTAGGTTTTTCAAGGTTGTGAATGGATTTTCCCTCATTTTGGTCAGGATTTATATTATTACTGGTAGAATTTACTTTATTATTTTTATTTAGAATACCAGATTTTTCTTCATTCATTCCAAGTTTTTTGAGGTTATTACCAATGTTTTCTTTATTACCATTAGGATTTTTTTTTGAAGTTTCATCGAGGTTTTTCGGGGTTTGTACATTTTCATTCGATTTTCCTTTTTTCTCAGATGCTTTATTTTTATTCATATCTATTTTGTCTTTATTGCTAGAAGATAATTCACTATTTTTTCCAGATGTTTCTTTGTTATGTTTGTTACTTTTATCATTCAAGCGATTTTCAAGATCTCTAGAATGGTTTTGGTCACCCTTTTCAGGCATTTCTTTTTCTTTATTTCGTGTTGAATTACCACTAGAAATATTTTCTTTTTTTGCTTTTTCTTCAATAGGCTTGGTTTCTTTTTTTGTCAGGTTTTCATTTTCTTGTACAGGCTTTTTAGGCAATTCCTTTTTTTCTGCAAGTGGTCCTCCTTCTTCAGTAAAATGTTTAGGTTTCGTTATATTTTCCTTTATATTATTTATTGGTTTCTCTTTTTCCAATTGAGGTATTTTTTTCTCCTCAACCTGAGGGCTCATATTTTCTTGTAGGTTTTTGTTTTTCATTTTCATATTATTTGCTTGTTCTGTAGGGTTTTTTACTTCGGTTACATTTGGCTTGGTAAATTCTGTAACGTCGCTAACAACGTTCATAGATTTTTCATGCCTTGTAGGTAATTTTGGATTTTCTTCGTATTTATTATCTTTTTTCAACAAATCTGGTTTCTCAGATGTATTTTCGTTTTTGTTAACAAGTTTGTCTCCAAACTTCAGATCCTTATTTACTTTTTCTTCAGGCTGTAATTTCATTTGTGGTGCAATAGATTTATCGCTTGGAACTTCAACAGGCAGTCTTTTCTTTTCTGGGGTATTTTGTGAAGATGTACTAGGACTCTGCGATGGAAATTTAATGCGCTCGTTAATAGGTTGAAAACCATTTTCATCTGCAATGTACCTGTAATATAATAAAACGGAAATTATTATTCTTTATTTTTCATAATTTCTTATGCTTTCCGTGTGGTGACGGAGTAAGAATACTATTCACCACCGGCGGTATAGTAGGTTAATTTCCCTTCCATCACGGAGAAGGGCCGAGCCCAACAGTGGGACATTTATGGGCTGTGATGATGATGATAATGATGATTTTTCATAAATGCAATACAATAAATTGATTTCAAGGTTATTAAATTTAATAAAATTTACTTTTAAAATATTATAGTTATTTCTTTAGCATGACATTTAAATAATAATAATATAATAAATAATATTTTCAACTTCTTTAAAAACAAAAACAGATAGGAGATTAGAATAACGTACATTTGAATTAGCTATAAAGAATAGGACACAAAATGAACACCATCATCAATTACATCTGTTCCCTTTCCGAAAGCGCATGCCGTGTTAGTGCATCGTTGCCTCTCCATCCACCACCACCGCTTTGAGTACTGTTGACTTATAGCAGGCGCTTAATATTGCTCCACTAAAGTCAATTTTATCGTTATGTTTTTAAACTTTTTATTCAAATTAAATAGTATAAAAGACAAAGTTTATGTACATTAAACTGAAAGAGACAAATGTATAGATTCTGATAGGAATTAGCTAAATAATCTGAATTGCGCATTGTGGAAAGGCCCAATTAATGGAAAAGTACCCAATTTAAATGTATTTAAGATTTTTAATTTATGATATATTGACTTCCACGTACAAGATGGATATATGGTTGTTGTCGTAGACTTTTATTTGAAAGTGTTTAAGATAAATGATTCCATAATACATAATGTATGTCTATAACAATACGGATATCTCTAACGGCTTAGGAAGTGCACGCTAATATAGTTCTCAGAGAGTAGGATTTTTTTCAACTTAATTGACATACTTAACATATTGTTGCCATTTTTTTTGTAAATTGTGACCTGTAAGTTATTCTGACGTATAAGTTATTTACCCTAATTTTTTATCAAAATCCATTTTGTACTTTTGCTTGAAAGAGTAACAAAAATTCCATCCTCACAAACTTTCGCATTTATAATATTAATAGGATTAACTGTAACGTAGAGTTTATTTCACATAGATAAGCATAATTCACAATCATAATTGTTCAAACTAAAAATATTATGTTGGACTATAATTCATCACATTTTTTTCACATACGTATAGTAAATTATTGAAATTAGATATGATGTACATAGGCATATTATTTAATTTTATATATGCATATTATTTTATTATGTCACTGACAAATGTGAATTTTCTATCACACTCCTCTTTTTTTTTGTAGGCTACGGCCCAGACACACGTCGCCCGCTCCGTCCAGGGCGACGAAAGGGCAGCGCGTGGCCCCATCATAAACCACCGTATTCCCTCCCCATCGCCATTGGCCCGGCCACTGGTACCGCTTCCTTGCCCTCCGTGGCCAGCCCGGCGAGTTACCCTTTCGCGTACCATCCCCCGTCGACGCCCCAGCTAACTGCCGGGACGTCGCCATCCCGCGATCACACTCCACTATGCATATGTTTAAAGTTTGTTTTATACATAATTTCCGGAAATAAAATCATGTTACACACTTATTTCTATCCACCTTCATTTTTACTATGAAATATGTTTTCTTGCGTATTAAGAAATATTAAACTTCTTAATAGTAAATAATACTCATATTCAATACTATTCACTTTTTTTTTGTTTGGATGGCTATGGTCAGATTGAATATCACCTTTCGAGATGAAACTAGATTAATCCTGCATCTACACGACGCCCGTTACTGTATTTATTAAAATTTAGCGACCTGTTCAATGGTGCTCTAATGAGCTCATAAGTTATTAGCAGCATGTCAACGAAAATTTACACGTACATAATAAATCACAGAAGTGGATAGTCCTCAATTAATCTCATTGATTTTCAGTTAGGGCCTCATTAGGTGCGAGTATTCATCCCTGCGTACTCCGTTCAATATAATTCGTGTTTATAAAGTACCTATCAGTCATCTATGTAGTGACGGAATAAGAATAGAATTCAATGCCCCCTATATTGCCCGTGGATATTGTAAATGATGACTAAGGGATATGATTTGCAGGTCACATCCGTGCAAGAAAAAGAAAACTCCACAAAAGCTCTATACCAATCTATGTGACTAGCATGATATAGTAGGTTCGTTTCCTCCCTATTTTAGATGAGACTCGAGCCTAGTATTGAGATGAATATGAGCTGACATAATAATGATGATGATCTATCAACATCGTAAATGAAGTACTTAGTTTATATTAAATTAAATTATAAATTACATATTGAATAAAGCGCAATGTTTCTTTCATTCTTTTGGGGCAAATTTTTCTAAGACTTTAATAATATGATAAGCTTTACTTTCCTAGTTTAAATAATTCTTTTTTTTTGTATATCTAAGAATTCTAATATAAATGTTATTTATTTAACATCAAGTGTCACAATATCAATTTAAGTGGGCCTGCCGAACTTTCACATTAGAATTTTTACTTGTTAAATTATACAGATTTTAATCTTTTTTATCTCTAAAATAAAATGCCTAAATATCCTGAAACAAATATTGCTATTCATGGCCCGACTAATAATTTCCAAGAAATACTCATAACAATGTATTTTATTTTTAAAAGAAATTTTATCGACAATAAAGGTTATGTACATAGAGGAACGATACCTCTTATATTCATTACTTTTCAATGATTTATACACTACTATCAGCTCACGGATTGGAAATGCGTTCTGTGGAGCGGATATTTGAATAATGCTGACTTTAACTTCCTTGAAAAACCCTTTCTTTGTCAGTGTTTATAGAATTATCAAGGAATGTGATTATTGTCATTTTGGCATGCTAGTGCTTACCACCTATACTCTTACGATTCTTCACATTCTAAATTTTACTTGTACTGATCATAAATTTCTTCACAGTATACTGTGTGACTAAAATACTTTTCGAATATAAAAATATAGAGGCCATACGTCTATACCTTAACTTATCGCTGATAACATAGAGTAATCAAAGAGCTTTGATGTCAAATATGGCGATATCTATATATATAAGAGATTTCCACCTATATATTAACTCATCACGATATCTCTGGAACCATAAGGCCCACAGATTTTAAATTTAGTAGGAATATTCCTTTCACCGAGTAAAGGTCAGCTAAGAACGGATTTTACAAAATTCCACCCACAAGAGGGGTTGCTGGGTTCATAAAAATCACATTTTTAAAATATAGCTCCTACAGACTTGACTTTCGGTAGGCATATTTGTGTTACGATTCGGAGGTAAACTAAGACCGGTTTTTTAAAAAAACTCCACCCCTAAAGGGGATTGCTTAGGTATGAACCCAAAAAATCCACATTGTTCAATACTGCCCCTATAGACTTGGAATTTGGTGTGGGCTTTCTTTCTGCACCTGTAAAGGTCAGATGAAACAGGATTTTAAGAAATTTCTTCTCCGAAATGACTTAATATATATAAGAGTAGCAAAAGTAAGCTAGACAACTGAACTGACGTAACCGAAGCGAAGCGAGGGCGGGTCGCTAGTATAATATAAAACTGTAAAATTCTCTTAAGTTACCTAAACGCTCTCCAGATGAGAGATTCCTAATAATTGACTGGCTTATTGGAACGAAGTTCCTTATCGCGCGTTGTGAAAGGGGGCTAGACGGAAAAAATTCTTACGAAAAGTTGTCACGACACTTTTTGCTATAGTAAGCTATTGTAAGCTGTGCGGCGTCGCTCGTCGGTTCTCTTATAGAAAGCAAGCCAGATATTTTCATTTCTATTTCGCATTGAACAGTGTGGTGTCGCGACGATTTTTTTTATAGATAGAGTGATTCAAGTGGAAGGTTTATATGTATAATATATGCATAATGTACTAGAGAAACACTGATAATTTTAGAGGTTTCTAATGTGATGTCGTAAATAAACACATTATTTTGCGCTTACATTGCAAACGCTGGCTGAACCCTACGAAATAGATCAAAATAAAGTACTACAGTATTATACAGCTTAAAAAGGCCTACAAAAAAGTCCGCGATGGTATATATCTATCTCTTAAGGATAACATACTATATCCATTTTAATACTTTAAAAAATGTTCTATTATAAAACGGTAATTGAAAAGCTATTTACACAAATACTGTATTAATCCTTATCATTTTAAATACATTAGTTGGCTTGAGCATTTCATGAAGATATTTTTTTTCCTTCAGACCATGCAAATTAAATCAATACCTTAAGAGATATAGCAAAATCAAAATAATGCGCAACGAAATTATTTTCGCCCGTGACCGGGCCGCGTGGCCGGCTCGCGTTCGAGCTCGGGGCCGAAAAGTTTTGGTAGTCTAGTGGAATTGTATATCCTATTATTAATATTATAAACGTGAAAGTTTGTAATAATGTATGGATGTGAACATGTTTGTTGCTCTTTCACGTAAAAACTACTGAATGAATTTTGATGAAATTTATAGTAATATAGCTTGCACATCAGAATAACACATAGGCTATAATTTATAAAGATATTATGCAAATTGGCTAAAATATAACGATAAAAATCGCTTAAGGCAGAAAAAAATTATATAATTAAAATAGAACTTCGTTCCATCCGGGTGTCCCTTGACACCTCCGGTTTTTTTTTGAATCAATCAACATATCTTGACTTTTATTATATACAATAGAAAGAAAGAAGAAAGAAAGAAAAGCATTTATTTTGTTCTCGTTAAAAACTAGTGAAAATAAACATAACTAAAGATAACAACTTCTGGTAGAAAATGACATTAACGAGAAACAAAAAAGCCTATTGGCTCAGCTATGGCTATTTTATTTTATAAAATAGCGCTGATATTTTGCCAACACCTAGTAATAAATTTAGGTATTGCATTGCTAATTTAAAGTGGATAAACAGGATAAAACAGGATAAACATTTTTATTGGTAATATATAAGATTACAAGTCAAAACTGTTTTGATTACATAATTGTCATTTCGTTATTACTTAATGTCATTACAATAACTTAATATTTTATAAAAACAAAATAAAGTGGTACTCTATATAAATCTTATACGCGTCTTTCTTTAATTAATCGACTAGTTGGAAACCTTAATGAGGTCATTGACATGAACTAAGGTGCTAGTTATCTGTGTGGTAGCGGCTACTAATACTACCGACATTTACTTTGCTCGTGGATATCGTAAAAGACGACTAAGAGCCTTATAATGAACTGGGCCAACTCCATCCGATGCCGTTTGGTCAACAATTACATTGCCAAGGAGGGTTGACGTCTGGTAGGCGGCCAGTCTTAAAACTATTGTCAATAACTTTTACAATATATACTATGAAAGAAGAGTACATATTGTATCGACCCCAAGTAATTGGGATAAGAGTAGGAGAATAATGATGGCATGAACTAAGGTACTTCAAATATTTGTAGCCATAACAACTACGGTAACAAGTACAAATCAAAATTGAGGAATACATTTGTTATTGAGTTTGATGCCGTAAAGTTCAGTTTAAGAATAATAGAAGTACAGCTAAAACAGTCAAACAATATTTGAAAAGATCACACTGCCTATAATACTGGACAGTATCATCCATCCAAATATTCCATATACTACAGCAGAATCAGTGCCTTGATTTACTTGCGTATTGGACACCGTGATCACCTAGTATAGATGTGACAAATGTGTGTTAAATTGTTTTTAAAATGTACACCATAAAGGTTACAATTTATTGGCTTCAAATTTTCCGTGTGGTGACGGAGTAAGAATACAATTCACCACCCTAAATCTTGCCCGTGGGTGATCGTACGAGACGACTAAGGGATATAAAACACATATAATATCTATGCAAGAGAAGGAAAACTCGAAATAAAACCCTATACCAACACGTGTGACCAGCGTGGGTAGGTCAATATCCCTCCCATTATGGAGGAGGCTCGAGCCCAAAAGTGGGGCATATGTGAGCTGATATAAGAGACTGTAGAAATGTTTATATAGTTTCTATTCTGAATTTAGAATTTTTGCGTTTTGTTCCAAAAATGCTTTATTTTTGATGGCTCCTCGGGTGACTCAGGATTAATTCCCAGTCCCGTCACCGCACTGTATAGAGCTACCTACCGTTAACTATTTAATAAAACTCTACTTACGATGTCAAATCTATGTTCATTATACTCAAAGTTATTTATAGTAATTATTTATTTACGACTTCACGAACAGTTTTTAATAGTTATAATTTGCATAAATTTTATAAACGTATAAAAGATAGAGTTAAATCACTATTATACAAATATTTTTAAAAGATGTTACTAGAATGAAATAATACAGGATGTTTAGGTTATTATATGCTTTTATTATATCTAATTGCCGAATAAGACTATGTCATTACTACTTCATTACTATTTTTTTGTAAGTTGCGTAAAATACCACTACAAAACCTAGATAGATAACAAAACCGCAAGGAAAATCCAATATAAATGATCTGGCCAATTTAAGATAGTATACTAATGTTTTTGTTATAATAGGAGTGACTTACAACATAGAGGTAGAAAGCTCGCATAAGTGTTTATATTCGTACATACTTAATATTACACTATGCTTTGCTATTATTCCACCTATGACAGACAAGCTAGATAAACTCAAATAAACTGTGATAAAATTTAAAAAAATAGGATGTTATTTCCAATATTTTTTTTTTATAACTGTATAACTTATAAGTATATTGATAAAATAATTAATTACACATACCTTACGCTAACAAGGGTGCCATCAGGGGCTGTATAGGAGTAAGAGCCTTTTTGCACGTGAATTTCACCACTGTCGTCATCTTCACCACCTTCATTACTACAGTCAGAATGTGATTTTCGTTCCGGCCCTTCCTTATCGTATGCAGTTTCTTCACGTTTAATACCATTGCCAGTTTCGTAGCTGGAAGAATCAAAAACAGATTTTTATGCTTTTATCATATTTATTGCGATTTTTGTTTCAGTGTAATGATGAGTTATAACCAACCTATATTTATACGTTCCATGGGGTTCATACTCCGCTGATAATGAAAGAATAGGTATCACTGTTGGTTGCTGTCTTTCTGGTGGGACTTCATTAGTAAATGGTGCAGTAATCACACATGTTATCACCCAACACAAACAAATAAATTTTAAATACATCTCCATTCCGGCTACTCTAGTTTTTCACAGATAAGTGGCACTCTAGATTTATCGACTACTTATATGTAAGGTTCAATTATTTACACTACACGTCCCCCCCGCTTTCCGGACAAGTAAACCTCACCGAACGCTAAATATTTCAGCCTTAACGCTTGACTGATATGTTCTTCATAAAATTGCACAATTGTTTTGATGTCAACAATATAGCGGTTTAAAATGCAACATCTCATGCCTATTGGGCTTCATTACTGCACAGGAGAAATGTTTATTTAAATTTCAAGAAAATGTGTTATGACTGTGCAAATTTTATATACGTCTATTTATATATTTCTGTATATCTATCTATTTGTATTTCATATCATGTCTGAATAAAAATATAACAGTCATGATCTTTTGCTTTTCTGTGGGTTCCATATGAACTGGTTACGTGCAGAAAACATTACTGAAAGAAAAGACAATCTTAAAATAAAATCTTATGATAACTAGTCAGGTCAGGAGTATGATAATTTCCCTTCCATTATGTACTACATTAATATCTAACAAGGGGTTATAAGCGAGTTAAGAAGAACAGGCATTCCTAAACTTTAGTATTATTAAATTGCTTAAGACTTACATCGAAATAATTGGATACTACATAATTAAAGACTGCTCAGATATCAAAATACCAACCTACCAGGCTGAGTATTGTAGGCTCAACCTCTAGGTAGGACAGTTTATTAGGCGATTTCCACAAATGATTGTTCTGAATCTGGGTGTTATTAGTGTTAGTTATTTAATTGTATCTTTCTATAATCCTCTGCAATACAATGTTTTGTTACTTAGTGCGAGGCGTTGCTTGCGTTTGCATAACTGTGATGAAAATTGGTAAAAATAAATTTCATATGTCCCTTTTAAGAAAATGCTACAATAAAATTAAATATAATGCACAGTATTCATGTGCTAACGTACTAACATCATCATCATCATCTTGCTCTTATCCCAATTACTTGGGGTCGACGCAATATGTCATCCTGCTCCATACAGTTCTATCAGACGTCATCTCTGCAGTCACTCCCTGTCCATCTATGCAATGCCTCACGCAGTCCATCCATCTTTTCTTTGATCTTCCTTTACCCCTAAAGCCTTCAACATTTATATTTAAATCTTTCTCCACAACATTACTTTCATCCCGTCTCATCACATGTCACTGGCGCAACTTTCAAACTTCCTCTTATATATAACTAACTTGTGCTAACGTACTAACAATACAAAATATATATTCTTATATACCGTGAGTTTCGTAAAAATTGATTTAAGAATGTAAGCCGATGTAGACATGACTGCAAAGGAAGGAAATCTCGGTAATAAATTCTTTATTAACCTGTCTGGGTAGCATGCTTTATTAACCTGTCTGGATAGCATGGTGTAGCAATTAATTTAGAGGAGGGCTGTGCCAAACAGTGGGGTATATATGGTCTGAGAAGTAAATTATACTTAGATATTTTCTTCGTCATGGACGTCAATTAGACTGAAATCAGCATTACCTAAATGTTGACATAATAAGAAAGCTAAACATAGAATGTTACGGACAAGTGCTATGATCTGAATTACTGTAGGTACGAAATAAAATCTGGTATGCATAAATCCGTGGCAAATTAACTAAAATTTTAACGTAGATCCTGAAAATTGGTATGTTGAAGTAAAAATATGCAGATCATACGGTTCGAGAAACTAATAATAACCGTTGAGAAGGAAAGATTATCAAGTGACAACCATGATTTTGATCACGCAGTATAAAATGGTTACCCCAACCGGTAGAGTAATAGCCTTGCAGAAGGTTATACACACACATTCATCAAATATCTGGAAAATTACCGTTATAAAAAAAATAGTTAATTAGGGACTTGAAATAAAGTGGTATTATTTTTTTTTTTTTGGGACTAATCCCACCACACATTCGCACCACTGTAACTCCTGTAAGACAGGATCCACAATGGTCTCCATATAAGACATCGAGGTTTGACCCTTGGGAAGTCCCGGGAAACGCTTTTAACTGTCTTGGAACCTGCTACAAATTTAATTAGAAAAGAAAAACAGGAGTTGAAAAAAATTTCACTTCCCTCCTGTGTGTTACTATATATAAAAAAGTGGTATTATATGTAAAAAAATATATCATCATTCATCATCATATCAGCCTATTGTCGTCCACTGCTGAACGTAGGTCTCCCTCATTTTACGCCACAGAGTGCGGTCCTGTGCCGCCTGTATCCAACGACGCCCAGCAACCTTCACTAGGTCGTCTGTCCACCTAGTGGGGGGGCGTCCCACACTGCGTCGTCCGGTACGTGGTCGCCACTCTAGAACCTTTCTTCCCCAGCGGTTGTCGGTTCTTCGAGCGATGTGGCCTGCCCATTGCCACTTCAGCGTGCTAATTCTTCGTGCTATGTCGGTTACACCCGTTCGTCTGCGGATTTCCGTATTTCGGATTCTATCTCGCAGAGAAATCCCGAGCATAGCCCGCTCCATAGCACGCTGAGCGACTTTGAGCCTGGTTATGAGTCCTACATTTAAAAAATATATAAACTAGGGTAATAGTAAGATACCGAAGTGTGTGCTGTGTGTGAACCAATAAGATTTAATTTTTGTAGACCCTAAAGGCATAGATAGATTATTTTATTTGTTTCTTAATACATTGATGAATTATGAATTTAATCTATATCGAGAGTATAATTATGTGAATAGGATATTATTACTTCTTTTCATTAGAAATCCAATTTTATTAGATCACGTGATGTTATTGCGATGCATATCTTTATTTTTATATAACAATACTTTAATCAAAATATTGAAATAACATAAATCCCGCTGTATATTTTCCATGATTATATATTTGCATATACAACTAAAACACGTATATATATATTATGTTGTTATTTTAAAAACAAATACAAAAGATTCTTGTCAAACCTGTATGAATCAGGTATAATTCGAAGCATCTAATCGTTGATTGCTCATCATTTGCTTTTGAAAAAGCTTAAAGATAGGATCTTTGCTCACAAATATTTTTATATTTAATATTCGTACAAAATGGTAACTTTAAAAAAAATATTCCCAATTTTTATACTTTTAGCGTGCAGTGTTCATAGTCTACGCATATACAAGAGCAAGCGAATAATACAGCCAATTAGAGTGCAAGCACCTGAAAACTTAAGCCAATCTTCAAATAAAAATGGATACTTTCCGCTTAGTGCAGCATATGGCATAGAAGAAGACGACGAGGTATTTAGTGAAAGTGCAGAACCTACAGAAAACTATGAAGCAACTCATAAAAGTTCTAATGATGAAAATATTGATAGCCAAGTATTCAATGACGAAAATATCGGTAGCCAAGCCAATTATGAAAGTTCTAGTTATGAAAATGTTGACGGCCAAGTAAATGATGAAAGTTCCAATGACAAAAATATAGGCAGCCGAGCAAATTATAAAAGTTCCAGTTACGAAAATGTCGACAGCCAAGAAAATTATAAAAGTTCCAATGATGAAAATATCGGTAGCCAAGCCAATTATAAAACTCCTAGTTACGAAAATGACGACAGCCAAGAAAATTACAAAAGTTCCTATGATGAAAATATCGGTGGCCAAACAAATTATAAAAGTTCTAGTTACGTAAATGTTGACAGCCAAGTAAATGATAAAAGTTCCATTGACGAAAATATAGATAGCCGAGCAAATTATAAAAGTTCCAGTTACGAAAATGTTGACAGCCAAGAAAATTATAAAAGCTCCAATGACAAAAATATCAATACACGAGGAAATTATAAAAGTTCCAGTTACAAAAATGTCGAAAGCCAAGTAAATGATAAAAGCTCCAATGACCAAAATATACGAGTAGGGAGCCGATCGAATTATAAAAGTTCCAGTTACAAAAATGCCGAAAGCCAAGTAAATGATAAAAGCTCTAATGACCAAAATATAGGTAGCCGATCGAATTATAAAAGTTCCAATGACGAAAATATTACCAGCCATACAACATTTCCGAGAAGAACAAATGAACCAAACCCTCCCAAAGTCCCAATTATTGAAAATGAAAATTACGTCTTTGCCCATAGTGGGGGCTACCATTACAGGTATTGTTTAATTTGATAGTTATTTTTTTTTAATTATTTAGTATTTGGGTCTTTGAACGATTAATGCGTGCCGGCATTGCTGAAGAAATGTATAGGATGGTATAACGGAATCCTGATCACTCGATGGAAATAACTTGTTAGAGCACGATTGATTCTTTACAGACTTAACTCATTTAGATAACTGAACGTTAAGTGTGAAATAACGTGTAATTATAATATATAACGCGTAGCACTCCGAGTACATCGGCGAGATACTTAGGTAAGAAGTATATACTGGTAAAAAGTGCCAACTAGCGAGCTAAGTAGTCAACACTATACACGGTGCCAGTAGTTGCTGAAAGCAGACAAAAGACTCACCTTTGCGTTAGATCGCCATAAAATAAAGGTGTTATCTTCTCTCTATTATCAAGAAAGATTATATAAACTAATTTATATCAAATAAGAATAGATTTGATTGCAGAATTGAACATAGAAGTAAATATGTATATTCGTTTCATTATAATATACCAAGTATTGTTATTGCAGCTATAAAGGAGGTGATGGTACGCAAGCTTTTGAACGAGGTGGATTGAAAGCCGATGATGCTGCAAAAGATGTCGTCGAAGGAGGTTATTCCTATAAGGTAAATTAATATACTACTATATAAGCTGAACTTCATGATGATCAATAAAATATATAGAGAATTACTGGTACT
This sequence comes from Lymantria monacha, assembly GCA_905163515.2. Taxonomy (NCBI): domain Eukaryota; kingdom Metazoa; phylum Arthropoda; class Insecta; order Lepidoptera; family Erebidae; genus Lymantria; species Lymantria monacha. The sequence goes on from LR991088.1 coordinate 17,614,755, forward strand.
AAATATAAATGTATCAAGTAATAATTACGTTAACTAAGTATTTTTCAAAGTAGTGACGGTGTATAAATACTATTCACTACCCGGTTTTTTGTATGTAGACATCGTAAAAGATGACTTAGGGATATAATATGCAGATAATATCTATGTAAGAACAGTAAAATTTTAAATAATTAAATAAAATCAAATCAAATAATTTATTATGCATAAGCCCTGTAAGGGCACTTACATATTGTCAATTTTCCATATTTTTTAAAATTAATCTACCACCGGATCGGTAAGCCGCCACAAACTGAGAAGATCCGGCAAGAAACTCAGCGGGCTCGTAATTTTTTTTAAATTATATGTTTTCTTAAATATTATTGGATACATGTTTAGTCCATATTAGCTCCAGTGAGATGCCCTTCGAGTAAAGATTCATTTTTTAAAAGTTAAATACAAGATTAACAAAAAACAAAAAAGAACAGAAATGGTTGGACCGGATTCCACAAGCGGCAGCCGATCACGAGTTAACTACTAAAGCAGCCATCACGCCCCTCAACCACATTAAGGGGGAGACCCGCTCCACGTACCTACCGCAGGCAGAAACCTTTTTAGTGAGCATGACCAAGATCTATAAATTACAATCAGATAGCTCATCAAATGAATAAATAAATAACTCGTTAGGCAAAAAACGCTACACTGTACAATTTGTGACAATGAAAAACATACATAGTTCAGACGACAGTGAGGATCAGCGCTAAAACACTGTAAAAGTTAAAATTATATAAAGTAATTGCTGAGAGAGGAGCAACTCATAACCATTCCGTATTATCATTTAGATAATCCGAAATGTTGTAATTTCCTTTTTTGCAAAGTCTATTTTTGATAGCCTTTTTAAACTCATTGATGGGCATATCTCGGATATCTTTAGGTAGTCTATTGTAAAAGCGTAAAAATTACCTCATGACAAACCTACTAATTTTTTGTAGGCGAGTATGATGTATAACTAGATTATCCAAATGAAACCCAATACCAACCCAATCTTATGAAGGTGGCTTGATTCTAGCAGTGGAACGTATACAAGCCGAGATAAAGATGTAATGAGTACTTTAGATCATTCTATTTACAAAATTACATTCAATTTTTAAAAATAATATTTTTATATATAAATAATAGGAATTTATCAAATCGATATTAATGATAAACATTAATATATTTCATTCTATTGCTTATTTTAATTCTACCAAAACAGATGACATCATTTGTGTTTATTTTAATTTTATCTTAGATTAATTAAAATAAAATTTTAAGTAAACTTTGATAATCACTTTTTAGGTAACATGACTAATCGCTACAATAAATCCTATAATAATATTACGAAATGTTTATAGTTACTTCTCTTGCATAAAAGATATGATAAATAATATGTTTAAATATAAAACATATATGCAATGCAATTGTTTATTTTTCTACCCACGGTAAATCTATATTTACGTGTTTGAAGTAATCCTGCAAATATTTGGTAGATTTCACTTAAATAATAATAAATGAAATATTTTAGATACGCATCGTTTACTTAACCATTCAAAAAATATTGTGTTTCTTATGAGTTACATGTTATTAGTTGATTGTCCATGTAGTTACAGATTTCATTTAATATATTACCGGGGGGTTATTAAAATTTTGGCGTAGGGATCCTTACGCCAAAAAATTCTTTATGAGATCCAGAAATTATTTATTCCCAATTTGCATTACATACATATTAGTGATTTTCAACGATGACAAGTTACAAAAACACACATTTTTTAATTATGTGTTTTATAAAGCCAAGCTTCTATATTAGGGGAAATTTGAAAGTAGCACCAGTGATAGAGAAGTTTAGGAGCGCGAGATTGTCTTGGTATGGACATGTGATAAGGAGGGATGAAATACATATGACAAGGAGGGTTATTAATGTGCTTGGGATGGACGTAAGAATTGTGGGAGACCCAAAAAGAAATGGATGGATTGTGTAAACGAGGATATGAGTATGAAAGTTGTGAGTGCAGATATGATGGCTGATAGAAAATTGTGGAAGGCAAGAACAAGTTGTGCCGACCCCACTTAGCGTGGGATGAGGGCAGGCAAATGATGATGATAATGTGTATTATAAAGCCACCCACGTCATTATCATCATCCTGCTCTTATCCCAATTTGTACCTCTATCGTACATATTGCAAAAGTTTTAGCAATAGTTTTATGATCGGCCGCCTACCACCTTAGGAATGTAATTAATAAAGAGACCACATCAGATAAAGTAGACCCAGGTCTATATATAACTGTAAGTTGTCTTTTAAGAGATTCACGAGCAATGTAAGTTTTGGTAGTATTCGTAGTCTTTACCACACACCACATCGCCAAAAGTCACCTGCGACATAACTATTTATTATTAGAAGTTCCGTCATACCATCGACACCTGGACTGGTGAAAGCGACGAGGCACAATGCCTTTTTTTTTTTTTTTTTTTGCCATGGGCCATGGACGTCGCACCCCGCCAAGTCGGTCCGGGGTGACGGAAGAGGCGGCGCGCAACCCCATTGACCCACCCTGCAAGCACCTCTTCTTCGCCGTGCAAGCGGGCCACCGGTACCCGATTTTTGTCTTCGGTGGCCCGCTCGGCGGTATGCCCTCTCGGGCTCCTCTCCTGTCGACGCCCCGACGGCTTTCGCCGTCGAGGCGTCGTCCTCACGCGGTGGCCTCACGTCGGGTGACCGGACAATTCCCCGGTCCGATCACCCGAAGCCTCGGTTAGGGCGGCATCAGGCGCAGGTATTCGCGCCTGCGCCGCCCCGGCCGCTGACGGCGGCCCGGGTCACGGGAATCCTCCCGGACTCGTTCCGCCGTCTCCTTCTGCGAGATAACAGCCTCGCAGAAGGCGGCGACCGCGTCCCAGTTCCTGACGCTGTCGACCATCGCCCTCGCGACAGCCGGCAGCGTCAGGTCGGCACCGATTACAGCGACGAGGTCACGGCGCTGCCCGTCCCAACTCGGACACACCTCCAGTGTGTGTCTCGCCGTGTCCTCGTCACTGCTGCAATGGTGGCAGGCCGGAGTCCACTCCCTATACGCGACCGTGTGCAGGTACAGACCGAAACACCCGTGCCCTGACAATACCTGCACCAGCCGAAAGGAGAGGACTCCGTGCCGCCGCTCCATCCATTCCATCAGTACGGGCCGGAGGGCCTCGACGGTAACGACACCGTGTCTTGGCCTCTCCAGCCGCGTAACCCAACGGGCGATGACGTCTCGGAAAGGCACAATGCCTTGGGGTATAGTTATTTGTATTGGCACTTTTGTTATTCAGTATAAAAAAGCACCATAATGTCTCAAAAGATATTCTTCCGTGGCAAGAACCTTCTTCTGTGTAATGACGAGTTAAGAATACAATGTCACTTAGCAGTTCAGGTATCATAAACTGATTTCCACTGCTTTTAAAGGATGCCTTGATAGTTTTTAAAGGATACGATCAATTTAATCCTGGTTTAATAACAGTGTTATTATATCTTTAACCATCGATCGAGTAAAAATATAATTACCACCCCCTATCTTACCCGAGGGTGCTCGTAAGAGACGACTAAGGGATGTAAAACACATATAACATCTATGCAAGAGAGGGAAAACTCGAAACAAAACCCTATACCAACACGTCTGACCAGCGCGGTATGGTAGGTGACTTCCCTCCCATTATGGAGGAAGCCCGAATCCAATAGTGAGACATATATGGTCTGTGATGATGATGATGAATCATCCTCAGCCCTAATCTTACATCTTAAAGAAATCCTTAAATAAATTTATATTATTTGAGTCATAAATATAAATATTCTTTGAGTTGAAGTCGCATTAAGGGTTTATTTTTTTTTTTTCAAATTAAATACGCAATGTAAAGAGATATCACAATAAAATTAATTTTGAAATAATTCCAGGATAAAGATGGCAATGACTACAGTTTAACTTATACAGCGGGTGAAAATGGATATCGACCTGTAGGTGCACATTTGCCAACCCCTCCACCAATTCCACCAGCAATCCAACGTGTCTTAAGAATACTAGCAACGAAGACTACACCACCACCAGTTACAGAAAGCTTAAGTAATGATTATTATTGATTTTTATTAGCTACACGATGCAGTATATGTATATAGCGTTATTATTAAATAAGTTGATGATTCAATGGTATGCATTTCTATGATATTTTAACGGTACCGTACTGAGGATTAATAAAATTTATTAAAAAAAAATACATTTAAATATTCAGTATTAATACAAGAATTATATTTAGTGTTAACGTCCTAATTATGTGAAAATTATACTAAATCCAATTTATTGGCTTAGCGAAAAATAAACATTGTATTTTACACTGTTTATTTTTCGCATCGAATCGAATATGTAAATTTCACGTGAACAAGTTATCTAGGTGTGTATATATATAAATATATATATATATATATATATATATATATATTAGAAATTCTAAAACCGGACTAAAAGTACATTGATCGTGAACCGCTTAATTCCAATGGGTATAGTAGAAAATATTTGAAGCAGTAAGCAGATAACATTATAATAGAAGAACTAATGGAAATATCGTCATAATCTTACAATATTGACAGATCTTCCATATTGGATGTATGAACTATGTTAATGTATGGAAGATCTATCACTATATTACGACTATGGCGATATATACCAACTTGTATGGTCAATGAGTAACCTAAGCCTTATTTCCCTTAAGAATTCTTTGGAATAAAATGATTTTGATTAAATATGGTAGGAATAGGTATATCTATCTAAAGTGTGCGCATAACCTAATACATATTAAGTTTATTTTCAGGTATTAATAAATAATTCATAATATAAAATAGTACCTCGAACTTTTAAAGCATAAATACATACATATAAACATATCATCACGCCATATCCCTTGCAGGGTAGGCAGAGAGAACAGAGTGCCAGAGAACTCTAAAAAAAAAAAACTCTAAAGCATAAAAAATACTTGCTATGCAAAGACATGAAACAATATTTTTTTAATAACACCAAGAATTAGCCTCCGTGAGAATCAAACCCTAATCAATATGCAAGGTCACACATTTTGCGTCACGAAGAATAACGCCATTAAAAATCATTTGAATTTCTATCATAGGTGACTTGAATATAGGAAGTTTTAGCGTATATTAATGGTTACGCGATGTCTACGTTATTCTCTTAAAATATTATAATCACATTTATGATTGCCATAAGTTTTTTGAACTTCACAAAATAGTAATACGAACGTAAATGCAAATTATTGAAACACGTTTTAAGAAAAACATATTGCCAATAATCGTAAATTAATACAAGATTGAGATTACCGACAGAAAAATATTTTTGATTTAGATCACCTATTTTATTAGTTTAAACTTTATAAATATGCGCTATATAATTCTTTTTCATCTTTTTAATTTATAAGTTGATTGCTCGGAACGGATTTCCTGTACATCTGGCAAATTAGTCAATAGACTCTAGTAGTACTTTGTAGTTAGATATGTTGATAGGATTTTATTTCAAGTATTCTTTCTCTTGCAGTGATATTATATACTTTTATTCACTAATTATTTTTTATAATGCTCACGAGGAAAGGGATATATAGGGACATACTAAGCATATAGAAGAAAATGAAGAAGAAAGTATCATAAAATAGCATATAATTTCAGTATGTCTTTCCTCTTTATAGTCAATATACATAATATATGGACTGTATTGGATTTGGTTCCGAGGTTCTTAGATTAATTTTATGGTTTTTTTATGGGACATTTGCCGTGTCTATTACTGCATGCAGAAATTATTTGATAGATCTCAATTTAATTTTATACAGTTTTAACATAAATTTTAGAATAATAAAATTGCGTTGAGACATGCAATTATAAATATATAATTATAAAAAAAATCGTTATTTGGAAATCGCAGCAACTTGTCACCGCTATGAAGATGTAGGTTATAAGCTTAGTGTAGAAATAGAATTAAGTGCGTTATCAATTTGATGGATGCTTAAGATATAACTCCTGAACAATATAGTGCTAATTGGTGAAACATAAGTCGAATATATAAATAACAAAAAAATACACATCAATCGTTAGCAAGGGGAGGACACATTATCATAAAATTATCAACTCGTAACAACACAAGTAATGTAATTTTTTGTAGCGCCAATAATAGGCAGGACAGGCGACTTAAGACAAAAACTCAGTGACGGTAATCAGTCCATATTATGATGAAGAGGTAAAGCGACAGATTAGAAGGTCGCACGCCGCTTTCTCATCCATTCTAATAGAACTGGGAATGACTAGACCATAGGCTGTCCAAAGAAATAAACATTATATCAGAATTATTCTTTTGTTCTAGAAGAAATAGAAGATTTTTATGACCACTGTAGATTTTAGGAGTTTTATTCATTTGAATATCAGGAAATATGTATTTGAAAGCGGTAACTATGTAATTAAAATAATGTAAAAAAATAAAATATATATTAAATTTATAATGTTTGTAGTCATAATATTAATAGGTGTCGTTATAATCTATAAATGCATAATAAAATAAAGGATTTGACGCATTATTTTATGTTCTCATCATTGACCTTGCCTTGTACGCTCACTTAAATATACAGGTTATGGATGGCATTCCAATACAAGTAGGTTCTGATCCATGTAGCGACATTGTTATCTGTACAGTAAATGTTGCCGTTTTGTTTCTTTTCTTGCTGTGTGGTAACGAATTATGGTTACACTATGTCAGTACCCCTTATTACCCATGGGAGTCGTGAATGTTGATAAGCCGAGGGATTTGTTTCTTAAACATTATTCTTTTATAAATAACTTTTACTAATAATTCAAATACTTAAAAGAGCATAACTGTTTAATATAAAAACTATAACTCGCATATTATAAAGATTACTATCTTACTAGTAAATATGATGGTTAATAGACGTAAATATAGTCAAGCCTAAATATATATAATAGACGTAAATATAGTCAGCCAAGTCAAATTTGGAAGTTCAATAGATCATAAGCTTTGTATAAATAAATCAACTATAAGAATTTAAAAAGTTATAATAAATGTAATAAAAATATTTTTTTTTAGTAGAAAAATATACAAAAAAGAAAGTTTTAAAATTACTTACGAATGTTATAAGTTTTTTTAATATATAAATTTTAGGATTGTCAATTGATAATTGTTTGTCAAAGATTTGGAATCTGTAGAACTTGGCACTTTTAGATCTCATCCCTTTTGTCGATGAAATCTACAACCATACAATAATAATTGTAATATTCAACTAGGCTCCTATTTTCACATTCATATTTTGATGTGATAAGGAAATTACTGAGATTTAGCATTTGATATACTATACTATTTTTTTAATTAGACTAATTCTACCACACATAACTTCTGGAAGCCCTGGCTTAGTGAGTCCTGGTTCACAATGGTGTTTATAGATGACACCGAGGACCTTCACATAGTCCCGGGAAATATTTTTTATTTTCTCGAGCTCCGCAATAAAGTTAATTAGAAAATTTAAACAGAAGAAGATGGCAGAGAATGATTCTATTTCTTTCCTATACAACATGGAAGCCAGGAAGCAAGATCAATTAATCAGCCATTAAGTATAGAGGTGTACAACTACGATAAGCGTAGCAGTACTGCATCACGGATACGTTTAACATGGCCTATATGTGAGCCTTAACATTAATTGCAATAGTAACTATGGCAGAACTATTTCAACGTAAATTTTCTAAAGTTGCTATACGGTGCGTATCGTACACTATCCCAGACGTGTTTTGCAAACTGTCTAACATCAGGTCGCGCTAGTTAAGTAAGAGATCGCACTCCTATAGAATGTGATGGGCTAATTGTTCATGCTAGGATATTTATAAAAACTTATTTGCGAGTGAAAAATGGTTAACACAAGTTAGACTCAAACTCAAAGCTACTGGAAGTCTGTTCCAACAGATTTATCCAAAGCCGCATCTTTTGTACATTATCTTTTTGCTTAGTAAGTTTGTTTAGTTAGTTTTAAGTAAAAAAGGGGCACGCCACATGGCTCGAAGAACCGACAGCCGTTGGGGAAAAAGGTTCTAGAGTGGCGACCACGTACCGGACGACACAGTGTAGGACGCCCCTCCACTAGGTGGACAGATGACCTGGTGAAATTTGCTGGGCGTCGATAGATGCGGGCGGACAGGACCGCACTCTGTGGCGTACCAGAGAGAGGCCTACGTCCAGTAGTGGACGGTGATAGGCTGAAATGATGATGAAAAAAGGGGAGGCAAGTCTTCCTTTTCAGATATTTACGACGATTGAAAATTTGCAAGTGTAAAACAAATAGTGCAGATGGCGGACTAATCTACGATCAACCGGGGAAATGGTTAGTTTCATTAGGCGCAAGAAATAAATATAATAATCAAATGTTTTATAGATATCCACCATATTTACCAGGATTTGGTCAAAAATTTCTCACTATGTAAAAATATGTCAACATATAAGTATGTCAAATAAGTTTATTACTTCTTAAATATATATTTTCACTTCGAAAAAGGTAGCTCATGTTGTTTTTAATATAATTTACCCCTTTGATACAATTTATAGGAAATGACATCAACTTTTAGCACTTGTATGTTATTTCATAGGTATGTATGTTACTTGCTAAATGACAATCTTGGCCTATTGTCACAACATTTTTACTAAAACCTTGGTATATTTCACATGTTATACCTACTTAATTAAATCCATGCATCTATGCATCGGCCTCTTAATGTCCATTTCATGACATAGACCAAAATATTGTCTGGTGTTCTGGGAATTACAATTAATGTTATTAATTTCCCAGAAAAGTTCTGCTGATCATTTTCTTAGCAATACTTCCACTAATTTTAAGTTTCCTTCTGGAAACCAACAACGTCTGAATAATAACCATTTACTGATCCACTTCATTCTTCTTTCGAGGGAGAGAGCCGGAGTAAGGTAACCTGTTCTCCTGTCCAAGTACAGTGACATTCATTCTTGCACCTTCATTTTAGTAGTAGGACTACGCTATTGACAGATTTCTATCTGCAGCCGCGGGCCGGTCCGTCTGGAGTGGTACCACGCTCTCGCAGATGATCAACGTCTGAGTAATGGCCATGTGCTATTGAGCTTCATTCGGTGAGCGTAAGAGCCGGAAGTCCAATTGGGTGGGTTTAGGGTAATTGTATTGGGAGGCAGCGGCCTAGCTATACCCTTGGTATTGCAATGGTCTATGAGCGGCAGCAATACTTACTAGCCCATCAGGTGTGCTGCTTGCTCGTTTGTCACCATAAGCAATAAAAAAAAACCTCACCCTATTACAGTTAACAGCATCTTGGTTGTACCTTTGGTAACGCTGAAGTCCATAAATGACAGTTGATACTTGTCATCATTTTTCGAGGTATCAAAATAATATTTGTATTTTGTGACTTTGCTGTGCATATTTTGGCATATATAAAATGTATTTTCAGCAGCATCGGCGGCAATTCGTTGAAATGGAAATCAAAAATTGTTTTCATTATATAAGTAAATAAAAGTTTGTGAATTTGAGTGTTGTTTTCACTGTATGGCCTCAATTGATTTCAGTGAATTTTAATTAATAAATAGGATTTATTCTGTTCTAATCCAGAAATATATTTCCTATAATAGTTGGCTAACCTGAGAAAAAATAACAGATAGATACATTCTATGAAAATGCACCTAGTAATACACATATTAAAAGTATTTATAATCTCAAATAATTCCTCGAACAGTTTTACATAGAGCTTCTTACAGTATTATACATTGCACCACGTAACATTTTAGTTCTGCATATCATCATTTGTGAAGAATAACGCTGAGTTTTATATTGGTAAGAATTTCTTATTGCCAATGCAATGTAATTAATTAAAACATATTATACATATCCTGTATAACAACATTAAACCGTACGATAAACCATCGTGTTATCATGCAACTAAATTAACGACTAGACAATAATTCTATTCTCGGTGTGATATTGCAGTAAGAATACAATTAATCATGCCTCTTTTTTGCCCGTGGGTATCTTAAAAGACGGCTAATGAATATAATATACAAAATGTATTACAGTCAATTTATAAAATGTATTAATATCTGCATTACTCTAATATATAAATTATAGGAACTCATTAAATCAATATGAATGATAAACATAAGGTGGAATGACGATATTTCAAAAGTCAAAGGAAACCGTTGGATGCATGTGGCATAGCACCGTTCTGAGTGGTATTCTCGTATGGGCCTCCACATAGTATATGTCATATGCTACTAACAGTGGATGTCAACGGGCTGATGGATGCATGGATGATTTATATTTTAATTCTATTGACACCATTTGTGTTTATTTTAATTTTATTGTGGATGAATTGCAATAAAATATTGAATAAACATTGAGTAGCGCTTTTTAGGTAACTTAACTAATTGCCACCAGACCAGAAACCCTTAGATTAGAAATGATGATTAATATATAAAAAAAACAAAGCAGTCACGAGGATTGGCGACAGAAGTAAAAACTTAAAACTATGAAAAAAAAAAAACAAATAAAAAGAAATTAAATAGGTGTGATTATACAATAAATACACACATTAAACTCCACTCCACCACTCATATAGTCTACTCTTCTTACGTCTTACGAATTCCTTCTCCTACCGTCTACTCTCCCTCCATCTTACGAATATTCGTTCAGGTCACGTGTTCTAATACGAGTTTAACATTTTTAGCAATCCCAAAAAAGAGCGCAACGCCGCTAAAGAAATTTTCTCTTTAATAATTGTAATTATAACGCTTATAAAGTAAATCTAAAAGTGTATCCTAAGTATAGTATTTCTGAAACGAAAATAATACGCACGTATATGTTTTAAGGCTTTTAGGTGACAAATATACGCAAAATAAGGGATAATTAAAACGTATAATAATTTGCAATGCATCTTTGGCACTGATTTTGCTTTTATTATAATAAGTATACAAATATTTTACATAAACTTCAATATGTTTTATCACAGTTCAGTCGTTATAGGTACAATATTTTTGTGTATTTTTCATTGCTTAATATAAAATATTATTAAACTGTTTTGGGAACAGAATTTAAATGTTTTCGTTAAGTTCACAATATTTTATTAAATTACAAGTATATAGTTTACTTATCTATACGTTGGCAATGAACAGTAAATATATAACGAGATCTTGACAACTAATAATAAGACCGAATTAAGTATAAAATAATATTATAATTATATACATCAATTCTGTTTTCAAAACATAGTTCTGAGATTAAAGTACATAGAATATTCGAGTCGTCAATGTATTAGGCAAATCATTTCCTTAGTTGTTTAGTTTCTGCTTGGTGGTGGTGGTGGAAGAGTAGCAAGAAAGTCGAGGGCCTTTTGAATTGCTGCCGGTATTGGTGGTGGAGTTGGAAGATGAGCACCCTGGAAAGTAATATTTTTTTTTATATTATTATACAATATCAGCATTGACAAGAATTTATTTGGATCAACAAGAATTTAAATAGGCAAGAAGCCTTGGGTTTTTTTCTAAACGCAGTTAAATAAGAGAGCAAAACTGTAGTGGACTTTTACAATCAAAATTTGCCTGATATCAAAACGACTTGATAATATAATTTGCACAACAGTCAGCCCTCAATGAGTCGATCAGCATTTTATAATCCATAAATATTTTTGATATTGTAAACAATTTTATATACATCTTTTATTTCTAATTAATGTAGCTGTGTGGTAGCGGCCACGAATACTACCAACCCTTACTTTGCTCGTGGATACCGTAAAAGACAACTAAGAGCTTTATAACGACCTAGGCCAACTCTATCTGATGCTGTTTGGTCAACAATTACATTCCTAAGGAGAGCTGACGTCTGGCAGGCGGCCGGTTATAAAACTATTGTTAATAACTTTTATAATATGTACTATGGAAGAAGAGTACATATTATATCGACCCCAAGTAATTGGGATAAGAGTAGGAGAATGATGATTTAATTTCTAATTAATGGTCATACACCTATATATCCGAATGGCCAAGCTAAAATGTATAACAATGTTGTACAACAAATGCCATATAATTGTGTTCTCGCCACATAATTGAATAACCTCGAAAATTTAAGTAATTTGCAAAAAATATAATAATAATTTTGTCCTGCTCCGGTTTGACGATTTAGTCTTTAGCATCGACAGTTACTTATTTAGATATGTTATATAATTTAGGTTTTGAATAAAATAAATCAGGTTACCTCAGGTTTAAATCCATTATTATCATCAGCTGTGTAGGTCAGATTTATAACGGTACCATCAGGTGCTGTATATTGAAATCCACCTTGAGCAACAATAACATCAGCAGCGTCAGGACCACTGGCTTTTTTTAGAGATCCCGTCTCTTCGGCTTTAATTCCATTCTCTGTTTCGTAGCTAAAAAGCAGAAGAAGAGAAGCTTTTTATCGTGTACTTAAACGGACTTTATTTCTGTTATGAGTTTATTAAGCCAAACGGAACACACATCTTGGTGCGCAATTAAAATTTTGTTAAATAACCCTATTTAACAAATATCTTTACGTATGACGATAATTACTTCAGTATCATGTTTTCTAAAATCTAATCCAGCGTTATATAATGGGTAATTTTTTCCTACCCTTTGTGAAAAATACTGTATAATACTGAATATGCCCAATAAGAGGGTCTATATGGGTTGAGCGACGAAGGTAGGACGAACGAGCATATTATAAAAAAAAAATCTGTTCTCTAAAGATAATGACGTCATACATCCTGCAATCTTGTACATGTACAATATGTACATGTATAGTTATATTATTTAAGTTTATAATATATGTAATACTAGCTATACCCGAGGTATTATACATATTTTAATTTGGGAAATTGGTTAAGCTTTAGAGTTATTACTAGAGACACATTAGCTTAGTTACAAGAAAGATATAATAAGAAATATATTTTTCGTATGATGACGGAATAAGAATACAATTCACCATCCCTCGTCATCTTCTTCATCATCTTGCCCGTAGGTAATCGTATGAGACAAGTAAGGGATATAAAACGCGTACAGCATCTAAGTAAGAGAAGGAAATCTAGCAACAAAATCCTTTACCAACACGTCTGACCAGCGTGCTATAGTAAGCTAATGTCCCTCCGATATGGAGGAGATTCGAGCCCAACAGTGAGTCGTATGTGATTTGATATGATGGTGATGAAGAGATATTATCATATTTAATTTAAATTATTTTATTATTTTTATTGCATTATTAGTAAAGCTGTATGGCTACGAATACTACCAACCCTTACTTTGCTCGTGGATGTCGTAAAAGACGACTAAGAGCCTTATGATGACCTGGGCCAACTCCATTAGATGCCATTTGGTCAACAATTACATACCCAAGGAGGGTTGACGTCTGGCAGGCGGCCGGTCATAAAACTATTGTCAATAACTTTTACAATATGTATTATGAAATAAGAATACATGTTGTATCGACCCCAATTAATTGGGATAAGAGTAGGAGAATGATATTGCATAATTAGTTCCATAGAAAAGTGCGTTTAAACAAACAGACTTTAATTTTTTTCAGCTGTATAACATTCACAGCGATAGCAGTGATCTAGATAACTATATCATTATGTTTGTTAAAGTAATTCTTATATTTATTACATTTCGCGAGTAGAATTTTTGCTACACTTCTGATTTTTATTAAATAGTTAAGTAAACTAAGTATCGTTAATAGTAAACTAAAGTATCAAGCGACAATATTTATATATATATTTATCAAAATATCGAATATTCTTCAGGAAAAACCACTGCTTGTTTATAAATGATGCATCAGAATATTCTTTTTTTTCTTTATATTCAATACGTATCTCGTTATTAAGCATGGGCTATAATAAAAATTGACATAGTACATATTCTGGTTCGACGGATTGCTACAGAGCTTTTGTTGTTTTTTTTTAGACTTTGCTTTTCCCTTCAGTAATGTTGTTTTCTTACTCTTACGATAGCTGCATAAAACTAATATTTTTGTAAATGCCGTATTATTTTAATTATCAAACTCAATATTCATTTAATTAAAATTTGGAAAATTTGCCTCATTAATTTAAAAGAAGATCTCACAAATTTCTTTCAGATTATTGAATTTTGTTTGAAATATTTTTCATAGATTCATATTTTAATTGCTATGGGTTTGGGACGCGGTCGCCTCCTTCTGCTAGGACGTCATCTCGCAGAAGGAAGTGGCGGAGCGAATCCGAGAGGAACTTCTCTTCGAGGATTCGCGCCGCCACCGGCGACTGGGTTGGCGGAGGCATGAATACCTCCGCCTCATGCCGCCCTAGCCGAGGCAGCGGGTGACCGGACCGGGGATTAGTCTGGTCGTCCTGGGAGCGAGGCCACCGCGTGAGGACGACGCCCCGACGGTGCAAACTGTCCGGGCGTCGACATCAGCGAGGATACCCGTGAGGGTAGACCGCCGGGTGGGCCACTGAAGAAAAAGAACGCGTACCAGTGACCCACCCGCACGGCGTCGAGAGGGTCTTGCGCCGCTTTTCCTGTCGCTCCGGACGGAATAGCGGGGTTCGACGTACCATAGACCGCCGCCAAAAAAAAAAAAAAAATGGGTACCCTGAATTGCAACATGAGCATATATAAATTGCAATACGAATGTTGTCCTTTTCGTGGCTTCTTATTAGTATCCTGATTTTTATACGACTTAATTTGACTGCACATATGGCGTAGTGGTTAAGATACCTTTCGTGCCAGTGGATTTGACTCCTACGCAGGACAATACTTTTTGCAATCTACAAGCTATTGTTCTGAGTTTGGATGTAATTTGTCTGCGCTAATTATATGTTTGTAATATCCCCCGCAATACAAGGATTATTTCCTCAGCGCAAGGTGGTGCCGTTAAAAAAAAACTAAAATTGGTAAATTGGTGAGTTTCACTTACTACTTTAATATCATGATCATATTATTACATATAACATAAATTGCCAGATTTTATGTAAACTATTAACAACTAACCCGCGGCTTCGCCCGCGTAAAAGGTTACTTTCCTATAGCTTTTCATCCCCTATTTTTATTTTACCCCATAAAGGTAATTTTTTTACGAAATTTTAATATGACATTTATTTATATCTAATCAATAGCCTTAAAATAAGTTTCAAGCTTGTGGCTTTAAAAATGACGATAATTCCTTACAACTTTTCATCGCCCTTTACAGCCCTTTTTTTTGCATTAAAAAGTAGCCTATGTCCTTTATCAGGCTTTAGACTGTCTGTGTACCTAATTTGATTTAGATCGGTTCAGTAGATTTGGCGTGAAGAGCGACAGACAGACAGAGTTACTTTCGCATTTATAATATTAATAAGGATTTCTTAACGGAATTCTTTCAACCCATCCAGTGTTCAAACTAATAAAATCTATATTTACATGTTTACGCCATTACATCAATTAGGCAGTATCTTTTTTCCTTTTATGGACTCAATTATAGTATTAATAGTTAAGTCAAACGAATTATGAATAGCTAGTATATGGGTTTCAAAGTAATGTAGTGAAATGTCATGTAAGTCGCAACAAATAAACTCAAGCACACATTAATATGTAAAAATGTAAATATGACGAAACAAAGACGATGTGACATAACCTTTGCCACTTAAGGTTATGCTTGGCCTTAAAATTTGACCTATGTGGGGCCAAATCAATGACAACAAAGGCGCTAATATGATTATGTAGTATTTATTATGTAATACAAAATACTAACGCTACCTAGAGAATTGTGTTTGATGCACATATGTAATGTAAGATACATGTTCATTCAGATATGTTTATTTCAATATCAGTTAGATTTATAAGTATTTATAATATTTATAAGGATTTATAAGTATTTGATCATTCAAGCAAAGTAAATATATAAAAAATATATCTATATATAGTGATGGAGGAAGAGCGAAGAATACAACATGCTACCAACCTTATTATACTCTAGGTTTTGCAGGCGTTAAATATGGCAGCAGATAGCTGTATAATTATAATAGAAAAGCCTCTATTCATCTACCAATCTATTAATGCTCACTATTGGACATAAGCACCCCAACGTAAGATAGAGTCATAATCGACAAGCCTAGCATCGGAGTTGGCTTAGTTTCCCAGGTGACTATTCCTAATTAATATACCCCTTTTTAGCTAATGAGAAATAATAATATCCTTCCAAACTATGAAAGAGCTTGTACCCCATAATGGGATATTTATAGTTGGAATAATTAATAGATCCACTTCACGCAAATATAACACAAGTTACTCATTGGTCTAATGGCATAAGCAAGCAGAGTATGAGATCCGGGTTTAAATCCTAATTAGGGTATTATTTAGCAGTATTTTCCGTTCAAATAGTCTCAATATTACTTCATATTATATAGCTGTCCTCATTAATTCTCATATTTTATAATATATATTTATGTGAAAACTTAATTTAATGCAAATTTTTTTTGATATTTAGTTAGTTATTCATTTTAATATCGAGCAGAATATTATGAATATTATTTCAAATATAATCGTTTACCTAACATATATATCGTCACGGCTAATATAATTTATATATATATATTTGCTATATAATAAATAACATAAATATTTGGATATTTGTAAATGCAATTCGTTTGATTAGCTTTGATATAATCAAATTACCTATATCTATAAGATCCATCTGGTTGTTGGTCAAAGTCCTGTGAGAGAATGGCTATGGCTTTCTCTTGGCCCTGCTGTGGCGCCGAAGATACTGCTGCTAATAATCCAAATAAAACAAGCACCCTCTGAAAATTATAAAGTAGTATATTAGATATATTTGTATTTTTAACGCAGTCATAGGCATTGCATGTAAGATCCCATCATGAAAATGGGCGAGGAAAATAGTTCTGCTAGTGTTCACCATCATCACCATCACAGTCCATAAATGTCCCACTGTTGGGTTCGGGCTTCCTCCGCAGTGGGAGGGAAATTAACCTACTATACCGCGCTGGTCAGACGTGTTGGTATAGCTAGTGTTCATGATCATAAGATAAGGACTGGAGGTTGGCATTCCATGTTTTAAGTTAAATTTACCTATGAATTTGTAGTCTCACAAAACAACCACGGAATTTTTGTGCATAGTTTTTGGTTATGTAGAATACATCAACAATAATCGGTTTTAATTCTAAATTCTGTATTTAATATTGAGAAAGTTCTAATAAACTAATCGGAAATCTATAAACTGTAAAGAGAAAACTAACAACATCTACTTTATCCCAACCCAGGATTCATGAACAAACTTCACAATGAACCCTTAAATCCTACACCATTGAATTAATAAGGCAGCTTATAATTATAACTAAGTTATATATTTTTTTTCTTTCCGTGTGGTGACGGAGTAAGAATACTATTCACCACCTCATATCTTATCCGTAGGTGATCGTACGAAACGACTAAGGGATATAAAACGCATATAATATCTATGCGAGAGAAGGAAAACTCGAAACAAAACTCTATACCAACACGTCTGGCCTGCATGGTATATAGTAGGTTAATTTCCCTATCATTACGGAGGAGGCCCGAGCCAAACAGTGGGACATTTATGGGCTGTGATGATGATGATATAATTTTACCTAATGACACAATAAATTAGTATATACACATTGGTATATATATCCGCTGTGTGGTAGCGGCTTCGAATACTACCAGCACTTACTTTGCTCGTTGATGTCATAAAAGACGACTAAGAGCCTTATAACGATCTGGGCCAACTGTATCTGATGCCGTTTGGTCAATAATTACATTCCCAAGGAGGGTTGACGTCTGGCAGGCCGCCGGTCATAAAACTATTGGCAATATATTTTACAATATGCATAATACTGTGGAAGAAGAGTACATATTTTATCGAACGCAAGTAATCGGGATACGAATAGGAGAGTGATGATAATGACGATGATACACATTAGTATATAACAAAAGAATTATATTAAACATCGTATAAAAAGAAGTAAAACTTGAAATGAAAATGCTATACTAATTCGTCTGGCCGGCGTGCTATAGTAGATCAATTTCTCTTCTATTGTGGAGGAGGTTTGAGCCTAGCAGTGGGACATATATGAGTTAAGACGATGATGATGAAAAAATATCGTAAGTAAAATAATCGCGCCTTGTAAAATAATGGGTTCAGAATACAATACGCAACCCCTTTAACCTCACACCAATTATGATCACTAACTCGTCAGAGAATGTGGTGATTATATAATTATCCTCATTTATACCTATAAATGAGGATACCTACCTAGGTATATATGTAATAATATAAATCGAAAGGCTGAGGAATGAATAGGTGGATGCGATACACAGATTTCAACAATTTAAGTTATGAATATGATTTAGAATGCGCGCTTAGTGTGTAAATACTCTAAACTGCGTATTTTCATTACAATTTTCAATCTATACTAAGTTAACCAACATAATGATTTCCAATATTTACAAGAATATTAAATATTTGAAATAAAAGTATTTTTGCGGTTTCTATGTTATTTTTTATATAATGTAACAAGCTAGTATGTGATACTACAGATATCTACATTCTACATATATAAATGTGAGTAAGGTAGATCTTTTTTAACCGTCAGGACAAAAGTGGGCGGGTTTGAAAAATAAACTCAACAGAAATACGATTTGTTAGTAGTCGATTCGAGTCAAAATCTAAATTCAATTGTTAAAATTTCAAGTATTACTTATATGCATTCATATAATTAGGTACACTATACTAATATAAAAAACATCACAAACACTATAATTCAAGGTTGACTTTGGTAACTCTAATTTAGTTCCTTAGGAACACGAAAGTTTAGTTCTATTTATCCTTGGTGCATTCCTTCTAGGGTGACGCCCTGACATCAATGCGGCATCTTAACCAAAAGAGTACCCCACCGAATATGCCATAAGTCAATGAATAAGTACCGGTGATTCGGTCAATGGCGATGGGGCAGTCAGACGGTGGTTTATAGAGACCACCCTTCCGAAGCCTCTGACGAATCAGAGGTGTGACCAGATTATAGCTTGCCACAAAAAGGTGCATGCTTATATCAATACCCTTGTCGAGATAATTTAAAGCGCCTGTTAGTAATTTTGCTGCAGAGTAAAAGAAAGGACGATTAATAGATAAGTCACAGTAGGCGTTATTTTAAATTTTGCCTGCATCTTGCAGAGAACTCTTGCTAATGAAGATCACATTATTTCTTGTTATTCTGATGTCTTCTTAATACACGAGAAAGAAAGGAATTGTATACTGCATATTATTGAGCCAACTGAATAATCTCAATCTTGCTTAATGCAATGTAATCTTTGAGCACACAGTTTAGATGGTAGAGACACAGATCAATGTTATAGGTTTTTTTTTATTATTAGTAGGTATGTTATTCCACAGACTTTTTGCTATGCTATTTTTATGTATGCTATTTTTATGTTTGATTTAATTGTTATGGTGGTTTGCTTATAAAATCAATGTTCTTGAAGTGGCTTTATTACAGTTGGTTAAAGCTTGAAGAACGCAATTCATGTGTCATAGATGTTGAGCGACAACATGTCTTTTGGGGTTTCTTCTTGCCGCTGGTGGTCTTGTTGTTGGTGAAACCCTTCTACTTATAGATGTTGTTATAGGTTTATAATACCGGATTTTTACCCACGACTATTTTTAATAGTTTATAGTACTCATAATAAATTAATCATCAATAATTAGCATTTAAGCAGTTGTTATGACAACGGTGCCTTAGAAAAACTGTTTTTTTTTTTCAATCATAAAATTAAAAATGCTGTTCAAATAAATAATGCTGAGAAATATCAGCTTTATAATAATAATATATATATTATTAAAACTAATTTTCTTTAAGTTAATTCTGTCATAAGTAACTTTGAAACTAAATTTTAAGCGTACGTTTTTACAAAATGACCTCACACAGGTAAAATTAATGAAACTCAAATGGAAAACAGTCTTAGAAAATAAACACACAAATGAGTGACTTAGCAATGTAAATTTTCCAGCTTGATAAGGAAAAACATGTTTTGAATTAATAGTTAATTTTGTACCTGTAGTTTTAATCATAGCTATATTCATGTCAGCATAGTTTTTACTTAAACTAATCTCAACTTATTGTGTGGTAGCAGCTATGAATACTATCAAATCTTACTTTGCTCGTTGATATCGTAAAGGACAACTAAGAGCTTTATATCGATCTGGGCCAACTCGATCTGATGCTGTTTGGTCAACAATTGCATTCTCAAGGAGGCTTAACGTCAGGTGGCCGGTCATAAAACTATTGCCCATAAATTTTACAATATTTACGATGTCAAAGCAGTAATATATATAACATCGAGCCCAAGTAATTGAACAAAATTATAATAATGCGTTTTTATCTAAACTTAGTCTTTTTAGTGGTAGGTCCACTCTGTTGACTGTTTTCTGTCTACAGCCGCGGGCCGGTCCGTCCGGGGTAGTACCACACTCTCGCAGAAGATCGACATCGGAGTAATGTCCATGTGTTATTGCGCTCCGTTCGGTGAACGAGAGAGCCGGGTGTCCAACTGGGTGGGTATGGGGTGTATTGGTAAGCAGCGGCAACATTTACCATCAGGTTTACTAGTTGCTCGTTTGCCACCATAAAAAATAAAACAAAAAGAAAGTCTTGAATCATAACCAATATAAAGTTACAAGTATACAGCAGCAGAATAAAAAAAATCGTTTCATTACAAAATCTTTTAATGGGTAATCCAAAAAGAAAAGATTCAAATATTTTAGAGCAACTATAAAAATTAAATTACCCAATTAACATCTGTTTATATAAATATCTGAAGCCTTGTAGTTTTGTATTTGTAAATTTAAGTGCCTTGTATTATTTACTCTTAAGCCTCTATATGGAAACAAACGCTATTCATGTTCAAATTTGTAACTACTTAATTCAAATTTGGTTAAACGCCTAAGTGTTAATGCAATAAAGATCATTTTGTATGCTCAATAGATTATTTTTAAAATATAGTAGGCGTTACAAAATGTTAAAATAGTTTTATACTATAAATCCCAGCGATAATAATTACATGATAGATTAGATGATATTAATCATATTGCGATTAATATGGTAAATTGTTTAAATGTCAAGTAAAACGTAAACCGGTGGATCTGTTAGGAATAAAATGTTATGGTAGCTGTTGATTAATTATTATAAATAATATAATCAATAATATAATCAAATGTTATGAAAATACTATTAATATATTATTTAATTACAATTTTGATTAGAATTTGGCAGTGTTTCATAAAAAAAAAAGAACTAAAGATTTATTGACAATCTTAGTCACATCAAAAGTTTTAATTAAATAGGTAGTTTTATGATCGTCAGGTTTAATTAAGTCACATTTATAATAATTTTGTTTAATAAGGCGGCATTACTTGTGCTTTGAAGTTTATTAAATCGATTTTGTTTATGAATATTGTTATTATATGATACTACAATTGTAACGATTATGTAAATAACCCTAATAAACTACAAATATTCCTAATAGCCTTAATATATATATATATATATATATATATATATATATATATATATATATATATATATATTATATATATATATATATATATATATATATATATATATATATATATATATTAATATATATATATATATATATATATATATATATATATATATATATATATATATATATATATATATATATATATATATATATATATATATATATATATATATATATTAATATATATATATATATATATATATATTATATATATATATATATATATATATATATATATATATATATATTATATATAAATATTATATTAAAATATATAAAGTCAATTAAAACTCAGCGATTAAAATATAATATGATTAAATAGTAATGACTTAAAATTGATCAAATAATTGAAGATGCTTTTTAAGAAGATGTACTATCTTGTGTAGTAGTCACTGCAAATACTAACACTCTTAGATTTACTCATGGGTGTCGTAAAATTTAATAGAGTAGTTGTACATCAACCTATTTGCATCCTCTTGTCATGGGGTTAACGATTGCGTTACTAAGAAAGGTTGATGTAAATCTGCCTAACATTAATCTATTGTACTTAGAAGGACAAAATTTTAACTTTAGAATTATACTTCTGTATTAAGAAGTATAAACGAAACTTTTATTTTGTCAGTCATACTTTTTGTCTCAAGGTGAAGATAGTTCATTACGTTTCTCTATAATTTTTAGAGAGTGGATATATCGCTGCTTATTAGGCATAGTCCATTCTTGATACTACTCGACATTAAGGGCAAAAATATCCAATAAAATATTAATGACGGCATCATCATCGAAATTCACATTTTATTTCCATTCGGCCCATACTGAAAATTTTAATCAAATATTTTTTATATGAAATGATAATGTTAATTAATGAATAATTTACAATTGTCTTATTAAAAAATTAAAAAATATTTATAACTTAACATTTTAGCGGCTTTATGGTTATACGATATTGTGAAGACACCCGTGAATATCTGTACTCAATCTAATATACGGTTGATATTTACTCGACGATATGTACTGCGAGGAGACGGTGTCATATAGATTATCGGGGTTAAGGCTAGCCATATAACACGATCCCCGTGGATATTGCAAAAGGTTACAAAGTATTTATTAAAAATATATAGATATAAGGAAGGTCATTCGTAATGTATGTACTTGTATTTAATTGTTTTCGAGTGAACATTTAATAGGAATGCCAAGGCAGATTTACTTCGAATGCTCAAGTACTGGCACTTAATGCCAGTTTTAGAACTAACCTGGAATCAGTCCACCGTCTAGGCCTCTGTGCTTTTGTTTATTCTTTTTTTCTCAGGGCATTGACGTAGCCCGAATAGAACACACTGAGTGGGCCAAGTAAATTCAAGAAATCGATCGCAGTGTCACAGTCAATTAGTGATGAGATTATAATAACCTACCTAATATAAACCTACGCTAGATTATGGGCCGCGGGATCGGCGACGAATTTCAAGGCATCAATACTAGTGGTCGGTCTAATAGCGCTGGGGAATAAACACAGTGAAAAAAATGGTTGGGGCAGATTATGGAGCAGATATGATCAGAATGAGTTCAGATCATAGTCTGTCCGGGAATAACGATATAATGACTTAAAGAGGCTAGCAGGATAAGATAGAGTCAGTGGCCCCAGAAAGATAATTTGAAAATTACTTTTGTAGTAACATTGGCGGGTACAAAGTTACTGTTGGCACAATTTAGTTTCTTATTTCGATACGTTCTGGAGATATTTAATAAAATAGACACTTAACGGGGTATTTTTTAAAACTTTTTCTTTCAAACAGTATTACAGCTGAATGAAACAAAAACTATTCATTAGAAGAAACATTAGTCTACATTTTATATCTTTTTTTTTGTGTTTTACATATCGTATTTACTAATAAAAAAAATAAAAAGTGGCCATTGACCCTACTTTATCCTGCTAGACCCTTTTATAAAAATTATAACACCCCATCCAATGATATAACTCCGCTCTGTAGTTAGTTTCTTATATCCATACCTAACTTTATATCCTTAATTAATTTTAAATACTATGTTCACACAAAGCAATTTAACATTTTCTTTAGTGCTAAGTATATTATAATATCATGAGTAATATTGATAGACCTAGGTACTTAATCTTTGTCTATAAAACAACTTCTTAATTTTAAATAAATGAAATGTAATCATAAAACTAAAAAAAATATATAATTCTCAATGAGTGATTCTTATGCATAATATTAACTACTACTGCCATTTAGATTTAAATATTTTTTGTAAACGTTTAGAATTAAAGGTTTAATCAGTTTATCCTGTATTGATATCAAATAAATAATACTCGGAATTAAAAATCAATAACACATTCCGGCCTTTTTTTATGCAGACTGCAGAAAGGCAGCGTCCCACAACCCCACCCCATAACCCAACGTACTCCCTCTCCATCGCCATTGAGGTGGCTACTGGTACCGTTTCCTTGACATCCGTAGCCAGCCCGGCGGGTTACTCTTTCGGATACCATCTCCGTCGACGCCCCTGCCTGCTGTCGTATCGTCTCCCTCACTCAGTCAGCCTCTCTACGTGTGACTACTCCCCCGTCCAGTCACCCAGGCCTTTACTAGGTCGGCATCAGGCGCAAGTACTCGAATACAGTTTGCTCTATTATAACAACACATTTTGCTCTACCATATATGTAGTCATTTAAAATGTATTTTTATTTATAAATACAGAAGTGTGTTTGAGTCACGGATATTTTATTCTGCAGAACCGTTAAATATCTCGATTTGTAATGTATATATTACTTGAACTTGAGCTTTAAGTTATGAAGGTTGTCACGCTTCATAGATGAATAGCTTCATATACTTGATATCATTTATGACAGAATGGTCAAGTGCATTTTATAAGATATATACCGATTGCACATAAGGTGCACTAGTTAAGATACCGAAGTACTGTGACAAATGTCGTGGATTCCACTCTCACACATAATAATACTTTGTGTGATCCTCAAATTGTTGACAAGTCTGGGTGTGATTGTATCCGTAAATATATAGTCCCGAATACTTAATATATTTTTTTAAATTAAACCGTTACTAAATAAAATTTGTATTAAGCACAATTACTAATAATCATGCTAATATTAGCTTTTTGATTATCAGGAATAATGATGACATTTACCAAATTTCTCTAATGCTAGCTGCATTTTCTCATTGTTTTAATAGCATAACTATACAACGTATGAAGTCTTAAAAATGCATTTTATCACAGGTAATGGATAAAAGCGTCGGACCGGCCACTGACGTCAAGTCACTCTGCTCCGGTGGTCGGTCCAACGACGAAAGCAAGGGTAGGTTACGGGTGTGCGTACTTACGCTCCTCTGTCGCCCCCGGACGGAGTGCTGCGAGGAGTGCACCGATCGTAGCCCACCCAAAAAAAAATGGAATGATACAATTCATTTTCAAGACATTTCATAAATGCTTTTATGGATGTTTTTCGCAGATTATTTTTTCATTTTTTAGGATTTTCGCGAGCCATTCATAATACAAGCTCGTTGTTTGGGAATATACAACTGTTAGCAGGAAGGAGCTATGGATTAAAGTATCGTGTGGTAGAAAGATCTGGAAGTACTAATTCATTTTTCATTTATGTTGATTCAAAATTAAATGCATTGTCTATTCATAGTCATATTAGTGAAGGTTAGTACTTAACTAGTCAAGTATATCTCTAGATAACAATGATTTTCATAACATAGTCGTTATTCATAAACTATTCTTAGCAACATCTAATGACTTGTAGATATTGTGTGGTATACATATATCGGCACACTTAATGTTTTGTAACTATATTGAGTTGTGGGAACATGTGATAGAATTTGTGAGTTATCTCGAAATACATTGTACTCCTGCAAAAACAAAAGGTCTGCCTAATTAACAACTCGCACGCCTCCATAAATATACTGATACGCATTTTGTAAAATCTTTCATTCATAATTATTTACAATTAATTGTATTTTGCTGAATTTGATTTTATATTATGTTCTGCTATAATCTCTCTCATCTTTATTCTCAAAGGGCTAATAATAGATACAAAACACTTATATATATCTGTATCTTACTAAATACAATGTCATCAATGTGAAAATTTGTGAAGATTTTTGGATCTTTGTTATTCGATCACGCGTAAAAACAGAAACGTTGAACAGATTTTGATGGAAATCGGTACATAGATAGATCAATCTGGAATTTAATCAAAAATCTGGATTACCACATAGAGTACTTTTTATCTCAGTAATATTTTCCCTTTGGATAATAGATCAACTTTGAGAAAGATTCTTCTCACGCGAACAAAGCCGCGGGCAGAAGCTAGTTAAATAAAATAAGTCTCAATAAAATAAGTCTCATTTAAAATGAGAAGAAGCTATCGACGAATACCAAACGTAGTTCTTAATTTTGCATTTGTTAGTTGAAAATTTATTTCTTTCTGTACAATATTGTCAAGATTTAAACTTAATATAATTTTAACCGACTACCGATTCGAACCCCAGAGTTAATGTTAGATAGGCTATGATTATACGATATAATTAACATTGTAACATTAAGTACAACCATTGAGTACTTGGAATGTATTTCGACAAATCGTAGGCTCGCAGCTGAAGAGAGAAGATAGAGCCGAAGAGAAACTTCGTGCCTAACTTTTAATATATAAGGGTAACGATTACAACCCGTTGTGGGAAAAGCTATATCCAACAGTGAGCATTGGGAGGCTAATGGATGGACAGATGGAAAACAATTAACTAAGAATGAATCAATTAGATAGGTATGTTTGCAGTTTCGTTTTCGTGTTTTATCTATGACGGCTGTTTAAAATTTTCTTCACTACCGTTCGAAAATAGTACATATTTTTACGATAAAACGTCTACTTTTCTATGATTCTAGTAACATGGAAGAAAAATTTCATGATGTTCTGTTAAGTTATTAAGGTGTAAAAGTGTAACAAACAAACTCACATTGGCTTTAATACTTTTAGGATTTGATCATACTGTCTTTGTTGGAAAGTGGACCTAAAATAGGTGATTCCATTTTAATATAATTAGCGATAAATTTTGTTAAATTTAGAAGGAAGATATTATAGGAAACGTTTCATATCAATTTGAATTTGCATTGTTTTTTTTTGTTTATGGTGGCAAACAAGCAAGCAGCACACCAGATGGCAAGTGTTACTGCCGCCCATGGATCATTGTAATACCAGGGGTATAGCTATGCCGCTACTTACCAATACAAATCCCAAACCCACCCATTATTAGAAAATGCATAGTAATTACATGTAATGGTTGCTTTTTTAAATTGTTTTTAGTATGAAAAATCGTATTTACAGTTAGGATTAATAAGCAAATTTATGATTCATACTCTAAAATTATGAGTATTAAATATAAAACAAGACATGGTTGACAAACGCGTCGTGAAAGATAAGTAGGAATATAATATAAATTTGTCTCATTTTCATGTGAACTTACAAAAATGTAGCAAGAACAATAATTCACACAAAGAGCTGTGCTTAATAAATTTTTATGCAGTCATAATAAAGATATCAACTTGATAGAAATCCTTATGGCCTTGTCAGAACTGACTGTTTATTTTAATATAAATGCCTTTTTATTTTTGTTAATATAAATATTTATTATATATGAAATAAAACTACTGTTACCTCTGGTTGATGGTGTAAAACTATAAAGAGTCAGCACTCTTTTCTTTATCGTTAAAATCGTTTAAAGAATGATGGGGAAAATAATTACTGCGAAAAATTAACGTATGATCTTGCAATTACGCCATTATCCTCCCTATAGGAAGTTTATATCCAGCAATGACAATGTCCATGATTAATTTATAGATGATAAACTAATTTTGTGTATGTTTATGATCGTATTAATGTTTATTTTATATATTCATCATCAATTTTTTTGAAGTTATACTTCTTTTGGCGCGTTAGGAAAAATGATAAGAGTAAATTTTTACGATGCGCGCGCACACCGTCATGAAAAACCGACACCCTGAAGTTAGCTATAGTCAACATTTTAGTTTATAACTAGATAATGCGTTATACTAAAACTTTCAATGTATTAAATATCTTTTTTCTATTGTTAGTGCCGTCTTTTTCTACAAACGTAGTATAAAGCGAAAGATAAAACTTTTGAAAAGATTTTTCTCTTGTTACGTCAAAGAAGTATAACTACTAATGCGGGTACATAAGTACACATACACATTTTTTTTCTTTGTTCATTAACTATTGAACTTTGATATATAGTTTGATGAATATACTGTATAGTCGTTTGCGATAAATATATATCAGAATGATATAATTACGTTCTATAAAATCCATGAAATTCATTTAATTTCGTATATGTATATCGAACAATATATGTTCGCTTAAAAAGTATATATATTTAATATATTAAAATAATGCTAAATTTATAGTAAATACATTTGTTTAGATTTGCTTCCCTTACCATGTGTGTTTTATGAAATTATTAATAGTTATCAGTAGATATGTTAAGGACAAAATTAAAATCGAAATTCTATACAACACCGTTTTGTAGACTAATTTCATTGCCATGAAGAATGCTTGCAACCAACTGTTTCCACAGTACGATATACGGTGAAGAATATATACGAAGTTGTAAGAAATAAGTGATACCTGGCTTTCAGGTATAATAATTGTTGCATTGTGTGGTGAGATTAATTTCAATGTAAAAAATAAAGAAGATGGTGGTATCAAAAATTGGCATACTTATATAAATTCTAAATATATCAAATACTTATTTATTATTTAAGGGTTTGTTATTTATAGTTTAAAGTAAATTTGATTTGAGTGTAGTAAATAGTTGTTTTATGTGAAATCGTCCATAATACTTTCCTCTTTTAATAAAGTACATTAAGTGAGATTATACGTTATATTGATATTTATTATTTATATGATAGTTTATAGTTAAGATTAAAACACAAACTGAAATATTTAATTACCATATTAATTAAAACATATATTTCATTCGAATTAGTGATCAATTTGTCATTTATATAATTTAAAAGTCAAATTTTTTAATTGTTAAAATTTGCATGTTAATCTATAGGAGGAATAAATAATCTGATATATTTATTTAATTTAATTACTGTATATCTACTGCTACCCTATATTCCTTCCTATGCCGCTGTGACTATAGCTTCAGAATACAATTGTAGCTAGCCCTTAATTAGCCCTTACTCTCTCTTAGGAAATGTATAATATCTTACTACGATTACCAACACACCTGCTAAGTGTGATGGTTATGTCACTATCCCGTTATATAAAAGACGATCTATGATGATGACCTACATCTGGTAGTGGATGGCAAAAGTCTAAAAGATAACTATGATGTCTTCTAGTTATTCTCGACTACTATATATTCCATTGCTAGTTACTAACTTTAGTAGATGAACCTTTTGGTTATCATACCACGTTGACCAGATCGATTGGCATTAGGATTTATTTAGAAAATCATTCTTTTAAGAGACGAAATCGAATTTTCGTGTGGTGACTGAGTAAGAATACAATTCACCACCCCCTATCTTACACGTGGGTGATCGTACAAAACGACTAAGGGATATAAAACGCATATAACATCTATGCGAGAGAAGGAAACCTCGAAACAAAACCCTATAGCAAGATATCTGACCAGCGTGGTATAGTAGGTCAATTACCCTCCCATTATGGAGGAGGCTTAAGCCCAGCAGTGGTACATATGTGAGCTGAAATGATGAGTTGGTGATGAAGAGACAAAATCTGTTGACATTACTTATTCATCTCTTACGATACCCGCAGAAAGAAACAAAGTGTAGAAACATTGTATCTTCAAATATCGCTACATAGAGATATCATGTATCATAATAATAATAAATATTTGTTTTAATAAGTAATTGATTTTTTGCACCATTAAACCACTGTAAAAATAATTGTATGCTCTTAGAATAAAAACTCATAGAAGAATAGTACTTTAAGTGTTTAAAAAAGTAAAGCCAAAAATCCTGTTAGTGTGCAAGCGATTACACGAGTATACACGCACACTACTATAAAATGAAACACCTAGTACACTACGGAACGGGCGCGCGTAGGGTGACAGTTCTGACACCAATTTAGTGGCGTCAAATTTTGTGGAATTGGTTCTATGTGTTACTTATTCTAAGGGCTACTATTCTCTTTAATATCACTTAAAGGAGTTTATTGGCAAGGTTGCTCGGTGGATTTATTTAATACGCGACCCAATAAATTGCTTACATGCAGAGGAAAAGAAAGCATTATTCTATGTAGTAACGACGTAAAAATATACCTCACCAAAAAAAAAACAACAAAGCTTTGTTGCCCACATGTGGCGTAACATACGGCTAATATATTGTAATAGCGCATACAACATTTATATAAGCTAAGGAAAACTAAAAATAAAACTCTTCTTCTTGAGTGACAAGCATGGTATACAGGTCAATTTGCCACCCATTATGAGCCTAGCAGTAAGATGTATATGAGCTGTAATGATGATGAATCAAGATCAGATAGTTTTAATTCATAGTTTTTAGTAATAATTTATTAAATGTAAAGTTCATAAATGAATTTTAATTTAATTCAATAAAAAATAATTGAACACAAAAACAAATATAGTACGTAATACAATAAAATAAGAAAAACATAACGATCATATAAAATGAAGTTTTTAGTATACAGACTAGTCAAGTTAAATCAACTAATTTGAAAATAACTTACTAAGCTTAAGGGAAACCTTAGGTTAGTAGATATGCAGAATTAGTTATAATAAATAAATAAGTTTGATTTCTTTAAGCGAGAGTTGGGTATGCAGAAAAGAGTATGAAAGTAAAATTAATGCGGTCGAAATGAGATCTCTGCGGAAAATCTGTGGAGTTAGGCTGACCGACCGCATTCGTAACGACGACGTAAGAGAGCGAGTAGGTATGAAAGAGAGTATTGGTGTAAAGATGCGAAAGAGAATGCTCCGATGGTTCGGACATGTGGAAAGAATGCCGAACGAACGTCTGGTTAAGAAGATATACAATGCGAAAGTGGAAGGATGTAGGTACCGAGGGAGACCGAGAGTAACCTACCTAGACCAGATCGGTCATGTACTGAAGGAAGGTGGAGTCAAGAGTCTACGAAACCGGCGAGCGTGTATGAAGAGAATTATGAATGTTGAGGAAGCGAGTGAAGTATGCAGAGATAGAGTTCTCTGGCACTCTGTTCTCTCTGCCTACCCTGCAAGGGATATGGCGTGATGATATGTATGTATGTATTTCTTTATGTAATCCTACAAGTTCTATCATATACGTGAAAAGTTCAAAAATTACATATAAAATATGTTACACCACATTTTCAAACCACAGCCTACCACACCTTCAAAGATATAGGGCTTCTTCTTTTTAATTTTTGTTTCCACTGACCTAAATTAGAGGAGCTGATCATTTCATATTTAGAGAAAACTTAGCAGAAAATTATTTATAACTTAGTTTGAATTCCATTCATTTATTTGACTATTTATTTGTTAGGTTATTTAGAAACGCTTACTTTACAGACGGTGTGAAGGATTTTGAGGAGATGTGTAATCTATCTTATAATGTGACGTAAGCCTTTCTGTCCACTGAACTTTGAAAATTGCAGATTAATGGTTGCACAAAGTATGCAGGATATATATAATGCATACTTTGTGCAACAAGGACCGTAGATTAATTATTCAAATTAGAGAAATCTAAACTTAAGCCAATATAACTTTTCTGTTATATTCGGTTGTTACATTGTCTCATATTATTACGCAGATTGTCAAAAAGAATTTTAATAAAAACAAAATAACTATTTTATAATTAGTTCCTTATCCATTAATTTTTCAATGAGATACCTTGAAGCCTATAGGAAGATTATATCAATAAATTTTACTAAAACTATATAAGATATTTTATGCAATGACGTATTAATATTTAAAGCAACACATATATAACATTTCCTAAAACTTTTACAATAAAAAAAATAATATTAACATATTATACAAATGATTCTTTATTTTAGAGGACACAATAAACATAGATGATGTATTTAATGGCATTATGTTTACAAATATAATGAGATATGTAACCTCATTCTCATGGCCGTTACAGGGCAAGAATAAATTATGGAATTATTGTTATTTATAAATAACATTTAATCATAAATATATATGTACTTTATCTACTTTGCCCTTCTTCGACTAAATGCTAACATAACTAGAAGTCTTATATTAGAAGGTCAGGAGTTCATGCCCCATCACTATAATTTGTGCAAACGTATAGCTAAGTCCATTTAAGGATGACCTAAATTATTTGTTTGTAGGAATTAAAATTATGCAAAGTATTATTAGCATTAAAATTATATTATTCTTTCCGTATTATAAAAAGAAATAACTACCATGTATTAATAGCAATTTAATATTCTTTTAATATAATACTATTTGATGTTTACGCGAGTATAACCATTTGCGAAAAAAAAAAACTATTAAAAACGTCTGTAATAACGATGACTTGTTGGATATGAGAGAATCATTCCATGGATGACGATGTTGCGGTCGTGTTTGATATTTATTTGTTTTTGGAATTAAAAATTATATGTAAAAATAGTTTTTTATTTTTAAATCTCCTAATTAACTCGTAATTTACTCTGCGAATATAATGGTACTTTGCGTATATAATGGAAATTTATTTATTCTATAACATTTATAACTAAAAGTTATTCAATCTTGTATGTAATATTAGCTGCAAGTTTAATTTTCCTGTCAGCCTATTAACATCTCACTGTCATTCCTGGAATCCCCAGATTATATGACACTAAAAGAGAGAGATTGGTTTATATACATACATAACATATTACACTAATTAGAGAATTTGCATAGGATTTTATATTAAGTTTTTCTTCTCTTGCAGTCATATTGTATGTAAAGGATATATATATATATACTTTAGAGCACTTTAGTAGTAATATGGATAAATTTTATGATACTCAAAGGGAAGATTTTAAGATTATAAACTTTATTTTATATGTAATATTTAATAATATCTGCTTTAATTGGATATAATATTTATATATTTCTATAACGTATGTTTTCAAAGATATCTACCAAAAATAGAAATATATAGCACTGAGAGCCATATATTTCTACGCTAAATCCAAGAAATTACTTCTTGGATTTAGCGTAGAAATAGATAAATAGTCATTATGGATGGTCTTTTGAATTGCGTAGGCTATTATAATTACATATAAAAATATGTTCTATTGAAAATAAACCTTATATACTTTAATAAAAAATATCAGAAACAGAAAATATCTAAAATCATAAAGCGCACAATAGATGACTTAATAATATTATTATAAACACACAAATTCAAATTTATTTATCATTTCATAGAAATTAATATAACTTTATGTTTGTCACGGTTTTATTTTTTATATATGTTATTTTAACCTTTTATAAAATTAAAAAAACCCTTTGAAATTAATTTACCGCAATATATATTAAAGACCATAAGAATTTGACCGAAGAATTTTACCTCATCAAGTGGGATATTTATCACAAATTATTATGATGGCAACCTAACATTAAGTGGTTATTATTATAACTTTGTACTCATTAGAACTTATAATAAAAATATTTTATACATCAGGGAAAAAGAATACCTACTTTAAGTTTAAATATAAAATATTGAAAATAAATCCCTTATTTATGCATCCCGTAATTTAGAAAATCTAAATAGGGATAATCAGGAATGCTCATCAATATTAGCTTACAGACATTACCTTAGTCAAATCATTAAGCAAAGAACTAATCTTTCTTGTGTAATAATTAAAATCCCTACATGAATAGTTAAAAATATATTAACTTACCATATTTATAATACAAATTTGATACTTTTAGATTGAAACGTTCAAATATCCTCTGTGGTAGTTGCGTCTGCGTGTACGCCTGATTGTACTTAGTTGTCTAATCATCTGTCCCTTTTATAGAGACATGAGTTTGTCTAGCCATTGCATACAGTCACAACTGGGGGAGCCTACACTAACAGAAAATTACAGAGCTGTACTTAGACTTTTACCATTAAAGCTATTATTATAATTTGAACATTATTACACATTTACGAATACTGTGTAATAAAACGAGTTGCTGTAAAATTAAATGAATTAATTGAATTTAATTGACTTTTTTAAACATTCATTAAGATTTTCCTAGGTTTTATTTAATAAAATTAAATACCTATAAAATACAGTAGTATAATATAGAGCATTTGATAGGAATATTTTTTCTTAGAACTTGAATTTAAAATTGGAAGAGCGAATCGTTACAACTGTAACTAAATCTCACGCATATTTTATTATTGTATAAATGCATTGTATAAAATTAAAAAAAATCTAAGCATTTTATATAATCATTGTCAAGATCATGTAATTCGGATGAATGAATCATATGTTAATCCGCTTAAACTTAAATGCATTTTATAATATTTAAATTAAGTGAAACGTCATAATAAAAAAAAAACTTTAACTAAAAAAAATTTGAACTGGAATTATTTGATAAAGAAGTTCACGACATTTTTATTAGTAGTTTATTATTTATACATATATGACATGAGTACATTAAATTGTTATTTAATGATTACATTAATTATATAGTTTATTCTTTAAACAAGTCATAAATTTCTCATGAATGTTAGTTTTATTTTATAATATTATTTTAATGTCTTCTTTATTTCAAATTAAAATATTGAGGCATTGAGAGTTCTATTTTATAGATAGTTATGACTATAGCAGTGCAATAAATATAAGAAAAAATGTGGATTACATCTTCATTTATTAATTGTAATATATTTAAATATTTATTTTTTGAATACGCCACCACAACCAATCAACCTTGTTTATTTTCACTTCAGTTTAGTAACTTTGTTTCCAGATACCAAATACTAATTTATAGATAGAAAAAGCTAAGCTAATATCTGACAAGCTAAACTACGGCTCCTAGCCAGGAATTTTTATATTGCAGTGGTCTGATTATAGTTGTGCTGTGTAAAATACAGGACCCTCTTCTTTATTACCCGATCTAGGTAGCCCATCGTGAGATATATGGGTAAACAATAAGAAGACTGTGATTTTATTTTTATTTATTTAGCGATGTATATTCATTTATGCAATCAAGTCATAACACTGCGTCAATAAGTATTAATTTATTCTTTAACGTAAACCTAAAAGTGAAGTAAAAGTTGGGTATCGCAAAAGAAGATAGTGAATGAATCAATTTTATCGTACAACCTCTTAAAATTATATTTCATTAATTTGAATTTCTTCTTTGGAAATCGATTATTATTAGATTAAGCTATCATTGCACCACCCCTATCTTACCTGTGGGTGATCGTAAGAGACGACTAAGGGATATAAAATGCATGTAACGTTTATGCAAGAGAAGGGAAACTTGAAACAAACCCTATACCAACACGTCTGACCAGCGCGGTATAGTATAACCTACTATACCGCGCTACTACTATTTCCCTCCCATTACGGAGGAGGCCGAGCCCAACAGTGGGACATTTATGGGCTGTGATGATAATGATGATGATAAGGTATAACCATTTATTTCTTTTTGTTATTTTTTATATTTTAATTTTTATAAAAAAAAAAAATATTTTAATGAGCAGTTTTAAATTTAATTTGCACATAGTTTAAAAGACGTGTACATAGTCCGTCCCTTTGCTGTAACATTATCTCGTTCAATGTACAATACAATAACTATCAAGAGTCTCGTAAAACGGCGGCCAACCCAACACTTAAATGGTACACACGCTTTATGTCATATGCATTGCAAATTACACTGTGAAGATGCCACTGTGCTTGACATTTTAGAAATTTTATTTTAAGTCAACCTTATTGACAGCTAACATATGTGACTCCTTAATTATTCAATTAGTAGCATAATACAACCCGGTATTTAGATTTCGAAACAGTCCGAATGTATCTTTCGATTGCTGTTTCTGTTATATTTTCATATAATATATGTTGATCTAAACTTTTATTGTACATTTTATAGATATTTTATTACAAATTTTGTAATGCTTTGCTTTATTTGAACTAGTTTTTTACATGATTAGATGTGTCAATGATAATTCATCTATCATTATATATTATCAAACAAGTTTTTAGAATTTTTATTTTTCTATTAGCCAATTAAATTAAAATAAAATCATCAATTAGGTTAATGTTATACATAAGCTTTTGTTTTTGGTCACATATCTTCATAGCTACTGTTTCAAACTATATAAATGTGGAAACACGGATACAGATTTTTAATGGATACCCATTATTCTTTCGATTTCGATATTATTATCAACACCATTCTATATCATGTTATATAATGGGCTCGTCTTCCCACTGTTGATTTACCTCAAATATTTCATGATTAATATCGTTCAAAATTATTTCGGCTTCTTTAAAATAACAAAATATCTTGGTTTCCTCCACCAGTAAATTATGCTTGGGAAATGCAATACATTGTTGGAAATATAAAAAAATGGACGATGAAAATATTTTGATGATGAATTCAATGAAAAAACAAACATCTGGCCAAATTATCAGTTTCTATATCTTTTAAACGGTTGCGTGATGGATAACAAAATTGTACAGAAATGAAGCCTATTGATTTTAAAGAAATGCGATCTCTTCGGAAAATCTGTGGAGTTAGGCTGACCGACCGCATTCGTAACGACGACGTAAGAGAGCGAGTAGGTATGAAAGAGAGTATTGGTGTAAAGATGCGAAAGGGAATGCTCCGATGGTTCGGACATATGGAAAGAATGCCGAACGAACGTCTGGTTAAGAAGATATACAATGCGAAAGTGGAAGGATGTAGGTACCGAGGGAGACCGAGAGTAACCTACCTAGACCAGATCGGTCAGGTACTGAAGGAAGGTGGAGTCAAGAGTCTCCGAAACCGGCGAGCGTGTATGAAGAGAATTATGAATGTTGAGGAAGCGAGTGAAGTATGCAGAGATAGAGTTCTCTGGCACTCTGTTCTCTCTGCCTACCCTGCAAGGGATATAGCGTGATGATATGTATGTATGATTTATGAACTGATGTCATCATAGACGTCAGTTGTGTGTGGTCAATACAGACTCACAGACAAACAGATGGCGATACAATATATTTTGTACGATCAATGAATGAATCTGGGTCCTCTATGAGTCTATTGATGTTATGTTTTAAAACTGGTAGGACCACGCTGTTGATGGTTCTCTATCTACAGCCGCGGGCCAGTCCATCTGGGGTAGTACTACACTCTCGCAGAAGATCGACGTCTGAGTAATGGCAATGTGCTATTGCGGTTCGTTCGGTGAGCGAAAGAGCCGAAAGTCCAACTGGGTGGTTTTGGGGTTTGTATTGGTAGGCAGCGGCTTAGCTATACCCTATGTATTGCGAAGGTCCCTGGGCGGTAGTTACACTTACCATCAGGTGTAAAATAGAAGCCTATATTTATGTTAATGGTGTAATAGATGGATGTATGCGGACTTTATTAATACAAAATTTGTGTATTATTAAAAACTGTGTAATAATAATAAGTATCAATTTATAACCAACATTCCAGACTTCGTGCTTATTGAGAATTCTTCATAAGGTAGACGAATTAATAAAAAAAATTGATCAAGTATCGAACTTGCGATCTCATGCTCGATAGTTAAGTGTAGCTTATGCCACTTGACCGTCACTAAAGGTTGGCAAATTAGCACTGTGGAATACGTTGGCAAATTAACACTGAAGTTGCTGTGCAATTTAAGATCTGAAAAAGCATATAATTATTTTGTTAGTATATACAAGTAAATAAACTTGTACCATTCATTTGTATATAATTATAATTTTGTAGATTTTCATTTTAACATCTACAATTGCGTAAATTTTATTTTAACGGAGCATCGGACTAAATTGAGACAATAACACTATTATAGTATTGTTTTTGTATACAAAAGCTAATTACTGTAAGCGTGTACGTGAATTCCAGACAAAGTTAACCTTACTGCTATACTAGATGAGCGATTAGAAGAATTATTTGTGTGGGACAATTTCGCACACTATATTTTGTCGCTACTAATATTACAAAGTACAGCAATTGCATTAGTGTGCACGAAATTCTAAAGTAATAGACCTTCATCAGAGTTACTTACTGTGAGATTAAGCCGATTTTTTTTTCATCTTGATGCGAAGCAATTATCGTCTCGTTTATGTATGAATTTAAAACTTTCAGAGGTACCTTTTTATTTGATTGATAAAATAGTTATTAATTAATTCATATAAAATTCGGCTACTGCCTCTTACTATATTCATATCTTAAATAAACTATTCTATATGTCATCATCATCTCAGCTCATATGCATTCTACTGCCAGGCTCGACTCTCCTGCTATGGGGGGCAATTCACCTACTAAGCCATGCTGATGAGATAGGTTGGTATAGGCATATCGCTTAGTTGTCTTTCACTATTACCACGGGTAAGATGAATAGTGGTGAATCGTATCCTTATTCCGTCACCACACAAAATTAATTTACGAGTATACGTTTCTCTATCTCAACGTTTTTCTTTCTCTTTCTCAACGTTTTTCTCAACGTTTTTCTTTTTTCAATTTACTTATTGTTGTGAGATTTTTATAATTATTTTAATATGAGTATTTAAGTCACATTTTTATATAATACTAAAACAAGTCTCCATACCTTTACTAATTCATATCATATCGAGGTTGACTCCCTAGTATAATTAGTTGAAATAAAATATAATCTTTTTACGTGTAGACTGCCTGTTGTGATAAGACCACATGTATTTGAGATTCATATCAAATCAAATCAAATCAAATCATTTATTTTGCATAAGCCCCATAGGGGCACTTACATATTGTCAATTTTACATTGTTTTTTTTTTAATTAAATTTAATTAATCTACCACCGGATCAGAAAGCAGCCACATACTGAGAAGATCCGGCAAGAAACTCAGTGGGCTCGTCATTTTTTTTTATTATATTTTTTCGCAAAAGAGTTTGGTTACATGTTTAATTTATGTTAGCTCCAGTGATATGCCCTTCGAGTAAAGATTCATTTTTAAAATTTTGTATATAATACAAAATTAAACTAAGAATATTTATAAAACAAAAAAGAAAGAAAAATGGCTGGACCAGATCCCACAAGCGGCACCCGATCACGAGTTAACTATTAGAGCAGCCATCACGCCCCTCAACCACATTGGAGGGAAGGGAGAGACCTGCTCCACGTAGCTACCGCAAGCAGAGACCTTTTCAGTGAGCATGACCACACCATAATCTATAAATTTGAAACAGATAGCTTGGATAATTAAATACATAACTCGTTAGGCAAAACACGCTACACTGTACAATTAAGATAATAC
The DNA here is from genome assembly GCA_905163515.2 of Lymantria monacha. Lineage (NCBI taxonomy): Eukaryota > Metazoa > Arthropoda > Insecta > Lepidoptera > Erebidae > Lymantria > Lymantria monacha. Next base: position 17,653,897 of record LR991088.1, read on the forward strand.
AAATAATACAAGAGTAAGTGATAAACATTAAAAGGGCAATTGCTGAGAGAGGAGCTGCTCATAACCATTCCGTATTATCATTTAGATAATCCGAAATGCTGTAATATCCTTTTCTGCACAGTCTGTTTTTGATAGCCTTTTTGAACTTATTCATTGGCATATCTCGGATATCTTTAGGCAGTTTATTGTAAAAGCGTATACATTGCCCCATGAAAGACCTACTAATTTTTTGTAGGCGAGTATGATAGATAACTAGATTATCCTTATTCCTAGTGTTCACACGGTGAATATCACTATATTTATCAAATTCATTAATATTTTTTTTACATATAGTATGTTTTCGAATATGAATTGTGATACAACGGTTAGAATGTTTATTTCCCTAAATTTTTCTCTCAGTGAAGCTCTTGGCCCTAGATTATAAATCGCGCGGACAGCCCGTTTTTGAAGAACAAAGATGTTTTTCAAATCTGCAGAGCAACCCCAAAGCAGAATGCCATAAGACATAAGACTATGGAAGTAGGCGAAATAAACAATTCTAGCCGTTTCAATATCGGTTAACATTCGAATTTTTTTTACCGCATAAGCCGCTGAGCTTAGCCTACTTGACAATTTTTCAATCTGAGGACCCCAATGGAGTTTAGTATCGATGGTAATACCCAAAAACGCCGTGGACTCCACAAGCTCTAGGGCCACACCATTCATTTGAACATTGGTTTCCACTAGTCTCACATTAGGTGTGGTGAATTTAATACATTTGGTTTTCTTTTCATTAAGAACCAAGTTGTTTGTACTGAACCAATGAATAACATTTGACAGAGCGTTGTTCACATCGTCATAATTAATCATTTGTCTTTTAATTTTAAACAATAAGGAGGTATCATCTGCGAACAACACTATGTTTTGGTTATCCCCTACATAATAAGGTAAGTCATTAATATATACAAGGAACAGAAATGGCCCAAGAATGGATCCTTGTGGAACGCCCATTTTTATAACAGAACCAGATGATCGTACACCATTAACATCGACCCTCTGAATTCTGTTGTACAAATATGATGTTAAAAGTTCGAGAGCCTTATTCCTGATCCCATAGTGGTATAATTTCTTGACGAGAATTTCATGGTGTACACAATCAAACGCCTTGGATAAATCGCAAAATATACCTAAAGTATCATGCGATTTCTCCCAGGCTGTAAAGATATTTTTTAATAATTCTACACCCGCATCAGTAGTAGAGCAATTCTTAGTGAAGCCAAATTGCTGTTTGTGAAATATATCATGTCTCTTAAAATGATGTAACATTTGACTCAGCATAAGTCTTTCAAAAACTTTACTAAGTGTGGGTAGTATGGAAATTGGTCGAAAATTATTAAGATCAGACATACTACCCGCTTTGAACAAAGGAATCACTCTACTAATTTTCATGAGATCAGGAAATACGCCTCGAGCAACACAACCATTAAACACAGATGCCAGATGGGGGGCAATAATATCAATTATAGAATTTACTGTCTTTACAGAAAAGCCCCATAAATCAGCTGTCTTCTTAACATTAAGATTTTTAAAAGAGTTTATGATATCATTCCTACTGACACCTGAGAACTCAAAGGATGTGTCGCATTTTACAATACACTGTTTAAAGAGTGACTCGGCTAAAATAGGAGAACACATCAATGATTTAGTTGTCAGTAAAGGAATATTACTGAAATATTTTTCAAATTCGGTTGCCACTTCTTCGTCCGCACATATATTTTTATCATCAATAATTAAATTGAAGTCCTTCTTCCGTACAGTATTTCTACCAGTTTCACTATTAATCACGTTCCAAGTCATTTTAATTACATCACTAGATCGTTTGATTTTATTTCTCAGATAAATTGCTTTAGCAGAGGAACAGGCACGTTTGAATATTTTAGAATATTTTTTTACATATTCTAGGAACACTGGACTATGGTTATAAGACTTTTCGTCATAAAGATCATATAACCTTCGTCTACTCTTGTAGATACCACAAGTTGCCCATTCACTAAAGCCAGCAGGTACTCCAATTGTTACAGTTTTAGGTTTAAATATTTTACTAAATTCATCATCAATTATGTGAAATAGGGATGTATACAATTCATTGGGGTTATCATGAAAAGGCAATAGTGGTACTTTCATACTCAAATTGTGTCTAAAGTGCTCTAAGCGGCTGACATTAATAGGAACAAAGGTAATGCATTCTCGTGGAATCCTATTAGTTCTAGGAAGTACAACAAGTTGTCCGCAGTGATCTGATTCTAATGTGTTTATAATGGATTTACTAATCAGTTTAGCATTTATAAAAATATTATCTATACAAGTTGCACTCCCAGCAGTTATCCTAGTAGGTTCCAGGAAAGCATTATATAAGTTATAAGAATTCATTAAATTTTTAAATTTTTGTGTTATATTATTATTGTCTAATAAATTAATGTTAAAATCCCCGCAAACAGCAACTGTTTTATTTGAGGCCGAGGTTTTGAGTAAGATATCTTCCATTAATTTCTCAAAATCATCATATGGGGAGCATGGGGGTCTATACACGCATACAACTATGAACTGCTCAGACTCAACACAAGCAATTTCAATAACACGTTCAACAGACAATCTTACAATATCTTTTCTTTCCTTAGATTTAATTAATTTATTTAAAATTATTAAAGAGCCACCTCGTATCATATTGGTTCTGTTGAACGAGCTAACAACCTGGTGATTGGGAAAATTGAACATTAATTGGTTGCCTTTAAGCCAGTGTTCAGTAATGCAGAGAAAATCTATATGGCAACCATTCAAAAATAATTCAATCTCCAAATCTTTACCTAACATACCTTGAATATTTTGATGTACCAGACTAATTGACTTATATGTATTGTTATGGCTATTTTTAAAGCAAGAGGAATTCTCTATTGTCTTATTGAGTAATTTAAATGAATGTCATTATTTCCACAATTGGAAATGTTACAATTTAAATTAGTGATGTCAATATTATTTTGCTCAATAAAAGCAACATTTTTAGCCAAATTCTTGGCTGATGTAAAAAAAAAATAAGATAGCGAATCAGCTATCAAATTCTTAAAATATTTTGAAAGATAACAACTATCTTTTGTCATAAAAAAATTCTTATTAACATAACTGTTAATGTCAATAACATGCATTTTATTTTCTAAAATATAATTTGTTTTTGTTTTACTATTATGTAATGTCAAATTTAAATTATAGATGGATTCATTTTCCATCTGTGTCAAACATGTCCTGTAAGGAAATGTGAACATAACAATTTTGTCTACATTTAATAAATTACTAAGTTTACAGTTATATTGTAATAATTGTTTCTTGCTCACATTTACTTTATTTCCTACAAGTATTAATAATGTACTACCAGGACTAAACTTATAATTAAATATTTTTTGCATTATATCATGGTAAGACAACCCCGGCGAACAGTTATTAACAATTGAATGTCCTTTATGTGATAAAAGAACACCCATATTTTTACCAATTTCATCACTAAACATGACAGTTGTGCTTTTAACACCTATATTTTGCAATTTATTTAAAGGTATGTGTGTAGTGGCTGTCCGCAGGGAACCGTTAGTGAAAGATGAAGTATCAGAGCTTACAATAGTTTGCTCAGTTAGTTGCTCAGACATATGTATATGAGAGGAATGTTCTAAAGATTTACAATTACTTACATACATTAGATATAAGACATAAAATTTGTGATGACATGGGTTTCTAACATTTGGGGATAATGGCTTTATATACTCTCGTAGGTACAAATTTTAAATAGCATTCATTTTCTGGGCCCACGACGGATGTTAAAGAATTGGTACCAGCGGTCGGCCCAATGGCGATAGGGAGAAAACGTGGTGGATGATGGAGCCTTACGCTACTCTTCTGTTGCAGCAGACTGAACAGAGGAGATGTATTGAGACCATAACCTGCCACAAAGAAACGCCACGAATTTAAAACATTTACGAGGATAAAATTTTTAAGACTAACAAATGTAGGAGTTTCCTTTTTTTATTGGGATAAGAGTAGAAGAATGATGATGATGATGAAATGTAGGGGTTTCCTTTCAATATTTTCCTGCATTAGGAAATCCATTAAAATGTATGCTATATATAAATCAATAAATCTGTAAAAAAAATGATAATTAAAATTGTTATTTTTAAGTATTGATATATTAACTTTAATAATTAAACAAAATATCAGATTATTATAGTAATCATGTAGGTATTATGTATATTGTAGTTCTATATTATTATTTATTTTTTTAATAGTAAAATGAATAATATTTTTATTATATTCATTAGAACTTCCGTGTGGTGAAAGAGTAAGAATACAATTCACCACCCCCTATTTTACCTATGGGTGATCGTACGAGACGACTAAGGGATATAAAACGCATAGAATATCTATGCGAGAGAAAGAAAACTCGAAACAAAAACTCTATACCAACACGTCTGACCAGCGTGGTATAGTAGGTCAATTACCCTCCCATTATGGAGGAGGCTCGAGCCCAACAGTGGCGCATATGAGATGAGATGATTCATTAGAGAGTTTTTAACAAATTTATATTTAAAGATCATAGGTACAACATACTCGTATTTTATAAAGTTTAGTAATGAAATCTTGTAAAATTTACTCAATAACTACAATTTAGTAAAAAGTGTTCAAAGAAAAATTGATTAGTTAGATTAGTTGAGTTATCTATGGGAAAATGCTTTAGTAATCATCGTTATTTCTTATTGGACAGTGTTACTAATAAATCATTGCAAAAACAGCAACAATGGTTTGTATGTAATAAAATTGTACTATGAGGCTAATAATGTACTTTACATACTTTAATATCATTAAATGAGCAACTAATATATCCTTACTTCCTTACTAATATTATAAATGCGAAAATAACTCTGTCTGTCTGTCGCTCTTTCACGCCAAAACTACTGAACCAATCTAAATAAAATTTGGTACACAGATAGTCTAGAGCCTGATAAAGAACATAGGCTACTTTTTAATGCAAAAAAGGGTTGTAAAGCGGGATGAAAAGTTGTAAGGAAATATCGCCATTTTTAAAGCCAGAAGCTTGTAACTTATTTTTAGGCTATTGATTAGATGTAAATAAATATGACATTAAAATTTTGTAAAAAATTTACCCTTAAGGGGCAAAATAAAAATAGGGGATGAAAAACTTTAGGAAAGTAACCTTTTACGCGGGCGAAGGGCAGAAGCTAGTATTTCTATATATTCAAAATCTCGGCAACGGCTCCAACGATATCTATGGAATTTAGTACGTAGGACGATAAGTCAATCTATCTAGGTTTCATTTATAGAAAATCTCGTTTTTGAAGTCTTTGCAGCCAATGAAAAATATATATTTAAAATATAAAGATAAATCTGGAATAGAAATAGCGCAGTTCGAATCGAGCATTAGTTTAAAGCATACGGTTCCGATTTGTTTCCTCGGTTTTCGTTTTGTAATTATTTTATTTTTTTTCATTATTTCTTCAAGTTAGTTCATATACTTTTTTATCGAAAGCATATTGGAATATTCATATTTCATCAGAATGTAATTTTTATCTAAATATACTTTGAAATTCCGTCACAATTCTTTAATATCTGAATATATTTGGCAAAAAAATACTATTTACTAATATAAAAACTTTTTATAAAAAAATGTAAACCGACTTCAAAATAGGATCAGTCAAAAACCATACTTATTTAAAACACTAAAAACCGAAAAATAAGGTGAACTATTTAATTCTTGTCTAATTCTAATTATGTATTAATTTTTATAAAATATAATTACAATGTATGCTAGAAATCCACTAACACGATTTGAAGTCGGTGCCAAGCCAAATAGGTATACTATATCGCATTCAAACCATGCCGCGCTTGTGACTGAAGTGATCTGAACGCGCAAGGGGTTAAGCGATTTGATCCATACGGTCAGACGTCGTTGACGGTTGTGTCAAATGGTATTACATTTGTGGCGTTATAATGTTCAAAATACATCTTTTAATTCTTATATCCTTTAATAATTTGATTTTTGTTAATTTTTCACCCTGTGTGTTTTACCCATTAAGCTTATTGTTTTTTGTTAATTTAAGCTTGGCACCGACTTCAAATCGTGTTAGTGGATTTCTAGCATACATTGTAATTATATTTTATAAAAATTAATACATAATTAGAATTTGACAAGAATTAAATAGTTCACCTTATTTTTCGGTTTTTAGTGTTTTAAATAAGCATGGTTTTTGACTGATCCTATTTTGAACTCGGTTTACATTTTTTTTATAAAAAGTTTAATTATTTTTGAATTTTTAGTGTAAATAATCGTAGTTAAGTAATAATTTTAACTAGTTCATGTAAATTAAATTATTTATTAAATATAGCACTATGAGTTGATCGACTAAAAAAATGCACATGGCACGAGGAAGAGTAGAAGTAGGGAATCAAAATAAAAAAATAAAGAACGTATTTCGAAAAAATGGAAACGAAATGCTATATCTCGTTGCCAATGGTTTAAATTTCACTGTTTCAATCAATTCGCGTATAACACCATATGTACTATCGATACGTCACGTGAGGCAAAACTTAGGTATGAGATACTACCAACATCCAAGTGATGTAAATAATTGTGACGGTTTGAAGCAATTGTTAAAACTAGACATAGGCTCCAGAATCATGGTAGGATGCAATATCTCTGTCATTAAGGGCTTGGTAAGCGGGCAATAGGGATAATATCCAAACTTGTAGGCTTCCCCTTCGTTGTGACCAAATTGAAACGGGCTAGTTACCTGATTTGGTTATTATAAAATTTAATAACGACACTATTGGCACGAAGGTGAAAGACAGTGACGGGTTAGTTGCCATAGCGCCTGTATCAATCATATATCAGGCAACGAAAGTATACGGGATAATGAATGGAAAATGCTTCCGCTAAGGATTAGCGGAAGCTGTTGGGCGGTTACGGTATATAAACTCTAGGGTACTTTACAAAGCCTTAAACAAAAAGCTTTGTTTAACAAAGCTGTCATTGATTTAGCCAAAAATAAATTGGCAATGATCAGTTTTATATTGCACTGAGTTGTGTAAAGACTCTAGAGGGACAGCTTTTTGCGACTTAGGGTTTAATAAAGTACTCAAATCAAAAGACTATACCAGGAGAAAGCGTAAGCCAAAGAATAAGACGGTTCTAAATAGGTACGATACAATTATCCAATACGGCTGGATCTGATCATCTTACCTAATATATCTCAGTGTCTAAAGGCACAAGTCTATGAACAGTGATGATTAATGACAGGAAGCTGTGGTCCCTAAATGTGGGTCTCGTAACAAAGATCATATATCGGCAACATAAATAATTACCTAACTCCTAATCGTTATGGAGTAGTACCTTACATTATCAGCTTACGTGATTAACTTGAAAGAATACAGTTAAAGGTCTATGCGAGCATATGATATTGAAAGAATTATCCTCCAACTTCTAACCGCTAAGGAGATGTACCTTCCATCACCAGCTCATCTAAATGAGATTATCACTGCCAGATGCAAATATTTGAATAGCTTTGAAAAATACATGAGACACGTAATATGTGGCCATAAAATTTAAGGGTTGCCCTTTATTTCCAAGAATTCCCATCATCAGATCATGATTTGGTGACAATGGGACCACCTCGGGAGTTAACTTGAAAGAATACAGCTAAAGGTCTATGTGTGCGTATAATATTGAAAGAATTATCCTCCAACTCCTAATCGTTAAGGAGATGTACCTTACATCATCAGCTTACCTAAACGAGTTTATCACTGCCAGATGCAAATATTTAAAGAGCTTTTGAAAATATATGAGACACGTAATATGTGCTCTAAAATTTGAGGGTTGCCCTCGACTTCCAGGAATTTCCATCATCAGATCATGATTTGGTGACAATGGGACAACCTCGGGAGTTAACTTGAAAGAATACAGTTAAAGGTCTATGCGTGTGTTAGATTAATAATAGAAGAAATGTATAGATATATTACATTTAAAAAGGTAATAAGATTCTATTTTACGTCGATTTAAAAAATAATGATGAATTACGATAGGATTTGTGTTATTAGGGTGAAAAGTGGATTAAAATGAAATAATATTCGCTGATTTGATATCAAAGTTGTGGGTTGTCTGTTGTTTGTGCAGTTTGTGGGTATTTAAGGAGCGATAGCGCGGTAAAACGGTCAGTTGCTGTTGGCTTTCGTACTGTTAACATCTAAGGTTGTATTTTTGTATCATTATGTAGTTGTGCATTTCATGGTAATACTTTTGCTTATTTTCATTGAATAGTATTATGATAAATTGATATGTTAAATTAAATGTATTGTAATAAGGTTGTTTGCTTTACTATCTTATTTATCTGATATGATAATAACCTGATACCTATTACAGATAATATTGAGTATTAATAATACATATATCTAAATATAATACCTATATATATACAAAAAATATAATATATACACAATTAATTTAACATCAGAAGTGGGATAAATACCTTAATTACTAATACACCTAATATTCGAGTTTCAGAATAGATCCCGCTGTCTTAGAAGTTCTCCAGGCAATCTAAGATGCTGTATCCGGCAATCATCATGCTGATGATGACATAGCAAATGCAGCCTTTTACCTAGCGAAAAGTGACGAGGGCCGTGATGCAGAAGGCTGAGGTCTCAACATCGAGGAACTGTCTTAAAGTTTTGGGATGGCGCAGTATCGGTACCATCGCAGGAGCTGGTAAGGCATTAAAGGGCTTCGCTCTGGTATATTTAGTCATAAAGACCATCTGAATGTCGACTTGGGTCACATTTTTGTACAGAACTCGTTGACTTATTTTCCAAAAGAAAAAGTACAATAAATGGGACTCGAGTCTGATCGCGAGAGATTACGTTTTACATTAGGTATTTAGTGTCTAGACCTTCGCTATCGATTTTCGATCCTAGCTTACAAACTGAATTATATGACGTTACTAGTGATATTAGATATTTATTTTATTGCAGAAATTTAATAATTTTAGGGTGCCTATTTCAGTAAAAGAACAACACATAAGTTGAAACATAGTTCATACGATCTAGAAACTTTAGCCATTTACAATGCTGTAAAACACATTACAGTTAATTTACTAGGAACTAACTTAAAATTATAACTGAATGTATGTATCAAATCAACCATGAATAAAATAATAACCCATTTAGCTCGCAGGTGGCTAAATATGCAGTTTGAAATTACTTACTAAAGGGACAATATATAAGCTATCTCGATTTCCTCGGTCGAAATCCTATTGAACTGCCTAAGGCTATGCCTAATACTGTAAATTTAATAGATGCCACCCAATCTCGGTTAGAATTTTCACATAGAGAACAAACGTGAGAATAGACTCAAAGCAAAATGTAGGTAGTTCGTAGTAATTTGCTATATTACAAGATTAATCCAAATAGACATATAAAGTTAAATATTGCAAAGTATATTACGCCTATTTCACGAAAGAAATTGTCATATTGGTTTTGAGAATAACTAGCTAGTTAAAAAAAATATATAGGTAGCTGAATACATTTGTTAGTTTTATAAACTTATATATTGCCACAATATGATAATTATCATAAATTAAATGTTTAATAGTTATAACTCACCATAAACAATATAAAATTTTACACATAGAATCATTTTCTTATATGTGCTGGCAATTAATTTGTATTAAAAATGCGGGACAAAATTTAATAACTGATCCTGTAGTAGATATATATATAAATTTCTGTAATAACGATGACTTATTGGGCGTAAGACACTCTGGTCCTCCCGTGACTATGATCACTGTAAAGTGTTCGAAACGTCAAGGAATTAATTTTAGTAGTAGTCAAATCATGTTATTTTTTTGTTTGATGAACTACGTGTTGAACATTACTTAATTTCCATTGTACCCTCAGAAGTAAGGGGCAAGTAGAACGTTACGTATTTATTGTGACTATTGCTTAATACTATATGCTAGACAGTCAGATTGGCCGAACGTTTTATGGAAAATCCAACAATCTATTAACAGGAACATACACAAGGCCACAGGTTTTACTATTTACGCTTACTTATTGATGTAATTTGTCGCAAACGAAATACGGTACTTAATTAAATTGGACACTGCTTGAGACATAGCTAAACTATAAACTATATATTATACAAATGGCAGCAAATATAAAAAAAAAAACGTTTTGACACTGTTCGTCGAAGATGAAGTATATCTCACAGAATCATAGGTGTAAGGATAAATTAGCATCAAAATTTAAAGGCCCTTATGAAATTTCTTCTAACCTCCCTAATGATTGCTACAAATTGCAAGGAAAATGTAGCTTACGAATTGATTTAAGTACTTAGATAATTATTATGTGTATAATTGCTAATTTGTTTGTAAGTGGATTGTGATTGTTTAATATATAAATTTTGTTTCCGCTGGTCGGCCTTTTGTTTGGTGCAAGTCTATCCCACAAGCAGCGGGTGGAGGGGGCTTGACATGTCTATGCAATTGGCAAACAAAAATATATAAATTTTGAAGAATCATGATTTGCAATATGTTGTTTCCGCTGGTCGGTCTTTTGCTTGGTGCAAGTTTATCCCACAAGCAGCGGGTGGAGGGGGCTTGACACGTCTAGGCAATTGACAAACAAACATATGTAAGTTTTGAGCAGTCACTGTTTGCAAATATGTTGGCAATAATACAATAATGTACTTCGAGAGCGAAGTACTTGTCAGTATGGCCGTGTTAGATTAATAATAGAAGAAATGTATAGATATATTACATTTAAAAAGGTAATAAGATTCTATTTTACGTCGATTTAAAAAATAATGATGAATTACGATAGGATTTGTGTTATTAGGGTGAAAAGTGGATTAAAATGAAATAATATTCGCTGATTTGATATCAAAGTTGTGGGTTGTCTGTTGTTTGTGCAGTTTGTGGGTATTTAAGGAGCGATAGCGCGGTAAAACGGTCAGTTGCTGTTGGCTTTCGTACTGTTAACATCTAAGGTTGTATTTTTGTATCATTATGTAGTTGTGCATTTCATGGTAATACTTTTGCTTATTTTCATTGAATAGTATTATGATAAATTGATATGTAAATTAAATGTATTGTAATAAGGTTGTTTGCTTTACTATCTTATTTATCTGTGTATTATGATAAATTGATATGTTAAATTAAATGTATTGTAATAAGGTTGTTTGCTTTACTATCTTATTTATCTGTGTATTATGATAAATTGATATGTTAAATTAAATGTATTGTAATAAGGTTGTTTGCTTTACTATCTTATTTATCTGATATGATAATAACCTGATACCTATTACAGATAATATTGAGTATTAATAATACATATATCTAAATATAATACCTATATATATAAAAAAAATATAATATATACACAATTAATTTAACACGTGCATATGATATTGAAAGAATTATCCTCCAACTCCTAACCGCTAAGGAGATGTACCTTCCATCACCAGCTCATCTAAATGAGATTATCACTGCCAGATGCAAATATTTGAATAGCTTTGAAAAATACATGAGACACGTAATATGTGCCCATAAAATTCAAGGGTTGCCCTTTATTTCCAAGAATTCCCATCATCAGATCATGATTTGGTGACAATGGGACCACCTCGGGAGTTAACTTGAAAGAATACAGCTAAAGGTCTATGCGTGCGTATGATATTGAAAGAATTATCCTCCAACTCCTAACCGCTAAGGAGATGTACCTTCCATCACCAGCTCATCTAAATGAGATTATCACTGCCAGATGCAAATATTTGAATAGCTTTGAAAAATACATGAGACACGTAATATGTGCCCATAAAATTCAAGGGTTGCCCTTTATTTCCAAGAATTCCCATCATCAGATCATGATTTGGTGACAATGGGACCACCTCTGGAGTTAACTTGAAAGAATACAGCTAAAGGTCTATGCGTGCGTATGATATTGAAAAAATTATCCTCCAACTCCTAACCGTTAAGGAAATGTACCTTCCATCATCAGCTCACCTAAATGAGTTTATCACTGTCAGATGCAAATATTTGAAGAGCTTTTGAAAATATATGAGACACGTAATATGTGCCTATAAAATTTGAGGGTTGCCCTCGATTTCCATGAGTTCCCATCATCAGATCATGACTTGGTGACAATGGGACCACCTCTGGAGTATACCTTTTAGAAAGAAAAAAGAATTTTGAAAATTGGCCCACCATAGACAAAGATATCGCTGAACATACATAAAAAAAAAAAAAAAACATACAATGAAACACAGAACCTCCTCCTTTTTGAAGTCTGTTAAAAAGTGCTGGACTTATTAATAAATAATACCTAAATGACTGCATTTAGGTACTATTTATTAGACTAGCTGTTAAAAATACCTTTATATAAAAAGCATCCATTTTGACTATCTTATAATATTTAACATACATACATACATACATATCATCACGCCATATCCCTTGCAGGGTAGGTAGAGAGAACAGAGTGCCAGAGAACTCTATCTCTGCATACTTCACTCGCTTCCTCAACATTCATAATTCTCTTCATACACGCTCGCCGGTTTCGGAGACTCTTGACTCCACCTTCCTTCAGTACATGACCGATATTTTAATAATATTTTAATATTTAACAATAGCTACAAATTAATTTTATATGTAATAAAATGGATTTTTATGTAGTTATTCCTTTATTTTACAATCGTAACATTAAAGATGAGAACAAATAAAGATGGACTTTATTTATTGAAAAGTTTATTATAGTTAACTAGAAATGTTCGGATAATGTAAAAAAGTGGTAGTGCGAGTGGGCCACCGAAGACAAAGACTGGGATCCGGTGACCCACTCGCACGGCAAAGGAGAGTTACATGTAGCGCGGGTCTATGGGGTCGCGTGCCACTTCTTCTGTCTTTCTGGACGGATTTATCGGGGTGTGACTACTCCACAGCCCGCCGCCAAAATAAAAAACAAAAAAAATGTAAGAAAAGTAAAGTAATGACTGACACTTATTCCAATCACTAATTTTTTTTTTACTTTTCTATTAGACACCCCTTTTTATAGGCTTAATCTACATGACACATGACCACAATGATTGTTTAATATTATGATTGTGATTGACGAAATATATAACATCAATGTTACATATTTCGTCAATGTTTAAATTACTTTAGGTGTTATCCAATATTTACGTGTCGTTGCTGAGAACGAACATTAAGTCTGCACTTTATATAAAGGGTTATTCATTGATGAATAAAAGCGTAGGAACAAGGTATTCTTATTAAATTATACCAGTCATATACAAAATGCTATCAATGTCCTACAACAACTAATATTTAATAATACCATTATTAAGTACAAGGATGATATTAAAGGTATTAAAATATAATAACTATTATAAATATATATTTATGACGTGAACGAAGTATAAAGTCTTATAAATTCGCTTAATTTGTAAGAAACTTTAGACGACGTATAACTTACGGTCAATAAATGTTAATGTTTTACATAATATAGTATTTGGTGTCTTTATATACATAAAAAAGCCCTATTAGCGCTATTGCGTCCCCAAAGAAGATCATTTCAATTTTATATATCTATAAAAGAGGATGTTTCTATATATGACATTGCTAAACTTAGAAACTATTTGACCGATCATTATGAAAATTGGTATGTATATGTATTTTTTTACGGAGAAGGTTTATATGCTATCCACATTAATGTAACACACCCCCAGGTGGCACTGTGATAGATCTATTTCTACAAACCCGGGCTGAATCCATCTGATTCAGCCCGGGTTTGCTAGTACTCGTAGCAGTATTTAAATATGTGATATGCGATGTTAAAGGCGTTTTTCTAATACTTTTATTTTTATTTATACTTATTAAAAATATGTATATATCACCAAGACAAATATTTATAATATGTATAGGCTATTTTTAAAAGTAATTAGTAGAAAGGTACTTCATCCTATTAATCAGATAGTAACAAATATGTTGTTCTATATTTAGCTATTATGTTCTTAAATAGATGGAACGTAAGATACAAACTGTAGGTATAGCAACGCTGTGTGTTGATAAGGGTCGATTATAATATGCGCACCACTCATATCTTGTGGAAATAAAGAACACTGAAAGATTTTAGCTGTGCCTACTAAAATAAAATAAATATATCGGCAATGAAGAATGAAAGAATAAAGAATGAAGGAAGAAAGAAATATATCGGCAATGTAAGAATGACACCAAGGCCTTAGTGAAAAAGAAACGTGATAGAGCAAATATGAGTGCAGAAGATAGGCTGACTAAAAACTTCGAGGGTAACACCAAACTCTCTTGGAAGGAGGTAAAGACGTCTCGGGATGGTTGATCAGCCTTCAGAATGAATAAAATAAGGTCTAAAGGCTCACAACAAACACAAGACGTAACAACATATACGACGTAACATTCTTGCACAGACACAAGACGTGTTAAGCCGATGGAGTGAATATTTTGGCGATATGTATGCGGATACTCGGGTTGGCGCCGGTGTTGCATGTGGTCTAGTAGATCAACATTCAGCACCGGCGTCCTCCGATGGCATCAGTATGGATGAAGTTGAATGGGCGATAAGAAGTTTGAAAAATGGTAAGGCAGCAGGCATTGATATGGTGTCTGCCGAGATGATCAAGCTTGGCGGCTCCTGTATCTGGGAGGCGCTCCTGTTGGTCCTCAACTTATGTTGGAGCTCGGGAATGGTTTCCAGGGACTGGAATAGCGCAGTCATCATGCCTTTGTATAAAAACAAGGGTTCACGTTATGACTGCGCAAATTACAGGACCATAAGCTTGACCAGTTTGGCAGCAAAAGTGTATGCTAAAATTATTGAAAGGAGAATGAGGATGGTGTCCGATGGTTTACTGTGTGATGCACAAGGAGCTTTCAGGAGTGGAAGGGGATGCATGGATCAAGTGTTCTCTCTGCGCAACATTGTGGAGAAGCATCTGGCTCTAGGTTAGAGGGTTTTCTGCAATTTTGTGGATCTGGAGAGAGCATTTGACACGGTTGTACGAAAGGAACTTTGGGACATTTTACCGGAGTATGGTATTAACGGTAAACTGCTGCAAGCTGAGCAGTCCAGTTACATGGGCTGTAGAGCTTGTGTGCGGCTGTATGATGGAATGTCGCCTTGGTTTGACGTCAATATCGGCGTTAAGCAGAGGTGCGTTCTATCAGCCAGGCTGTTTATCATATATCTGGATAAATGTCTCCAAAGGTTAAACGATATGAATGTGGGAGTCCAGATGGGCGACTCAATCGTCAATGCTCTGCTCTATGCAGACGATGCAGTCCTGCTGGTGCAGTCAGTGACTGACCTGCAGACTGCAGACCCTAGTCGACACAATGACAGAAGATTGTAAGAAAATGGGTCTACGCATGAATGTGAGCAAAACCAAAATAATCGTCTTTGAAAGAGATGAAGCCAGAACGGATGTAAGAGTAACAATAGGTAATGATGTACTAGAACAAGTGGATGAATTTGTATATCTTGGATGTGGATGAATCCGAGATGGAAGGTACACCACTGATATAGAGCGAAGAGTGAATGCGGGAAATAGAGTGAACGGAGCGTTGCGGTAACTTCTCGGCAGCCACCACTTCAGCCAGAAGGCACGTGTAGCAATACATAACGCAGTGCTTTTCCCAAGATTACTATATGTAAGCGAGAGTTGGGTATGCAGAAAAGAGCATGAAAGCAAAATTAATGCAGTCGAAATGCGAGCTCTACGGAAAACCTGTGGAGTTAGGCTCACCGACCGCATTCGCAACGACGATGTAAGAGAGCGAGTATGTATGAAAAAGAGTATTAGTGTAAAGATGCAAAAGGGAATGCTCTGATGGTTCGGACATGTGGAAAGAATGCCGAACGAACGTCTGGTTAAGAAGATATACAATGCGAAAGTGGAAGGATGTAGATACCGGGGGAGACCGAGACTCACCTACCTTGACCAGATTGGTCACGTACTGAAGGAAGGTGGACTCAAGAGTGTCCGAAACCGGCGAGCGTGTATGAGGAGAATTATGAATGTTGAGGAAGCGAGTGAAGTATGCAAGGATAGAGTTCTCTGGCACTCTGACCTCTCTGCCTACCCTGCAAGGGATATGGCGTGATGATATGTATGTATGTATGTAAAATACAATAATAATACTTATCTCTGCGATTACGAGGTGGGTAATCTAATTAGGAGTTTTTTTTAAAGGTCACAGCTCGATATATTACACAAAGCATCCTGTCTGAGAAATGAACACACTACACTTTAGCAGTCGACTTGCTCTGCAGTTTGTCGGCGCGGCGTCCGACCTATCCTGGCTTATGCCAAATGTGAATGGACCTAGTGCTACGTACCGACTGATGTACATGGGGGTGGTCCGGTCGATAGCCCTGTACAGCGCGCCCGTGTGGGCGATATCCTTGACCATCTGATTTAGGGTCCTGTGGCGACCACAGAAGGCCATGGTGGCCAAGGCCATACGCGGATACCGCACGGTGGTGACGAAGGCAGCGTGCCTATTGGCTAGAACTTCCCCGTGGAACTAGAAGGCAGAGATGCTCGCCGGACTGTACCAGCGGGTGTCGGCGATGCTGGCAGAAAGCGGCTTTCGGCATTCCGGCTGGAGAGGCCTAGATTCGGTGTTAGGACCGTTGAGGCCTTCCGGCCGGTGCTGATGGAGTGGTTGGGTCAACAGCACGGGGTCTTTTCCTTCCACTAGTGCAGGTCTTGACGGGGCATAGTTGCTTCGGCAAGTACCTGCACACGGTCATGAGGAGGGAGAGGACAACATCCTGCCACCACTACAATTGCGATGACGACACGGCGCAGCAAACGCTCGAGGTCTGTGTGGCCTGGGCAGAGCAGCGTTGTGGACCGGGTATAATCCGTCACCCGCAGAGAGGCTGACCGCATGAGGGCGACGCCTCGGTAGTTAGCCAAGACGTCAAAAGGGGATGATACCCAAATGGGTAACCCGCCGGGCTAGCCACGGATAGCAGGGAAGCGGTGTACCAGTGGCTGGCCCATTGGCGTTGGGGAGGGAATACGGAACGGGCGGCATGTGTCCGAACGACCTAGCCTACCAAAAAAAAGTAAGATCATGAAATAATATAACATGATTATTTAATATTTTATTTAATTTTTTATTATATTTAAATCTATTTACTAGGTAGAATTTTAAATAAAAGTAATAATAAAATGTACTAAATATAGCTTCATATATTTGGGCAACCAGTTATAAACGGATGTGCATATAGGTAGGTAGCAAGCTAGCCAATTCATGACATTTGTTTGGGAATTATGACACAAGTGACATCATTCTGTTAAAAATTTAGCTTCAAACAAGTCTTTACGTCTACCGCACCTTAAAATAGTTGCAATATGTAGATCCCATGGAAATCCACGTAAATTTATGTGAGATAAAAATATAGTAATAAATTCATTTAGTTACCTTATATTATAAATTTATGAGACCGAACGGATATTGGTAAATATAGTATGAAATATTAATATAATCTAATCCTTTTCTATTATTCTGTCTTTTCTAACTTTGTTTAAGCGCGACAATTAAATTACTACTAAGCTGATAATATTTTAAAATATTATAAAATAAATGTAATAAAATGTTCAAAATTAAGTTTTTTAATTTTAAAGTTCATGGAAAAGGTATTATTTTACTTTTTGTTGTTATATTTAAACTCCTTATAATTTTGGCTCAATATAACCACAACTTCAAAGGAAATATATGTATATTAAAAACAGCGGTTTAAATGTTTAACTAACGAGCCATTGCTCACCGTAATCGAATATATTGATAATATTGACTATATAATCTATACAGAAAATATTTAAGGATATAATGTCACGACCTCTATGTTATTATAATTGCAAATCCTTTTACGATGACTACAGTCATCATGCAATATATCGTAAAGGGTATGATAATGGGCTAATAATATATTTCATCACTAATCTTTCATACTAAAAATAATCATAAAAGAAAACTACACTATAAAATGAGAAAATTCAAAACCAATGATGCACAAGGAGGTCAAATATCATCTTCTTAGTTATGGAATCATGTCCAAGAATTGAATGAATGGTCTAAAAAAATTAAAATATTTAAAAGTTATATTGCATACAGAAATATTTTACGATCATTAAATAAATAATGATGCAAGGGATCTTTGAACTTTGGCCCATAACTATATATATTTGTTTAATGTTAGTGGTTTGGGCTTGCACGATGATCGCGAGGATGAATCGACGTATCCTCTGAGCAGTTTCCACGGTTATTATTGCTCATTTTCTAATTTAAATTGAACCTTTGTAATGTAGAATGTCATTTCAAATAAGAAATTATTAAATTATCAAATCCCGTTAACTATATTTTGACAGAATAAGTATACAATTCACCGCTCTCTATATTGCCCATAGGTCGATACCCACGGGCAATATATAAGCAAAAGATGATCAAGATAAATAATACCAGTATACCACACATAATAATATCATGTGCTGATAACATCGATGCAAGGGAAGGAAAACTGGAAAAAAAGAAGTTTGGTATAGGTGTACCAAAATGTCTGACCAGCTTGGTATAGTAGGTCAATTGCCCGTATATCATGGTGAAGGTTTGAACCTACATAGCAATGGGACGTATATGAATTGAGATTATGATGTTGCGAAATCTATTGTATCTTATCGTTTATCTTGAATGGTCAGCATATGAGTTGCTAATTACGGTTGACCTAGAAACGGATTGACATAGGTATGCTAACTTAGAATATAAAACGTACACCTGTTCTTCTAGTAATATTATTAATCAGTGATAAAAATTGACCTTTGAAAAAGCTACGAAAAAATGCCTTCCAAATATGTAAGTTTTATTGTTTATTTATTCACTTTTTTTAATATCGAAATGACTCCATTATTAGGTAGTAAGCGAGATTTTTTTTATAGCTTATGATAGCAAACGAGTAAAAAACATATCTGATGATAAATGATATGATGCTCATGGATCTTTTCAGTATCAGGAGCACAGTTAAATTGCTGCCTACTGTGAAGAAAGTACTCTTTTTAAACCTCGTTTAAAAAAGGTCATGCCATAGCGGTTTCAAAACCCAGCAGCAGGTAATTCATTCCAAATCCTGCACATACGTGGAAGAAATTATCGCTGTAAACGCGTGCTTTGCCCACCGTGGGAATATGTCCCTAGCGATTGATATCCTAAATCAAACAGTTGCTGTGGGTACTCTCCATAAAAAAGCCGGTACAGTATATCAAGTGACCCAAAGTCTTTCCACCGCTCAAAAGACTCCAGTCTATTCATAAAAATGGGGAAGACGTGCTGTTCAAAGCTTCGGTAGCTTCGAACAGCACGTCTTCGCTCCTGCAAAGACAGATCTTTGCATTGAACCTGCAAACTTATGTTGTGTGGGATTGAGCTAAACTATGTTCCGTATACCCCATTCCGAGACCTACTCCTCGCAGAATTCGAATTCCGGCGCAAGTTTAGTCTACCTTTCCTGTAATGTACCCTGAGGGATATTTTGATGCGCAATATATTGCTAGTCACCCGTGCTGTCATTCACATAACAACATGTATTCTCTATGTAGAGCAAATAAAACTTGTAGAGCAAAAATGCACGACAACCAACGTCACATAAAGCACCTAGCCCTTTGGCCAAAATTAGTGGTCATGATCTTAGAGCAAGAGCTACCAAGAGCTTCTTATATACTACGAACTATCTAGATAGCTGACAATCATAGTCTCTGGGGGATTCTATATGATGGTATGGCCCTGTGGCAGGCCCTATTAAACGCCATTGCGATATGTACGCTGAAAGCTAGCGCCTTAACCTTGCCCTGCAAGGCCAATACCGTAAGATATATAAAAAGATCACCAACTGTATTTCATCAATCTCTCATTGGATGTTCTCGAATACCTGAATTGACCCCGAATCATTGTCATTTTTAACAGTAGTGGCACGCGTAAACCCTCCATAGTCTACGTGAAACCATAATATTGACAGGTCACCATTTTCGAGAGTCTGAAGGTGGTGATAATGCTCATCACCTTGAATGACCAGGCACACGTCAGTTTTACGAAGACAATAGCACTCCAGCTCCAAGCAAAAAAAAAATAAGTACGAAGTGTCATATGATACACCTATCTGCTATTCAAAAAAGCAAAGCAAGTCGCGAAACCTTTTCTTTCTTAATCTTCTAATCATTACGGTTTTTTTTGAGAAGCAGAGAAAGGGTATGTGGATGCATGCAACGAGGCTTGGTGACCACCAAAGAAAAAGGCCAAACCCAAAGAAAAAGGCGAGGCAATTGCAACAAATTAAAATTCTACAAAAACGTTTTCAAAATTCGAAAAGTAAATAAGGTTTACCAATAGCATGTTTTGCTTATTTTTATTGTTGAAAAACTTCCGCTAGATTAAATTTACTAATTTAATTCTAGATATTATTATGTCATAAGTTACATTATTAATAATACATTATAGGAAACTGCATTCAATACTATGTACTCGTAGTAGTTTTTCTATGGTGCATGTACACACATACATCTGTAAGTAGTAGATAGACCGTTAAAATTTGAAAAAAATGTAGTTTTAGCCCTTTTTGCTCGATTTAAGGCCCCTCATAATAGTTTTTCTTCAATATCTATAATGTAAGAGTTGTCTGTTATAATTTTAGTATACGTAAGTATAAATTATATGGTGGTCATTATATCGTCTGCCATCAAGTGGTAATAAAATAAATAATGTAAAAAATGATGTACCTCTTGGTAGAACCTAAATCATAAGAATAATTAAAATCTATTTATATAAACCTATTGCTTATCAAGTTTTATTGTGCTCCAGTTGTTAGCATTGACAACATATGTCTTAATTGACTTTGTAAATTAAAACCCATTATGAATAACGATATTATTATAATATTAAATTACCGATCATCAGTAATAAAACATTAATAGCAATCGTAATAATAATAATTAATATTTGATAGTAATAGGTGACTCCAACCTTGATTAAAATAACGTATTTAAGATTCTAAAATATTATTTTTGTCTATTAAAAAACGTTCAAGTTTTGATCCTACAATTAATATATGTAGCATTATGTGACTATGTTACGATTATACTTCTTTTTATCTTCAATATTTATGACTCACGTTTGGACCTGGCATTTACCTTCTTAAAGACTTTTGATATTCTTATATATTGTCGAAGGTCTCGGACTTTTTAATGATTACGCTCACATTAAATTATTTTAGAATAAAATGTATTATATACTCATTATGTGCAATATAATATTAATATTGTGCTGTGTGGTAACGGCAACGAATACTACCAACCTTTACTTAGCTCGTGGATGTCATAAAAGAAGACAAAGTGCCTTATAACGACCTGGGTCAACTCCATCTGATGCCTTTGTCAACAAATACATTCCCAAGGAGGTTTGACGTCTGGTAGGCGGCTGGTGATAAAACTATTGCGAATAACTTTTCCAATATGTACTATGAAAGAGGAATACATATTGTATCGACCCCAAGTAATTGGGATAAGAGTAGGAGAATGATGATTATGACTTATTATGTGCAAACGATATAATTTCAATAAACCAACTTTTCAGGCCTATCATAATTCTTTAAAACTTTTCAATTAAAGTGTTAAAATTTATTTTATTGAGTACACGTTATTCCTCGTTTATTTTACACTGATATAGCGAAAATATCTAACTTTCAAATTTCATTTACACATTACAGTACATAAACTACTATTCTCCTTAACCTTATAATCTGTATGCTATAAAATATCTATGTTTAAATAGTTGCTAAATACTCTTATTATATATGTAAATGCTCGTATTGTATATTTAATCATTGGAGATCAAAATATATCACGCCATGTGAACGAAGCTACCTCCAACAAAACGTACAAATAGTCACGTTGCCTAATTTTTAATAGTAAGTATCAATATGACATTTGTATCGCTAATAACCGTTAATATTTTATTTATTTTTGAGCTCTACATTAAGTAATGAATTAATGTAGTCGTCTCTTTTTTTGCAAATTACCGTTCTGATGACACGTGACGTTATCGTGAACAGATAAGAATGTATAAAACATTCAAAATTTAATGGGAACAAGTTCATGTTGGCGATGTTTTGTCATCTTCTTATTTTGCGTAATAAATCGCGTATTACGCGTGAGAATATATATTAATAATCAAAAAACTTAGTGGAGTGTGACATTTTATGCGAAATTTATGATATCAGATGTCATCAATATGGACAATAATTTGTACGATGTAGTAATAATAAATATATACTTTTCGTGTGGTGACGGAGGAAGAATACAATTCACGACTTCCTATCTCACCCGTGGGTGGTCTTACAAGACTACTAAGAGATATAAAGCGCATAGAACATCTATGCAACAAAAGCAAAGCTCAAAACAAAACCCTATACCAACACGTCTGACCAGCGTGGTATATACAGTAGGTCATTTCCCTCCCATTATTGAGGAGGCTCGATCTTAACAGTAAGACATATATGAGCTGAGATGAATGATGAATGAGTAATAATGTATTCATGATATTTATATAAAATCAGAAAGCACCAATTGTAGAAACGATTTGGAGCGTGTTATTGTCTTGAATTGGATGCGTTAAAAGAAGAGATAAAAAAAATGAAAGGTTTAATATGAGTCAAATTCAAATTCATTTATTATGTATAACCCTGCGAGGGTACTTACATATTGTCAGTATTAACATTTTAATTTTAATCTAATAAACAACCATCGGATCGGAACTAGACCACTACTGAGAAGATCCGGCAAGAAACTCAGCAGGTTTGTCTATTAAGTATGGATGGACGTAACAATCATGGGAGACCCAAAAATAGATGGATAACACTGTTCTTCAACAAAATCCTCCTTTCAATAAAAATATGATAAATATAAACAGTTTAACATGCTGAATTGATATTTGTTTTCCATTTTTTGCTATAATACGTAGATTTTTTATGCTTCTTTTGATAGTATAAAATTATATTCTTCGTGCTACGTCGGTTACACCCGTTCTTCTGCGGATTTCCGTATTTCGGATTCTATCTCGCAGAGATGAGATAAGAATGCTGAACGAACGTCTGGTTAAGAAGATATACAATGCGAAAGTGGAAGGATGTAGGTACCGGGGGAGACCGAGACTCACCTACCTAGAGCAGATTGGTCACGTACTGAAGGAAGGTGGAGTCAAGAGTCTCCGAAACCGGCGTGCGTGTATGAAAAGAATTATGAATATTGAGGAAGCGAGTGAAGTATGCAAGGATAGAGTTCTCTGGCACTCAGTTCTCTCTGCCTACCCTGCAAGGGATATGGCATCATGATATGTATGTATGTATGTATCTAGCAGAGAAATCATGAGCATAGCCCGTTCCATAGCACGCTGAGCGACCTTGAGCCTGGTTATGAGGCCTACATTTAGGGAACACTGGTAACAGGTAAGTCATCACTGGTAACACACACTGGTCGTAGATCTGTGTTTTCAGACACTGAGGTATGATCTTCTCATCCAACAGGATGAGAAGATCCCCTTAAGTTTCCCGAACGCAGTATACATGGAGTATTTGTGCTGATCTGAAAGTTGTGGCAATGTTAACTGGATTGCAAGAAGGATATACAGAAGTTTGCTGTTATTTATGCGTATGGTGTAATCGTGCAAGTACGCTACGTAGTAAAAAACTGAACACGAAGAGCGACATTGATGCCTGGAATCAAGAATGTGAAAGAAGAATCATCTGTACGAATTGAAAAAAAATCTGCCACAGATATAAATAGGTATATGGAAACATTTTGTGAAGCCCAAAACAAAAATACTGAATGAAGGCTTTCAATAACTCAAAAGCAAATTTCCTAAGATCAGTAACGCGAAAATAAAGCGAAAAGGATGGAAGGAATTTTTATAGTCCATATATGAAAGTTTATGAATGATCGCTTTTTTAGGAGTATTTAATAATTTCCTTGGAAATAAAAAAAATAAAACTTATCTGAAGTCGTTTAAGAACTTCTTTAATATAAAGTCCTGAAAAGTGACACGTCCTTTAAAATTAATTTCTTACTCTCCCATCTAGATTTCATTTCTCAAATCTGGGAGCGGTATCAGATGAACAGTGCGAAAGATTTCATCAGAATATGCTGCATATAGAGAAGCTCTATAACGGCAAATAGAAGCAATTTTTTCTGATTGTTGGTGGTCGATTTGTTGCGAAATTGCTATAGAGAATTTGAAATGAGAAAAAAAAAAACATTGTACAAAGTAAAATTAGTATTTTACTTTGTAGTTTGTTTCCTTTTAAAATTTTAGCAACTAATCTTATCTCATAGTTTCAATTCATAGTCTCACTACTGAAGCTTATCTCATAGTTTCTATGTATTGTGAAGAATTTTATCTAATATTATATCAGTTATAAAAGTTCCAAATAATAAATGTCATTTAAAAAATCATTAAAAAAGTATATGTGACACTTAATTTTTAATACTATATTTCTATTTATAAACATCAAATTTTTTATCATAATAATGAACAATACGAAGAAGCAATATTTTTTTTTATTTTTGCATACCAGTGTAATTTATGTGGATGAGGATATGAGAATGAAAGGTGTGAGTGCAGATACGACAGCTGACAAATGCCTATGGAAGTTAAGGACATATCATGCCGGCAGCATTTAGCGTGATGAGGCCAGTTTAATAATAACAAATAAAATATTCGTGATATATCTAGGTATACAGAGAGAGTTGGAACTACATCGAGGAGGCTTACCCAAAAGGTAAACCCCCTTTTACCGAGAAATTATAGCACATAATAATAATTATAAATCTTGTTGAATTTATATAATTAAATCAAATATCTTTTATAATTATTTATATTTGCAAATCAAATTTAGTTTCTACTTTCATTATTATTTAATTTACTAGTCGTATCTAATTCATTATTTGACTTGATATACTTGTATGGACATTAAATAAAGCTGTTATTATATATTATTGAAGTGAAAACATCTTTAGCGGTGTTGTACACTTTTGTGGGATGGTTAAAAAATGTTAAACTCGCGTCAGAACACATGACCTGATCGAAAATTCATAGGACAGGGAGATTATATTATTACTTTCTCTTCTAACCTTACCTACCTACCTTACCTTATCTACCTTAGAAGAGAAAGTAATAATATAATACTTGTATAATATAATATATTTAATATGTGTATTTATTGTATGGTTACACTCATACATACTCCCTGGCTCATGCTTTTTATTTTTTTTGTATTTTTTTTTTTCATTGGTTTAAGTTTTCACTCCTGTCGGAAGTCCTCGTGACTGCTTTGTTTTTTTTTTTATTATTATAACATTTTTAAAGCTGGAGACATTGATATATAAGAGTTTCGAAAATTTACTAAATATACTTTTTTTTTATTAAATAAAATAAATCATCTTTATTTTTATATCTTCAATTTACAATTAAGTAATTTGTCATTTAAAGTCAATGAACCCAGTAAATTTCTTTGAGGTCATTGATACCATTTGCCGTATAAATATTACAGTACCTTCAAGATTGTAAATTTTATTGGACTACTTCTCCAAACTTACCAATTTTGGGGTTGTAAGCCCTAAAATCATATTTTATTACGGAACACGAAAGTATTACTGTTTACTATGGATTCCGTTGTTCGAAACAAAAGCATTATTATTATTAGAAAATATTTATTTTCTACTTGGTAAAAATATGTAAAGTATACGTAATTATTGATGCCATAAAGAATGTCTTATAGTAGGGAGCACTAATCATTACCACCAACCTTAACATTCCTTTTGATTGACATAAAAAAACTAATATACTTAACCAACTCAATTCCATAAATTGCCGTCCGGTTAACGATTGGGTTACCGAAGAGGTTAACGATTGGTTTAACGTTAGAAGGTTGAAGACCGATCGTAAAACTTATCGAAAATCCAATGCAGCATGTTTTTATCTTTTTCCCACTTGTATTTAAGAAATAAGTGGTTATTATGTGTTGACCATACAGAAATCTAGATAATGGCAGAAAGATTGCGTGCTTTTATAATAATTTAACTTTTCACATGACGTAACCTAACTGATTATTGTTTTATTCTCCTTCTTTCACAAGTCTAGGAGTTCTCTACTATAGTTCTAGAAATTCTAATCCTATATATGCAACTAAATATTTTTGTTGTAACATTAAAGGTGAAACCAATATTTTTAATGTCAAATACTTTACCTGAGAACTAATTAGATCCATGACTGACTGACTGAATAGATAGACGGAGGACACTATTTTATTTATTCTATAAGTTCATTTATAAAGTAAAGGTTATTAAATATGCCAAGAGTAACAGTACCTTTATTTACTTTATACAAAGAAATACTTAACCCTGGCCGCGTTTCGTTATTTGCTTGGAAGTTATGTTACGATATTCGTTATGATAATATTTTAACAGATTTCTTTATGTATTTGAATTTAGAACTATTTGGGACATCGCAAATTATTGATCTACATAAAAATAGCGAAAATATCAATGCTCCATATATAATTATGAATAAACTGCTCACCATATACTCCCTAGAAATGCAATTTCTAGTAGTAATGAGCGCAGTCTTAGGCTGTACAGTTTGAAGTCTCGCCTAAAATAGTATATTATACTATTTGGATCTTCTAGCAATTTGAGAAAATATTTGTGCGTTCAGGAGTTTTTATCATGCCTGCTACTAATTAAACTTAGTACACATATATGCGCCTTATTTTGTCTGGTCACGCTCCGCCCATTTCATCCGGAGCGACGGTATACATATGAACGCCTTAAGCTCTACTTAGTTGTGATGCCGCTAGCTAAGTATGGTATTATTGCCTTTAATTCCATTTTATTTCATGTCATCCTTTTTGCAAAGAAGGAATGTCAAGTGTTGCCAACTCTTTTTATTTTTTCTAAATATGTAGCAGGTCCTATGGTATAAACTAAACCACCCAAAACTCCCTGAGGGTCAAACTTCGTCATTTATGGAGTCTGTAAGATTGTTCTTAAATTATAAATTGTTATTGTTTTAACGAACGTAAAATTTGCATGCCTTATGGTAAAATATGGATGAACTGTAAATTTTTACTATAAAACCATATTTGTACCACATTTGCAAAATAAATGATTGATTGATTGATTGTAATGTATCATATATATAGCATACTACTGGGCTCGAGCCTCCTCTATAATAGGAAGGAAATTAATCTACTATACCACGCCGGCCGGATAGGTTGGTACAGAGTTTTATTTCTATTTTTATTAGAGATCAACAGGATTAAAACTGGAAGCGATTATATATCGAATAGTATGAAGCACATTATATATCCACACAAAAGTCGAGCGATCACATTTATTGAAGTCTATCCTCTGACCTACACCTGTCTTATACCAGAACCACAAAAGCTTTTAACTCGAACTAAACACTCGCTTCCAATGTCTAGAGGAGTTCAAATCTCCGAGTGACATGGACAACAGGTTCGTGGAAACTGGCTACGCGGTTGGGTCAAAATGTTTCAAGGCTCACCGCGCTAATAGACATAAAAACTTTCTGACCAGACTCTCAACCTCATGGAGTGGAGAAAAGAAATGACAGTGCAGTCTTCAGCTGATTGGTCCGAGCATAGGCAGCCAAATAGGCAGATCTCCAGATCAGTGCGTCGCAATTTTCGTCAATTTAAGACGCTCCTTATTAAAGAAGCGATAGAGCGGAACCGTGGCTCAAAAGTGTTTGCACAAGATCTGTCTGTTGGACAAAGTCAAATGACTAAGCTGAAGACCGTTGATGGCACTGTAATTTCATCCCAAAGTGAGATCTTGGGAGAGCTCGAAAGGTTCTATGGACAGTTATGTAAATCATCCCGAAATCCTGTCCTCGACTTGGTCCAAGATCCCAGATCCAAGCTAACTCGGCACTATTCCGAAGAAATCCCTGACATTAGCTTGTGTGAGATCAGAATGGCTCTCAAATAACTAAGAAATGATAAAGCACCGGGGGATTACGGAATTACGACAGAGTTGCTGAAGGCAGGCGGTAAGCCGGTCTTAAAAGCCTTTCAGAAACTATTTAGTTATGTTATTCTCTGGGGCGACGTTCCAGGGTCGTGGACCAGGATTGTAGTGGTGCTGTTCTTCAAAAAGGGCGACAAAGCTCTTCTAAAGAACTACATACTCATCTCACTCTTGAGCCACGTCTACCAGTTGTTTTCGAGGGTCATTAACAAATCGACTCACGTGCAAGCTTGATGACTTCCAGCCGCCCGAAGAAGCTGGCTCCCGAAAAGGATATAGCTTAGGAAGATCTTCTCGTCTAATATGCCGCAGTGTCAGAAAACAAAGGCTTATAACCAGTGTGTGTTATCAGCGATGAATTACGGCACCGAAACGTGGTCTCTAAATGTCGGCCTCATAAAAAGGCTCATAGTCTCTCAGCGTGCTATGGCTGTACTCGGAATTTCTTTACGTAATAAAATCTGGAATACGGAAATCCTTAGAAGAACGGGTGGAATCAACATAGCCCGAATAATTAGCACGTTGAAATGGCAATGGGCAGGTCACATCGCTCGACGAACCGACAACCGTTGGGAATGAAAGGTTTTCGAGTGGCGACCACGAATCGGACGACGCAGCGTAGGACGACCCCCCGAGTGATGACATTACCAAGGTCGCAGGATATGGTGGACGCAGGTAGCACGGGACTATTGTGAATTGCATTCTCGCGGGGAGGCCTATGTCCAACAGTGAACGTTTATGGGCTGATGGATGGATAAAAATTTATGGATGGACGTAGTGTGTGTTGTTTGTTATATATATTCATATTTGCAGTTTTATTTGACAAGATATATTCAGAGGTATAATGTACTCTTATTGGAATATTACTCACAATATATCATGTAATATTTCTGAGTGCGAATCTCTTAACAGTAAAAAGAGAACGATATTCTTGCACCAAAATCAATCCTTCTATATTGAGGCCCTTTACTTTCATGATGATCTGATTATTAAAAATAACATATATATTATAGCAGGTAGGTTAGGTTGACTGTTCTTGTTGACTTCTGATGGTATAGACAAGACGAGACTGGATCAATCTACTACACGTGCATTTACGCGAATCTTCGATGTAGTTATGCCTCATATATGCAGTGTTTACCTTTAAAGAAATAAGTCTACTGATTATCATAGCTGATGTAGACCCTTTTAGCGTTAGCATTACGATGACAATGAGCAGATGAGTTGATAGTCCATACATATATATACCAAAGTCTCAGTACGATAAGTTACCATCTATTGGATTAAGATATTTTATAATCATGATTAAACTTACTCGTAACACGCCAGTTGAAATTTTCAACTCAATCACTTTTATTTCGTAAAACTGCCGTTCTCTAAATATTTATTGTTCTAATGAACCACCCTTTTTATTACTCCATAATAGTATAATATTGCTTGTAATTATTATAGATAGTTTAACTTGGTACATGAATGGTAACAAACCTACGCAGAAACCTTTCACCAAGTACTTCGATCGATGTTTAGTATACTACAAGGATCAATAACTTTAGAAATTTGAATTTTAATATTTGAATATTTTGTCATATAACTCATGTCCTATTTTACATTAAATGTGAAGGTTTTTTTTTAAAATAAAACATCCAAGGGCAGAGATGTGGTTACAAACGTTATTTTACTTTTTGTATTTAATGACCATACACATTCCAACCAGATAGACAGTAAAATAATTATGTATTTCTTTCTTTTTTCAAACTACTAAACCTAAGCACGATAAAGCTATGAGCACGTTGATGATATTTTTTCTATATTATGTTTGTACGTCATTTTTATTTCTTCTAAATCTTAATAAGGAATCAGTAATTTAAAATGTTATCGTTTATTACAATTCTAACTGAAAATTTAGAAAAATAAGTCGAAATAATATACAAACCGATGGTTTGATAAAACGTCTCTCATAATGACGCAATTGTGAACAGAAACGTAATTTCTGATGATTACTCGAAAATTACACATTTATAATAAAACTATTTTTACGGATCCTATCGTATTTGTATTTGAATTTTATTTCCCCGACGTTTCGAACACTTTACAACGGTTATGGTCACGGGAGGACTGTCTCTCGATAGTCCACCCGTAAACTGTTCGAAACGTCGACAAATTAAAAATTAAATACAAACGCGATAGAATCCATTCAAATAGCTTTATGTCAGTCGGCAATTTTAACAAATATTAATAAACAGGTGCCATTGTAGTTTAGCAGTTGGAATAGATTTCCAGGCGATATGAGTTGAAGTTGGCGAAGAGAGGTGCTTGCAGGGTGGGTCTATGGGGTTGCGTGCCACCTCTTCCGTTGCCCCGGACTGATTTGGCGGGGCGCGACCATATCTATAGTCCATCGCAAGATAAAAAAAAAGGTGATACGAGTTACTTACTCTTGATTTACGTAATTTTAGTTATGTATAGGAAGGACATTATCATTTTTATGCATCTAAATGCAATATACTGAGAACATAATTTAAATATTGTTAATATATATATTGTAATCGACATTAATGGACAGCAATCGCATGTAGACTCTTCTTGACCCCTGAATTTAAAGGCATAAAGGGATCGATATTGATGGCTATAATGTCACAAATTGCGGCCAGATGTAGAGTAGTAGGCTATTAAAGCTATTAACCTTTTAGATTTATATTTGACGTAAAAGAGATCTTGTTGAGTCATTTGTATAATGATACAATTTCGACATTATGGCTGCTAACCATCTTCAGCCGCACCCAAATATAGCTTGCATAAACTTATATATATAGATGGTATGTATTTATCATTTATTTTACCGTGAACTTTTCAAATAAAGAAAATGATCGGATTTTAAAATATTCATCTTAAATAGATAATGTCGACATACGAAATGAAATACACTTCAACATATAACACTAATCGATTTGTGTAGTCGTTAAATTTAGTGCTATCTATTACTACACAAATTTACTCAATTAGCCTTAGGAATATTTTATTCTAGCATTTGTATACGTGTTTATGTAATATATCAATTAAAAAAAAAACTCGTCGATAATTGAAATTAGTATCTCGAGTAATTACTATTAGCCGTTGATCCCGGCTATGAAGAATATTTTTGATAGTCGAGCTAACGCATCAATAATCTTAATAAAAGCAAATATTGTTATCGATTTGATTTGCGGAAGGTACATGGTAGTCGTTTCGTGTATTATTTATATTAGTTACACTATAAAAATCGAATATTAAAAGAGAATAAATAAAGAATAATAAATATAGATTAATCGTCATCATCTCAGGTCATATATGCCCCAGTCTTGGCCTCCTCACTCCGGTATCACGGGGTGCCTGTATACCTGAGGCGGCTGGTGGCAGACTATTTGGAGGGGCGCAGCGTCCTCTATAAGAACCGAGTAGGGGATGTTGTGCGAACGCCCATGTCGTGCGGTGTTCCGCAGGGGTCGGTCTTGGGGCCGACTTTGTGGAGCATCGGCTACGACTGGGCGTTGAGAGGGAGCCTCCCGCCCGGGCTGGGCGTAATTTGTTACGCCGACGATACACTCGTCACAGCCCGGGGTGGGACGCTGGAGGAGGCGGCACGCCTGGCAACTCTTGGCACCGAGGAGATTGTCAGGCGGATCGAGGCGCTGGGGCTAAGGGTGGCCCTGGATAAGACGGAGGCCTTATTATTCCATGGGCCCCGCACCAGTCCACCCACCGACGCCTCGATCACCGTCAATTCGGTTCCCATCAGCATCCGGGCCCATATGAGGTACTTGGGCCTGGTGCTCGACGGGCGATGGTGGTTCCGGGAGCATTTCCGTCGGCTTGCTCCACGGCTTGTCGGCGCGGCGTCCGCCCTATCCTGGCTTATGCCGAATATAGGCGGACCCAGCGCTACGTGCCGACTGCTGTACGCGGGGGTGGTCCGGTCGATGGCCCTGTACGGCGCACCCGTGTGGGCGGGGTCCCTGACCGTCCGACTTAGGGCTCTACTATGGCGACCACAGCGGGCAATGGCGGTCAGGGCCATACGCGGATACCGCACGGTGGCGACGGAGGCAGCATGCCTGTTGGCCGGAACACCTCCGTGGGACTTGGAGGCGGAAATGCTCGCCGGACTGTACCGGCGGGTGTCAGCGACGCGGGCAGGGGGCGGCACCGTCTCGCTTAGTGAGATGGCCGCTTGGCGGGGCGACGCCCGCCGTGACGTTATTGCTCGTTGGGCAATCCGGCTGGAAAGGCCTCGGTTCGGTGTTCGGACCATCGAGGCCTTCCGGTCAGTGCTGATGGAGTGGTTGGGTCGACAGCACGGGGTCCTTTCCTTCCGACTGGTGCAGGTCTTGACGGGGCATGGTTGCTTCGGCAAGTACCTGCACACGGTAGTGAGGAGGGAAAGTACACCGTCCTGCCACCACTGCGATTGCGACGAGGACACGGCGCAGCACACGCTCGAGGTCTGTGTGGCCTGGGCAGAGCAGCGCCGTGAACTCGTCGCGATCATCGGTGCCGACCTGGCGCTGCCGACCATCGCTAAGGCGATGCTCGACAGCGTCAGGAACTGGGACGCAGTCGCCGCCTTCTGCGAGACAGTTGTCTCGCGGAAGGAGGCGGCGGGGCGACTCCGAGAGGAAAGCCTCTTCGGTGAGACGCTCCGTCGCCGGCGCCTGGGGCGGCGGAGGCGCGAGTATCTGCGCCTAATGCCGCCCTAGCCGAGGCCGCGGGTGACTGGACCGGGGAATAGTCCTTCACCCGCAGAGAGGCTGACCGCGTGAGGGCGACGCCCCGGCAGTTAGCTGGGGCGTTGACGGGGGATGGTACCCGAAAGGGTAACCCGCCGGGCTGGCCACGGAAGGCAAGGAAGCGGTACCAGTGGCCGGCCCAATGGCGATGGGGAGGGAATACGGTGGGTTATGGGGCCACGCGCTGCCCTTCCGTCGCCCCGGGCGGTACGGGCGACGTGTGACCGGGCCATAGCCTACCAAAAAAAAAAAAAAAAAAAAAAAAAAAAAAGTCTTGGCCTCCTCCATAATGGGAAGGAAGTTCACTTACTTCTGCTACAACCACGCTGGTCAATCTTGTTGTTTTTCTTTAAATTTGTTCTTCCTTAGCCGTCTCTTATGATCATCCATAAGTAAAATAGGGGGTGGTGAATTTTATTCTTACTCCGTCATCACACGGAAAAATAGACTAATGGTAACTAAAAAAATTACAACTATGTTTTAAAACGATATTTATTTACAATTAAAACTATATTTATATAATAGATTAACGATAACTATTCCTACTAATATTATAAATGCGAATGTAAATTTGTTTGTAACGCTTTCACGCTAAAACTACTTAACTGATTATTATGAAACTTTGTACACATTTAATAGTGGTAGGACCACGCTGTTGACAGTTTTTTGTCTACAGCCGCGGGCCGGTCCGTCCGAGGTAGTATCACACTCTCGCAGAAAATCGACCTCTGATTAATGACAATGTGCTATTGCGTTTCGTTCGGTGAGCTAGAGAGTCGGAAGCCCAACTGAGTAGGTTTGGGGATCTTATTGGTAGGCAGCGGCCTAAGCTAAACCTTTGGTATTGCATAGGTCCATGGGCGGCAGCGACGCTTACCATCAGGTGTGCTGCTTGCTCGTTTGCCACGATACGCAATAATAAAAAACATAGCCGAGGTATTAAAAAGGACATAGGCTATTTATAGTTAAAAAACAAAAATTACGGAGGGTATCTTCATTGTATGTAGTAAGTTTTAAATACTGAATCACATTGTTTCAGTTCTATTGAAATGTATGATCTTTGATATTTATTTTAGGGCTTCAACGCAAGCGAAGCCGCGGGTAAATTCTAATATTTTATAAGATTATGGAAGATCTTGTTCTTTTTCAAATTCCTGGTAAACAGCATTTATTTAGCCTATGAATATTGTTCGACATATGTCTCCCTAATGGGGATAACATAATAATTTTTATGGTTAATAGATGGATTAGCAATTGCAGCTGCCAGAATAGTTCTATTGCATATTTTTTTGGTTATACACATCATATTAAGAATAAAGTTAATCTGATACAATACTCTTTCTATTATTTGGTACAAAATTACCTTGATCTTTGTAGTAGTCAGTAAATAAACAATTACAAAAATATATTTTTTTAACTAAACTTATCTTTCAAAGAACTTTTTTGAAATTAGTGTATACATATATGTGGTGACGGAGTAAGAATATAATTCATCATCCTCTATCTTACACATGGGTGATTGTAAGAGACGGCTAAGGGATACAAAATGCATATAACATCTATGTAAGAGAAGGAAAACTCGAAACTAAACCCTATACCAACATGTCTGACCAGCGTGCCATAGTAGGTCAATTTCCGTCCTATTTTGGAGGAGGCTCGAGCCCACCAGTGAGACATATGAGCTGAAATGATGTACACATATATCCTTATTGCTTTCATAATAATATTATAAGCTCTCAGTTTTTTTTTACGTATAGTAATTTTTACGAAAAATAATACCTTTACACATACATACATATCATCACGACATATCCATTGCAGGGTAGGCAAAGAGAACAGAGTGCCAGAGAACTCTATCCTTGCATACTTCACTCGCTTCCTCAACATTCATAATTCTCTTCATACACGCTTGCCGGTTTCGAAGGCTTTTGACTCCACCTTCTTTCAGTACGTGACCAATTTGGTCTAGGTAGGTTAGTCTCGGTTTACTTCGGTACCTACATCCTTCCACTTTCGCATTGTATATCTTCTTAACTAGACGTTCTTTCGGCATTATTTCCACATGTTCGGAGCATTCCCTTTCGCATCTTTACACCAATACTCTATTTCATACCTACTCGCTCTCTTACGTAGTCATTACGAATGCGATATATATATGGTAATAAAACGTCACGAAATAATGAATTTGACTTCCGACGTGGAAGAACACGTATCATTAACAACATTTGATTGCTGCAATAAACACATCAGCTTAACGATTACTTTAACAACGTTATATATACTTAGACCACCCAGCTGTTCGGCATATTTGAATATTTTATGTATAATAATAATATTCTTTGTTTGTCTGGCGTGATTCTTTTTGAATTAAGAAAAAGGCTTTTCTTTGCCTCTTCTAAAAATCAAGAACGAGCATCACGTTTTCTGAATTTTCCTCTTGGATCTTTCACAATGTGGCTGTATTACAATTATTTAATAACGTATTAGATTTTCATTTTATATAATTTTATAGATAGTCATATTAATTAAATAATTACTGCTAAAATATATTAAAAGATTTAAAAAAATATAGTTGGTAATATTTACTAAAACTCGTAATTACTAACTAATACCATAAATAAAACCCCTGTGATATTGAAGCTCAAACAGATTTGTTAAAGTTTCAATCTGCACTTATCCAACATTAAAATCCTGGAAAAATTCAGTATAAGTTAAGCTGGTTTGGCGCAATTTGTCCATGGAGACGTATTGATAAGCGATAGAGCGTAACTGTAGCTCTTAAATGTTCTCACGATAAGTGTGATTAGATCCAATTTATTAAACTGATAATTAACACAAACAGTACTTTTTAGTTTAGGCTTATTTTTTTTATTTTAGGGCATCTATAGTCTGATCACATCCCATTCAACTGAGACACCGAATAGAAGTTGCGTCAGTGGTCGTTGAAAGAGAGAGTATTATATATACTTCTTGTCCATTGAGTAATCCACAAAAAAATATTCCTTAATTTCGGTAACCACTATAACTAAGTTGTGGTCTAGATGCATACCATATGAACCGCCCGGGGCGAGGGCAGTGCGGCATGCGGTACTACAATCTACCACATTACTTCTCCATTCCCATACTACAAGTACCGATTCCTTGACTTCAGTACATTATTTCAATCTAAAGTAAATCCAAAAGATTCTACAGGTAGTTATTATAAGGCAACTTAGACTACAGCGTAGAGATACCACAGATGTGAGTGATTATATAAGTCTCAAGTGGCTCTTAATCAACTAAATACGATAGGACCCTGAGAGACGATAGAATTATGGAAAAAATTCGCATAAGTAAGCATAAATTTAGTACTGAAAGTCCTTCAGAAGTTATTCCAAAGTCAATATTCTTGAGGACACATTTGCAAGATATTGATCAAGATTAGTAAACGATATGTTTGTTGATACAATTATGTTTTACAGCGTCGTGATCTCGTTGCAACCATCAGTGCCGACCTGACGCTGCCGGCCGTTGTGAAAGCGATGGTCGACAGCGTCAGAAACTGGGACGCGACCGCTGCCTTCTGCGAGAAAGGCATCTCGCAGAAGGAAGCGGCGGGGCGTGCCCGTGAGGAACTCCTCTACGGCGACACGCACCGCCGCCAGCGCCTTGGGCGGCGTAGGAGCGAGTACCTCCGCCTCATGCCGCCCTATCCGAGGCAGCGGGTGACCGGACCGGGGATTAGTCTGGTCGCCCCGAAGCAAGAGGAATAAAATTAAACATTATGTAGTGATATAATTTAATAGTGAGTATCTGAAGCCATTAGGTATCTAACATTGATATTTATTTCTTTTGGCGGCAGGGTATGGTGGTCTGTGGATGAAGCGGTGGCACGGAGTCCTCTCCTTCCGGTTGGTGCAGGTCTTGTCGGGGCACGGTTGCTTCGGCAAGTACCTGCACACGGTCGTGAGGAGGGAGTCGACTTCGTCCTGCCACCTATGCGGTAGTGACGAGAACACGGCGCAACATACGCTCATGTACGAGCTGGGACGGGTAGGGCCGTGACCTCGTTGCTGTCTTTGGTGCCGACCTGGCGCTGCCAGCTGTCATGAAAGCGATGATCGACAGCGTCAGGCACTGGAACGCAGTCGCCGCCTACTGCGAGGCTGTTATCTCGCAGAAGGAGGCGGCAGAGCGATCCCGGGAGGATGCCCTTCATGCGGACTCGATCCGCCGCCGGCATCACGGGCGGCGCAGGCGCGAATATCTGCGCCTGATGTACTCTTAACATATTAAGTCTATAGATTTATTAAATCTCAGATGGTGATCTAGAACATTTATTAAGTCTAAGATAGTCATCTATAATAAAATACAATATCATTCTTACAGAAAACTGGGCGTATTATACAATGATATGTCCATACAAATGCTAAAGTCAAGATAAACAGTCCATAAAGCACAATTCTTCCATGAAATCAGTCCATGCGATCTTTATGTTTTAGGAATTCAATAAAAATATCATTTGATTCTCTGTGGTCTTTGAATATTAACACATTGATCTATAATGATACAGATATCATAATAAATCATCAAAATCATTAGAAACATCAGCATGTTAGCGACTATAATACATTTGAAATAAAACAATTTTACGTATTTTATCGCGTTGTTATGTAATTTTTAAATACCCGAATACTTTACAGCGTTTATGTTCACGGATGGCCTAAGATGGGTCACGTCCAGCAAGTTACCGCCAATGATTTCTAATGTTTACGCGAGTATTACACATTTGAAATAAAACTGCTTTTACGGATTCTATAGCGTTAGTATTTGATTTTTAATTGCCCGACGTTCCGAACCCTTTACAGTGATCATGGTCGCAGTCCTTCCATGACCATGATCACTGTAAAGTGTTCGAAACATCGGGAAATTAAAAATGAAATACAAACGCTATATAATCCGTAAAAGTGGTTTTATTTCAAAAGTTATCGTTATTATAGAGATTTATGTCTACGCACTATACCATAAGATAGAGAATAGAGAAAAAGAATGCAGGAAGACGTTCAACAATTAGTGGTTTCACACGATCTCCATGATTGGGTAGAGGAACTTGAAACTTGTTTGCACGTAGATCCTGCTTAACATGCTGCAGTTCTCCAGCCAGATTTTCATCCTCGTGTATACTCTGAAACAAAGGTTTAGACACAATAGCTAACTGTTAAGGCGAATGCTGAGAATCTCCGTTAAAGCATGGGTTGCTTAAGTGGTAGCAGTGGCTGGCCCAACGGCATTGGGGAGGGAATACGGTAGGTTATAGGGCCACGTGCCGTCCTTCCATCACCCCGGAATGCACAGACGGCGTGTGTCCAAAACAAGCCTGCTTAAAGATACACTGTGTGACTCAAGGTCTTGTTAGGTAATAAAAATCAATATATAATTTATATACATTTGAAAAAAAAACTAAGTGATGCGTTCAATATGTGAACGGAGTCATACTTTTCGGTGATCCCTTAAAAACCTATCTATAACTTTTCATTTTATACTTCGTTTTTGAAGTAAATAAAATTTGGGTTACATCTGAATTAGCCTATATTTAATATTAAAAACAATGTGGAGGATACTACTAAATAAAAATAAACTTATACATTTCAAATACAAGCAATTATTATATGTTTTTAAGTAGATCACTTTGGAATAATAATAAAATTATTTACAAGTACTAATAATATCCTTTTCCGTGTGGTGACGGAGTAAGAATACTATTCACCACCCCTAATCTTACCCGTGGGTGATCGTACGAGACGACTAAGGGATATAAAATGCATATAATATCTATGCAAGAGAAGGAAAACTCGAAACAAAACCCTATATCAACACGTCTGACCAGCGCGGTATAGTTGGGTAATTGCCCTCCCATCACGGAGGAGGCCCGAGCCCAACAGTGGGACATTTGTGGGCTGTGATGATGATGATGATGATGATGATGAATAATATCCTATCAAAATATGAATATGAAAATGGGAGCTTAGTTTATTTAATATAATAATTAATAAATTTCAGGATTATCTATAGATCTTGTCAACCATTTAGATTTCAAATCTTTTATACGCGAAGTCGACAAGCACACAATAATTATAACAATTATAACATTGAACTTGGCTCCCATAATCATATTCATGTTTTGATGGAAATTCATATATTTGAATAGGTATATATACGAGTAAATAAATATTTAATTATGACTAAGAAACAAAAAAAAAAAGAATTTGATTGTAAATTTCTTTTTATTATAGGTAAATAATTTAACACATTCATCGCTATAAATAAAATGAATATATTGGTAATATTATATTTTATACTACCGCAGTTAGCTAATTTATTCTAACATTTGTTTCTAGCAAACCTGTCCAAATTTGAAATATGCGTTAACAACTTATAAATTAATTTTTGTCTATTATATATAGATATTTAATACAGGCAAAATGTTAATTTATTTATTGTAGATTACAAATTAGATAGGAATTATGATTTTTGATTATAAAAGTCATTTTTTTATAATCACGCACAATGCCACCATTTAACACAAAGAATTTGAAATAGGAAGATAATGATTACTTACGTATTAGAATGATAAAACTTTTTGATAAAAATATTAAACCGCCGAAAAACTGAAAAGAAAAATAATGAACTTTGTTTTTATTGACCTTAATAACTAACTTCTTAAACTAATTTAAGTGCACCTAAGTAATTTTGAGTCGGCGTCGGAGTTAATTTAGTGAACATTGTTCATTGATTATTTGACACCGGCTCAAAATTACTTAGGTGTACTAAAATTTCCATGGGCCCCGCATGAGTCCTCCCATCGGCGTTTCGATCACCGTCAATTCCGTTGACATCAGCATCCGGGCCCATATAAGGTATTTGGGCCTGGTGTTCGACGGGCATTGGTGGTTTCGGGAGCATTGCCGCAGGCTTGCTCCGCGGCTCGTCGGCGCGGCGTCCGCCCTTTCGTGGCTTATGCCGAACGTGGGCGTGAGCGCTACGTGCCGAAAGCTGTACTCGGGGGTCGTCCGGTTGATGGCCCTGTACGGCGCACCGGTGTGGGCGGGATCCCTGACCGTCCGACTCAGGGCTCTCCTGTGGCGACCACAGAGGGCCATGGCAGTCAGGGCCGTACGTGGGTACCGCACGGTGGCGACGGAGGCAGCGTGCCTATTGGCCGGGACTCCCCCGTGGGACCTGGAGGCGGAAATGCTCGCCGATTTGTATCGGCGGGTGTCGGGGGTGCGAGCGGGGGGCGGTGTGGTCTCACTGAGGGAGCTCACCGCCTGGCGTGTCGACGCCCGCCGAGACGTCATTTCTCGTTGGGCAGTCCGGCTGGAGAGGCCTCGGTTCGGTGTGCGGACTGTGGAGGCCTTCCGGCCGGTGCTGATGCAGTGGTTGAAACGGCGGCACGGGGTGCTCTCCTTCCGACTGGTGCAGGTTTTGACGGGGCATGGATGCTTCGCCAAATACCTGTACACGCTCGTCAGGAGGGAGAGTACACCGTCCTGCCACCACTGCGATTGCGACGAGGATACGGCGCAGCATACGCTCGAGGCGTGTGCCGCTGCGGGGCAGTAGTCTCGCGGAAGGAGGCGGCGGAGCACGTGCGCGAGGAGCGTCTCGTAGGCGCGATTACCTGCGCCTGATGCCGAGGCCGCGGGTGACTGGACCGGGGAATTAGTCCGTCACCCGCCGAGAGGCTGACCGCGCGAGGAGGGACCGACGTCCGCCCCCGGGGGGGGGGGGGCGTCGCTCAAGGGGAGGGTACCTCTGAGGGGGTATTCCGTCGGGCCGGCCACTGACGACAAGTTCACGCTGCTCCAGTGGCCGGTCCAACGACGTAGGCGAAGTTCGTGGGTGGGTTACGGGTATGCGTGCGTACGCCCCTCTATCGCCCCGGACGGAGTGGTGCGAGAAGAGCGCCGACCATAACCCAGCCCAAAAAAAAAAAAAAAGGTGTACTAAAATTAGTTTAAGAAGATATTTATTAAGGGCAATAAAAGAAGCTTATTATTTTATGGTTTTCAGTTTTTTCGACGGTTTAATTTTTTTGTTAAAAGGTTTTATTTTATATTTTTTTGTGGCTATAATAATTAAAATCTGCGATGAACTATAAATATCCTGTTTTCTACCCTTAGGGTTGGATTTTTTTTCCAAATTTATATGGGACCAACTTCGATGCCCTTTCCAATAAAAAAATATTATCAAAATCGGACTAATCTCTAAAAAGCTGTGCGTGGTCATACATAAAAAATATACGCATCAAATTGAAAACCTCCTCCGTTTTGTTTCGTCGGTTAAAAATGTAACATTTTATTTATATTAGCGGTGCTTAGTTTTTAGGTTGCTATTTAGAAACACATTTTAAAAGCTATTTATCAATACATTTTAAAACTCTGAAGTCCTTTTTTTCCAATTTTTTTTTATGAGTACCATTTTTATACTATATAGTTATTATTTATATATATAAAGCACAACCACATCTATAACTATGTATCTAAATTGTCTATAAAAGTTAAGATCTTTAAGAAAAAAGGTAATATATTCGATTTTAATAAAATTATTATATCATTAGCAATATAGCGATCCTAAGTATGACTAATCAAATTAAAATAGAATCATGACTAATGTGATCGTTTATCATTTAATATTTTTTTTTAATTAATAAATATTTTTGTTTGCTAGCTATAAATTGTGATACGTTAATTAAATTGAGTTGATTTTGTGCACATATTATGTTAGTTGTACAGCCATAAAAGGGAATAAAATTAAACATTATGTAGTTATATAATTGTATAGCGAGTATCTGAAGCCATTTGGTATCTAACA
Source organism: Lymantria monacha (assembly GCA_905163515.2). NCBI lineage: Eukaryota > Metazoa > Arthropoda > Insecta > Lepidoptera > Erebidae > Lymantria > Lymantria monacha. The sequence goes on from LR991088.1 coordinate 17,695,726, forward strand.
TAGATATTTTTTTTTGGCGGCAGGGAATAGTGTGTTCGCGTCCCGCTCAATGCGTCCGGTGTGACAGAAGGAATGACGCGCGATCCCATCACCAGCGCTAAAATTACCTCTCAACACCGTGCGAATGCCAATTGCACGCGATCCTTATCTTTGTTGGTCCATCCGGCGGCTTTCTGGTATCGCCTCCAGTCGACGTCCCGGCAACATTGATATTGGAAGTTAAATTAAACATTTTTAAATAGAAAAATAAGTGTTTATATGTCCATTATATATATGAGCTTTTTTTGGCGGCAAGCTATAGAGTGGTCTCATCTCAGCTCATATATGTCCCACTATTGGGCCCAAACCTCCTCCATAAAGAGAGTTAAATTAACCTACTATAACCACGTTGCGCGTTGGTATGGTTTTGGTATGATTATGGTTTTGTTTCGAGTTTGCCTTCTCTTGCATAGTTATACGCATTTTATATGCCTTAGTTGGCTCTTAAGAGCACCCACGGGTAAGATAGGTGGTAAAATGTATTTTTACTCCGTTACCGAAACTATAGAGTGGCCACACCCCACTAAAACCGTCCGGGACGTCAGAAGAAGCGGCGTGCGAACCCATAGAACCGCCCTACAAGTACCTCTCTTTCGCCATGCAAGTGGGCCACCGGTACTCTTGCCTTGTCTTTGGTGGCCCACCCGGCGATCTACCCTCACGGGTATCCTGTTGAGTTGATGCCCCGGTAGCTTTTGCCATCAGGGCATCGTCCACGTGGTGTGGCCTCGCACCGGGTGACCAGACTAGTCCCCGGTTCGGCCTGGTTTTCTAAGCCTGGGCGTTCACGCATGCACCGATCAAGGCGCTGGCGGTGGCTTAGGTCTCCGTGGATGATGTCCTCCTAGACCCGCTCCGCCGCCTCATTATATATATGCTTGAAAATTATTCATTGAATTTGTCGATTTTTATTCGAACTGAGCTACCTAGCTAAGCGGCTAGTTTAAGTAAATGCAGAGATATTTGGACTTTGATATATGTATATATGCTTGAAGCCTACAATGTGTATGGATGTGTGTAACGGATTAAAAATACAATGTATTTACACACTTTATTTTACCGTCTGAGACCGGCTGAGGGAGCATCAAAGTGTAGGCAGTAACGCTCTTTTGGGCAATTCGTAACATCAATTAAGTACGCCAACCTGCAAATGTTGTGATTATGGCAGCACGCCCATATAAAACAGTGGACGGCGATATGTTGATGGATGTAAACTTGGAGTTCAGCAAATCTCAACTGAGCTAGTTAATTAACATGAATTATTGCAGCTTTTTTTAAATATACTATTACAACAAAAACATACATTTATAAAATTATATAAAATTCCAACCATGCTAAATATCGTGATGTTTTCTTACTTATCCTTATTTAGAAGCTACATACATTTTACCTTTTAGAAATAAGCAGAAAAAATGTGTAATTACCATTTGATCCTATATGATATCTTAAGATTAACCCATATGTATTGATTGTGATATAAAAACAGCAATCAAGTTATTTGGCATTGAATATAGCTTAAGTAACATAATTACTTAAAATATTAAATTTAATTTTAATCAAATCTCACTAATTTCGAATCTCAATTCGTATTTATAAATCCGTATTAAGAAATGGTAACATATATGTTGGTATATATTTGTGCGATCATATAGGCCAACGTTATGACAAGTGATGAGATAATTATTATGACTTTTAAAAAAGTTTTATATATAACAGTTATTTATTATTGTTAATAATTAAATAATAATTTAATTATCATTTAAAATGTATCATAAAATATTATGAATCATTTGCAAATCTGCAGACCAGCGCGGTATAGTAGGTTAATTTCCCTCCCATTGCAGAGGAGGCCCGAGCCCAACAGTGGGACATTTATGGGCTGTGATGATGAAGATGATGAATTATGATCAAATTTATTTTTAAGTAATTTTATTGTTCAGTCGGGGTAAACTATAATTATATCAAAATCTTGATTATATTACTCTTTAAACTATGTTCTTGATTGGCGAGTACCCTTCAGGAAGTACCATGCCAGTTCATATAGGTGCCATGCACTAGTAAATATGCTGTTTTTTGACGACTACGAATACTACCAATACTTAGAGTCCTTGGGGATGTCGTAAAGACGACTAAGAGTTTTACACAAACCTGAACCTATTACATCTGATGTCGTCTGGTCAATAATTACATTGCCAAGTTGATCTGACGTCAGGCAGGCGGCCGTTCGCAAAACCATTGCCAAAACATTCAAAATAAGTACGATGGAGGAAAAGTAGATATTGGGCTGACGTCAAGTAATTAGGATAAGAGCAGGATGATGAAGATGATGATATTATAGTAAATAAAAATTGGTTTACAGTTATATCACAATTTATTTTTGTTTTTTCAAAATACTATCAAGTTGTACTAAATTCATATTTGATACTTATAATAAACTAAAGACTTGTCGTTTTATTGGTCGTTAAGCTTCTTACTTCTGGGGGTTGAGTCTGGCAGTGTATTCGAGAGCACGAGCGATTTGTGGCGGAATTGGAGGAGGAGTGGGGAGAGCGTCACCCTGGAAACACAAACATTGTTAAAAAAAAAACAATAATGATAAATTGATGATAACTTTAAAAGATACATCAAAATAATCACAAAAGTAACTACTATAATAAATACGAAATAATTTATAAACTTACAGAAGGCTGGTAGCCATTTTCATCAGCGATGTATGTGATAAGTACTGGCACACCCTCGGGAGAAGTCCATGAGAAGGAGCCCTGTGATACGACGGGAATACTTGGTGGGTTGCCACCTAAGTTACGGGGAACGCCCTCAGCCTGAGCTGCAATACCGTTGCTAGTTTCATAGCTAAAAGAAAATTTACATTGTATAAGAATTTGATTATATGCTAACGAAAATTAAACCGAGGAGCTTGTTGAATACTCACAAGTAGTTGTAAGCACCGTCAGGGCTGTTTTCATTGCCGAATTTCAAGATCTCTGCATTGTAGTCAGGAGCATACCTGGTAGCTACCGCTACGGGGACTGGTGCACGTGTACTAGCGATGAAAGGAGCAATAGTGCTTGATGGGTATACAGTTGGTGCAATTGTCACAGAAGGCCGGTAACGGAAAGGAGCAGGAGTAGTGTACCGGTTATATTTGTTGTACTGATTGTAAGGGTTATAAGTGTTGTACTGGTTGTATTGTCCAGTACTAAATTGGGCGCTCACTGCAGCCACCAACGCCAAAAACACCACCTGTATTCACAAAAAAAATATCACTGTATATCACCTCAATTGTTCACTGTATCTCACGATATTATTTAATTATTTTCCGATCATTTAATTATATTCACAACTTACAGCGAATTTCATTTTCCTTTTCTAAGATTGCCTAGCTAGCGATGAACTAGTTTGAATGCGGGTAAAAAATCCGCGCAGGCTTATATATCGCTCATGGAACACCCACTTTTGACAGCGTACTGCAATAAAATTTAAATAAATTGATGCGAGACTAGAACTTCGTTTAAAATAACACTTGCGCTATACATCCTGATCGTCATTAAGATTTATTAGATTAACACATGTTTTAGAGGTCAAAAAGTATTTCGTTTTTTTTTTTAATTTTGTATTTAATATCTAAATTAAAATGTGTAATTAGCAGTCACAGACTGATGGTGAGAAGAATGAACTATTCATAAAAGGTCTTGGGTTCATTGTTCATTGAAAACAGTTCTGAATTTTCCAAATTTTATATGTAGTTAATTGTAATATTGATTGATGGCAAGAAGAAAAAAAACTATCCATAAAAAAGTTTTGGCTTCATTGCTCATAGAAAACAGTTCTAATTTTTTAAAATTATATACGAAAATTGTAAAACTCACTGATGGCAAGAAGAATAAACTATCCAAAAAAGGTCTCGGGTTCATTGTTCATAGAAAACAATACTAAATTTTTAAAATTATATTTGTTTATGTTGTGTGCTAGTGGCTACGAATACTACCAACCCTTACTTTGCTTGTGGATGTCGTAAAAGACGACTAAGAGCCTTATAATGACCTGGGCCAACTACATCTGTTACCGTTTGGTCAACAATTATATTCCCAAAAAGGGTTGACGTCAGACAAGTACCGATCATAAAACTATTGCCAATAACGTTTGCAATAAATATTTATGAGTACATATTGCGTCTACTCCAAATAATTAGGATAAAAGCATGATGATACGTATCCGATATCTATTAATGATCCAATATCCTTAGGTCTTTCCGTGTAGTGATGGAGTAAGAATACAATTCACCACCCCATATCTTACCCGTGGGTGATCGTACAAGATGACTACGGGATATAAAACACATATATGAAATCTATGGAACAGAAGGAAAACTCGAAACAAGACCCTATACTAACAAGTCTGACCAGCGTGGTGTACTAGGTCTATTTCTCTCCCATTATGAAAGAAGCTCGAGCCCAACAGTGGGACACATATATGAGCTGAGTTGTCGATGATGATGAATCACACAGATTGCACAGATAGTGAAGTAGTTAAGATACTAAGGTGAGTAACTACTGTGTCAAGTATCGCGGGTTCAATTCTCGTGCAAGTTAAGACCTTGCGCGATCCAAAGTTGTGATTCAAAGTCTCTGTGTAATTTGTGTCCATTAATTATGTGTTTGTATAGATTCCCGGAATACAAGAATTATTGCCTTAGTGAAGGATGTTATTAAAAAAAATAAGGGGTAGTGAACATTCGTTAACAAATTAATAAGCTTGATATTAGCTAGAAATAACAGCATGAAAAGCTGCAAACATTTACAATAATTATCATTTCATATATGTCCACTGCTGGACTCGAGCCTCCACCGCATAAGGCAAGGAATTGTTCTAATATACCTCGCTGGTTAGACGTATTGATGTAGGGTCTAATGTCAAATTTTCCTCCTCTTTATATAATATAACTTATTACTACATAAATTCCCTTATTTATAATTGCTTTGCCTACATGCAGAGTAAATATCTCATTGTACATAGTTACACTGTTGAAGATAATTCCGAAAATTGTTAATCTTAACGTGAATGTGAGCAAAACCAAAATAATGGTCTTTGAAAGAGATGAAGCCAGAACAGATGTAAGAGTAACAATAGGTAATGATGTACTAGAGCAAGTGAATGAATTTGTATATCTTGGATGTGGATTTAGCAGAGATGGAAGGTACACCACTGATATAGAGCGAAGAGTGAATGCGGGAAATAGAGTGAACGGAGCGTTGGGGCAACTTCTCGGCAGCCACCACCTCAGCCAGAAGGCACGTGTAGCAATACATAACGCAGTGCTTGTCCCAATATTACTGTATGGAAGCGAGAGTTGGGTATGCAGAAAAGAGTATGAAAGTAAAATTAATGCGGTCGAAATGCGATCTCTGCGGAAAATCTGTGGAGTTAGGCTGACCGACCGCATTCGTAACGACGACGTAAGAGAGCGAGTAGGTATGAAAGAGAGTATTGGTGTAAAGATGCGAAAGGGAATGCTCCGATGTTTCGGACATGTGGAAAGAATGCCGAACGAACATCTGGTTAAGAAAATATACAATGCGAAAGTGGAAGGATGTAGGTACCGGGGGAGACCGAGACTAACCTACCTAGACCAGATCGGTCATGTACTGAAGGAAGGTGGAGTCAAGAGTCTCCGAAACCGGCGAGCGTGTATGAAGAGAATTATGAATGTTGAGGAAGCGAGTGAAGTATGCAAAAATAGAGTTTTCTGGCACTCTGTTCTCTCTGCCTACCCTGCAAGGGATATGGCGTGATGATATGTATGTATGTATGTTAATCTTAACTTTATCCAACTCCTAACGTTACAAAATACAATCTTCGTCTAGTGCCGTGTGGTCAACTATTGTATTCTGAGAAGATTTCTCGTCAAGAAGGTGACCGCTCATTCAACATAACCAAAATAATAAACAATAATTTTTGCTCTGGAAAATCACATGCTATATCGGCTTTGTATAAATTGAGATTAGAACACGAAAATATTACTGATTTTTTTATTAAAAGAATCTAAAACACATTTAAAATATTTTGTCACAAACCACCATTGCACTAATATTCTTATGTGAGGCATACAGAACAGTTAGTACCGAAGCCTTGCCAGTATTTGCAGGCTTACTTCCGGTTGACTTGGAGATACAAAGGCGCGCGTCAATGAATTATTCTACCAGGGAAAACATGAGCACTGATTTTCTTCTACCACGCGATCGTATTAAAATTACTAGACTTTTCGCACCGCAATTCGTCGTGTACGAAAAGCTCCTGACCGAATGGCAGGAAAGGTGGGACTCATCAACTAAGAGTCGTCATTTATATCTTTTCTTCCCATCTATTTGAGAGTGTTTAGAGAAAATATGGCTGGAAATTGACCACTTTGTAGCACAATTCCTCACTGGTCATGGGAATTTTAAAGGTAAATTATTTTATTTTAAACTTGTAGCTTCACCATTTTGTCAATGTTCTACATCTAATTGCGAGTTTGAGCAAACAGCTCACCACATCCTTTTGGAGAGCAGTCTCTGGCGTAACGAGCGCGATCTCATGTAAGACAGTCTGAAAATCACGTCTGGGGTAGTATATTATACGGACCTTGTAGCAACTCGAGAAAATTTCCGTGCATTTAGGCGCTTCTGCCATACCTACTGTGGCAATCAATGTTAAGGCTCACATATAGGACCCATAAGCTTTGCCATATCCGTGGTGCTATAGTGCTGCGCTTCACGTATCAGTACATCCTCTTATCTATTGGCCTATTAGCCAAATTTTGCCTCATGTCTCCCGCTTTGCATAGGAGGGAAGTGGATTGTTTTCAACTCCTCCTGTTTTTCTTTTCTAATTAAATTTGTTGCGGGTTCCAAGACAGTTAAAAGCGTTTCCCGGGACTTCCCGAGGGTCAAAACTTGGTGTCTTATACGGAGACCATTGTGGATCCTGGCTTACAGGAGTTACAGTGGTGGGCATCTGTGGTGGGATTAGTCCCAAAAAAAAAAAAGAAAAAAACACCATTGCCAATTTAGTTATAAAACATGCAAATGATCCGATAAGTATAAGAGAAAGAATAAAAATTGGCTATCAAAGAAGATTTACGTACACGCGTATTCATATCACCGTTTTCTTATATTATATCAAACATTAATAGTGATCGATTAACGACAATATTTTATTAGTGTGATAACCGATCATTATTAATTGTTGGATATTATCTTTACATATAAAACGCTTATAAAATGACGTTGTACATGTTCGTAAATCTTTTGCTCTAGGACTTATCCGATTTTCATGGTTTTTTGCTCTTATCTTATATTAAAATTATTTGAATGTTTTATAAAATGTACATAGATGCAACATAACTGCTTTTTTATGTTATTTTGTTTTTTTTTATATTTATATTTTTTTTGTTATTCTTATAGAAATCTAAATGTCTTATAAAATGTTTAAAACATTACAATATCTTTTTCTTTTTGGCCAGCCTATGTACTGGACACAAGCCATCCGTTCCATCCGGGGCGACGGAAAGGCAACGTGTGGCCCCATAAATGTACAGTGATAAAAAATTCATTTACAATATTTCACCATATAAAAGCTTCTAAAAGTAACAACACATAACTTTGTTGGTACGCGAGTGCCTAAATCATCTAAAGATATAATTGAAAATTAATTGAAATAAAGTTTTGTAACAGATAAAGATCATCGTAGATGCGAATTGAATCTACGACCTTATAGGAATGTATTTCTTTCTATAAATGATCTAATCATTGGGCTGACTAGTTTTATTCGCATTTAATAATTTATTACTTGGTAGTAAATGAGCAAGCAAGCCATCTGTTAGCAAAATGCGATTACTACTTATGGATTGTTCTAATACTAATGGCAGTACCAGGTTCTTGACTACTGTAAGATGGATTACTAACCCTAGCGTTTGTCTTGAGTGAATATCTAACAATTTTCGTAAAACTAATTCGTGAAACTAAAAATATTTTAGAAATATAAGGATTTGTGCCACTATTTAAAAAAAATCAGTTTTAAAATCACTTTAACAATTAGCCACAGTGTTTTTATAATCTAAACTTTATAACATTTATTACGATATATAATATTTTCATGCTTCTGGTATTTAAAGACTAAGCTTTAATATTTTTTTTAATATAATCTATATCGTATGAGTCGAAGATAGTATTAATTTTGGTAATCAAATAATAATGCTACCATTTTGTTTTTCTTTATTCTAATAAATCTTTTTCCGTGTGGTGACGGAGTAAGAATACAATTCACCACCACTATCTTACCCGTGGGTGATCGTAAGAGACGACTAAGGGATTTAAAATGCATATAACATCTATGCAAGAGAAGGAAAGCTCGAAACAAAACCCTATATGAACACGTCTGACCAGCGTGGTGTAGTAGGTCAATTTCCCTCTCATTATGGAGGAGGCTTGAGCCCAGTAGTGGGACTTATATAAGCTGAAATGATAAATGAATCAATCTTTATAAAGAATACCTTTATTTCTTACACTAGGCGGACCATGAACCTTAGCATTATCTAATTATCACTCACGTTGTTTTAGCGTCAACTTTCTGATTTTCCATTTTTGGTTTTTTATTTCGATAGATTGGGTAATTACAGAAAATTAAAGATATAACGATATTTTAAGATTAAAAAACTTGTCAGCCTATTTGAGCCTAATAACTCCCCATACCGACTATGATAGATGTACATGATAGACAAGATCCAGATATTCATGTGCTCACTTAAATATGGACACTAGAGGATATATATATATATATATATATATATATATATATATATATATATATATATATATATATATATATATATATGTGTGTGTTGATTATCTCACTATGTCTTATTTCACCGTTAATGTAATCCATAATCAAGAATTTGCGATTTAATATGCCCATATATATCTGTCAGGGCTCAAGGGTTCACCGAGGCGATTGAACCCGAGATCAATGAGCAGTAATATATTTGTTTTCTATTCGGTTATTAAATAATAAAAAAAAATACAAGAACGGCTCTTGAAGATTCTATTTTTATCATTTTAAATAAGTAAAAGCTTTAAAAAAATAACAATTATTACCGTCCTTTAACGCAATAAAAACAAAAACTTCGCAATAGTACGAATAATATCCTGTTTATTTTCAAGGATGATTTTAAAAACGAGCCAGTTTTTATTACTATGAATTAATCACATTAAGTGAATAAAGGCAATTTATTCATAATAGTATATCATATCAATTCTGTAATATTTATTTGTAAATGTCAAGGCAAATATTTATTTGGAATATAAGTATAGTGTGATGTTTAAAGCACATCATGTAGGTATCACATTTTGTATAATGCGCATGTGTTTATCATTTTCTTAGAGATACTCAAATTGTATACTATAGTTCTTTTACTATAATTACCTCCTATGTTTTTTACTATTTTTTTTTAAATTATACGAATAGTACGCGTTTCGTGTTATAGTTGACTTATGATATTTATTTTTGTCAATATTTAAAATATGATTATTAACTGATATCATTCAATTTCAACTCTTTTAACATTGTAACGTTTACCGTAACCTACATTTTTTTTGTTGCGGTGGACTATGAACGTGAACTCGCCCCGCCAAGTCAAGTCAAGATGGAAGAGGCGGCGCGTGACCCCATAGACCTAACATGCAACTCTCCTCTTTTCACCGTGCGAGCGGGCCACCGGTACCTGATCTTTGTCTTCGGTAGCCACCGTTACCTACATAGAAATCGCCTCTCAAGAGGAAATAATCGCCACGCTAGATAGTTGGACAGTAAGAAAGTGCTGTTGGCCATTCGCTTAGTGATTCCCACCCGTTTTTAACGATGGAAAGTGAGCAGTAACATATTTTATTATTAAAAAATAACGTACTCTATTACACCAAATTAACAAAACTAATTATTAGATATAATCATCATTTAAATAGTTTTCCTCTTATATTCTTCTCTTATTATCCATCTCATCTATAACCATCATTTATATATATTTTTCTGATTTTCTTTTATTATTTTACCCGTGTGGTGACGGAGTAAGAATACAATTCATCACTCCCTATCTTACCTGTGGGTGACAGTAAGGGACGACTAAGGGATATAAAACGCATTTAACATCTATGCAAGAGAAGGAAAACTCGAAACAAAACCCTATATCAACACGTCTGACCAGCGTGGTATAGTAATTCAATTTCCCTCTCATTATGGAGGAGACTCGAATCCAACAGTAGGCCATATATGAGCTGAGATGATGATGATTTTCTCCAACAATAAAATTTAAAGAATAAAATAGCAAATATATATTAGGTACATGTTTGTTTATTTGCAGTCAGGCGATTAGACATTGCTGCATAATTTTGTTCATTAGATTAGATTTTTAATGGACTTAACATGTGGGAGGATCTATGGTATTTATTGTATTCAGCTATCGACGTTAATTTTCCGATATAGGCTTCTCTAAATGAAGAATGCCATAAAAAGGTTACTAGTACATTTTTCTAGTTATTATCCAACTGGTGTTTATGATTCCCATGCAAAAAGATTAAGAATGCATGTTTTTTATGTAGTTACTAAATAATTAATATCACGTCATTATTACATCAACAATAAAAAAATATTACATACATACATACCTGCATATCATTACGTCATATTCCTTGCAGGGTAGGCAGAGACAACAGAGTGTCAGGGAACTCTATTCTTGCATACTTCACCCGCTTCCTCAACATTCATAATTCTCTTCATACACGCTCGCCGGTTTTGGAGATTCTTGACTCACTTGACATATATGGGCTGTGATGATGATAATGATGAATGATGTGAAATGAAATGAAATGATGGTATACAGCTGTCAAAATCTAGTATAAAATAATAACAGATAAGCTCTAAATGCACTCAAATAAAGCTACGAATATTATGAAGTTAGCATATAATGCTAATATGTAATAATTCGTTCCGTGTTTGTTTTATATAAATAATGTATGAATACATTCATAATGTAGATAATAGATAAATACATAAATTATCACAAGATGACCCGGTGAACTTTCGTTCATTCTGAATTTGAACATAAAATGTCAACCGAACTTATGAAAAGACGACGACACTTTGTAAGAGCAAAAGACACTTTAAAAAAAAAAGAAATAGATCTTGCCTTTAATTTACATATGGCGCATTTGATTACAAATAATAGGTTCGCAATGAGCGTCATCCTTAATAGTAATCCGAGTTAGCAATTTCCATTCAAAATTAGTAATTTCCATTCAAAATTATCAATTTCAAAATTCACAATATTTTGACAATTCTTTTGAGTTTTCTATACTTTGTTACTAAATCAATACAGCATAGGAACAAACATAAGAATTCTTTTTAAATTTTTCGAGCTTTCGTCAAACTAATTTATAACATGAATGTCACGAATTTTCAAATCTATCTTTAGCTTAGCTCCTCAGCCAATTAATTATCACACACTTATAATTCGAAAACGGCTGGACCAATTTTCATGATTTTTATATTATTGAGTTTGTCTTCGTATGGGAATAGGATATAGGATATTAAAATATATTAATGAATAAAAAAGAATCATTAAAAAACATCAGTTCTAAACGTTTATTTGTTAATGATGCAACAAATGCAACTGATAGCTCACGTCGTTACGTGGTCAAAGTTGTTTGGAAAATAGCGCGAAAAGTTGAAATTAAATTTGACCGGCCAGTGTTCGTTTTGTGCGAGTGTTACGAATTTTTACGAATATTGTTAGGTATAATAAATCATATTGTCTATATTGTCATCATGACGCGAATGATCAACAATGACCAACAAGATGAAATCTTTCAAGACACAGCCGTAACGCAATTAGAATTCGAAACATTACGAATGTAACCATGGCAGAAGAACAAGATATTGCACGGGAAGACCGCCGCGTTAATATGGCCCAACTTCGTGTTTCTTAATTACAAAAGCAAAGCGACAACAGCAACGCTGTGATCTCGTCGCTATCATCGGTGCCGACCTGACGCTGCCGGCTGTCGCGAAAGCGATGGATGACAGCGTCAGGAACTGGGACGCGGTCGCCGCCTTCTGCGAGGCTGTCATCTCGCAGAAGGAGGCAGCGGAATGAGTCTGGGAGGATTCCCTTGACTTGGGCCGCCGCCAGCGGCCGGGGTGGCGCTGGCGCGAATATCTGCGCCTAATGCCGCCCCAACCGAGGTTTCAGGTGATCGGACCGGGGAATTGTCCGGTCACCCGACGTGAGGCCACCGCGTGAGGGCGACGCTCCGACGGCGAAAGCTGTTGGGGCGTCGACACGAGAGGAACCCGCAATGGTAAGCCGCCGTGTTACGCGCCGGCTCTTCTGTCGCCCCGGACTAATTTGATATCATCACGCCATATCCCTTGCAGGGTAGGCAGAGAGAACAGAGTGCCAGAGAACTCTATCTCTGCATCCTTCACTCGCTTCCTCAACATTCATAATTCTCTTCATACACGCTCGCCGGTTTCGGAGACTCTTGACTCCACCTTCCTTCAGTACATGAAAAAAAAAAGTAACTACATATAATGCAAATACCATGCACTGTCGGATTGGCCAAGAACGTCAAAAATTTGGTACCAGTGGCTGGCGCAATGGCGATAGGGAGGGAATACGGTAGGTTATAGGGCTACGCGCCGCCCTTTCCTCGCCCTGGACGACACGGATGGCGTTTGTCCAGACAATTACCTGCAAAAAAAAAGTGTTTGTGTCAGCTCCGACGCACGACTGGAGTTTACTCCTTAAGTACGATTATCAAAACAGGCGCAAAAAAAGCTCATTTGACTAAAAATAATATATATATTTTAATTTATTAAAACTGTTCAGTGAAGTATTATCTCACGTCAAAAAGTGAAAAGTGCGCAGAATATGTTGCGCACCAAAAACGTAACGAGGTCATTCGATCACTAGATTTTACTTCTCAAATTTTTCTCGCACCGGGCGCCTTCTCTGCAGTCGATTAACGAATAAGCTCATTTCCTGTGAGTTCTAAGACAAAAAAAAAATCACCTACTTCAATTAAAACTAGAGATAGAGAGAAAAAAGCTACGAAAACATAAAGGCGTTATATTTGAGTAAAGTGTATTTTGTAATATTTGTTTTTTTTTTTATTGCTTATGGTGGCAAATGAGCAAGCAGCACACTTGGTGGTAAGTGTTACTGCCGCCCATGGATCTTTGCAACACCAAGGGTATAAGGGGCAAGGGCAAGGCCGCTGTCTACCAATAGATACCCCAAACCCACCCAGTTGGGCTTCCGGCTTTCTCGCTCACCGAACGAAGCGCAATAGCACGTTGCTATTATTCAAACTTCGATCTTCTGCGAGAGTGTGGTATTACCACGAACGGACCAGTCCCCGGCTGTGTACAAGAAACTATCAACAACATGATCCTACCACTAATATAATATGACTACCACTAATATGATAAAAAAAGTGTGTGTGTGTGTGTGTGTGTACTTATGTACACGCGTTAGAAGTTATACTTCTTTGACGTAACAAGATAAAAATCTTTTAAAAAAATTTATCTTTCGCCTTTATTCATTGAAAGGTATTTCATACATTGAAAGTTTTATTATAACGCATTATCTAGTTAAAAAACTAAAATGTTGACTATAGCTAACTTCAGGGTGTCGGATTCTCGTGACGGTGTGCGCGCGCATCTTAAAAATTTACTCTCATCATTATTTCCTAACGCGCCAAAAAAAGTATAACTTCAATATTGATGCCTTTATATAAAAATAAAATAGGCAGTTACCATAACTGCATTAACAACTTGACTGTCCAATGAGTCACATACGACTCATGATGAGCTTTAGGAATAAGTTCATGAGTCACATGTGACTCTTTTGTTGCTGCGATTTGGGGATAAATTTTTGTTATGAACGTGGCATAATGTACTAATATAAATTACGTGAACTTGTAGCGAAAAACTTGAATTTTAAGAAAATTAAATAATATTTCGCAAAATTTTTTTTTTTATATTAAAGATGAATAATAATCATGACTAGTCGTATAGGTTTTGTATTTGTATGAAATAAAATTAAAATAAAACTCAAAGAAAACGTTTTATTAGAAAAAATATTACATGAACTGATTAATCAAACGTGTTTTTCGTTGTAGCAATCTAAACAAAATGCTTTTTTACATGCTTTGCACTTTGTATACACTTGTTTGGCTTTACGAGCCAACTGCCCTTGAATTTTGAGTTACATAGCAACCGCTGCATGTCTTTCGAACTAATTTATTGTTTATAGTATTATGCGAAATTTCTTGAAGATTGTAATCAGAACAAAAAGATGAACCTGAAGATCTTGCAGTCAGAGACAACGAAGGTCTTTGCGGCACATTCGGTTCTGTAGTTGTCGCTGCTGGCTCGAGAAAATATCGTACTAATTCTTCTTGAACTTGCAAAACAGTTAACTTATGATATTCTGTCGGTATGTGTACATGTGATACGTCTTTCCATCTTGTCATTCTGCTGAATTGCGTATTACGAACTTGTTTCAATAAATGAACGTAATTACTATCGAGTGTGAAACACCATTTCGTCAATCAAGTCATCGGGTACAAAATATTCATAGATTTTAGTCAATGGAACTCGTCCATCGTCAATAATATTGTTCATATTTTGTACCCCATAATTTCTTGTAAATGTTTCCCTACCATAGGCAAAATATCAATTTTCCATTCTGAAACAGGGACGTCAGGTGAAGAGGAAGTTTCTGGATTTGGTGATTGTGGTGGTACTTGTACTACTTGCTGTAAAGTTCACAATTACCTCAGTATCCTTGCTGTATTCATAGTTATCTTCGGACTGATATTCAGCATCGCTACCATCGCTGAATGGGTCTTCATCGGAATCAGAATTTTCTTAGAAATGGACTAATTCTTCCATGGTGACAGTTCTTCTAGCCATTTTAGACCATATCAAATGAAATTACAACCTCAAATAGTAATGAAAATATTGCGCGGGTAAGTAGTCAAATATTTAATGGTGGTAATAGATAATATAATATTATGGACTATTTGTCATGCAATTTATTGTCTATAGTCGGTATGTGCACATGTGACTCATTGAACTTAGGAAAGATTTTTTTTTATTCTACGTTCATGAGTCATATATGGTTCACAAAATGAAACATATAAAATAATATAAAAACAATAAATATTTTTATGAATTAATGTTTTTTTAGGCAATGTGAATGTTCTTTAATCCAACAGAAAAGAAAATATGATGGACGTGGGGTAGTCGTAAATTTTATTGTATGGGGACAGTTAAGTTGTTAAAGTATCAAAAAAAAATAGATCTCTGTCTATTACAAAAAAAGATTTTATAAGGCAAATTATCATGATTTAGCTACATATAACCCGGTATAGAAAAATAATATTAAGATTTTATAAATTTTAAAAGCCTTTATTACGTAATTTATAGCACACAGTTATCTCAAAAATTTGATAATCATTCAAGCCTCTGGCCATATTACATACTAAGCATCTCTGATAGTTGATTTATGTCATCGTGCTAAACATAACCCTAATGGAAATTAAATAAGCATAAGAATTCTAAAATTGAGTTTTTTGAGTCTATCTGTATATGGAAATTTGGCATCTTACCGCCCACCTTTGACTGTCTTAACAAGTAGATAGATCCAGACAGCGATCAAAGCTCTGAGATGAAACTGGAAATCCTTTAAAGATATATTTAAAAGGTGACAGATTCTTTAAAAAAATATTTGTTCACATTTTATTGACAGTTTATGTGATTTACATAAAATTTTAATATAATTATTGTTATTTCATTAATGATATCCTGTTCATAATTACCATATTAGGATTATAGCTTGTAATTCCACACCAAACATTCCACATTAAAAGTTCTCTAAACTACGGTTACACAGAGGTGATTGAACCCAGGTTTAAACGTGAATAAAGTTCAAAGGGCATACACCTCGTGACGCATGGCGATCTGCATCGATACTAGTAACGAATAAATATTTTAAGTAATCATTATATAATATGAAAATAAACATATCCTTCTTTTTATTGATATCAAGGAATTTAAAATATATTTATATGGTAATGGATATAATATTACAAGGAAGATTATTTGACAATCGTTAAGACGTCGTATGATGATTTTCTGAATACTTATTCTTTTGAACATTAAAAAAGCAGCGTTTAGGTTATAATCTGCTTAGTCAAGGTCGCCTAATACACCAATATTTAATAGATACAAAATATTTAGTATGGAGTTAATACTATTTAAAATTGATAAATTCTAAAAGAGCTTGCATATAATAAATTATTTGAATTAGAATATATAGCTTAGATCCATGATTTGTTGTCTAAAAAAATATATAATATATTTTACAAAATAATGAAATAATACTCGAGTAAGGACCGTTATGCACGCCCATGACACGTGCTGGTCCATAAAAGGTACTCTTGGTGCAATTTGGCGTACAAGGTTTCACCATCTTTGGGGCTGGGCATAATTTGCAATGCCTTGAAGTAACCTAGACGCCTCTGATATCATGAAAGCGATGCAGTATATCTAGGCGATGATCCTTATGGTGTCTCGGAATAAGATAGACATTCTGTTTTTTTTTTACATTCTTATTTGGGGTAGGACCACACTGTTGACAGTTTTCTGTCTACAGCCGTGGACCGGTCCGTCCGGGGTAGTAACACACTCTCGCAGAAGATCGACGTCTGAGCAATGGCAATGTACTGTTGCAATTCATTCGATGAGCGAGAGAGCCGGAAGCCCAACTGGGTGGGTTTGGAGTTTGTGGTGGTGGGCAGTGGCCCTGCTATACTCCTGGTATCGCAAAGAACCGTGGGCGGCAGTAACACTTACCTTCATGTGTACTGTTTGCTCGTTAGCCACCAAAAGTAATAAAAGAATCACCGATTTGGTGTCTTCTGACTAATTGATTGATCCTGCTTAGTAAACACGTTCAGATGACGCAAAAACCACCATCTTAGTGGTTTTGACCACAAATTTGTTGACATGCTCCACAGCAGTCAAAGCACCGCCGTTATTTTGCTCCGTCATGTTAGTTATATTAGGATTCACTATTATTATATTACGATTAACTAGGCAGTACGAATGGAGGAACCTCAGTTTGTATTCGGGCTTAACTTCGGCTTATGAGTAAAGACCCAATGCTGCATATACTTGGCACTTGATATATGTGGACATATCCCAAATTGCGGGTGAAAATAATAGATCGAATACTCTCCAGTCCACCGATAATAGAGTCACAACAAAGTATAAAATCATCGACTTAGGGGAAGGTACCAAAATAGGAAACCGGTCGGCATTTTAGGCTTAAAATATTGTTGTTTACTTTACGGCCCGTGAGTTACAACCGCAACATAGTACGGCAGCAAATAAAATAGGTATTCTGCAATTGAAATATAATTGATTGAATTAGATGGTAGATACATAACGGCATTCTATTATTATTTTAAAATGAAGAAAGGAAGACCCACCGCTTTCCCACAGTTAATCAATATACCGCACAACTCAAGAAAGGGAAGGTATACAGAATAGGGTCAATATGGAAAATCATTTCAGCTTACTCTTAATTCTGTGATGAGCACCTCCAGAACTTCAACTTGCAATTTTACGCAGAACTGCGAATAATGATTCGACATGTGTTTCGCCTCTAAACGAGGCATCCTCAGGACAGTCGCAGTTGAATCCAAACCGTATTCCTTCCTTACTTGAGTTGTGCAGTATATTAACCGTGGAAAGTGGTAGGTCTTGCTTCCTCCATTATAAAATATAAGAATAAGAAAATAGAGTGTACATTTATTCATAGAAAAACAAATACAAGTCTATGTACGAAAATAATAATGGTAGTATACACTAATTTTCTTTTCTAGATAAATATTTTTATATAGCAAATTCCGTAAATAGGAATTGATCTAATTAAGCGAATATACAAGATCAACTAGTAATATAATGAAATACCTGTCCACGTCTCTGTCTATATAATCAAAGCTTGCATGGTAAAGACCTACTTTCTGATGATGATTTATATCTAAATTCAATATGGCCGTTTTTTAAAATGGTGTATTACACGCGTTTGTTGTTGATTTTTAATTTCCCGACGTTTCGAACAATTTCCGGCGTTCATAGTTACCATGAACGCTAAATTAGTTTTATTTGAAATGCGTAATACTCGCGTAAACATCAGATATCGTGATGTATTACAATCTTTTTTTAACCTCTTTAATATAGGTTTTTTATGACTATACTATTATTATAGCTTAGAGGAGTAGAAAACTTTAAACAATTGCTGATTACACTTTATTTACAACCCTCTCAATATTAGTACCATGGCGGAGTGGTCGATTGGTGCAGCCGTAGTCGCGGAACCGTACGCCGTGCCTGATCGCCCCAATTGGGTGGTCAGTCGAAACGGTACCACGGCAATCGTCGTCTCAACGCAGCGGCACTTCCCGTCCTTGTCCCTTATGGATAGGGGCGAGGAATTTGTCGCGGCGGAGTGGGGAGGGGTCACGCTCTACAGCGTATACCTCTCCCCCACTAGGAGGATGGACGATTTCGGGGCCTCACTCACCACCTTGGAGGCCTCGATACGGCGACTGGCACCGGGCCTCGTCCTGGTTCTGGGGGACTTTAACGCCAAATCCACGGCGTGGGGGTCCCCTACGACGGACGACCGCGGGCGGGCGGTCAACGAGTGGGCGGCTTCACTGGGCCTCTGTGTTCTGAACAGAGGCTCGGTGAACACGTGTGTGCGGCGGCAGGGCGGGTCGATAGTGGACTTATCGTTCGCTAGCCCCGCTGTCGCGCCACGGGTGAGGAACTGGAGTGTCCTGGAGGAGGCGGAGACCCTGTCGGACCACCGGTACATCCGGATGGAGGTCTCCCCCCGGGAACCCGGTAGGGGTCACAGGGCGGACGGAGCTCCCGCGTTTCCGCGGTGGTCTGTGGGTCGTCTTGACATGGATCTACTGGCGGAGGCGGCCATTGTCAGCACGTGGCTGTCCTCACCACCCCCAGCGGACGGAGTGGACGCTGAGGCTGTCCGCATTCGCAGTGCGTTAACGCAGATCTGCGATGCGGCCATGCCCAGAGTGCGGCGGCGTCCACCTCCGAGGCAGGGGGTCTACTGGTGGTCCCCAAGACTGGCGGACCTTCGTGCGGCGTGTATCAGTGCCCGAAGGTCCTACACCCGCAGCCGGCGGCGTCACCGCGACGTTGAGCGGGAGGGCCAGCTGTACGAGGCGTACCGCGGTGCGCGGTACTGCCTTTCGGCTGGCCGTCCGTGCCGCCAAGGGCGCGAGTTGGCAGGAGATGCTGGACGGTCTCGACCGTGACCCCTGGGGTCGCCCATATCGCGCGGCGCTGAACAAGCTTCGCGAGCGGGCCCCCCCCCTCACCGAGACCCTCCAGCCCGACTTCCTTCGTAGGGTGGTCGAGGAGCTGTTTCCACGGCAGTCGGAACACACGCCCCCGGTCATGGCTCCGCCAGATCAGGACCGGGAGGCCGACGACGACGAGAGTGTTCCGCCCGTGACGGAGTCGAAAGTGGGGGCGGCCGTGGCGAAGATTCGTTCCGCCACCACGGCCCCCGGCCCGGACGGAATTCCAGTCCGGGTGCTGACATCGCTCCTCGAGCACTTCGAGCCTCGCCTCAGGCAGCTGTTCAACGCCTGTCTGACGTCTGGACGGTTCCCTGAGTGCTGGAAGGAAGGGAGGTTGGTTCTCCTGCCAAAGCCGGGACGGTCCCCGGATTTGCCGTCGTCCTACAGGCCCATCGTGCTCCTCGACGATGTGGGTAAGCTGCTGGAGCGTGTGCTCGCTGCCCGCATCGTTCGACATCTGGAGGAGGTGGGGCCCGATCTGTCGGACGCTCAGTATGGGTTTCGGAGGGGGCGTTCGACCATCGGGGCCCTACTACGCCTGAGGCAGGTGGCCGCGGAGGCCGTCGCCGGGAAGGGAGTGCTGTTGGCGGTGTCGTTGGACATCGCCAACGCATTCAATAGTCTGCCATTCGGCTGCATCAGGGAGGCGCTCCGGTTCCATGGAGTGCCCCTGTACCTCAGGCGGCTGGTGGCAGACTATTTGGAGGGCCGCAGTATCCTCTGCGCGGGTCCCGCAGGGGACATTGTGCGAACGCCCATGTCGTGTGGCATTCCACAGGGGTCGGTTCTGGGGCCGACCCTGTGGGACATCGGTTACGACTGGGCGTTGAGAGGGAGTCTCCCCCCCGGGCTGAGCTTGGTGTGCTACGCTGACGACACGCTCGTCACAGCCCGGGGCAGGACACTCGAAGAGGCGGCGAGCCTGGCCACTCTCGGCACCGAGGAGATGGTCAGGCGGATCGAGGCGCTGGGGCTCAGGGTGGCCCTAAACAAGACGGAGGCCCTACTTTTCCACGGGCCCCGTGTGAGGCTACCCATCGGCGCCTCGATAGTGGTAAACTCCATCCACATCAGCATCCAGGCCCATATGAGGTACTTGGGTCTGGTGCTCGACG
Source organism: Lymantria monacha (assembly GCA_905163515.2). Lineage (NCBI taxonomy): Eukaryota > Metazoa > Arthropoda > Insecta > Lepidoptera > Erebidae > Lymantria > Lymantria monacha. The sequence continues at coordinate 17,716,376 of LR991088.1, forward strand.
GGCGATGGTGGTTCCGGGAGCATTTCCGACAGATTGCTCCCCGGCTTGTCGGCGCGGCGTCCGCCCTTTCTCGACTCATGCCGAACGTGGGCGGACCCAGTTTCGAGGGCCGACGGCTGTATGCGGGGGTCATCCGCTCGATGGCCATGTACGGCGCACCCGTGTGGGCGAGGGCTCTGAACGCCCAGCTCAGGGCGGTTCTGTGGAGGCCACAGAGAGCCATGGCGGTCAGAGCCATTCGCGGGTACCGCACGGTGTCGACAGAGGCGGCGTGCCTGTTGGCCGGGACACCCCCGTGGGACCTAGAGGCGGAGATGCTCTCCGACCTCTACCGGCGGGTTATCACAGCGCGCGAGGAAGTTGGCTCCCCATCGTTGAGCGAGATAGCCACCTGGCGCGTGGATGCCCGCCGAGACGTCATCGCCCGTTGGGCTACGCGGCTGGAGAGGCCTAGGCACGGTGTGGAGACCGTTGAGGCCCTCCGGCCCATATTAATAGAGTGGATGGAGCGGCGGCACGGAGTCCTCACCTTTCGGCTGGTGCAGGTATTGACGGGGCACGGGTGTTTCGGGTTGTACCTGCACAGGGTCGTGTATAGGGAGTGGACTCCGGCCTGCCACCACTGCAGGAGTGACGAGGACACGGCGCAACACACGCTGGAGGTGTGTCCGGGATGGGAGCGGCAGCGCCGTGACCTCGTCGCTGTCATCGGTGCCGACCTGACGCTGCCGGCCGTCGCGAGGACGATGGTCGACAGCATCAGGAACTGGGACGCGGTCGCCGCCTTCTGCTAGGCTGTCATCTCGCAGAAGGAAGCGGCGGAACGGGCAAGGGAGGATTCCCGCGCCCCGGGCCGCCGCCAGCGGCCGGGGCGGCGCAGGCGCGAATACCTGCGCCTGATGCCGCCCTAACCGAGGCTTCGGGTGATCGGACCGGGGAATTGTCCGGTCACCCGACGTGAGGCCACCGCGTGAGGGCGACGCCCCGACGGCGAAATCTGTCGGGGGGTCGACGAGAGGAATCCGCGAGGGTGAACCGCCGGGCGGGCCACCGAAGTTAAAAATCGGGTCCCGGTGACCCGCTCGCACGGCGAAGAGAGAGGAGTTTTTACGGTGGGTCTATGGGGTCATGCGCCGCCTTTTCCGTCACCCCGGACCGATTTGGCGGGGCGAGACTAATCCATAGTCCACCAAAAAAAAAAAAAAAAAAATATTTGTACCAAATAACTTGAAGAATAGAAAAAGATACAATTAAAAACATTAAAATAATAATGATTCCAGATACCTATTTTACTAGTACCTATACAAATATAAAAAGTTCAAAATAGACTACTCTCACTAGAATAAAATAAAGTCTGTAGTACTTTCACTAGAATAAAATAAAGTCTGTAATACTCTTTTTTAGAAGAAACTATTTTTAATTATTAGTGTAATATTTTATTAACTAAATAAAGTTTTATTTTACATAAAAAATAATACGTACATTTATGTAAAAGAATTGTCCATTAAAATGTTTAAATATCTATTAAATTCAAGAAGTGGAAGGGTTCTTTAGTAAACAAGAAAATAAACAAGAAAAAGTAGTAAACAAGAAAATAAAATGTGTATATTTAAAAATGATATCACCACATTGTTACATTATTTCAATTTAAATAACAATTCAGTTCTTTACTTCTTCTGGGGAAGTCTGGCAAGATAGTCCAACGCCCTGAGGATAGCCTCAGGAGTTGGAGGAGGGGTTGGAATAGCGTCACCCTGTAATAAAAAAAGAATTTTAAATTTAAATTCATTCTGATTTTGTTTTTACTATTAAACATAGCCACGATACTTATCGATTATCTAAGAGCAAAGTATACAGAATGTTTAAAGTGCCTGTTTTAAGTGTGATCATAAGGCGTATACTAGAACTTTTACAATAGCTTCTTATTACACTCTAAATTAAAAGTACAAACCGCTCTAGTCAGAAGTACAAAGAGACTTTTCAAATTGTAATAAGATTTCATCCTAAATTCATACTCATAATATTCAGTAAATGATAATAGTAGTTTAATTATCTTATTTTTTTCAATTTGTTAATTAATACAAATTCATGTAAATAATTGTATTGTCTTAAAATTGACTAGAAATTGTATTTTGCTAATTATGTAATGGTAATCATTTTCATCATCATTCATCATTTCAGCTCATATATGTGCCATTGTTGGATCCGAGCCTCCTCCTTAATGGGAGGGAAATTGACCTACTATACCACGCTGGTCAGACGTGTTGGTATAGGATTGTTTCGAGTTTTCCTTCTCTCGCATAGATGTTATATGCATTTTACATTTTGTTGTATGCTCTTACGACCACCTACTAAATATAGGGGGCAGTGAATTGTATTCTTACTCCCTCACCACACAGAGAGAATGAAGAATGAAATGTAATGGTAAACTGATCTTGTATCATTATTATGAGGATCAATATATAATAATAATATACAAATATTAGCCACAACTATGTTTGATTAAAAAGTCATACATAGTTGTGACTATATTGACATCGGATTGTTTTAAAAAAGATTTAAGTTATAGCAGCAGATTTAAGTTATATCATTTATATCAAGTAGTAGTATTCTAAATGCTAATTTAATTTTTTTTTCATACTCGTGTCATTCACGGGCTAGTAGAGCATTTATGCGGTATACAATGATTAAGTTGTAGTTAGCTACATAAGAAAAGGGTATATAAAAAAGTTGTATATTAAGAATATTTAATAACTTACAGATGGTTGGTATCCATTTTCATCAGCAGTGTAGGTGATAGCAATTGGTTGACCTTCAGGTGAAGTCCAAGCAAAGGCTCCATCAATTACAATAGGTACTACGGGAGGATTGCCACCAAAGTCACGAGGAGTACCCCGCGCTTGGGCGGAGATACCGTTATCAGTCTCTATCCTAAGATCATAAATTTTGCATTGTCAGAAGAAATTCTTTCTCATTTATTTTTCATACATACATACATGCATAGCTTCACGCCTGTTTCCCAGAGGGGAGGCAGAGACTACCACATATATTTTTATACGGTTTATAAATGTGTACATATGAATATGAGTTATAAAATGCAAAATATATAATAAATGTATTGAACTGTATTTTTGTACTTACGCATAGTTGAAACTGCCATCGGGTAAGGCCTCGTTCTCAAAGCGAATAATGTTCGCCGCCTGATCGCTGCTAGCAACACGATTTACTATGGGTCCTACTGGGCGTGCAGGAGCAGTAGGTCGTACGGGAGGAAGAGAAAATCGGGCCTGTTGGGTGGGTCTTGCCAAATTAATGAACTGAGCAGAAGCAACACCCAAAACGGCAACAAGAGCAACCTAAAACAGAAATCATTCAAAATTATTTTTTTTAATAACCAAGAATATAAAATATTACTAATATTTAATAAATGTGGTAAATCATTTACACTCACAAATAATTTCATTTTTGGAAAATTAATTTATTTATATGTATATAAGTTGATTAGATCTGTATGTCTGATGTCTTACTGCTTCTGGCATATTTTCTTATCACTTTTATACTAATCCCGACTGCATATTTACGCAATATGGCATTGATATGTTCAGAATCTTTGAATAGATTACTAATATATTATTATATACAATTAAATGCAACTTACTGTTGTCAACAGAAAGCACTAATATATGGAAAAATTATAAATTATAATGACCAATACTTTGAATATGATGAGCAAATGTTGCAACTAATTGTGAAAACGAGAAATGAGCGAATATTATCATATTTATAAACACGTATATAAGTAAAATATTGAAAATATAAATGTAGGTATATTATGAACTACCCGTGGGTGATCGTACGGGACGACTAAGGGATATAAAACGCATATAACATCTATATAAGAGAAGGAAAACTCGGAACAAAACTCTATACCAACACGCCTGACCAGCGTGGTATAGTAGGTGATTCGCCAGTTGGCGTCAAGAAATAGAAGCCCTCAAGGCGGAAATCAAGGCGCACCGGCGAGAATTTTGTGAAATGAGGGCTACTGCCTCTTCAACTTCCATAGGAGCGAACGCATTTGAGGAAATGAAATCCTCTATCGTGAGGTCAGTTGGGGAGATGATGAATGCCCGACTTGCGGCATTAGAGGATCGCCTTCTCCCCGCTAAGGTAAACCGGCCGCCTTTAGCTGCGGATAAAAAGAAGAGCACAGCGGCTGCTGTGCCCACAGCCACCGCCTGCACGGCCTTATCGGAGCCGCCAAGCCAACCAAACGCTAGTACGCCGGGAGTCACTCCTCCAGCCCAGACCGTGGCTGCCGACAGCTGGGTAACAGTTGTGAGGAAGGGGAAAAAGAAAAAGTCCTCTCCACCGCTACCTATCAACACTGTTGCGCCCTCCACGATTCCCAATGCGGCTGTTTCGGCGCAGAAGAAATTGAAGTTGGCGCTTTCTGCCCCACGCGCCCCGGCTGTAATCTTGAAATTGCAGCCGGAAGCGGAGAAAAAGGGGGTCACATACGCCGATGCGATGCTTCGCGCCGAGCAGGAAGTCAATCTTCAAGAGATGGGGATTAAGGAGGGCCTCAAAGTCAGGCGTTCCATGACTGGGACTAGGGTCCTGCAACTGCCTAAATCCCAGTCAATGGAAGTTGCTGACCAGCTGGCGGCTAATTTGCGCACGGCACTAGCAGGGATAGCGGATGTCGTGCGCCCAGTCAAACGGGCTGATATACGGGTGACCGGGATGGATGACTCCGCCACCGAGGAGAAGATCCGTGCGGCAGTGGTCCGCACATGCGGTTGTGATGCTGCGGAGGTCCAGGTTGGACAAATCCTGCGTGGACCCCGTGGCATGGGCATGGCGAAGGTGCGGTGCCCCGTCCCCGCCGTTAAAGTGCTCGCAGACGCGGGAAGACTCCTGGTGGGCTGGAGCTCGGCTGGAGTCCAGGTGCTGGCGAGCCTCCCATTGAGGTGCTTCCGGTGCCTGGAGCTTGGACATACGGCTCCGCTGTGCCCGTCCGCTGTCGATCGCTCTACCTTGTGCTACAGGTGCGGCGGCAGTGGGCACAAATCGGCTGCATGTGTGGCCGCGCCGCGCTGTGCTGTGTGCGCCGCGGGTGGTCGCCCAGCACAACACACGATGGGTGGACGGCTGTGTAAAGCCCTCTCAACGAGAGGCAAGATGGCCCATGGACCTCGGGCCATTCCACCGGTGTACAACCGCAGAGACGAAGAGGGAGCCGAAATGTTAACCTAAATGGGAGACAGAGTACGCTTCCTCCAGGCGAATTTGAACCACTGCGCTGGGGCTCAGGACCTGCTACTGCAGTCCATGGCGCAGTGGGATATAGATTTGACTGTGGCCTGCGAGCCCTACTTTGTCCCCCATTCACCCAATTGGGTGGGGGACAATAAGGAAGACGTGGCAGTCCTGTCCAGAGAATGCGCCGGCCCTCCCCTCTCTACACTGGAGAGGGGCAATGGTTACGTTGTGGTGGGGTGGCGTGACTTTGCGATTATCGGCGTTTACTTTTCCCCCAATCGCGGGCTGGCGGAGTTTGAGTTATTTTTAGACTCCGTCAGTGCCGCGGTTCGCCGTCAGTCACCGAGGAGAATTGTTGTCCTCGGCGACTTCAACGCGAAGTCACGTACGTGGGGAAACCCCACCACAAACGGTAGGGGCACGGTCGTCGAGAGGTGGTCCTTGCTCTCCGGTCTCTCCCTCTTGAACAGGGGGGCGGTCCATACCTGCGTGCGACATCGGGGTGGGTCCGTGGTGGACCTATCGTTTGCCAGTCCCGGTGTCGCTCGCAGTGTGAGCGACTGGAGAGTGGAAGAGGAGGTGGAGACTCTTTCGGATCACCGCTACGTGCGGTTCGAGTTCTCCACCTCGAGAGGACCACCAGAGCCCCGGCGTGGAAGAAGGGGTGGACTCCCAAAATGGGTCCTTGGCCAATTTGACCCCGAAATGGCTCGGGAGTCCGCCATAGTGCAGCGCTGGGGTGGCACAGGACGGCTACCCACTGATATGGTGGGGCTTGCAGGCCATGTAGCAAGTGCCCTTGAGGTGATCTGTGATGCGGCGATGCCGAGGGCTCGGCGAAGGCCGCCACGTCGTCAGGTGTATTGGTGGTCGTCTGAGATTGCTGATCTCCGGGTGGCCGCCAACCGGGCGCGGCGTGCCTACGTCCGATGCCGACAGCGGACTAACCGGGACGACGTCCTTGAGGGTCAGCTGCGGATGGTGTATAAGACCAGCAAGAAAACGCTGCAACTGGCCATCAGCCAGGCGAAGGAGAGGGCCCGTGAGGAGCTTCTTATGAGCCTTGACAGGGATCCGTGGGGGCGTCCATTTCACCGGGCGCGGAACGAACTCCGCGCCTGTGGCGCCCCTATCATCGAATCGATGGATCCGGTTCTCCTGTCGAGGTTAATGGGGGAACTGTTCCCTCGCTCCGTGGGACACGTTCCCCCCCGAATGGCTCCTCAGTCGGAGATGGAGGTGGAGACTTTGGTCCCACTCATCACCGACCAAGAAATGGAAGTAGCCCTCTCCCGATTTCGGGGCAAGAGGAAATCGCCTGGTCCGGACGGCGTCCCGGGGCTTGTGCTTGGCATCGCCGCGGAATACCTCAGGGGTGAACTCCGGGAACTGCTTAACGCGTGCTTGAGGTCCGGGCAGTTCCCGGAGGAATGGAAGGTTGGTAAGCTATGCTTGCTGCGAAAGGAGGGTCGCCCAGTCGACTCCCCTTCCGCATACAGACCACTGGTGCTGCTGGATGAAACGGCCAAATTGTTCGAGAAGGTGCTCGCGGACCGTCTCGTTCAGCACCTCGAGGAAGTCGGGCCGGGACTATCAGAGAGTCAATATGGGTTCAGGGGCGGCCGGTCAACAATCGACGCATTGGCCGCCCTGAAGTCCCTGGCTACCGAAGCGGTGGCCAAAAAGGAAGTTCTTCTGGCGGTCTCGCTCGACATAAAAAACGCCTTCAACAGTCTCCCACACGAGACATTAAAGGAGGCGCTTCGGTACCATGGAGTGCCTCCGTATCTCCGAAGGCTGTCGGAGGCGTACCTCGAGGGAAGGCACGTGCTCTGGGAGGGGGGCGACGGGTGCATACATCGTTACCGGGTGGAGTGTGGCGTCCCGCAGGGTTCGGTCCTTGGTCCGGTCCTGTGGAACGTCGGATTCGACTGGCTCCTACGGGGTCGGCTTCTCCCCGGGATGGGGGTCATCTGCTACGCGGATGATACCCTCATCACGGTGAGGAGGTCCGACTTCCGGGGGGCTGCCCGGCTGGCAGAAGAGGGGGTTGCGCTCGTCGTGGGGCGGATCGGCATGTTGGGCCTGAGGGTCTCGGTGGAGAAAACCGAGGCCCTCCTATTTCATGGCCGAGGCCGAGGCCCCCCCCGAGGAGCACACATCGGTGTGTCTGTGCGGGCCCAGATGAAATATCTGGGTCTGCACCTTGATTCTGGATGGAAATTCGGGCCACACTTTGCCCAGCTCGTCCCGAGGCTCATGAAGACAGCCGCTGCGTTAGGTTGGTTTCTGCCAAATACTGGCAGTCCTGGGTCGTCCTGCCGACGATTATACGCTGGAGTGGTGCGCTCCATGGCGCTGTATGGTGCCCCCATTTGGGCGGAGTCCCTCACCGCCCGCAACAGGGCCCTTTTGCGAAGACCACAGAGGGTAATGGCGGTGAGGGCTATTAGGGGCTACCGTACGGTGTCATGGACTGCGGCGACGCTGTTGGCGGGCGACCCGCCTTAGCCGTTAGTGGCAGAAGCTTTGGCGGAGGCCTACCAGATTCGCGTAGCGGCGCGGGCTGATGGCGAGCAAGTCTCCATAAGGGGATTGGGTAGAGCATTGGAAGTGGCCCGAAGGGGAGTCATCCGGCGGTGGAGGGAAGAACTGGAGTTCCCCGTAGCAGGGCGGGGAACTGTGGAGGCGGTTGCGCCATATCTCCACCGCTGGATCAACAGAAGGCACGGCACCCTAAGCTTCAGGTTGGTGCAGGTGCTTACCGGACACGGGGTCTTCGGTAAGTTCCTGCACAGAATTGGCAGAGAAGAGGCCCCAGGGTGCCATGAGTGTGGCGCGCCGCTAGACGATGTGTGCCACACAGTGGAAGTATGCCCCGCCTGGGGGCCCCAGCGCCTCGTCCTGTCGGCGGTCATTGGGCGGGACCTGTCGCTGTCGACTATCATCTCGAAGATGCTCGACAGTGACAGGTGCTGGTCGTTGATGGCCTCCTTCTGCGAGGAGGTTATCTTCAAAAAGGAGGCCGCGGAGCGGGAACGCGAGGCAATTGCGTCCGCAGACTCGCTCCGCCGGCGGCGGCCAGGGTGGAGGAGGCGCCGATATGCGCACCTTCTTCCACCGCCCTGAATGACGACAGGACGTGGCCAGACGGCCAAGCGTTGGGGTGTCGGGGATAGAATGTCAGTAGATGATCTCTCCGGCACCCCGTAAAAGCGCGGCGGGGGCCGCTGTGGTTTTAGTGGGTATTCCGGTCGGTCATCTGGCCGGCGAGTCCCACACGCCCCCCCGTCTGTCACATGCGGGGAAAGCGCGTAAATGCGTTTCCACGGCGTGAAAAAAAAAAGCGTGGTATAGTAGTTCAATTTGCCTCCCATTATGGAGAAGGCTCGAGCCCAACAGTGGAACATATATGAGCTGAGATGATGATGATGATGATATTATGAACTTTATAAATTATATGTAATCTAATGAATTACGATATATTATACTTCAGTGGGTAAAAAAAAAACAGATTTGTTAATTTTGCTTTTCTTTACAAGGATAAAGAATAAATACATGGTTTAATATAACAAAAATCATAATTTAAAATATTATTCTGATGGTTATTAACGAAATATTGAAATTTAGATTCTATGGTTTTTGTTATTCTCATCCCATATATGTCCCATGGTTAAGTTCTAGATGAGGCAATTCAGCTTAATTAAACCATACCATCAAACCATTTAACATATGATTTTATTTCGAGTTTTCTTTCTTTTGCAATTTTAATTTCGTGTCATTCATTTCATTATCATGAGATTGCCATTTAACAGGTATGATATTTCAAGATATATAAGATTTACTTCCTAAAATTTTTATTTAGAAAATCGTTATTTTAAAGCTGCTTCGAAATTAGGACATTTAATTCTCGCGTCGTATTATATTTTTGTCTTTTAAGGAGACGTGTGCCATCTACTCGATATTGTTTACACATTGTACAGACTGAATACTCGAACTTTGCAGTTAGAATTGTATTAAACGATGACACAACCTTGTTATTCAAATTACTGAAATTTGGCATTTAATATGCTTGATTATTTATAAAAACCCGATTGATAATAATATGTATTATCTACACATATGAAACTATATTTTTTTAAAAGACAATACACTCTACTAAGGATATAATTCTTGAATTGTGGTAAACTTTACAAACATATTATTAATGGATACAAATGACACCAACCATTTTATTCCTGTTACAATCTCGAAAATAATTTTATTGCAGGATATGGTGTATTTACGGGTTCTGCGGCAGAAAACAGAATTTTTTACGGCTTATTGAGGTTTACCAGTTTTTTATGGGACTAATCCCACCACACATCCTCAACGCTGTAATTCCTGTAAGTCAGGACCCACAATGGTATCCGTAAAAGACACTGAGGTTTAACCCCCGGGAAAGTTCCGGGAAACGCTTTAAATCGCCTTGGGACTCGCATCAAATTTAATCAGAAAAGAAAAACCAGAGGAGTTGAAAAAAAATCCACTTCTCTCTTATGCAAAGCGAGAGACATGAAGAATAATAAATTGGCTAATAGCCCAATAGATAAGAGGATGTACTGATACGTGAAGCATAGCAGTACTGCACTACGAATTTGACAGAGCTTATGGGGCCTATATGTGAGTCTTAAGTATGATTACTATAATAGGTATGGCGGAAGCGCCTGAACGCATGGCAATTTTCTCGAGTTGCTACAAGGTCCGTATAATATACTACTCCAGACTTGACTTGTAGACTGTGTAACATAAGATTACTTGTGGAACATTGACAAAAGGGTGAAGATACTAGTTTGAAATATATAGAATAATTTACTTCTAAAATTCGCATAGCCTGTGAGGAATTGTGCTACATAATAGTCAATTTCCAGGCATATTTCCTCTACCCGTGTGGGCGAGGGCTCTGAACGCCCAACTCAGGGTTGTACTGTGGAGGCCACAGCGAGTTAATGCGGTCAGAGCCATTCGAGGGTACCTCACGGTGTCCACCGAGGCGGCATGCCTATTGGCCGGGACACCCCCGTGGGACCTAGAGGCGGAGATGCTCTCTGACCTCTACCGGCGGGTTACCACAATGCGCGATGAGGGTGGCTCCCCATCGTTCAACGAGATAGCCACCTGGCGCGAGGACGCCCGCCGAGAAGTCATCGCCCGTTGGGCTACGCGGCTGGAGAGGCCTAGACACGGTGTTATTACCGTTGAGGCCCTCCGGCCCGTACTGATGGAGTGGATGGAGCGACGGCACGGAGTACTCTCCTTCCGGTTGGTGCAGGTCTTGTCGGGGCATGGTTGCTTCGACAAGTACCTGCACACGGTCGTGCGGAGGGAGTGGACTCCGTCCTGCCATCATTGCGACAGCGACGAGGACACGGCGCAACATACGCTGGAGGTGTGTCCGAGCTGGGACGGGCAGCGCCGTGACCTCGTCGCTGTCATCGGTGTCGACCTGATGCTGCCGGCTGTTGCGCGAGCGATGGTCGACAGCGTCAGGAATTGGGACGCGGTCGCCGCCTTCTGCGAGGCTGTCATCTCGCAGAAGGAGGCGGCGGAACGGGCCCGGGAGGATTCCTGTGACCCGGGTCGCCGTCCGCGGCCGGGGCGGCGCAGGCGCGAATACCTACGCCTGATGCCGCCCTAACCGAGGCTTCGTGTGATTGGACCGGGGAATTGTCCAGTCACCCAACGTGAGGCCACCGAGTGAGGGCGACGCCTCGACGGCGAAAGCTGTCGGGGCGTCGACGAGAAAGGAACCCGAGAGGGCATACCGCCGGGCGGACCACCGAAGACAAAGATCGGGTACCGGTGGTCCGCTCGCACGGCGAAGAAGAGATGCTTGCAGGGTGGGTAAATGGGGTTGCGCGCCGCCTCTTCTGTCACCCCGGACCGATTTGGCGGGGTGCGACGTCCATAGCCCACCGCAAAAAAAAAAAAAATTCCTCTAAACGCTCTCGAATAGATGGAAAGGATAGATATAGATGACGGCCTTTCGTTAATGAGTCCCACCTTTCCTGCCATTGGGTCAAGAGCTCTTCTCTTAGAATAGTCTGGTAATTTTAATACGATCGTGCGATAAAAGAAAATCGGTGCTGGTATTTTTCCTGGTGGGGTAATATATTGACGCACGCCTTTATATATCCAAGTTGACCGAAAGTACACCTGCAAGTACTGGTAAGGCTTCGGCTCTAACTATTCTGTATGCTTTACTTAAGAATATTAGTGTTAATCATTGACTTTGTAGTAATTTACGCCGTGTCGCGCCTATCGCAGTTTTATCGGCCCAAGTTGGCGCACCATGACATATTCACCACAGATGATGATTTTAAGCATACTAAAACGGAGGCCCTAGGCAGACGTTAAAATTCGAGTAAGAGCAAGGAAGGGAAGCAGCGAAAAATTTGGTTTTGCCTTTTCATCCACTATTTTAATATGTTCAAGAATGAGAACCTTTTTTCGAAGACTAAACCAATGTAACAAACTGACTCATTCCTTTTAACTGTTGAATTATTAAATCTAATGCGTGGCATTGACTTACCCATACCCTTTCATAAAAAATTATAAGATATAAGGAGCGAAAGTTAGGCAATTTCGTGTGCCCCAATTAACTATTAAATTAAGAAACGTATCCGCTAATTTCTCAAGCCCGTCTCTAGTATTAAATCGTATGAGCAGTAGACCATCGACAGAGAGCCGATCAGAGAGTAATTTTGAAATAGAGGGAGCTCAAGGAAGTTATCAAACCTTAAATTCCAAATATATGGGCTTAACACCGATGCTTGGGGGCAGTCCATCGTCAGTGAATTAGACAGAGCATGGTAACCAAGTCTCAGTGTTGTTCAACCTTGCAGAAAGTATAGCTGTATGAGTTGGTAAATTTGATCCACGAGCCTTTAGTTAAAGTAGAAACATCGGCCACCGCCTGAGATATCTATGAAGAAGCATATTTAAAAGCTGATACCGTAATAGTTTTTAACGGTAATGACCGCATCGATAGTCGATTTCCCCAGAGTAAATCCAAGTTGTCTAAGATTAAATTTGGAGCCACCTATTACCGAGATGGGAACAACAAGGAGTTCTAAGAGCTAGTAATGGCAGTAAAGTAATTGGATAGATATGACATCGGGTCGTCCAGCGACATATCACCGTGTTTCGGTATTGTACGTATGAAGCCGTGACGCCATAAACGAGGAAAGTTTCTTTCGGCTCTATACAATGATTGAATACTTGTAATATTGAGTTGGCTGATGTTGAACAAGCTTCTTTAATCATTTTATTTGAAATTTTATCTTCACGGGAGGTTTTATTGAGAGGAAGAGCTTTTACAGTATTCAAGCTCAGCTAGGATATGAAGATCAGACGTAGGGGATGGATGTGGCAATGTAGCCCACGCTATTATCTGCGTATTATTTTCGGTATCAATTGTCAGGTTATCATCTGGTATTAACTAATTTATTTAAACCTCCATGATCTCTTCTATACCCGTGGTGTGCTTATTATTTATTTTAATATTTTGTATGAAAGTTAGGTCAATTGATCGACTGGCTTTAAATTGATGATATAATGGAGATCACGGATCCTCAATGTCTAGTTTTTCCACTATTCTATTTAATAACGCACCTTTAGACTTTTCAACCATAATCCGATAACAAGAACTTGCAGTTTTGAGTGCAAGTGAGCACTCATCAAACGCAATTCCCGTTATTCGTGACTTTTTGATTTTATTATATTTCCTACATGCTCTTCAAAAACGTCTGAGAAGTTCAGCTATTTCATTGTTCCATCGGTCAAACTTTTTAGTATTGGGCAAAGATGTACGGCCCAGGGCTATGTCGGCACAGTATATTTAACATATTTAAGAATGTGTCATTATTTAAGCACTTTCTGCCGCGTTTAATTCTTTGCGTGTGAAATTCCTGGCACGCGAGGAAAATAAAGAACTAAATAATTCCCAGTTTACTACTTTATATTTATATTTAAAGTTGTGATACAGATTCTGTATCAACCAGAATCCTGGTTTAAAATCGTACACGATCAGGCGATGATCACTACCCGATGCGTTCAGAAAGACGTGCTACCTTTACAAGCAAACGTCTGCGCTTCAAAGCGTGACGTCAATAAAAAATTCGCCCATAGGGCTGCAAAATATTGCTAGTACATTGGGATACACCCAATGATATATATGTGGATAGATAAGTTATATAGCACACCATCGATCAGTATCGGTGTATCTCAACTTGCTTTGCATTTACATCAGCACTCACTATTGTTTTACGACCCATAATGAACCACGAGACATGGCGAAGATGGTGTAAGTGAGGACTGCAAGATATGGCGAAGATGGCGTAAGGGTTACCACTTAACGAGGGTCGAGTTACAGAGACTTCATTATTTATAACCTGTGTAGTACTTGAAACAGGCAACAGGGCATCATGGAGCTCCAAAACCCAGTTGGACTGCTATCAATTTTAAGACTCGTAGTTTTGCCAGAAATCGATATAAACTGTGTTATCCTTAAAAGCTCATCCCCTTCCATTTCCCGACCTCAGATGCCCGTAAATTATTTTTACTTTCATTTATGTTACATTCTCTTTTTTTTTTCAATGTGTTTCATCCTATTATTATTTTTTCACTTTTTACCATTTTAAAGGGTTCTGCCCTGGTCGAAATGTAATTGTTGGTAATAGGTACAGCAGTAAACGGATAGGGCACAAAATACTGCAGAAATCTTATTCAGCATTTTGGATAATCATTAAATAGCAAAGGCGTATAGAATTTTTTTTTCTTTCATTGCTTATGGTGGCAAACGAGCAAGCAGCACCCCTGATGTTAAGTGTCACTGCCGCTCATTGACCTTTGCTATAACCAAGGCTATAACTAGGCCGCTGCCAACTATTACAATCCCCAAACCCACCCACTTGGGCTTCCGGCTCTCTCGCTTACCGAACGAAGCGCAATAGCACATGGCAATACCTAGATGTCGATCTTCTGCGAGAGTGTGAGTGACTGCCCCGGACGGACCGCCCCGCGGCTGTAGACAGAGAACTGTCAACAGCGTGGTCCTACCATAATAATGTACGTAGTGGTATGCTCTTGGGATAACTTCAATAAATCAATATTTTTGTTATTCTTCATTTGTAACAAAACTAACAAGGCTAAGTGTAGCCTTTTTTTTTTTTTTTTTTTATTGGTGGGCTATGGGTGCGTCTCGCCCCGCCAAATCGGTCCGGGGTGACGGAGAAGGCGGCGCGTGATCCCATAGACCCACCGTAAAATCCTCTCTCTTCGCCGTGCGAGCGGACCACCGGTACCCGATCTTTGTCTTCAGTGGTCCGCTCGGCGGTTTACCCTCGCGGGTTCCTCTCGTCGACGCCCCGACAGATTTCGCCGTTGGGGCGTCGCCCTCACGCGGTGGCCTCGCGTCGGGTGACCGGACAGTTCCCCGGTCCGATCACCCGAGGCCTGGGTTAGGGCGGCATCAGGCGCAGGTATTCGCGCCTGCGCCGCCCCGGCCGCTGGCGGCGGCCCGGGTCGCGGGAGTCCTCCCTGACTCGTTCCGCCGCCTCCTTCCGCGAGATGACAGCCTCGCAGAAGGCGGCGACCGCGTCCCAATTCCTGACGCTGTCGACCATCGCACTCGCGACAGTCGGCAGCGCCAGGTCGGCACCGATAATAGCGACGAGGTCGCGGCGCTGCCCGTCTCAGCCCGAGCATTCCTCGAGCGTATGTTGCGCCGTGTCCTCGTCACTACTGCAATGATGGCAGCCCGGAATCCACTCCCTGTACACGACCGTGTGCAGGTATTTCCCGAAGCGCCCGTGCCCCGTCAACACCTGCACCAGTCGGAAGGTGAGGACCCCGTGCCGCCGCTCCATCCATTTCATCAATACGGGCCGGAAGGCTTCGACGGTCACGATACCGTGTCTAGGCCTCTCCAGCCGCGTAACCCAACGGGCGATGACGTCTCGGCGGGCGTCCTCGCGCCAGGTGGCTATCTCGCTCAACGATGGGGAGCCACCCTCCTCGCGCACTGAGGTAACCCGCCGGTAGAGGTCGGAGAGCATCTCCGCCTCTAGGTCCCACGGGGGTGTCCCGGCCAATAGGCACGCCGCCTCTGTCGACACCGTGCGGTACCCGCGAATGGCTCTGACCGCCATGGCTCGCTGTGGCCTCCACAGAACCGCCCTGAGCTGGGCGTTCAGAGCCCTCGCCCACACGGGTGCGCCGTACATGGCCATCGAGCGGATGACCCCTGCATACAGCCGTCGGCCCTCGAAACTGGGTCCGCCCACATTCGGCATGAGCCGAGAAAGGGCGGACGCTGCGCCGACCAGCCGGGGAGCAATCTGTCGGAAATGCTCCCGGAACCACCATCGCCCGTCGAGCACCAGACCCAAGTACTTCATATGGGCCTGGATGTTGATCTGGATGGAGTTGACGACTAACGAGGCGCCGGTTGGCAGCCTTACGCGTGGCCCATGAAATAATAGGGCCTCCGTTTTATTTAAGGCCACCCTGAGCCCCAGCGCCTCGATTCGCCTGACCATCTCCTCGGTGGCGAGAGTGGCCAGGCTCGCCGCCTCTTCGAGTGTCCTGCCCCGGGCTGTGACGAGCGTGTCGTCAGCATAGCACACCAAGCTCAGCCCGGGGGGGAGACTCCCTCTCAACGCCCAGTCGTACCCGATGTCCCACAGAGTCGGCCCCAGAACCGACCCCTGTGGAACACCGCACGACATGGGCGTTCGCACAATGTCCCCTGCGGGACCCGCGCAGAGGATACTGCGCCCCTCCAAATAGTCTGCCACCAGCCGCCTGAGGTACAGGGGCACTCCATGGAACCGGAGCGCCTTCTTGATGCAGCTGAATGGCAGACTATTGAATGCGTTGGCGATGTCCAGCGACACCGCCAACAGCACTCCCTTGCCGGCGACAGCCTTCGCGGCCGTCTGCCTCAGGCGTAGCAGGGCCCCGATGGTCGAACGAGGCTAAGTGTAGCCTAGTGGGGTAGAACTTCTTTTTCAGGAACTATCCTCAAATTGTAAAATATTTGTGATACTTATCATATATGTATAATTTTCACATTTATGGTGACCAGTTTCAAGTTTATTTATTATTCCAGTTATTTATTATCATAAAGAATAATAAATAAACAAATATATATATATATATAAAATAGACCTTTTGATCGGATGGAAATAGTAATTGTATATATATAGTTACATAAACAAGTAAAAATATTAGATATTGCACGCCTTTAAGGTAGTGCTCTACTCTAAACCTTACCGGAACCAAACAATGGCACGAACCAATAGTCTCTATACTATTTACTCTATTCTATGTCCCTACTCTATTCCTATTACACCTATCGAAAAATATGAATATATAAATAATACACCCAAGAAAAACAACATTTCAACAATATTGAAATTTTTAAAGGATATCTGTTTTATTTGATGTAAAAAACTAATCGAAAGTTAAATCCAGAAAAGTCCCCATATCCGTAAGCATGGATCTAGCATGATTATGCATGTAAAACTTGACATATTGAGATTTTTTTTTTAATTAGCTTTAGAATTTTAATGTGCCGTTTCCTGATGTAAATGACTGGCTATTTAGATTCGATGCCTGTAAATTTATTGGTGGGCTATGGGTGCGTCTCGCCCCGCCAAATCGGCCCGGGGTGACGGAGAAGGCGGCGCGTGATCCCATAGACCCACCGTAAAATCCTCTCTCTTCGCCGTGCGAGCGGACCACCGGTACCCGATCTTTGTCTTCGGTGGTCCGCTCGGCGGTTTACCCTCGCGGGTTCCTCTCGTCGACGCCCCGACAGATTTCGCCGTCGGGGCGTCGCCCTCACGCGGTGGCCTCGCGTCGGGTGACCGGACAATTCCCCGGTCCGATCACCCGAGGCCTGGGTTAGGGCGGCATCAGGCGCAGGTATTCGCGCCTGCGCCGCCCCGGCCGCTGGCGGCGGCCCGGGTCGCGGGAGTCCTCCCTGACTCGTTCCGCCGCCTCCTTCCGCGAGATGACAGCCTCGCAGAAGGCGGCGACCGCGTCCCAATTCCTGACGCTGTCGACCATCGCCCTCGCGACAGCCGGCAGTGCCAGGTCGGCACCGATAATAGCGACGAGGTCGCGGCGCTGCCCGTCCCAGCCCGAGCATTCCTCGAGCGTATGTTGCGCCGTGTCCTCGTCACTACTGCAATGATGGCAGCCCGGAGTCCACTCCCTGTACACGACCGTGTGCAGGTATTTCCCGAAGCACCCGTGCCCCGTCAACACCTGCACCAGTCGGAAGGTGAGGACCCCGTGCCGCCGCTCCATCCATTTCATCAATACGGGCCGGAAGGCTTCGACGGTCACGATACCGTGTCTAGGCCTCTCCAGCCGCGTAACCCAACGGGCGATGACGTCTCGGCGGGCGTCCTCGCGCCAGGTGGCTATCTCGCTCAACGATGGGGAGCCACCCTCCTCGCGCACTGAGGTAACCCGCCGGTAGAGGTCGGAGAGCATCTCCGCCTCTAGGTCCCACGGGGGTGTCCCGGCCAATAGGCACGCCGCCTCTGTCGACACCGTGCGGTACCCGCGAATGGCTCTGACCGCCATGGCTCGCTGTGGCCTCCACAGAACCGCCCTGAGCTGGGCGTTCAGAGCCCTCGCCCACACGGGTGCGCCGTACATGGCCATCGAGCGGATGACCCCCGCATACAGCCGTCGGCCCTCGAAACTGGGTCCGCCCACATTCGGCATGAGCCGAGAAAGGGCGGACGCCGCGCCGACCAGCCGGGGAGCAATCTGTCGGAAATGCTCCCGGAACCACCATCGCCCGTCGAGCACCAGACCCAAGTACTTCATATGGGCCTGGATGTTGATCTGGATGGAGTTGACGACTAACGAGGCGCCGGTTGGCAGCCTTACGCGTGGCCCGTGGAATAATAGGGCCTCCGTCTTATTTAAGGCCACCCTGAGCCCCAGCGCCTCGATTCGCCTGACCATCTCCTCGGTGCCGAGAGTGGCCAGGCTCGCCGCCTCTTCGAGTGTCCTGCCCCGGGCTGTGACGAGCGTGTCGTCAGCATAGCACACCAAGCTCAGCCCGGGGGGGAGACTCCCTCTCAATGCCCAGTCGTACCCGATGTCCCACAGAGTCGGCCCCAGAACCGACCCCTGTGGAACACCGCACGACATGGGCGTCCGCACAATGTCCCCTGCGGGACCCGCGCAGAGGATACTGCGCCCCTCCAAATAGTCTGCCACCAGCCGCCTGAGGTACAGGGGCACTCCATGGAACCGGAGCGCCTCCTTGATGCAGCTGAATGGCAGACTATTGAATGCGTTGGCGATGTCCAGCGACACCGCCAACAGCACTCCCTTGCCGGCGACAGCCTCCGCGGCCGTCTGCCTCAGGCGTAGCAGGGCCCCGATGGTCGAACGCCCCCTCCTAAACCCATATTGAGCGTCCGACAGATCGGGCCCCACCTCCTCCAAGTGTCGGACGATGCGGGCAGCGAGGACACGCTCCAGCAACTTACCCACATCGTCGAGAAGCACGATGGGCCTGTAGGCCGACGGCAAATCAGGGGGCCGTCCCGGCTTTGGCAGGAGAACCAACCTCCCCTCCTTCCAGCACTCAGGGAACCGTCCAGACGTCAGACAGGCGTTGAACAGTTGCCTGAGGCGAGGCTCGAAGTGCTCGAGGAGCGACGTCAACACCCGGACTGGTATTCCGTCCGGGCCGGGGGCCGTGGTGGTGGAGCGAATCCGCGCCACTGCCGCCCCCACTTCCGACTCCGTCACGGGTGGAACACTCTCGTCGTCGGCCTCCCGGTCTTGATCTGGCGAAGCCATGACCGGGGGCGTGTGTCCCGACTGCCGTGGAAATAGCTCCTCGATCACCCTACAAAGGAAGTCGGGCTGGAGGGTCTCGGTGAGGGGGGGGCCCTGCGCGCGAAGCTTGTTCAGCGACGCGCGATACGGGCGACCCCAGGGGTCACGGTCGAGACCGTCCAACATCTCCTGCCAACTCGCATCCTTGGCGGCTCGGATGGCCAGCCGAAAGGCAGTACGCGCACTGCGGTACGCCTCGTACAGCTGGCCCTCCCGCTCAGCGTCGCGGTGACGCCGCCGGCTGCGGGTGTGGGACCTTCGGGCACTGATACACGCCGCGCGAAGGTCCGCCAGTCTTGGGGACCACCAGTAGACCCCCTGCCTCGGAGGTAGACGCCGCACCCTGGGCATGGCCGCATCGCAAATCTGCGTTAACGCACTGCGGATGCGGACAGCCTCAGCGTCCACTCCGTCCGCTGGGGGCGGTGAGGACAGCCACGTGTGAACGATGGCCGCCTCCGCCAGTAGGTCCCTATCAAGACGACCCACAGCCCACCGCGGAAACGCGGGAGCTCCGTCCGCCCTGTGACCCCTACCGGGTTCCCGGGGGGAGACCTCCATCCGGATGTACCGGTGGTCCGACAGGGTCTCCGCCTCCTCCAGGACACTCCAGTTCCTCACCCGTGGCGCGACAGCGGGGCTAGCGAACGACAAGTCCACTATCGACCCGCCCTGCTGCCGCACACACGTGTTCACTGAGCCCCTGTTAACAACACAGAGGCCCAGTGAAGCCGCCCACTCAACGACCGCCCGTCCGCGGTCGTCCGTCATAGGGGACCCCCATGCCGTGGATTTGGCGTTGAAGTCCCCCAGGACCAGGACGAGGCCCGGTGCCAGTCGCCGTATCGAAGCCTCCAAGGTGGTGAGGGAGGCCCTGAAATCGTCCATTCTCCTGTTAGGGGAGAGGTAAACGCTGTAGTGTGACCCCTCCCCATTCCGCAGCGACAAATTCTTCGCCCCTATCCAAAAGGGATAAGGACGGGAAGTGCCGCTGCGTTGAGACGACGATTGCCGCAGTTCCGTTTCGGCTGACCACCCAATTGGGGCGATCAGGCACGACGTACGGTTTCGCGACTACGGCTGCACCAATCGACCACTCCGCCATGGATTGCAGGAGGAGATCCTGCGCTCCGGCGGAATGGTTGGTGTTGGCCTGCAGGAGGTGAATGGATTCTGCAGCCATTAGTGGGCCGTATCCATCACCTCCGCCTCGCCAGTGGGCGATCGGGCCGCGCTAGGAGCGGGAGCGGCCGTGGTCGAAAGGCCGCCCCGCCCCTTTGGGGCCGAAGCAGGAGGTCTGCACGCCCCAGAACCCATGCGGTGCTTGGCGGGCTTATTGCCCGCCGCACACGCGGGGCAGTGGGGCGGGGCGGCGCAAGATGCCGCCACATGCCCGGTCTGACCGCAGCGGAAACACAATCCGCCGCAGTCGAAGCAATTGGTGCACGTCGGTCGAGTGTGTCCGACCGCCATGCACTTATAGCACCTCGCAGGCCGGTGCTCAAGCACGGTTACCCGCGCCGAGCTCCAGCCCACGAGGAGCCTGCCTGAGCCAGCCAGTTGCCTGACCGACTCCACCGGGCACTGCGCCCAGGCAGCACCTACGCCACCCGGACCGGGACGAATGGCACCGACCCGGACGGTGTCTATGGGACACCCGGTTTTCGAGGCAATAGCCTCCCGGATGTCTTCCACCGTCACGGAGTCGTCCAGACCCGAAATGCGCATTTCGGCACACTTGACGGGCCTGGCGATCCTGATGCCATCCTCCTCGGCGAACAGACCTCGCAGCTTCTCAGCTACGCTATCAGCCGTCTTGGCGCCCTCGGCCCCTGGGAACTCGAGGATTCGAGCCCCCGTCCGGGCCTTGCGGGTCCTGGCTTCGACGCCTCCAATATCGGAGACGTCTAGCTCCCGCCGGGCCTTCCTCAAGACGGCCTCGTAGCTGAGGCCCTTCTCGGCCGCCTCAGGCAGCACAGTGATCACCACTGCGGCTGTCTTTGGCGGCTTGAGCCCCTTGCGCGACCTCTTCTTCTTGTCGCCAGCTCCTGCCTTGGGAGCGGAGACCTCAGCGGCGCGCTTGGCCTCCGCTCTCCTTCTTTGGCCGCGACTCCTTCTATCGCGCTCGGCCACCTGCCAACCCTCTTCGGGTACGGCAGTCGTGCCAGACGCGGAAGGCCTTGTCGCAGCCTCGCTGGTCGTCGCCGGCGGTTTCGTTGCGGGCGGCTTCAGCGGTCCGGCAGGAGCCAGCGCCGTCTTCCTCCTCAGGGCAGGTCCCTTCGGAGCGGGGCCGTGGCCTTTGGGCTTAGGGCCGTAGCTCCCCACGCGGCCACCCTGACAAGGCAGCGGGGCGGGGGCTGGTGCCGTATGTGGCCGCTTATCTGCGGCAAGAGGCGGCCGGACACGTGGTTCTGGAGGCAGCCTTGCCTCCAGAACTGCGAAGCGCGCATCGACAATTTTGCCCACTGCGTCGATTATCGCGCGCAGGGACTCATCCGGCAATCCCCCCACCGCAGGCAGCGGGGTTGGCATCGGGGTCGGCAGCGGGGTCGGCGCCTCCGGTTGAGCCTCCACCGGGGCCCGCTCCGAGACGCTTGGCGACTTTTTCGCCGCGGCGCGAGTCGTCCTCCTCGCTACCGGGACAGGTGTCGGCTCGGTGGCCGTGACGGCTTCAGCCGGCGGCGTGCCCTCCGCAGCGGGGGGCGTCCTCCTTGCCGCAGGGACGGGTTTCACCGCGGCAGCTGTTTTGCGCGCCTTGGCTGACGGCTTTGGCGCAGGCTGTAGGAACTGCGCCAACTGGGCCCGCAGGTCGGCCATGTCTTTGGCCAACATGCGGTTTACCTGACGCAGCGACTCCAGCTCGGACCCCAACTGGCGGTTCAGGTCCCGCAGGCCTGAGACCTCGCCACTAAGGCGGGCATTTTCAGCCTGCAGGTCCAGGGGGCCGTCGCTCGCAGCAGGCGCCGCCTCACGCCGAGGAGTCACCGACCTTCTTCCTGCTACTGCGGCCCCTCGCCCCCTGCGAGAAGCCGGCACCTTCGGTGGAGGCATGATGGTCCCGCTCCCCTCGGAGTCGGCGCCCGAGCTGCCTCCCTTGCTCAGGGGGCGCTTTCGCACCTGCGAGGGGAGGGCCTCCTCCCTGATCTTCTCAGCCGCCGCCACAGGACGCGGCGACGACTTAGCGGGGGCTTTAGCGTCCGACCCGCTATCTCCTCTGGACGGCCCTGCGGATATACCGCCCTCGTCCATCTTAGTGGCAGATCTGCTGCCCTCATCCACGGACGGCTCTGCGACGTCACTGTCGCCCTCGTCCGTAGACGGCTCTGCAGCATTTCTGCCACCGTCCTCCTTTTCAGCGGCAGCAGCCTCTCTCCGCGCACGCCGCTCCTCCATCCTCCTCTTGTAGCTGGAAGCCTGCCCCCGGCTCTTCCTGGGCGACTTCCGCTTCACTTTTTGGGCCTCCACGATCTGTGCCGGGCCCTTGGCGGACGCCTCAAGTCCTGAGGACGAGGCGTCGTTGTCAGTTTTTCTTTGGCTTGACAAGGCCGTGGTGTGAGAATCACAAGGATTCCCGTCGGTTTTTAAATGTTTTAAAGTTTGCGTATCCATTGTGAATCCCACGAGAATGGGAGATACATTACGTCGACCCGGGCAGAGATCCCTATACCCGGGCAAGCCTACATTTACCAACCAGGGGGTCAGCCGGTGCCCTGGCTGGAGCGTGCTAACGACAGAACAACCCATCTGCCATGCATCTTCTCGCCGCACGCCAGAACTTAAGATTCTGGGTGATTTCCGAGTCCGAATGTTACTTCGAACTCTTCATAGAGGTTGTCTTCCTCGCGGTCCGGGCGGTTAAGCCAAGACCCTCGCTCCTGAAACTAAGACAAGCAAAGAATCAGGTTTACGATGTGTGGGCGGTGGCAAGTGCCTGCCCAGCCCTCAAATGAATGAGTGACTGAGCCCGTCCCGATATTTCGCGTCCTATAACCTCTACTACCACTGTAGTAGAGTAGGGAGCGAAATCGCGCAGATATTCGCTACGGACGACAGTACAACAGAAGAACTGGGGACCGCCGCCCGCACCCAGGGTACACCGCGTGGAGGTTTCTGGGATAGTACCCCTAGATTCGATGCCTGAATGTATGTTAAGAATAAGAATGAATGTTATGAAGCATGCTCTTTTCGATTTACCTAACCATTTTCTACATTTCTTATTCACGAATACTAATCAAAATAATGCTTTATTTTTCCTCTGTGCTAAAAATCATTGACTCATTTTTTATAACTTAATATCGTAAGTTATAACAAAAGAGAGGTATGATATATTTTGACATCCAGATTTTATCACAATTTTTATTTTTTATTGCTATTGTTGAAAATATCAAAAATAAATAAATTCAAGGCAAACACCATCCTGGTTTCTTGTGATTCGCCTATCTTTAAGTTTGTACGACACATTGTATGAAGATTATCCTAAGAGGGCACAACAGCAATTTGATTCAAAGCCGTACTATTGACCTTTTAGTTGTCAAAAGTGTGAGTTAAGTGAATATAAATAATAATTAATCTAAAAATAATTATCAAAATGATAAAACAACCTACAAATAATATGAAGTTTGAAAGTAATTATGCTTATGCTGACGATAAGAAAATATTTTATAAAATAAGATCACTCGATGACTGTGAAATCCTTCAAGAGGACCTTAGTAATTTAAATAATTATTACAAAAAAATAATATCTCAGTAAATGTTACGAAGTGTCAATGTATTAGTTACGATAGTCACGTAAAAACTTGCCTATAATTTACTCGTATACTTTTAATGGAGTTGTCATTAATAAAGTCAACTTAGTTCGGGATTTAGGAGTTATTTTTTACTATAAATTAACATTCTCAGATCATGTTAGCAGAAAAGCTTACAAGAATTTAGGATTTGTTCTTAGGTCATGTAAAGTATTTAAAAATATCGAGGCTCTGAAAGCGGTATATTTTGCATATGTGCGCAGCGTTTTAGAATACGCGTGTCCCATTTGGTCACCTCAATATATCACACACAAGAATCAGCTAGAACTGGTTCAAAGAAAATTTATTAATCACCTTAACTATCGCCTTCGTAAACCTTCAATGTCTTATGAAAATAGCTGTAGGACATATGACTTAACCCTTGATTAAAGGCGTAAAGTATTGGATATGTGCTTGCTTTACGACATAGGTACTCAATGGAGGCAGCGACTGCCCGGAGTTGGTCGCACAGGTTACTTTTAATACTCCCTTGCGGCGCACTCGTCATACCCCAATGTTACACGTGCGAGGCACTCGACTAATTATGCCAAAAATTGCGTACTGACTCGTATTGCTCGAACGTACAACACTGACTTTTCTCATGTTGATATATTTAACTGTACTAAACCTACATTTAAAGCTCAGTTAATAAAAACCATAAAGAAAGGCAAGTGACAAGCAACTAGGCTCTTACTAAAAAAATAAATTATGTCGTTATTTTAGTTAATAGTTTCTTTTTTTTTTGTAATCAAATGTATTGTATTTTTTTTATTTAATTTGTAGTCCGTTCGCATATCTTAAATCTACCCTAGTTAAACAGGGAAACCTATTATTAGTCATACAATACTGTAGAATACAAATTCTGTAATATATTATATGTATCGCTGTTGGTTTTCTAAATAAAGAAAAATAAAAAAAATAAAAAGTAATTGTTATAATAAAATAGACAATAATAAACATATAAATGATAAATATGCTAATAATTAAAAATGCTTAGTAATTTAAAAATAATTTTCTGACAATAAGTAAGCTAACAGTTAATTTTGCATGTGTAATATAGGTTAATTTAATTAGAAAGCAAGTGCACCGCTTTTATAAAATAAACAAAAAAATACTTATAAAGTCATAAAATTTCTCCTCAACCCAGGATTTGAGCCCTTTTTTTTTTCGCAAGGTGGGACCATGGATGTGGTCGCGCCCCAGCAAATCGGCCCGGGGCGGCGGAAGAGGCGGCGCGCAATCCCATGGACCCACCCTGCAAACACCTCTCTTCGCCGTGCGAGCGGACCACTGGTAACCGATCTTTGTCTTCGATGGCCCGCCCGGCAATATACCCTCTCGGGTTCCTCTCTCATCGACGCGCCGACAGCTTTCGCCGTCGAGGCGTCGCCCTCACGCGGTGGCCTCACGTCGGGTGACCGGACAATTCCCCGGTCCGATCACCCGAAGCCTCGGTTAGGGCGGCATCAGACGCAGATACTCGCGCATGCGCCGCCCCGGCCGCGGGCGGCGGCCCGGGTCACGGGAATCCTCCCGGACTCGTTCCGCCGCCTCCTTCTGCGAGATGACAGCCTCGCAGACGGCGGCGACCGCGTCCCAATTCCTGACGCAGTCGACCATCGCTTTCACGACAGCCGGCAGCGTCAGGTCGGCACCGATGACAGCGACGAGGTCACGGCGCTGCCCGTCCCAGCCCAAACATACCTCAAGCGTATGTTGCGCCGTGTCCTCGTCGCTACTGCAATGGTGGCAGGACGGAGTACACTCCCTCCGCACGACCGTGTGCAGGTACTTGCCGAAGCAACCGTGCCCCGACAAACCCAATCGGAAGGAGAGCACACCGTGCCGCCGCTCCATCCACTCCATCAGTACGGGCCGGAGGGCCTCGACGGTAACAACACCGTGTCTAGGCCTCTCCAGCCGCGTAGCCCAATGGGCGATGACTTCTCGGCGGGCGTCCTCACGCCAGGTGGCTATCTCGTTGAACGATGGGGAGCCACCTTCGTCGCGCATTGTGGTAACCCGCCGGTAGAGGTCGGAGAGCATCTCCGCCTCTAGGTCCCACGGGGGTGTCCCGGCCAATAGGCATGCCGCCTCGGTAGACACCGTGCGGTACCCTCGAATGGCTCTGACCGCCATGGCTCGCTGTGGCCTCCACAGTATAGCCCTGAGCTGGGCGTTCAGAGCCCTCGCCCACATGGGTGCGCCGTACATGGCCATTGAGCGGATCACCCCCGCATACAGCCATCGGCCCTCGAAACTGGGTCCGCCCACGTTCGGCATGAGCCGAGAAAGGGCGGACGCCGCGCCGACCAGCCGGGGAGCAATTTGACGAAAATGCTCCCGGAATCACCATCGCCCGTCGAGCACCAGACCCAAGTACCTCATATGGGCCTGGATACTGATGTGAATGGAGTTGACGACTAACGAGGCGCCGATGGGCAGCCTCACACGGGGCCCATGGAATAAAAGGGCCTCCGTCTTGTTTAGGGCCACCCTGAGCCCCAGCGCCTCGATTCGCCTGACCATCTCCTCGGTGCCGAGAGTGGCCAGGCCCGCCGCCTCTTCGAGTGTCCTGCCCCGGGCTGTGACGAGCGTGTCGTCAGCATAGCATATAACGCTCAGCCCCGGGGGGAGACTCCCTCTCAACGCCCAGTCGTAACCGATGTCCCACAGAGTCGGCCCCAGAACCGACCCCTGCGGAACACCGCACGACATGGGCGTCCGCACAATGTCCCCTGCGGGGCTCGCGTAGAGGACACTGCGCCCCTCCAAATAGTCTGCCACCAGCCGCCTGAGGTACGGGGCCACTCCATGGAATCGGAGCGCCTCCCTGATGCAGCTGAATGGCAGACTATTGAATGCGTTGGCGATGTCCAACGACACCGCCAACAGCACTCCTTTGCCGGAGACAGCCTCCACGGCCGTCTGCCTCAGGCGTAGCAGGGCCCCGATGGTCGAACGCCAAAAAAAACCCAAATTGAGCGTCCGACAGATCGGGCCCCACCTCCTCCAGGTGCCGGATGATGCGGGCAGCGAGGACACGCTCCAGCAGCTTACCCACATCGTCCAGAAGCACAATGGGCCTGTAGGCCGACGACGAATCCGGGGGCCGTCCCGGTTTTGGCAGGAGAACCAACCTCAGTCAGACAGGCGTTGAATAGTTGCCTGAGGCGAGGCTCGAAGTGCTCGAGGAGCGACGTCAACACCCGGACTGGAATTCCGTCCGGGCCGGGGGCCGTGGTGGCGGAACGAATCTTCGCCACAGCCGCCCCTACTTCCGACTCCGTCACGGGCGGAACACTCTCGTCGGCCTCCCGGTCGTGATCTGGCGAAGCCATGACCGGGGGCGTGTGTTCCGACTGCCGCGGGAACAGCTCCTCGACCACTCTACGAAGTAGGTCGGGCTGGAGGGTCTCGGTGAGGGGGGGCCCTGCGCGCGAAGCTTATTCAGCGACGCGCGATACGGGCGACCCCAGGGGTCACGGTCGAGACCGTCCAGCATCTCCTGCCAACTCGCGTCCTTGGCGGACCGGATGACCAGCCGAAAGGCGGTACGCGCACTGCGGTACGCCTCATACAGCTGGCCCTCCCGCTCAGCATCGCGGCGACGCCGCCGGCTGCGGGTGTAGGACCTTCGGGCACTAATGCACGCCGCACGGAGGTCCGCCAGTCTTGGGGATCACCAGTAGACCCCCTGCCTCGGAGGTAGACGCCGCACCCTGGGCATGGCCGCATCGCAGACCTGCGTTAGCGCACTGCGGATGCGGGCAGCCTCAGCGTCCACTCCGTCCGGTGGAGGTGGTGAGGACAGCCACGTTTTCACGATGGCCGCCTCCACCAGTAGGTCCCTATCTAGACGCCCCACAGCCCACCACGGAAACGCGGGAGCTCGGTCCGCCCTGTGACCCCTGCTGGGGTCCCGGAGAGGGGAGACCTCCATCCGGATGTAACGGTGATCCAACAGGGTCTCCGCCTCCTCCAGGACACGCCAGTTCCTCACTCGTGGTGCAACAGCGGGGCTAGCGAACGACAAGTCCACTATCGACCCACCCTGCTGTCGCACACACGTGTTCACTGAGCCTCTGTTTAGGACACAGAGGCCCAGTGACGCCGCCCACTCCACGATCATTATTATAATATCCTCGTAGGGTGCTCAAAATATCTTCTGGTGGGTGTCGAAAAATCCGGCTGAGTGATCATCATGAGAGCATTAGTAATTTCCTAACAAAACATACATTCATACATATAATCACGCCATATCCCTTGCAGAGTAGGCAGAGACAACAGAGTGCCAGATAACTCTATCCTTGCATACTTCACTCGCTTCCTCAACATTCATAATTCTCTTCACACACGCTTGCCGGCAGCCTAGGAAATAAAGAATAACTAATTTCCAATAGAGAACCTTAATAGGTTGATGCAGTCATAGATGAATAATAATATCCTAACGAATGTGATAGCTTTCTTGTACAGGCAATTTTGAATTTTCAAAGGCCTTAGCAGTAGTAAGTCTTTTTTATTATTTCTAATAAAAAAAAATTGCATATTAGTCCATAGCTTTAAAAAATGTGACAATATTGGTAATGAATATTAATAATGTCAATAACGAACGTGTCCACCATTTTAAAATTTTGAAGCCTGTTGTATATTTTTAATAATTACAAGTGTTTTACACTTGTAATTATTAAAAATATCTATTATCAAGATAATTAACTGACATACATCATTTGAAATTAATAGAATTAATACTTATTGGCGTCTATTGTTGATTGTGAACCTCTCTAACAGAGGAGATAATGTCTTAAACACTGCAGACATTGGTATTATATTTTTTTATGGAAAGTACTGCTACCCATTGCCTTGTTTTTTTTTTCACGAAGATAACGTAAGACATGGTAACATATTGTTAATCCATCAAAACAGTAAAGGTAACAGTCAGCATTCAATATTTTCCCTATTCTTATCTCAATTACACGGAGTCGACTTAATATGATATCATCATCACAGCCCATTAATGTCCCACTGTTGGGCTCGGGCCTCCTCCGTCAAGGGAGGAGACATTAACCTACTATACCGCGCTGGTCATACGTGTTGGTATAGGATTTTGTTTCAAGTTTTCCTTCTCTCGCATAGATGTTATATGATGTCGTCTCGTACGATCACCCACGGGTATGATATGGGGTGGTGAATAGTATTCTTACTCCGTCACCACACGGAATATGACTTATATATGACTTAATATGTACTCGTATATATTGCAAGTAGTTATTGGCAATAGTTTTACGGCCGGTCTGCCTGACGTCAATTCTCCTTGGGGATATAATATTTGACCAAACGATACCAGGTGCAGTCGACCCAGGTTGATATAAAGCTCTTAGTCATGATTTACGACATCCACAAATAAAATAAGGATTATAGTAATCGTAGACGCTACCACACATTAAACAGTAAAGTTAATAGTAATATTTCATAATATTATATTTAACTTTATAATATTATGAGATGTTATTTTCTTATTTTTAATTTATTTAGTCTATTCTTCTTTTTTCGTATTTCTTATAATTAAAAATGTATCTATTAAAACGCTGGCTTGCAGGAAAAAGTATTGATACATTTTTTGTAGATAATTTAATCATTTATAATTTTTGTCTGAAGTATTTTTATAATAAAACTTGCCGTTTTGCTGAAAATCGCGAAAAATTAATTTTTTGCCCTTTGACCTTGAATTTTTTTTTTCCATACAGGAGAAAGATAGGGAACTTTCAAATTTTATTTTTAATCATATTTTAAATAATCTTACTGATTTTCAGCTTGTTGGGAATTTATGTAGCTTCGAATGTCTAAATTGACCGGATATATAAATAATATATTACTGTACGGCGCATTCATGCATTTTCCATTATAAAGAAAAAAAAATAGAATGTATAAGAACTTAAGAATTCGTGATTGTATACCAATATTTTAAATCACTTGGAAGTATTATACTTTTACATGATTCAAAATTTTCGATAGGTTAATTTCTTTGGAAGTAATTAATTCATTAAGATTGCCGATTTTAACGCGAATATTTTACATCCTTGCATTACAAAACTGTTTCGTTAAATAATTCTGTTTGTACCTGAAGAAGGAAGAACTCTGAGCATAACAGATTGCCCTCATATTGGACTAGGGTTGCAAGAGATTAGAAGGTATATGTGAATCATTACGTAGATCCAAGTTTATGATGCAAAAATATCCTCCGATATTAATTTACGTCGAGGTTAGCTGTCAGGGTTAAGGAAGATACATTTTGAAATAATTTTATAAAAGGCTGCAACTTTAATGTACTACATTATTTTAAGGAATTTATTGTGTAAATAAGAAATAAATGTGACACACATTAAATTATTCAAAAATAATATCGAAGTGATTATATAATTTTCATATAAAAAAAAAAACAATCAGATGTTTACTTTTTCTGTGGATTCCTAGAGAGGTAATCCAAAAGCCTCAGGATAGCCTCAGGAGTCGGAGGAGGGGTTGGTAGAGCATCACCCTGAAATGAGGAAAAAAATTACGTTCATATTCACATTATGCCTAAACTACTACTTCTACATCGTAAATGAGTGCGATTTATTTGCTTGTATAATCTTAACGCTGACCCCTATAAAAATAAAAAAAATATAATTAATTCTAATAAATTTTAAATGAATAAAAGGTATAAAATACCTTATTCATGTATGTAATTTAATTAACACACATAAAAAAGTAAGTACAACAATATATGGCGCCTAAAACGCCATCTAGTAGAATTACCAGAAAAATTCTAGATCTTTAAAATTAACGTAAAACTTACTTAAAATGTATACCCTAACTCACTAGTACATAATATTTGAATTACATCTATAATTTCCTATTAAATCGAGTTTATAATAATTGGTAACTAATATTACATCTTTAAACAGTTCGCATTTTTTTATTTGTGATTATATATTGTCCTATATATATCCTACATTGTAGTGTATATGTCTATAAAATATATTTCGTTAGCTATGATAAGAAGCTAATCTTTCATCATTATGGTCATTCGTATTGCAATCACAGTAGTGTCTATACTGACATTTTAATTTTTTTGACAACACATTTGACTTAATACATTGATGTCAAAGATTATGAATACATTTTAATTTCTTATTTTAAACTTTTTTTTTATTACTTACTAGTATCTCTTACTATTATAGATAATATCATCAGTCAATATAACCTTATCAGGTGGTGACTTAAAAACACATACATAAAAAAGGTTACTTACTACAGTTTCATCTTAAGAATATTTAAATACTTACAGATGGTTGGTATCCATTTTCATCAGCAATGTAGGTGATAGCAATCGGTTGACCTTCAGGTGAAGTCCAGGCGAATCCTCCTTCAATTACAACGGGGACTACGGGAGGATTGCCACCAAAATCACGAGGAGTACCTCGCGCTTCAGCGGATATGCCATTATCAGTCTCTACTCTAAAACCATTAACACAGAAAAACGTTACATCATCAAATAGGTGTCGTCCTCGGATATATTAATATGCATTTTAATGAAGTTCCATTAGTGATTCTGTCAACATCCTCCAAATATATGTAATATTATACATGTATGTAATATCTCCTCTATACGATGGTTCATCTCGATAGACAATCGTTCGTGATATGTGGTGTGAAGAGCGTCATCACGTTGGCTTATCGCTCATCACATAAGTGTTATAACCATTACATGAAATATATTCTCAAATTCTATATATTTATGTAGTTATGTATAGTATTATTATACTTACGCATAGCTGAAGCTTCCATCAGGTAAAGCATCGTTATCAAAACGAATAATTCTGGCTTCCTGATCGCTGCTAGCGACACGATTTATAACAGGCCCTGGAGTAGGACGTGGTTGAACAGGAGGTTGTCGGGTTGGTTGTCTTATCAAATTATTGAACTGAGCTGAAGCAACGGCTAAAACGCCAGCAAACGCAATCTAAAATGGAAAATCATTCATGTGATTTATAAAATAGCAAAGATATTATTAAAATGTAAACAATAAATTGATTGCACTCACAAGGAATTTCATTTTTTAATATAGTTTCGTAATGGAGTTGATGAGGTTTCTATGGTTGGTGTCTTACTGGTTGTGGCATATTTTTTTAACACTTTTATACTAATCCCGTCTGCATATTTACGCAATATGGCATTGATATAGTCAGAATCTTTGAATATATTATTAAAATACTATTATTTACAATTAGATACAACTTGATGTTGTCAACAAAAAAACACTAATATATAACTACAATTATAGTTTGATTATTGTAAGTGTCCACACTGGTAGGTGTATTATTATTCCTGTGACTACTACTTGTGTATACTGATTTTGAACTGTTACATGGCACTTTATAATTGGTCAGGTCTAGCGTCTCTTTTATTATCGCAGCCCTAGCAGTCATGAGCGTATCGTCAGCGTAATAAATTATTCCCATCCCGAGAACAGGAATACTCGCAATCTTGCAGAAACTATATATTTTTCAATCACTAAAAATGTGATTTACTCATATGCAATATTATAATAAATCATGCGATATTATAATGATTATAATTTTATCAAAGAAGTATCGACATATGTATCCATTTCCTTTATTTTTCAACATACAAGAATTATTAAACCAATTGCGTTTAATTTCCGTTTATAACAAAATCCCTTAATGAATTATAATGATTTAGGTGGTCACGTGAGTTGTCACTATATTTTATATGAAAAGTTAATAAGGTTCCACGCGCCTTAAAAGCACATATCATCGTTTATGTGGGTATAATACATAGATTATACAGATAGGTGATTATGATAAGTTAATTACTTTCCGTGTGGTGATGGAGTAATGGAGTAAATTATTTTATTAAGCATTGTAAAACGCGATTAAATGTTTCATTGTTAGGTATCATTATTAAACATATACCGAGTTTCTTTTTTGCATTTATATGTTTCAGTAACTGATATATATATATATATATATATATATATATATATATATATATACTAGTATTTGCCCACGACTTCGTCCGCGTAGAAGTCGAAAGTGGTTCTAATAGGATATTTGTTTGGTTTTTTTACGTTATTAATTTTGTTATAACATATAAATTTGAATACAACCCAGCTATTTTGACCGAGGCGATGGAAGGGTGGTGTGGGTCCCCATAACCCACCGTGTTCTCCATCGAAATTAGGCCGACAACTGGTACAGCTTTGGCGGGTTACCCTTTCGGGTATCATCACCATCGACGCCCCGGCAACAAACAACTGTGTATGCCGAGGCGTCGCCGTCACGAGGTTGACCTCTCTGCGGGCGATGGACTAATACCCGGTCCATCCACCTGTGATACTACACCAACTACAGTATTTTCTTGGCTTAACCGCCCGGACCGCGAGGAAGACAACCTCTATAAAGAATTACCCAGAATCCTAAGTTCTGGCGTGCGGCGAGAGGATGCATGGCTGATGGGGTATTCAGTTCTTAGCACGCTCCAGCCAGGGTACCGGCTGCCCCCCTGGTTGGTAAATGTAGGCTTGCCCGAGTACAGGGATCTCTGCTCGGGTCGACTGTCAATTCTCCCATTCTCGTGGGAACCAAAATGGATCTACTTTCACATCAATTAAAAGACGGGGATCCTACGGATTCCCACCCTAAGGCCTTGCCAAGCCAACATAAAACTGGCACAAACGACGCCTCGTCCTTGGGACTTGAGGCGTCCGCCGAGGGCCCGGCACAAACTAAAGAGGCCCCAAAAAGAAAGAAACGTAGGCGGATCATCACTCCAGCCGGCGAGCGCGCTAAACGGCGCGCCAACCGGCTCAAGAAGGAAAGGGAGGCGCTGGAGGCCGCGGCATGCCGCGAGACCAGCGTTCTCAGCGACGAGGGCGGCACAGTAGCCGCAGAGCCGTCGCAAGTGGATGGTGGTAGCATCGCAGGGCCGTCGCGGAGGGCGGGCGGCCACGGGTGTGTGTCTCGGGATGAGGGCGACGATGTCGCAGGGCCGTCCAAGGAGAGGAGAATGAGTGGCAGCCCAACGGAGCTGTCGAGCGACGAGGGCGGATCTACCGCAGAGCCGTCGCGTAGTGAGGGCGGCAGTAAAGCCGCAGGGCCGTTGTCGGAGAGTTGTGGGAACTCCGACACCGACACGGCCTCGGAGAAGCCGTCGGACGAGGGCGGTAAGGCTGCAGAGTCGTCCGACGATGAGGTCGGCCGAAGCCGGGACGAGGGCGGCAATGCCGCAGAGCCGTCCAGTATGGAGGAGAGCAGCTTGGCTGCCGAGGCCGCCGAGGAGTCTGAGCCGCACCGCGCGGGGAAGACTCTGACAGCGGCCTTAAATGCCAGGGAGAGGGAGGAGGCCCTCCCCCCGAGTGTACGGAAGCGCCCCCTGCATAAGGGCGGCAGCTCCGACTCAGAGGGGAGTGTCATCATGCCTCCTCCCAAGGTCCCGACCGCACGCCGTGGGCGTAGGGGTCGTGGATCGGCGGTGGCAGCGAGGCCGGTGACTCCGAGTCCGGCCAATAAAAGCGGTGAGGTGGCGGCCCTGCAGGGCGCGAACGCACGCCTCAATAGGGAGGTCTCCGGCCTGCGGGAGCGAAACCGGCGACTCGAGTCGGAGCTGTCGGCGGTGCGGAAGGAGAACCGCGGGTTGGCCAAGGACGTGGCCGACCTGCGGTCTCAATTCGCACTTTTAGTGCCAGCCATGCCGCCGACACTGGCCTCGCCGCAAAAGCGGGCTGCGCTGGAGAGGGCGGGCCCGTCCTCTGCGCCCATGGCGCCGCCTGCGCCTGTGACGCCGCCTGCGCCCGTGGTGCCTGCTGCGCCACTTGTGCCCGCGGCGCTGGCCGTGAGCACCGTCAGGAAGCGTGGCAGGCCCAAGAAAGGGGAGGAGCCGCTCCCTGCGGTGCACGGTGTGCCGGAGGAGGCGATGCGCGTCATCTTCGCCAGGCTGGAGTTGATGATGGATGCGCGCATCCAGGCCGTGGCGGATCGTCTTCCACCCGAGCCACCCCTCCGGCTGCCGCCCGCCACAGACAGGACGAAGCGGCCGCAAGCGTCAGCTCCCACCCCGCTGCCCTGTCAGGGTGGCCGCGTGGTGAGCTATGCTGCGGCCGTAGGTGGGCCTAAGGGGGCCAAGAAGAAGGCCGGCACGGTGCCGGCTCCCGCCAAAACCGGGCAGCGGCGGGCGCCAGCGGCTGCACCGCAGGCTCCGGCCAGCGCACCCGCGACTGCGCCTGCTGTGCCCAGCGCTGCTGCCAGGCTCGAACAGGGCTGGCAGGTGGCTGGGCGGAGCAGGAAGGAACGCGGTCAGAAACGGAGAGCGGCAGCCAAGAGTGCCGCTGTGGCTGCTGCTCCACAGGCGGGAGCCGACAAAGGGGGAAAGAGGTCGCGCAGGGGCCTCAAGTCGCCGAAGACAGCTGCGGTCATTATCACCGTGCTGCCTGAGGCGGCCGAGAGGGGCCTCAACTATGAGGCTGTCCTAAGACGCGCCCGGCGGGAGTTGGACGTCTCCGACATCGGGGGCGTCGAGGCGAGGACCCGCAAGGCCCGGACAGGGGCTCGAATTCTCGAGTTCCCTGGGGCCGAGGGCGCCAAGGCGGCTGATAGTGTGGCCTCGAAGCTGAGGGGGCTGTTCGGGCCGGAGGATGGAGTCCGAATCGCCAGGCCCGTCAAGTGCGCAGAGATGCGCCTCACGGGTCTGGACGATTCCGTGACGGTGGAGGACGTCCGGGAGGCGATTATGGTGCGTACCGGATGTGCCTCGGACACCGTCCGGATTGGCACCATCCGTCCTGGTCCGGGCGGCGTCGGTGCTGTCTGGGTGCAGTGCCCGGTGGAGTCGGTCAAGAAATTGGCCGACTCAGGCAGGCTCCTCGTGGGCTGGAGTTCGGCGCGGGTAACTGTGCTGGAGCCCCGGCCCGCGAGGTGTTACAAATGCATGGCGGTCGGGCATACCCGACCGACGTGTCGCAACTGCTTTGACTGCAGCGGGCTATGCTTCCGCTGCGGTCAGGCTGGGCACCAGGCAGCATCGTGCTCTGCGGTGCCCCACTGCCCCGCGTGTGCGGCGGGCAATAGGCCTGCCAAGCACCGCATGGGCTCTGGGGACTGCAGACCCCCGGCATCGGCCCCAAAAGGGCGGGGCGGCTCATCGACCGGGCCCGCTCCCGCTCCGATCGCGACCCGATCGCCCACTAGCGCGGAGGAGGAGACGATGGATACGGCCCGTTAATGGACCACGAAGCCATCCGTCTCCTCCAAGCCAATCTCAACCACTCCGCCGGTGCGCAGGACGTTTTCCTGCAAGCCATGGCGGAGTGGTTGATAGCAGTAGCCGTAGCCGCAGAGCCGTACGTGGTGCCCGACCGACCTAACTGGCTGGGTAGCACCGACGGCACTGTGGCAATCGTCGCCTCCACGTCGTGGCCTTCGTCGTCCCTGACCCTTAGGGATAGGGGCGTCGGATACGTCGCGGCGGACTGGGGAGAGATTACGCTTTTCGGAGTCTATCTCTCCCCTAACAGGAGCGTGACTGATTTTGGGGCCTCCCTGACCATCTTAGGGGCCTCGTTACGGCGACTGGCACCGCGCCAAGTCTTCGTTCTGGGGGACTTCAACGCCAAGTCCATGGCGTGGGGGTCCCCCAGGACGGACGACCGAGGACGGGCGGTCGAGGAGTGGGCGGCGGCACTGGGCCTCTGTTTGTTGAACAGGGGCTCGGTGCATACGTGCGTGCGGCAGCGGGGCGGGTCGATAGTGGACTTGTCGTTCGCTAGCCCCATTGTCGCCGCACGCGTGAGGAGCTGGTGCGTCGCGGAGGAGGTTGAAACCCTATCGGACCACCGGTATATCCGGATGGAGGTCTCCCGGACCCTCCCGACGCCCGGCAGGGGTCATCAGGCGGACGGACGTCCCGCGTTCCCGCGATGGGCTGTGGGTCGTTTGGACCGGGACCTGCTGGCGGAGGCAGCCATCGTTCACTCGTGGCTGTCCTCTGCCCACCAGTTGGACGGGGTGGACGCCGAGGCTGGCCGCATCCGCAATGCGTTGACGCAGATCTGCGATGCGGCCATGCCCCGTGTACGGTGTCTACCCCCGAAAAGGGCTGTCCACTGGTGGTCCCGGGAGCTGGCGGATCTTCGGGCCGCATGTATATGCGCCCGGAGGGCTTACACCCGCAGCCGGCGGCACCATCGTGATGAGGAGCGGGAGGGCCGGCTTTATGAGGGCTACCGCAATGCGCGGTCGGCCTTCAGGCTGGCCGTCCGTACCGCCAAGGACGTCAGTCGGCAGGAGATGCTGGACGGTCTCGATCGAGACCCCTGGGGTCGCCCCTATCGCGCGGCGCTGAGTAAGCTCCGCGCGCGGGGCCCCCCCCTCACCGAGACCCTCCAGCCCGGCCTCCTCACCAGGGTCATCGAGGACCTGTTCCCGCGACGGGCGGAGCACACACCCCCGGTCATGGCTTCGCCAGACACTGACCGGGAGGCCGACGATGACAGTGTTCCGCCCATCACGGCAACCGAGATGGGGGTGGCGGTGGCGCGCATGCGCAGCAAATCCACTGCCCCCGGGCCCGACGGTGTTCCCAACCGCGTGCTGGCCCTGGTCCTCGACCACCTGTGTCCCCGTCTCAGGGGGCTGTTCGACGCGTGTTTAGCGTCCGGGCGGTTCCCTGGGTGCTGGAAGGAGGGGAGGCTGGTGCTCCTGCCGAAGCCGGGACGGTCTCCAGAGTTGGCCTCGGCCTACAGGCCTATCGTGCTGCTTGACGATGCGGGCAAGCTATTGGAGAGGGTGCTGGCTGCCCGCATCGAGCGGCACCTCGTTGGCACGGGGCCCGATCTGTCGGACGCCCAGTTTGGGTTCAGGAGGGGTCGTTCGACGATCGCGGCTCTGCTGCGCCTGAGGGCCGTGGCGACTGAGGCCGTCGCCGGCGGAGGAGTGCTGTTGGTGGTGTCCCTGGACATCGCCAACGCATTCAATAGTCTGCCATTTAGCTGCATCAGGGAGGCGCTCCGATACCACGGAGTGCCAGTTTACCTGAGGCGGCTAGTGGCAGACTATCTGGAGGGGCGCAGCGTCCTCTACACCAACCGAGTAGGGGACGTTGTGCGAACGCCCATGACGTGCGGTGTCCCACAGGGGTCGGTCCTTGGACCCACCCTGTGGAACATCGGCTACGACTGGGCGTTGAGAGGGAGCCTCCCACCCGGGCTGGGCGTGATCTGTTACGCCGACGACACGCTCGTCACAGCCCGCGGTGGGACGCTGGAGGAGGCGGCAGGCCTGGCGACTCTCGGCACCGAAGAGATCGTCAGGCGAATCGAGGCGCTGGGGTTGAGGGTGGCCCTGGACAAGACGGAGGCCCTCTTGTTCCATGGGCCCCGCATGGGCCCTCCCATCGGCGTTTCGATCACCGTCAATTCGGTTGACATCAGCATCCGGGCCCATATGAGGTATTTGGGCCTGGTGCTCGACGGGCATTGGTGGTTTCGGGAGCATTTCCGCAGGCTCGCTCCGCGGCTCGTCGGCGCGGCGTCCGCCCTTTCATGGCTAATGCCGAATGTGGGCGGACCGAGCGCTACGTGCCGACAGCTGTACACGGGGGTCGTCCGGTCGATGGCCCTGTACGGCGCACCGGTGTGGGCGGGGTCCCTGACCGTCCGACTCAGGGCTCTTCTGTGGCGACCACAGAGGGCCATGGCGGTCAGGGCTGTACGCGGGTACCGCACGGTGGCGACGGAGGCAGCGTGCCTGTTGGCCGGGAGTCCCCCGTGGGACCTGGAGGCGGAAATGCTCGCCGATTTGTATCGGCGGGTGTCGGGGGTGCGCGCGGAGGGCGGTGTGGTCTCTTTGAGGGAACTCACCGCCTGGCGCGTTGACGCCCGCCTAGATGTCATTGCCCGTTGGGCAGTCCGGCTGGAGAGGCCTCGGTTCGGTGTGCGGACCGTAGAGGCCTTCCGGCCGGTGCTGATGCAGTGGTTGGAACGGCGGCACGGGGTGCTCTCCTTCCGACTGGTGCAGGTTTTGACGGGGCATGGATGCTTCGCCAAATACCTGCACAAGGTCGTCAGGAGGGAGAGTACACCGTCCTGCCACCACTGCGATTGCGACGAAGACACGGCGCAGCATACGCTCGAGGTTTGTGCCGCTTGGGCAGAGCAGCGTCGTGAACTCGTCGCAATCATCGGTGCCGACCTGACGCTGCCGACCATCGCCAGGGCGATGCTCGACAGCGTCAGGAACTGGGACGCGGTCGCAACCTTCTGCGAGGCAGTAGTCTCGCGGAAGGAGGCGGCGGAGCGCGTGCGCGAGGAGCGTCTCCTCGACGGCGCGAGCCGCCGCCGGCGACTGGGGCGGCGCAGGCGCGATTACCTGCGCCTGATGCCGCCCTAGCCGAGGCCGCGGGTGACTGGATCGGGGAATTAGTCCGTCACCCGCCGAGAGGCCGACCGCGTGAGGAAAGACCGACATCCTACCCGAGGGGGGGATGTCGGTCGAGGAGAGGGTACTCCTCAGGGGTATTCCGTCGGGCCGACCACTGACGTCAAGTCACTCTGCTCCGGTGGTCGGCCCAACGACGAAGGCGACGTCACGGGTGGGTTACGGGTGTGCGCGCTTACGCCCCTCTGTCACCCCGGATGGAGTGGTGCGAGGAGTGCGCCGACCGTAGCCCACCCCCCAAAAAAAAAAAAAAAAACTACAGTATTTCTTTGTAAACAATATTTTTTTGTTTTCCTTTGAGATGCTAATTCTAGCATACCAGGCTACTCTGTGAGCTTACTCTGGAGCATGCCACATACAACTCCCTATGGGTGAAACAGCTTTCTCTCAAGTCTTCTCCCGCTACCTTAAGAGTTTGACCTTGAGATTTGCATATGGTCATTGCGAAGCAGACTGAAAGCAAACTGCACTCTAGAATTCGAAGGGGTGATTTGATGGTATTAGGAGAATTCTAGCAATAAATACAGACTACTGCTCGAGGACAACCGGTCAATATAGTTGCCCCGATTACATAGTGATGCATTGTTTTTTCTTGCAAACTGTGTAACATTGTATAATTTTGGTGGATTTATATTGCACAGCAACATCATTGGCGCGCCAACTCTCAATTTTAGGATGTGAATTGGGAGACCGAAAGGCTTCAGTGTATTCAAGAACTCGGCTGGTTATCTGAATCGGTGTTTATCACTTACTTGAAAGATTTATTTTAATATTCGAACCCTTCGAATGATCTCAAATATTTGTAAATGGTATAAAAAATCAAGACGACTGTAATAGCGCACATATGTCATGGCGTCTTGGGACCCAGCTGATCACCATCAACGTTCTATCTCCCAATAGCATTTTACTTATTGTTCCTAATATAACTCGTTTCCATCTCGTTTGTTGGAAACATGTTATTTAAAAACTGACTAAACAGCGAACGAAAATATAGCAGATAACTATCTTCTCTTTTCCTAATCATACGATAAAAATAAACAGTTGCAGTAATTGTATTTTTTATCGGTGTTTTTGCGTAACGGGTATTGCATGGGCGATGGATTTCAGTTATACGATGCAATGTGTTATCATAGCTCTTAATTATAATATTCCGCTTAGAAAAATTCTGTCCAACAATTTCAAACTCTACGTTCCTAAGAGACCATGTCCTAAAATTGTTTAAACTCTTAGAGAGTTAGCTTAAGCTTAGAAACCTTCATATGTCGTGCTTACACAGTACGGTGACTTCTGAGACATTCCAATTTTAAAGAGTTTTCACAATGTACCAAGATTTTACGTGAGTTGAACCTTTTTAGGGTTCCGTACCCAAAGAGTAAAATGGGGCCCTATAACTAAGACTCCGCTGTCCATTCCTCCGTCTGTCATCAGGATGTAATAACTCATGAACCATGATAGTTAGACAGTTGAAATCACAGATTATTTATATATTGAATGAATGAATATGTGAATGTGAGCAAAACCAAAATAATGGTCTTTGAAAGAAATGAAACCAGAACAGATGTAAGAGTAACAATAGGTAATGATGTACTAGAGCAAGTGGATAAATTTATATACCTTGGATGTGGATTTAGCCGAGATGGAAGGTACACCTCTGATATAGAGCGAAGAGTGAATGCGGGAAATAGAGTGAACGGAGGGTTGGGGCAACTTCTCGGCAGCCACCACCTCAGCCAGAAGGCACGTGTAGCAATACATAACGCAGTGCTTGTCCCAACATTACTGTATGGAAGCGAGAGTTGGGTATGCAGAAAAGAGTATGAAAGTAAAATTAATGCGGTCGAAATGCGAACTTTGCGGAAAATCTGTGGAGTTAGGCTGACCGACCGCATTCGTAACGACGACTTAAGAGAGCGAGTAGGTATGAAAGAGAGTATTGGTGTAAAGATGCGAAAGGGAATGCTCCGATGGTTCGGACATGTGGAAGGAATGCCGAACGAACGTCTGGTTAAGAAGATATACAATGCGAAAGTGGAAGGATGTAGGTGCCGAGGGAGACCAAGACTAACCTACCTAGACCAGATCGGTCATGTACTGAAGGAAGGTGGAGTCAAGAGTCTCCGAAACCGGCGAGCGTGTATGAAGAGAATTATGAATGTTGAGGAAGCGAGTGAAGTATGCAGAG
Organism: Lymantria monacha; assembly: GCA_905163515.2. Classification (NCBI taxonomy): domain Eukaryota; kingdom Metazoa; phylum Arthropoda; class Insecta; order Lepidoptera; family Erebidae; genus Lymantria; species Lymantria monacha. The sequence goes on from LR991088.1 coordinate 17,758,018, forward strand.
ATAGAGTTCTCTGGCACTCTGTTCTCTCTGCCTACCCTGCAAGGGATATGGCGTGATGATATGTATGTATGTATGTATTTATATATTTCTGTTACCACTATAACGACAATTACTAAAAATAGAATAAAATGAATATTTAAGGAGGTTCCATACAAAAAACGTGACTTTTTGCTCCTTTTTACTCGATATTGATAACGGCAACAGGTAGACGCTTGAAATGTTTACAGGATATTTAGTTATATATTGACTTTATAAATGAATAATTAAATTTAAAAAAAAACAAATATAGAAATATTTAAGAGCGGTTCCCATTCAACAGATCTCATTTTTTGTCATTTTTTATATATGTACAGAACCCAGCGCGGCGCCGACTCGCACTTGTCTGGTTTTTTGAATAAAATCGAATTTAGTTTTCAAACATGTGTCAAAATAAAATGTCATAATTTTAAATCAAAAACACTAAGGAGTATTGATATCAGCTTTGAAGCAAAATCACCCCCAAAATAACCTTCTACCCCTTTTAAACCCTGTTAGAAGATGAATTTCAATATAACACAAATTACATCTTTCATAAATTCTGTTAAAGTATGCTTATGCAAAATTTAAAATAGATTGGATCAAGAAATAACATTTTTCCATACAAACTTTGCCCCGCTTTTTCATCCCCTTAGGGGTATAATTTCAAAAAATCCTTTCTTATCGGTTACCTACGTCCCACAAAGATCACACCCTCGGAGTTTCAGTTCTCTACGATTAGCGGTTTTGGCTGTGCGTTGTTCCATCATTCAGGACAAAGAATTTTATATATATAAAAATAACGCCGCCTCCATCTGCGAGGCTATCATCTCGCAGAAGGAGGCAGTGGAACGAGTTCAGGAGGATTCCCTTGACTCGGGCCGCCGCCAGCGGCCGGGGTGGCGCAGGCGCGAATATCGGCGCCTGATGCCGCCCTAACCGAGGCTTCGGGTAATCATACCGGGGAATTGTCCGGTCACCCGCCGTGAGGCCACCGCGTGAGGACGACGTTACGAGAGGAACCTGCAAGGGTATACCGGTGGCCCGCTCGCACGGCGAAGAGAGGTGTTTGCAGGTTGGGTCCATGCGGTTGTGTGCCGCCTCTTCTGTCGCCTCGAACCAATTTGTCGGGGCGCGAACACATCCATGGTCCACAATACAAAAAAAAGTAGGAAACCACCTTTTTCGAAGGGAGACACCGCAAAACAGACACGGGGCATGGCTGCATCGCACATCTGTGTTAACACACTGCAAATGCGGCCAGTCTCGGTACCTACCCCATCCACCGATGGCGGTGACAGCAGTCACGTATGCACAATGGCTGCTTCCGCCAGTAGGTCCCGATCGAGCCACGATGTGACCCCTGCTGGGCTGCTGGAGGGTCCGGGAGACCTCTTTCTGGATGTACTTATGGTTAGATAGAGTCTCAACCTCCTTTTGAATGCACCAGCTCCTCACCCGTGCTGCGCATTGAGGCTAGTGAACGACAGATCCATTATCGACCTACTTCGCTGCTTTATGCACGTATGCACCGAGCCCCTGTTCAGCAAAGAGAGACCCAGTGACGCCACCCTCTCTTCAAGAATAGTCTTCGAAGAAGTAAACGTCATAAAGCATAACCTCCCTCTAATCTGCCGAGACATACCCATCGTCTCTGTCTTTAGATGACAAGAATAGTGAACGCCATGATGTGGAGTCGATAATTGCCACAAAGCTATCACACACACAATAATAGCTTGCAGGCAGATGTCCCTTGCACTGGCGAAGTGGTTGAGAATGGGTTGCAGGAGGTGGAAAGGCCCAGTAGCCAAAGTGGGCATTGTCCATCACCTCTTCCGCACCGGCAGGTGATCAGGTCGTGCTAGGAGCGGGAACAGCATTACATTACTTAAAAGCTAAGAAAATTTACTAAACTGGTTTAGAATGAATTTAGAAAATTTACTGGGTATGTTCAGTATGAATGTAATCAGTTCCTAATTTTTCATAAGATATAAATTATTTTGAAAACTAAGACTTATTGTTTATTCTTATAATTCTAAAATATTTTCTTTCTCTTTCCTTGGTCCGTGGGGTATCGAAATGCAGAGGTCAAAAGGGCCGGCAAAATTTTAATAAATGCAAATCTTTTAATCCATCACTGAACGTGGGTTATTCAACATTCATTTAAAGAAGTGTTAATCCTGTGTGCTACAACAGCACTTTTTTTGCGTGAGACGTGCGTACTTTGTGTGAGAAAATCCCAGATAAGTAAAAGAAAAGCTATCCTATTGCATATAGAATTACGACAATTTTGTTTTATTTGTCCCTCTTATCTCTTATTATCCTATGCGTTAAGATAATTTTGTTTTCTTTATGCTTCTCACACAAAGAAAATAAATTTGTTTTTCTAACTTCAAAAAGTAGAAACCGTGACTCATAACGGTAGGAATCTAACAACTTCAATTTATTTTGACTTTCGTATAAATTGATTTAATTAAAGACGTTACTATTACGATCATAAAAATCCACTGATCGCTTTCAAATATTACGTGTACACGTATCAGTGAGTTTTGAGTTTTTAAAACTTGTTCAATAGATGACAAAATGTTTAACATGTGGAGGAGAATTTGTAAAAAAATGTATTTCACTTACAGCTTATTTTAATAATATAGTTTTCACTAACTCTCAATTTGTAGTAAGTATTAGATGTAATTATTAGTTAATTATTATTAGGCCTTATTACCATATGTGATTAAAGTAGAACAACTATTGCAAGAGGAAGAAACTTAGAAAAATAAAGTCTATATTCTATACTCGGACTAGCCAACGTGGTGTAGTAAACTAATCTCCTTCATCTGGAGCTATGCTTTGCACCATTGCGTATCAAGTTTGGAAACCTTTCAATATTTGCTAATTTCGGAATACATTACTAATATTTCATAGTTCCAGATTATAAAAAGACACTTTTTTTTAATTTTTGATATGTTTTGCTTAAATTTATCATTGTTTTATAGTTAATTTATTATTTTAAAAAAATGTTTAACATCAATCCACGGTAATGTCTAATGGCATGGTATTTCTTTATGATAACACACGTGCCTTAGATTTGTATTGAAAAATATCACCTCAGTAAACGGCAATCGTATTTGCTAGGTCACTGGTTAATTACAATTGAATAAAACCTCCACTAGCTTTTGAAAAATATATACACACGCGAGATATACAATGCGAGAGTGGAAGGATGTAAGATATAGAATACAAAAGGTGAAAATGTGGAATGTGTGTGGTGGAAGAGGTGGTAGGATGTAAGTACCAGGGGAGACCGAGACTAACCTACCTAGATCAGATTGGTCACGTACTGAAGGAAGGTGGAATCAAGAGTCTCCGAAAGCGGCGAGCGTGTATGAAGAGAATTATGAATGTTGAGGAAGTGAGTGAAGTATGCAAGGATAGAGTTCTCTGGCACTCTGTTCTCTCTGCCTACCCTGCAAGGGATATGTATGTATATACACGCAAAGGATCAGAGTTCATGGTCTTAAATTACCTTACAGAATACTAAAAGGATAAAAAGGGTATTGAGTTATATAACAATAAATAATGCCTATGTGTTATAAATCAAAGCTAAGTGCCGTATACAAATAAAAATAACCTCGAATATCCTAAAAATACCGGACGTATTAGTAATTTAAAATCTATCACAGCCTTCTTTAAGAATTTATTCGAGCATCTGCATGATATTAATGCCAAATTGTGCAATAGGTGATTTAATAAATTATTTCATCACGATTACTCAATAAATTGAGAGACCTGTTTGCTTTGTAAGGAAAAGATGGCCATACGCCTACAGACTAATAAAATGCAGGTAAGAATATAAAGCTTAAATTACGGTACAGCATAAGGAAATAAAATGTTCACAAATTTGTTGTTTTTATTTTGAACATCGAAATACGCGCTTTTACTCGTTATACATTATTGATGTATCATTAAATCGTTCCAGGAACTTTCGGCAAGTGTGCTCCACTGGCTCTGAAGCCATTTTCATCAGCGATATAGTCCACTCTATACTTAATACCATCATCACCTATATATTCGTAAAAACCTCTAACGCTGGTACCACCATTACCATTACCAGAAGAATCAACTGCACCTGTTTGCTCCGCTGCAATCCCATTGTCAGTTTCAAATGCATAATGGTAATTATTTTCATCTGAGCTAGAGTCTTGTCTAATAATATTTGCAGCTTGATCTGCGACAGTTTTATGGTAGATTGTTGTTGGAGGTTTAGTAACAACGAATGGTTTAGGTGTGGAGAATATAAGCGGGCGATATGTCGTTGTAACTGGAACAACAGGGGTATGATAGGCAACAGTAGTTGGATATGCGTTTGCAGCTTGAATTTCAACACTGAAACAAAGAAACTTGTTTAAATATTTCTAATTTTAACACTTAAAATTACCTATGAAAAATTATTATTATCATATTTTATTTGAAGTTAACGATTTTAAAATTATTTTAATTAACTCATTAATTTAATTAAATTGAGTGAAATTATTTTAATTTAACTCGTTAACGTAATTTAATTGATTGCTGTATAGCCGTCAGCTACGATTACTAACAACAAAATTAATATTAATAACTTACATTACCAGTGGGGGTCGTAGAAGACAACTAACTTTGCATTATCCTGAACCAACACCATCTGAAGCTATTTGGTCTATAATTACCTTCCCAAGGAGGATTGTTGTAAGGCAGAAGACCGGTTATAAAACCATTGCCAAAATCTTTGCAATATGTACGATGAAAGAAGAATTATATATTGCATCATCGTCAACATCAACTCAGTTCATATATGTCCCACTGCTAGACCAAGCCTCCTCCACAATGGGAGGGAGATCGACCTACTATGTAAAGCTGGTCAAAAGGGTTGGTATAGACTTTTATTTTGAGTTTTCTTTCTCTTGAATTGAATGTTATATGCATTATATTCCTTGATCGTATTTTACGATACCCAAGGATAAATTGAGGGTCACGGATTGACCCTCAATTTATCCTTGGGTTGTTGTTTGTAATTTTACTTCGGCACCATGCGAAAAATATTGCATCGATCGCAATTAATGGAGATAGCAGTAGAATAATGACGAACTTAATTAAATTGATTATAAACCTGTTGGTTTAAATTTTTTAAATTGTTTTCCAGTTAAGTTAAAAGGAAATTAGAAGAAAATATTTTGTCAACGTTCTAATAAAACGTCATGAAATTGATTTTTAGTTACGCAATAGAGTTTGAAATTAATAAAAAATATATAATCAGATTAATATTCCAAAATATTATGAAGAAACCTACACACGTATATAACATAAATTATAATATTATGTCCTTGAACTGCCATACAATGTCGTTTATCACATCTCAATGCGGATATAGACTTAGTTTCAACATATCAATTATTTTTAAAAAATCTTCGTACTAATTAATACTCTTGTAGTTCAGACAATATTACGAACTAACAGATAAGTAATACTAATTACAATTAGACCCAAAACAATCGTTTCTGTAATCCACAAAAAATATGGTTCTGTATGAAAATATTTTCTTAATACTTCATAAGAGGTTAATACTAAATAGCATTTGTTACTAGTTAGCTGGGGCGTAGACGGGTGATGGTATCCGAAAGAGTAACCCACCGGGCTGGCAACGGATAGCAAAGAAGCGGTACCAGTGACCGGCCCATCGGCAATGGAGAGGGAATACGGTGGGTTATGGGGCCACGCGCTGCCCTTTTGTCGCCCCGGATGGAACGGGCGACGTGTGTCCGGGCCATAGCCTACTCATAAAAAGGGGGTTAATACGAAGTAGCACTTGTTTAATAGTAATTTCTGCCACTATAATATATAACAGTCAACTACGTGTGTATTTATTCTACGGCTGAAGCATACACATTTCTCGTTCATAATTACGACGACAATACTCTGTCGTAAACATTGCTATGAAAGACTAGTATATAATTAATTAATCTTAAATATTATACAGCAATCTCTGTAGATATAAATATATTAGTACCCTTAATATCATCTCTGTCTCTGAACTTACTATTTCATCATCACCATCTTCATTTCAGGCCATATATGTCGCACTGTTGGGCTCGGGCCTCCTCCATAATGGAAGGGTAATTGACCAACTATACCACGCTGGTCAGACGTGTTGATATAGGGTTTTGTTTCGAGTTTTCCTTCTCTCGCATAGATGTTATATGCGTTTTATATCACTTAGTGGTCTCGTGTGATCACCCACGGGTAAGATATGGGTTGGTGAATAGTATTCTTACTCCGTCACCACACGGAAAATATTACTATTTATTAATTCGAAAAATTTGCCAAACATTTTTTTATGAATTTAAAATACTTAATTATAACTTTGGTCCCAGTATAATGCATGAAAATCTTTTTATTTTGATATCTTTGTTATATTGTATCCTTTTTTTTAAATAGTTTATAAAGCAGCAATCTTTTTAATAGGTCGTTTAATATTCTCGAACATAGTATGTGAATTATATTAGATGTTAATGTAATAATGAAAAACGTTGTAAAACAGTTATCAGTAAATCGAAATCGTAATCGGTAAATTAAATTGTAATCATCATCATCATGCACTCAGCCCATATACGTCCCACTGCTGGGCTCGGGTCTCCTGCATAAAGGGAGGGAAATTGACCTACTATACCACGCTTGTCAGACGTGTTGGTACAGGGTTTTGTTTCGAGTTTTCCTTCCCTTGCATAGATGTTAAACGCGTTTTATATCCCTTAGCCGTCTTATACGATCACCCACGGGTAAGACAGGGGGTGGTGAATTGTATTCTTACTCCGTTACCACATGAAAAAATTGTAATCGGTATATTAAATCATTACAAGTAATACTGTGAGGTTAACTAGTCTCTTAGATATAAAACTATTGTTAACTAATCAAATTAATTGCCATTGATTTAGTCTTAATTTCGGGCGTGGGTTTTGCAGATGTCATTATGTGGGAGCATTTAATGATCTGTTGCTTAGTAGGAATAGAATTATTTTTATATAAATCCATCTGTGTGCTATGGCCATGGACTACAAAATATCACTCCTTGCATTGGCAATAAGATTATGGATAAAAAGCAATTTCTACTTACACTCGTTTCTCTAGTTAATATAGATTTGATACCATCACAATACAAATAACGCTAAAACCATTTTATTTCTCTAGCCGTATAAGTAAAAGGTGATGTACAATTATAATAATAAGTGGGCATCCAACAAAGTTTTATTTACTAGTCCGGGCAACAATTATTATAAAAACGTAACGCATATAATCTAACTAGTATTATAATCAATAGAAGACAATAGGTGAGCCTATCATGTTCTCTTTATCACATGAGTTTTTAGCCTAAATTTGAGAGGAATAATGATTTGATATCATTATTAAAGATAGTGAATCAAATAATATCATTATAACTGAAAATGTATTAGAAATAATAATCATTGATATTGGAGTTTTGTCAAACAGAATACATGTTCTGCGATTTCGGCGGTCTCTCCAATTTTACACCCTTAACTCTAGATGGAGTACCTATCCCAGTATGCTCGAACTTTCGATACCTCGGTTCTCTTATCCAAAGCGATGGCGACCTGGATCGTGCGGTGAAGCACAGAATTGATGTGGGATGGATGAAATGGCGGCAGGTCACGGGTACAACATGCGACCCCAAAGTACCCCTTAAATTAAAGGGCCAAATATATAAAAGCCTAATAAGACCTACTGTACTGTATGGATCAGCATGTTGGGCGACAAAAACGACGGATGAGAGACGACTACATGTAGCGGAGATGCGAATGTTGAGATGGATGTGTGGTGTGACAAGAATGGATAAAATAAGGAATGAACATATAAGAGGAAGTTTGCGGCAGTGGCGGAAAAAATAAGGAGTGCAAGATTGACATGGTATGGACATGTGATGAGACGGGATGAAAGTAATGTTGTGAGGAAAGTTTTAAGTATGAATATTGAAGGCTTAAGGGGTAAGGGAAGACCAAAGAAAAGATGGATGAACTGCGTGAACCATGACATGGATAGACAAGGAGTGACCACAGAGATGACGTCTGATAGAGTTGTATGGAAGAAGAAGACATATTGCGTCGACCCCAAATAAATTGGGATAAGAGCAGGTTGATGATGATGATGATGATTGGAGTTTTGTCCATGTGGTGACGGAGTAAGAATAAAATTCACTACCCCCTATCTTGCCCGTGGGTGATCATAAGAGACGACTAAGGGATATAAAACGCATATAACATCTAGTAGCAAGAAAAGGGAAACTCGAAACGATACCTTATACCAACACGTCTGACTAGTGTGGTATAGTAGGGCAATTTCCCTCCCATTATGGAGGAGGCTCAGCTCGACAGTGAGCCATATAAGAGCTGAGATATTGGAGTTTAACATCCTGTAAGAATGCTCAAATATTACTGATTTTAAAAATGTGATAGTGTAAACACCTGCTTCATTTCAACTAGTCTAAACTTAATCTGAATTATACGTTTCTAAACAAACTTACAGCAGACTATGAGGCCATAAATTGTCTGGTTATAACCTCAAAAGGCCACTATACGAATTAAATATATAGGCTGAGCTTGGTGACGAAAGAAGAAACAAGAAACAGCAGTGTGGATAAGATGTCATGATGATGGATAAAAAAATAATAGGAGTCGGAGAAACCGACAAGGAAAGCATAATGAGAACCGCCCACTAAGTATCTTGACCGTGGTATCATCTCATCTCGAGGAGTCCTTTATATTCTATAATGGGCATTGATTTTTGGAGGTATATAATATTTTACTCTGCTTATCTAAACTCAATAAAATGGTTTGCCCAGCTATTTGTAACTACAAGATACATTGTATTCCAAAATTATGATGTATCTCATTTGGAATCAATAAACTCTACCAATATTACAATACTTTTTTTACTTAGTTTGGTACAACTAATTGGAAATATTTAATAAAATTTTCTCTACTGAGTAATGAGGATGATTATGAATAAATAAATAAATGATAAAATTTTAGGACACATAATTCAAATTTAAAAACTGTAATTTTAATTATTTTTTTTTGGTTTTTATTATTTACGAACTAAACTAAATTAATATTATTTAATTAAAGATGAGATTACGTACCTATCACCGTAGTTGATATGCAGTGGGGATTGAAGTTCTCTATTTAACGCCTGGTAATTGAAAGGATTATAATATCCATTATATATAGAATTATATTTGCTATTTCTCCCAACTAGGCTTCTGTATCTATTATCATATAAAGTTCGATATTGGGCACCATAAGGTTCAGGTCGGTATTTGCCATCATCATCAGCCTGGCACACACTAAATGTGATCACAGCCAGCACTATAATCTGTAATAAATAAAATATTACAAGATTAATACAAAAACACCTAAATAATAGTAAGGGTTTCAAACGTAGATAAAAACATAGATATGCAAAAACAAATGCAAAAATTATACCTGTACAATATTTTACATTAAGATAATTTAACTTTAAAGAAATATTAATGAAGCTTATCAATCATTTGTATGAAGTTTTGAATATAATAATTGTTAAAAAAAATATAAAGCAACAGTACAAATAGTAGTATATAATAATTAAATGTAAATGATATATTTATTATGCATGTAAGCACTTTTTTTTTCAATTGCAAAATATATTTTAATATACTATAATCTTTAAACAATTAATATTATCAATTAAACATTTAATATACAATATTATCAAAAAATCCAACGCCTGATCTATTTTTAATGTGGCGTGTCTTTTCATGTTATTCTGTATTATATTTTCACAGTAATTTTAAAAAAACTAACGTCAGCTCCAATAAATGTATTTTAATGTAAATCATTGCATTAATCACCGAATATCATTATTGTGAAATTAATTAACACATTACGCCACTTACCGCGATAAATTTCATTGTGTATAGCTTGAAGATTCCAAATAATAGAATAAAGTTAAAACGCCTATCGTTCCTATATATATTGATCATCAAAATCGTAAATGGAGGATTTATTGCATCAATTCGACGCTTTAAGTTGCAAAAATGTAAATCTCATTTGTGAGGGCGTCATTTAATGTGGTTTATTTGGACTGTATAGTGATAAATTGTACAACGAACAATACTAAAAAAAAACAACTATACTTATATAGATCAGTCAGTTTAGCTAACACCCACGATATTAAATCTTTAGAGCATGTATATATACATAATAGGTTTGACCGCAGCTTTACTCGCATTAATATAAATTGTTTCAATAAAATATATCTCACGAGAGCAGTATCTTTTCGAGATAAAAAAACTAGTCTATATGCTATTCCAATAATTTATCTCTATAGTAAAATTTATCCATATACGTCCAGCCTTTTTGTCATGACTGAGTAACTAACATTCATCATCATCATCATCTCAGCCTAGCGCCGTCTACTGCTGGACATAGTCCTCCCTTATGTTATGCCACAGAGTGCGGTCTTGTGCCGCTTTTATCTAACGATGCCCAGCAACTGTCGTCCTACACTGCATCGTCCGCTACGTGGTCGCCACTCTACAACCTTTCTTCCCCAGCGGTTATCGGTGCTTCGAGCGATGTGGCCTGCCCATTGCCACTTCAGCATGCTAATACTTCGTGCTATGTCGGTTACATCCGTTCTTCTGTGGTTTGCCGTATTTCGGATTCTATCTTGCAGAGAAATCCCGAGCATAGCCAACTCCATAGCACGCCGAAGCTGAAGCGACTTTGAGCTTGGTTATGAGGCCTACATTTAGGGACCATGTTTTCGTGCCGTAAGTCATCACTGGTAACACACACTTGAAATTGGACCTACCCAGCTGGGCTGTTTGTCCAAGGTAAACATGATCGATAATTTCGGGAATCGCATCGCCAACTAGGACCGGTACAAGAATGACATGGGCATTTGACATGACTTTCGTCTTGTCCATGTTCATTCGTAAACCCACTAATTGAGATACCCTACTGAGATCGTTGAGCATGGTGCTAAGGTCCTCCATGGATTCTGCGGTGACGACGATATCATCTGCAAATCGAAGGTGAGTAATGTATTCGCCGTTGATGTTGATGCCGGGTCCGGTACAGTCTAAGAGCTTGAAAACATCTTTCAGTGCAGTGGTGAATAGTTTTGAAGAGATAACATCTCCATGTCTTGCGCCTTTCTGCAACTAGATCGGTTTCGTACTCTTATCTCGGATACGGACTGACATTGTGTCCTATACAAACACTGAAGTGTTTATCCATCGTTATGTCGAAGTGCTTCAGCACTTCGATATAACGATTACGTTCCCAAGAATTACGTACAATTACGTTCCCAAGGAGGGCTAACGTCAGGTAAGCAGTCAGTTATAAAACTATTAGCAAAATTTTACAATGTTTATGCGAGTATTACCTTTCATTTGAAATAAAACTAGTTTGACGGATTATATCGCGTTTGTATTTGATTTTTAATTTCCCGATGTTTCGAACAATTTACAGCATTTATGGTCAGGGGAGGACTGAGGTGTCTTTCGTTCAATAAGTCATCGTTATTACAGAAATTTATATCTACCCATTATAGTATCAGTTATTAAATTTTGTCCCACATTTTTAATACAAATTCACTGCCAGTACAAAAAGAAAATGATTCTATATATAAAATCTTGTATTACTTAAGGTCAGTTATTATTAAATATTTAATTTATGATAATTATTGTATTGTGTCAATTTACAAGTTTAGAAAACTAACAAATCTATTCCACTACCACCGAATTGGAACATGGCCACGCCGAGAAAGATCCGGCAAGAAAACTCAGTAGGCATAATACTAATTTTATTGATTTTTGAGTGGCGGGCTACTTATCTTGCTAAAATTAATTAAACTAAAATTTAACTATTATTGTGAGTTAAATCTATAAAATAAGTGCTCTCAGTGTCTTGCAGTCTTGTGGTGGTCTTCTTTGTTTTATTTTTAATTAATAGATTGACAGTATCCCAGCTTGAAATTAATACCCATCCATCTGATCTCTTGATTTTTTTTTTATTTCAAACCATTCTAGGCAGGTATCGGCCTTCTTTTACAATGATTTGTATTATATCAAACCTGATGTAATGGTGGATGCGGTCCTGACTGTACTCATAGACTGCAGACTTAGTGTGACGGCGGCACCTACTTCACATCAGCTATATGGTCCTTGATCCGAGTTCTTACAGATCTCTTTGTTTGGCCTATATAAGAGAGACCACAGTCGCAGTCCAATTTATAAACTCCTGCATCCTGTAGAGGGATCTGGCACTTGACTGGTGGTTAAAACTGACTAATCCTTTTTAGTGACTTATTTTTTTTTTCAAATAGAAGATGGATGGGTATTCATTTCAAGCTGGGATCCTGTCATTCACTTAATTAAAAATAAAACAAAGAAAACTACCACAGGACTGCAGGACACTGTGTGCACTTATTGTTTAAATTGGACTCACAATAATTGTTTAAATTTATTTTAATTAGTTTTAGTAAGTTAAAGTAGGCGGTCACTCAAAAATCAATAATTAGTAATATACCTTTTTTTTGGCGGCGTGCTACGGTGCGGTCACTCCCCGCTAATCCATCCCGGTCGACAAGAAAAGCGGCGCAAGACCCCGTAGACCCGCCCTACAACATACCTCTCGATGCCGTACAGGTGGATTACTGAGACGCGTTCTTTTTTTCAGTGACCCATCCGACGGTCTACCCACGCGGATATCCTCTCGGGTAATTAGTATTATGCCTACGGAGTTTCCTTGCCGGATCTTTCGCAGCATGGGCGTTTTCCGATCCGTTGGTAGCTGAATAGATTTGTTAGTTTTCTAAACTTGTAAATTGCCACAATATAATAATTATCATAAATTAAATATTTAATAATAACTGGCCCTAAACAATATAATTTTATATAAATAGACAATATAATTTTATATAATCATTTTCTTTTTGTACTGGTAATGAATTTATATGAAAATGTGGGTCAAAATTTAATAACTGATACCTCCTGTAGTGTGTAGTATATATCTCTGTAATAACGATGACTTATTGGACGTAAGACACCTTAGTTCTCACGCGACCATGAACGCTGTAAAGTGTTTGAAACGTCGGAAAATTTAAAATCAAATATAAACGCGATTGAATCCGTAAAACTAGTTTTATTTCAAAATTTTAGAATATGAACGATGAAAAAAAGTATATATTCACACTAAGTCGTCACCCTAAGTAATTAGGATAAGAGTAAAATGATGTTGATTTTTATTAGACTTTGAGGAATATATTTTTATTTCTTCACTAAAAATATTAATATTTCATAAAAATTTTGCTCTCATACACAAGTGTGGTCAGCAGAACTTAACTACATAACCTACGCAATGCTACTGCTCAATTATCAATTAGAATAATGATACCTATAAATTCAGTATTTTTACACGGCTGATGTCTGTCATGGGTTGATACTTTTGATAGGATAGCAAGTCATGTTTTGTTTGTATGTTAGTTTATTATGTTTTAAGAGCCTTTTTCAAAAAATAACAAACAAATTTAGAGGATTTTTGAATTTTTTTTTTATTTCTAAAATAAGTTTATGTTTTTGTTGTTGTTTTTTTTTTTTTGATTTTCCGTAGTTTTGTTTTTTCTACTATAAAATAATAAATATCCTGAAAATTACAAGTCAATAATTAGATATTTGTGGAGACAAGATTTTTTAAATTGCCAATTAGAATACGTTTTTTCCAGCGACATCTGAATATTATTATTAAGGATATTTTTATTTTGTAACTTCAAGATGACGTTGCTATAAGAAACAATAAGAATTGGTCTTTTGCGTTACCCTAATATTTATATATAGTTATCCTAATATATGATATGTCGCAAATCTACGGAATCATCTAAGTTTATCCTAACACATTTTATGGCATGGAATGCCATGGTACATAATTTAATTTACATTATAAGAATAGTATAATATTGTCACTACCTACGCATGATTCACATATAATCTGAGTCATCTGCATCTTTTAAGGTTCTTTACGCGTGAATAGAATGTGAAAAAAACACAATTTAGGATAGAAACAATCCCATAAAAAAAATATTTACTTATTTTTTTTCGACTCAGTGTATATATACCATACACTGAGTCTATATACATAGAATAGAATAGAATCAGATTTATTGGCAATATAACAAATGAGCAAATAGGTAACAGCTACAATACAATATATGTATCACTTTTATTAACTAATTACACATTATATTGTCAACAGGGGAATGCTCAGCGCTGTATGGCATAGCGTATATGCACGGCTGGTTTTCAGCAAACCCCTAGAGAGTAAAAATAATAATAAAATAATTAAAGCAAGAGTAGTAATAATAGAAATAACATAAAGTAAAGAATAAAGAAAATGAAAAGATAGATGAAGTATTAAATTGTAATGTAAAGGTACATCCCACGAGAGTGTATATATACATCCCACAAGCCATCCAACATGAACAAAAATGTGGGTTGGTTCTTTGTTTCTCAGTGGTTTCTCATTTTGTAGTAGTGATCTCTGCTTAGATTCCTTTTTTAAGTCGGCTATGCCCAAGTCATCAAGTCCTCCAAGGTTGCGTGATCTTCTTCCCGTCACTTTAACCAGCCACTTTCGTTACTGACTTATCTTTGAGTACCACCTCTCTACTCGATAGAGCGCCATTAGATTATTCAAGCAAACTATTTTGGTGTGTAGCAAGTCAATAAGAAAACAGCGGAATCATCGCTGTAAGGATAACTAGCAGTAACAGATTGGTTTCGATTATTGCAATAAGATAACCGCTAAACCACATCAACCTTGAGTATTCCTGATGTATTACCTCGCTCAAATAATTGTGCTTTTCAGGCGAAAAATATACGATCCCTGCTTATCACCTACTATAATAGTTCAGCGAGTACCTATATCGACTTTATAGGTTTTTAGGAGGACTTTAAGTCGCGGTTTTAAAGAATTTGTATCTTAGGCTCTATCTTATCTCCCTTCAAAGGATTTGTATCTTTCTATTTGCAGCTTAGGCTTTGATCGATCCCCTACAGGCCCATCGTGCTTCTCGACGATGTGGGTAAGCTGCTGGAGCGTGTCCTCGCTGCCCGCATCGTCCGACACTTGGAGGAGGTGGGGCCCGATCTGTCGGACGCTCAATATGGGTTTAGGAGGGGGCGTTCGACCATCGGGGCCCTGCTACGCCTGAGGCAAACGGCCGCGGAGGCTGTCGCCGGCAAGGGAGTGCTGTTGGCGGTGTCGTTGGACATCGCCAACGCATTCAATAGTCTGCCATTCAGCTGCATCAGGGAGGCGCTCCGGTTCCATGGAGTGCCCCTGTACCTCAGGCGGCTGGTGGCAGACTATTTGGAGGGGCGCAGTATCCTCTGCGCGGGTCCCGCAGGGGACATTGTGCGGACGCCCATGTCGTGCGGTGTTCCACAGGGGTCGGTTCTGGGGCCGACTCTGTGGGACATCGGGTACGACTGGGCGTTGAGAGGGAGTCTCCCCCCCGGGCTGAGCTTGGTGTGCTATGCTGACGACACGCTCGTCACAGCCCGGGGCAGGACACTCGAAGAGGCGGCGAGCCTGGCCACTCTCGGCACCGAGGAGATGGTCAGGCGAATCGAGGCGCTGGGGCTCAGGGTGGCCTTAAATAAGACGGAGGCCCTATTATTCCATGGGCCACGCGTAAGGCTGCCAACCGGCGCCTCGTTAGTCGTCAACTCCATCCAGATCAACATCCAGGCCCATATGAAGTACTTGGGTCTGGTGCTCGACGGGCGATGGTGGTTCCGGGAGCATTTCCGACAGATTGCTCCCCGGCTTGTCGGCGCGGCGTCCGCCCTTTCTCGGCTCATGCCGAATGTGGGCGGACCCAGTTTCGAGGGCCGACGGCTGTATGCGGGGGTCATCCGCTCGATGGCCATGTACGGCGCACCCGTGTGGGCGAGGGCTCTGAACGCCCAGCTCAGGGCGGTTCTGTGGAGGCCACAGAGAGCCATGGCGGTCAGAGCCATTCGCGGGTACCGCACGGTGTCGACAGAGGCGGCGTGCCTATTGGCCGGGACACCCCCGTGGGACCTAGAGGCGGAGATGCTCTCCGACCTCTACCGGCGGGTTACCTCAGTGCGCGAGGAGGGTGGCTCCCCATCGTTGAGCGAGATAGCCACCTGGCGCGAGGACGCCCGCCGAGACGTCATCGCCCGTTGGGTTACGCGGCTGGAGAGGCCTAGACACGGTGTCGTGACCGTCGAGGCCTTTCGGCCCGTATTGATGAAATGGATGGAGCGGCGGCACGGGGTCCTCACCTTCCGACTGGTGCAGGTGTTGACGGGGCACGGGTGCTTCGGGAAATACCTGCACACGGTCGTGTACAGAGAGTGGACTCCGGGCTGCCATCATTGCAGTAGTGGCGAGGACACGGCGCAACATACGCTCGAGGAATGCTCGGGCTGGGACGGGCAGCGCCGTGACCTCGTCGCTATTATCGGTGCCGACCTGGCGCTGCCGGCTGTCGCGAGGGCGATGGTCGACAGCGTCAGGAATTGGGACGCGGTCGCCGCCTTCTGCGAGGCTGTCATCTCGCAGAAGGAGGCGGCGGAACGAGTCAGGGAGGACTCCCGCGACCCGGGCCGCCGCCAGCGGCCGGGGCGGCGCAGGCGCGAATACCTGCGCCTGATGCCGCCCTAACCCAGGCCTCGGGTGATCGGACCGGGGAATTGTCCGGTCACCCGACGCGAGGCCACCGCGTGAGGGCGACGCCCCGACGGCGAAATCTGTCGGGGCGCCGACGAGAGGAACCCGCGAGGGTAAACCGCCGAGCGGACCACCGAAGACAAAGATCGGGTACCGGTGGTCCGCTCGCACGGCGAAGAGAGAGGATTTTACGGTGGGTCTATGGGGTCACGCGCCGCCTTCTCCGTCACCCCGGACCGATTCGGCGGGGCGAGACGCACCCATAGCCTACCAATAAAAAAAAAAAAAAAAAAAGGCTTTGATCGATCCTTTTGTGATATCTACGAGTAATATAGTTTTTTTTTATTCCTTATTGCAGCAAACAAGCAGGCAATACACCTAATGGTAAGTCTTACTACTTTGCAGCTCATGGGCCTTTACAATACCAATGATACAACTGGGCCGTTGCCAAATTTCTGGGTGGGTTTGGATTGGAAGGCCGTTGCCTTCCAATCCAAACCCACCCAGAAATTTGAGCTGCCAGCTCTCTTGCTCGCCAAACGAAGCACAACATCACATTGCCCCTGCTGAAACGACGATTTTCTGTATGTGGTACTATCGCGGACAGACTTGCACACCGCTGTAGAAGGAAAATTGTCAACAGTGAGGCCCTACCACTATAAAAATAACAATTGTCTTCTTAACGTAATTTAAGGTAACTTTGTTAGCTCAAGTAGATCATAAGACTTTTAAAAGCGTCACGGTGTGTCGATATTAATGTGGGAGTTTTTCTTACTCGTCCTGCGACCGTATTTGCTGTGATCAAACAAACACTTAATGCGGTTCATTATCATCATCATTACAGCCCACAAATATCCCACTGTTGGGCTCAGGCCTCCTCTGTAATGGGAGGGAAATTAACCTACTATACCGCGCTGGTCAGACGTGTTGGTATAGGGTTTTGTTTCGAGTTTTCCTTCTTTCGCATAGATGTTATATGCATTTTATATCCCTTAGTCGTTTCGTACGATCACCCATGGGTACGATATGGGGTGGTGAATAGTATTCTTACTCCGTCACCACACGGAAAGTGCTGTTATTAACATTTAATGCGGTTATTTAATGATATTTGATTTCAATCGATAAAGACTAGTATTTACTATGAGAACACTATTAATATTGGGCCGGCAACATACCGCCTAACCATCTGAGGCAATAGAATGGTGGCTTGGTGCCTCGTATCAAACAATGCGTCCTCTCTCTGCTTTTTAGGCTGTAACCTTGGCTTCGGTAAAACACTAAACACCTAAATATCTTTAGTCGTTGGTTATTATTTTTTCTCTTCTTATATAGTTGGTACTTGAGTAGTTGTTTTGTTATATTACAGTGGTAGAATAACTTTTTTTTTTCTTCAAAATAAATAATACTTTGTTATGTTGGATCATCCGTGTGGTGAAGGAGTAAGAATCCATTTCACCACCCCCTATTTTACCCGTGGATGATCGTGAGACACGACTAAGGGACATAAAATGCATATAAGTATCATCAATGCAAGAGAAGGAAAACTGGAAACAAAATCCTATACCAACACGTCTGACCAGCGCGGTATAGTTGGCTAATTTCCCTCCCATTACGGAGGAGGCCCAAGCCCAAGAGTGGGACATATATGGGCGGTGATGATGGTTATGATGATGTTGGATTTGTGTAATATGCTACTAGTATTCATTAAGCTTAATGCAGACAATATTTTTTTTACCATTAAAGTTACTTTGCGCGTAATATATTATATATTTGAAATATAAACATACTATACTATGGTAGCTATCTTTTTAGCCTATAAAAACTCAATATTTGGTTAGGTTCAAACCAAATATTGAGTTATTATTCCTTCACAATGAAAGTAAAATCAAACTAGTATATCACGCTATCGCTATGCAAATGGATAGAAAAATAGGTTTCTATTATCAACATAATTACAGAATATTAATATTATTCCATTCCATTTTATTTCAACTTATACACGTCTCAATACTGGGCTCGAACCTTATCTATAATAGGAGGGCAATTGACCTAGTAAACCACATTGGACAGATGTAGTGGCATAGGGTTTTACTTCGAAATTTTCTGCTCTTGCATGATAGAAATTGCATATTATATCCCTTAGTCGTCTTTTACGACACCCACAGGCAACATAGAGTGAAGGCCCGGTCATGCCAACGCAAAACTGACCAAAACGACGCCTCGTCCTCGGGACTTGAGGCGTCCGCCGAGGGCCCGGTACAAACCACGGAGGCCCAAACAACGAAGTGGAAGTCGCCCAGGAAGAGCCGGGGGAAGACTTCTAGCTTCAAAAGGCGACTGGAGAAGCGGCGAGCGCGCAGAGAGGCTGTCGCCGCTGAAGCGAGGAAGGACGGCGGTAGGCTCGCAACAGAGCCGTCGACGGACGAGGGCGACAGCGATGTCGCAGAGCCGTCCGGAGAAGACGAGGGCGGTGGATCTACCGCTAGAATGGACGAGGGCGGTGACATTCCCGCAGGGCCGTCCAAGGAGGATAGCGGGCCGGCTGCTGAAGCCCCCGCCAGGTCGTCAGCGCGTCTTGTGGCAAAGACCCCGGCGGCGACCGTGAAGACCAAGTAGAAGGCCCTCCCCTCGCAGGTGAGGAAGCGCCGCCTGAGTAAGTGTGGCAGCTCGGGTGCCGACTCCGAGGGGAGCGTGGCCAACATGCCTTCACCTAAGGTGCCGGCCTCCCGAAGAGGCGAGGGGCCTCGGTAGAAGAAAGGGCGGCGGCGGTCGCTGCCCGCGCTAACGGCGACCCCCGGACCTGCGGGCCGAAAATACCCGCCTTAACGGCGAGATGTCAGCCATGCGGACCCGGAACCGGCAGCTGGTGGACATGCTCGCGGGGTTGCGGCGGGCAAACCGCCAATTGATGAAGGACGTGACCGACCTTAAGGCAAGGCGCCGCGGAACGGGCGAAAACTCGTTGATGCACGCGTGGCCGTTCTGGAGGCAAGGTTGCCTCCAGAACCACGTCTTCGGCCACCTCTCGCCGCGTACAAGCGGTCGCATGTGGCATCAGCACCCACCCCGCTGCCTTGTCAGGGTGGCCGCGTGGGGGGCAGCTACGCCGTGGCCGCGGGTGCGCCCAAGCCCAAGGGGCCCGCGCCAAAGAGGAGGACGGTATCGGCTCCTGCCAGACCGCAGTCATCGTCGGCAACAACACCGCCAGCGACGGCTAGCGCGTCAACGACTGCACCTTCCGCGCCTGGCGCGCCTGCTGTGCCCGAGGGTTGGCAGGTGGCCGAGCGCGACCGGAAGAGTCGTGGCCAGAAGAGGAGAGCGGAGGCCAAGCGCGCCGTTGAGGTCCCCGCTCCACAGGCAGGAGTCGGTAAAAAGAAGAGGCCGCGCAAGGGGCTCAAGTCGCCGAAGACAGCCGCAGTGGTGATCACTGTGGTGCCTGAGGCGGCCGAGAAGGGCCCCAGCTACGAGGCCATCTTGAGGAAGGCCCGACGGGAGCTAGATGTCTCCGATATTGGAGACGTCGAAGCCAGGACCCGCAAGAGCCGGACAGGGGCTCGAATCCTCGAGTTCCCTGGGGCCGAGGGCACCAAGACGGCCGACAGCGTAGCGGACAAGCTGCGAGGTTTGTTTGCCGAGGAGGGTGGCATCAAGATCGCCAGGCCCGTCAAATGCGCCGAAATGCGCATCGCGGGTCTGGACGACTCTGTGACGGTGGAATACATCCGGGAGGCCATTGCCTCGAAAACCGGGTGTCTCATGGACACCGTCCGGGTTGGTGCCATTCGCCCCGGTCCGGGCGGCGTAGGTGCTGCCTGGGCGCAGTGCTCGGTGGAGTCGGTCAGGCAACTGGCCGGCTCAGGCAGGCTCCTCGTGGGCTGGAGCTCGGCACGGGTAACCGTGCTTGAGCACCGGCCTGCGAGGTGCTATAAGTGCATGGCGGTCGGACATACTCGACCAACGTGCACTAATTGCTTTCGGATTGTGTTTCCGCTGCGGTCAGACCGGGCACGTGGCGGCATCTTGCGCCGCCCTGCCCCACTGCCCCGCGTGTGCGGTGGGCAATAAGCCCGCCAAGCACCGCATGGGCTCTGGGGCGTGCAAACCTCCAGCTTCGGCCCCAAAGGGGCGGGGCGGCCCTCCGACCACGGCCGCTCCCGCTCCTAGCGCGGTCCGATCGCCCGCCAGCGAGGGGGAGGTCATGGATACAGCCCGTTAATGGCTACAGAATCCATGCACCACCTCCTGCAGGCCAACACCAACCACTCCGCCGGTGCGCAGGATTTACTCCTGCAATCCATGGCGGAGTGGTCGATTGGTGCAGCCGTAGTCGCGGAACCGTACTGCGTGCCTGATCGCCCCAATTGGGTGGTCAGCCGAAACGGAACTGCGGCAATCGTCGTCTCAACGCAGCGGCACTTCCCGTCCTTGTCCCTTTTGGATAGGGGCGAGGAATTTGTAGCGGCGGAGTGGGAAGGGGTCACGCTCTACAGTATACGTATACGTATACCTCTCCCCTACCAGGAAAATGGATGATTTCGGGGCCTCCCTCACCAACCTGGAGGCCTCGATACGGCGACTGGCACCGGGCCTCGTCCTGGTTCTGGGAGACTTCACCGCCAAATCCACGGCGTGGGGGTTCCCTATGACGGACGATCGCGGGCGGGCGGTCATTGAGTGGGCGGCTTCATTGGGCCTCTGTGTTCTTAACAGGGGCTCAGTGAACACGTGTGTGCGGCAGCAGGGCGGGTCTATAGTGGACTTGTCGTTCGCTAGCCCCGCTGTCGCGCCATGGGTGACGAACTGAAGTGTCCTGGAGGAGGCGGAGACCCTGTCGGACCACCGGTATATCCGGATGGAGGTCTCCCCCCGGGACCTCAGTAGGGGTCACCGGGCGGACGGAGCTCCCGCGTTTCGCGGTGGGCTGTGGGTCGTCTTGATAGGGACCTACTGGCAGAGGCGGCCATCGTTCACATGTGGTTGTCCTCACCACCCCTAGCGGACGGAGTGGACGCTGAGGCTGTCCACATCCGCGGTGCGTTAACGCAGATCTGCGATGCGGCCATGCCCAGAGTGCGGCGGCGTCTACGTCCGAGGCAGGGGGTCTACTGGTGGTCCCCAAGACTGGCGAACCTTCGTGCGGCGTGTATCAGTGCCCGAAGGTCCTACACCCGCAGCCGGCGGCATCATCGCGACGCTGAGCAGGAGGGCCAGCTGTACGAGACGTACCGCAGTGCGCGGACTGCCTTTCGGCTGGCCGTCCGAGCCGCCAAGGATGCGAGTAGGCAGGAGATGCTGGACGGTCTCAACCGTGACCCCTGGGGTCGCTCGTATCGCGTGTCGCTGAACAAGCTTCGCGCGCAGCAGAGACCCTCCAGCCCGACTTCCTCTGTAGGGTGGTCAAGGAGCTGTTTCCACGGCAGTCGGAACACACGCCCCCGGTCATGGCTTCGCCAGATCAAGACCGGGAAGCCGAGACGAGAGTGTTCCGCCCGTGACGGAGTCGGAAGTGGGGGCGGCTGTGGCGCGGATTCGTTCCGCCACCACGGCCCCAGGCCTGGACGGAATACCAGTCCGGGTGCTGACGTTGCTCCTCGAGTACCTCGAGCCTCGCCTCAGGCAGCTGTACAATGCCTGTCTGGCGTCTGGACGGTTCCCTGAGTGCTGGAAGGAGGGGAGGTTGGTTCTCCTGCCAAAGCCGGGACGGCCCCCGGATCAGCCGTCGGCCTATAGGCCCATCGTGCTCCTTGACGATGTGGGTAAGCTGCTGGAGCGCATCCTCGCTGCCCGCATCGTCCAGCATCTGGGCGAGGTGGGGCCCGATCTGTCGGACGCTCAATTCTGTTTTAGAATGGGGCGCTCGACCATCGGGGCCCTGCTACGACTGAGGCAGACGGCCGCGGAGGCTGTCACCGGCGGAGGAGTGTTGTTGGCGGTGTCGCCGGACATTGCCAACGCATTCAATAGTCTGTCATTCAGCTGCATCAGCGAGGCGCTCCGATTTCATGAGGTGCCCTTGTACCTGAGGCGGCTGGTGGCGGACTATCTGGAGAGGTGCAGTGTCCTCTGCGCGGGTCCCGCAGGGGACATTGTGCGGACGCCCATGTCGTGCGGCGCTCCACAGGGGTCGGTTCTCGGGCCGACTCTGTGAGACATAGGGTACGACTGGGCGTTGAGAGGGAGTCTCCCTCCCCGGCCTCAGCTCGATATGCTATGCTGACGCTTGACGGCTTCGCCTGATGCCGCCCTAACCGAGGCCTCGGGTGATCGGACCGGGGAATTGTCCGGTCACCCGACGTGAGGCCACTGCGTGAGGGCGACACCCCGACGGCGAAAGCTGTCGGGGCGTCGACAAGAGAGGAACCCATAATGGTATACCGCCGGGCCGGCCACCGAAGTCAAAAATCGGGTACCGGTGCACTATGGGCCCAAACAGTATTTGCCATCTCATAAATGGTTTTGACAAAAGTCGTAAATCCATAGATCCTTTTATAGTTTTATACCCTCAAAGGATGCAACTTTCGAATTAATTCCAAAAAAAATTAAATAATTTAGTTTCATGTTTATAAAGTGAACCTCAAACATTGAGCATAAATATTTTCATGCCAATTAAATTACCGTTAAGGAAGTTCAACACAAAATTATTCGGATGTTTTCCATGGAAACATATTAGTGTAATACATCATTAGATAGATCAGAATGTACACTTTGTATCCACGTTCAGTTTTGTAAAAAAAAATAATGATATATATTTTTTTTTATTTTTTTTAGTAAAGTAAAGAAAATTTCGATTTTGTTTATTTCAATTGGACTTTTCTACGTTGCCGAAAGCTGCCGGTGTCAAGTTAATCACTCTATTTGAGACCTTACCTATTCAGTAATACGAGGATCAAAAAAAAATTGCGCGTTTTTTGCGCGAATGGTGATTTAAAGGCAATATGTCAATCGGGGGCAAAAAAAAATCTCGAAACTTATGTTCGGTTCTTCTTTTTTACTGTGATATATTATATTTGATGTCTAACTTGTCTTTTTTTTTTCATTTCTATGATAGAAGCATACATTAACAAATAAATAGACTACAAGAATATTTACTTGGTACTTTCGATAGCGGTAATAAACCACAAGTACGATAAACTATATTGTTGCGGAAGTTCTATTTATCTGTTGCGGTAATTTATTACAACCAGTATCTACTGATTACACTATTTCGATGACAACTATCACAATCAATTACCCTGCGGTTTTTGCACAAGGCACCAAAATATTGGTCCTTTATATACGCGTGTTTTCATTCATCAAAGTATTCAGATACTTCTTTTCGATAACAATTAACAGAAAAAAAACATGAGTGAATTCGTTTGTGTTCGACGCGATCTTTGTGATCAAATAATAAGAGGGAAGAGTACTTCAGACCTTAGACAATATTTGTTGAACAACTTTCAACTGTCGGAAACTGACGTTATCACTGTAATAGAAAGTATTCAAAAAAATTTAACATCAATTTGCAACCAGAAATGGACGAAAGCTCAAAGAAAGCCAGACAGGTTCGAGAGTCTATACTCAAATTGGTTAAACGGTGAATTTAAAGTACCATTGAATTCTTGCAGTACCTCAACCTCTGAAATATCTGGCTTGAATACTTCTGGTGATCGTGGTAGACCAACAAAACCATACGACGAGTGTTCGGCAAACACAAAAAAACGAAAAAATATGGAACTGCTCCAGGAGTATGGAATGGGACATGTCCGTAACGCTTATGTGCAAGGTTTACGATCTATGGGTGAAAATGACGAAGCGTCAATTGTGTCTATTATCAGAAACAAGGAAAAAGACGAGAAGAAAGCAATTCTACAAACCATAATCAGTCCAGATAGTGCACTTTCTTTTACAAAAGAAGAGGCATTGAGCATGTGTATTGAAACGGATCTAACGAAAGCCCAATATGGGTACCTAAGAAAAAGGCTCGTTGATAAAAATTTAAGTTCTGTTTTACCTTCGTATCAAATACTAAGTGAAGCAAAAAAGGCTTGCTATCCGCCTGCATCTAGCATAACGGTGACAAATATAAGCGCAAAAATTAATCTGCAAGATCTCTTAGACCATACAGTCTGCCGTATTATAAAGATAAAGTCAGGTTCGACAAACTACAATCGTCTCAAGCTGTTCACTAAATGGGGGTGTGATGGATCTTCCGGGCAAAGTGAGTATAAACAAATTCTACCGGAAGAAAACGAACAAATATCGGATGCTAATTTGTTTATAGTGTCCCTTGTACCACTGCGACTAGTAGACGAAGAAACGTCTACAGTTATATGGCAGAATCCTACTTGCTCATCTGTTAGATATTGCAGACCAATTTCATTAGAATTTGCAAAAGAAACACCCGAAAAAACTACAGCGGTTGTCAGTGAAATTGAAGCCAAAATTAATCAATTGATTTCAACTCTTGTGTCTATAGACGACAAAGTCATCGAGGTTAAACATGAACTGTTTATGACAATGATTGATGGGAAAGTTGCTCAAGTGTTAACGAACACATCATCCAGTGCTACCTGCACTGTTTGTGGAGCAACTCCCAGACAAATGAACGATCTTTTAAAAGTTACATCAAGAGTTGAAAATGAAGATGCATTTAAATACGGATTGTCGACACTACATGCATGGATAAGATTTATGGAGACGATCCTCCATATTTCTTATAATTTGGGTTTTGAGAAGTGGTCAGCAACAACTCCAGAAAACAAGCAACTTAAAGAAGACAAGAAAAAATATGTCCAAAAACGTTTCCGAGAAGTGCTTGGTTTGCACATTGATAAACCACGTCAAGGTTCCGGTAATAGCAATGACGGAAATACAGCAAGGCGATTTTTCCAAAATTACGAATGCTCTGCAGGGATAACTGGAATTGATGGAGAATTAATTAAGAGATTTTATGTAATTCTTCAAACCATGTCATCGGGTTTCACTATAAACGCAGAAAAATTTGGTCAGTATACATTGATAACCGCGCAATTATACGTAAGCAAATATAATTACATGCCATCTTCGGTCCATAAAGTACTTATACATGGTGCTAAAATAATAGAGCATTATGCAGTTCTGCCTATAGGACAATTATCCGAAGATGCTCAGGAAGCCAGGAATAAAGATTACAAAAAATATAGGTTACATCACGCTAGGAAGTGTTCCAGATCAGCAACAAACGAGGACGTTCTGCATATTTTGTTATATACATCTGATCCTTATATATCTAGTTTAAATAAACCCAGTTTTGTAATATCCAAAGAATTGTTTGACGAAGCTAAAGAATTATTGGAAATAGAAGGTTATGAATAGGATCGCAATTTTTTTTATGGTGTCATTTTTTAGCATGTTTGTTTGATAATAATAATAATAATTAAGTCTTAAACTTATTTTAAGTAAAAGTGTTACTTTTGTTGTCATTTTATTATAACTGTATAATTTTTTGTATGTAATTTCGTATATCGTTACCTTTGTCATTTTTTTATAAAAATTATATAACTTTTAAAATAATGGTGTTTAATTTATTTTATTGCCTATATATTCATTAATACATAAAAAAAAATTCAAGGGGAAACATCACAAAACAACAAAGTTATCGTTTTTTGAGATGAAATATACCGATCGGTCCCACAGTGCGGTGGCCCGCTTGCACGGCGAAGAGAGAGGATTTTTACGGTGGGTCTATGGGGTCACGCGCCGCCTTCTCCGTCACCCCGGACCGATTTGGCGGGGCGAGACGAATCCATAGTCCACCAAAAAAAATGGGGTCACGCGCCGCCTTTCCGTCACCCCGGACCGATTTGGCGGGGCGAGACGCATCCATAGTCCACCAAAAAAAAAAAATATGAATTGTATTCTTACTCCGTCACCACATGGAATAATAATGTTTATTACTAAGATCTTTAGCGGCCCACATAATTCTTTGTAAAATCCACAAAAGATTGATCCAAGTTTGGGTGTAATTTGTGTATTTTTTATTGTTAAAGACCTTGTACTGAGGAAATAATCCTTGTATTGCGGGGGATTTCACAACCATGTGTTTATATATATATATACATATACATACATACATACGTATCATCACGCCATATCCCTTGCAGGGTAGGTATGTTACCATGTATTTAATGCGGACAAATTACACTCAGACTCAGAACAGCACTTCTTGGATCACACATAGTATTGATCTGCGTAGGAATCGAACCCACGGTACTGGCATGAAAGGTCAGTATCTCAACCACTGTGCCATCTGTGCAATTAAATTTTTAAAATTCCCGCGATATAGGAATTTACTCTTTACAGCGCGGTCTCTAAAAAAGGTGAATTATCACAATTAATTTGTTATTGAAATAAATAACAAATATTTTAAAATACGTTTGTACTATAATCATACTAGTTTCTGCCCCCTACTTCGTCCGCGTGGAATAGTCGTAACTTAGTGTTAATCCAAAGTCACTATTCCTCCTACAAAATTTCATCTCCATTTTCAACCCTTTACAACGCTTTTTCCAATTTAAAAGTGCCTATGTCCTTTCTCAGGCTTTAGACTATCTGTGTACCAAATTTCATTTAAATCGGTTCAGTAGTTATGCCGTGAAAGCGAGACAGACAGATAGAGTTACTTTCGCATTTATAATATTAGTAAGGATAATATATATCGTCGAACTCCATCGTTGGATTTGGAGCCTTATGACCTGTCGTGCGTTAACTGTCGAAACGATAATTCGGGCTTGAATTGGATTCCATTACAGGAATTTTCACAGATATGAGTTTAAGCACTCATTTTTGAAAACCAAGTTTGAAAAACCAAATTTTCTGTAAAAAAATCGGAATTTTGAAATATCTCCAGTAAGTTTTATAGTTAACATATACTTTTGTAAATTCTTACACTACCTATTTCTGTATATATATATATATATATATATATATATATATATATATATATATATATATATATATATATATATATATATATATATATATATATATATTAAATTCTTATAGTTGCATATCAAACATTACATAGCGCTACTCTGCTCAGGCCACACATACCTCGAGCGTGTGCTGCGCAGTGTCCTCATCGCAATCACGGTAGTGGCAGGATGGTGTTCTTACGACCGTGTGTAGGTACTTGCTAAAGCAGCCATGCACCGTCAAGACCTGCACTAGTCGGAAGGAAAGGACCTCATGCTGCTGCTCCAATCACTTGATCAGCACCGGTCGGAAGCTCTCGACGATCCGAAAACCGAACCGAGGCGTCTCCTCCAGCCGAATTGTCCAACGGCCAATGACGTCACGGCAGGCGTCGCTCCGCCAGGCGGCCATCACGCTGGGTGAGACAATGCCGCCGGTATAGTCCGGCGAGCATTTCCGCCTCCAAATCCCACGGGGAAGTTCCGACTAACAGGTACGATGCCTCCGTCGCCACCTTACGGTATCCGCGTATGGCCCTGACCGTCATGGCCGTCTGTGGTCGCCACAGGAGAGCCCCAAGTCAGTTATTAGTCTACCTCTCAACGTCCAGTCGAAATTCGATGTTCCACAGGATTGGCCCCAAGATAGACCCCTGCGAAACACCGCACGACATGGGCGTTTGCACAACGTCTAAGTCAGGATGCTGCTCCCTTCCAAATAGTCTGCTACCAGCCGCCTTAGAAATACCCCGTGATATCTGAGTGCCTCCCTGATGCAACTGAATAAGAGACTATTGAATGCGTTGGCGATGTCTAGAGACACCGCCAACAACACCACATCGCCGGTGACAGCCTTCGTGATAGCAAGGCCGCGATCATAAAACGCGCCCTTCCGGAAATTGAATTGGGCGTCCGACGGTTCGGAACCGATCTCATTAAGGTGCTGGTCGATTCCTTTCCAACAGCTTACCCGCATCATCCAGCAGATCCAGATCCAGATCGGCCTCCTTCCATCACCCAGGATGCTGCCAACTGCCCAGACTTTAAACATACGTTGTGCCGTCCTCTGAGGCGTGAACCCAGGTGCTCGTGTGCGAAGGTGCAAGAACTATATAAATGTTAATCTATGCCCGAAACTAAGCAAGGTGATCACATCGGTGGCGTGTCCTATCACAGGATCCGCTACAGAAGCGATCACGTTTCTGTATCATGTAATGAAACATGTTATACTTAGTAGGTATTTGGCGATCGTAGCTAGTGTTATAAATTCCCCAGATGCATGCTACTGTTATTATGTATGCATAAGAGACGGCAGAGAGTTAATGGAAAAATACTATCAATCTAAATGAGACTTGTACATTTATGGTCTTAATGGCAAAGGTATTCTTCGTAAATCAACCATGGGCAATGTAAACATAATATGTGATATAAACATAAATAGAAAGAAAAATTTAAACTTTTCAATGAATTAATATCTAATAAAATTTTAAATAAAAAGAACTAGGTTCTAAATTATACAAAATACATACATAAATAAATAACAGATACGAAATATACATTTTTAATATAATTATAAAATAAAAGGACATTAGTTTACATGATGATGAGACCACAGTTAATTTATGAAATTAAAATTGGTGGACTTTTCTTAAACAACAAACGATTATTTAACAACCTGGCGACACTAAAGCGGACTATTAAAATTGGAAATATAGTAACAACAAAAGAAACCTATTATTAGTTAAAGGAAGATTCCTATCAAAATGTAGATACTGAAGAAATGGAGACAAGTATTAGGGAAAGTTCGATGACATAAGAATAGAATAGAGAAGATAGAGAGTGAGCATACTACGACGTTGAAAAATGTATAGAAAGTTGAACTGTGAATGTTAAGCAGTCCCATGGACTTACTATACTTCCGTATTCTTCTATCCCATAAGCACTGGCCACAAAATGAATTCCTGCCACGTACGTTGCGTCTGAATTATCAACCGACACCTGCTAAGGATGGAGACGTGAACGCGAAGAACGTCTTGCCGCATTCCAACTTAGGTAACTAAAGTGGACACTGCGTGATTTTAGCAGGTAGTCATCGGGTTTATATAACCCCATTACGAGCGAAAAATGATATCACAAGTGGAATTCAAACCCACACCTATTACCACCACCACCGAGAACTATTGTAGGACATTCAATTCTCGCATCGTATCATATTTATGTCTTTAAGGAGACGTGTGCCATCTACCCGACAATGTTTACACATTGTATAATCTTAATACTTCAAACTTTGCAGTTAGAATAATATTTAATGATGACACAACCCTGTTATTCCAAAAATTCAGTAATTTGAAGATAGACATTGGCTCAGGTCAGAAGTTTACTCATAAATATCTCGCATAGAAAATAAGGAAAGTGCTACTACTCAATCACTTGCTGATGGTGCAAGAGTCTTAAAATATACTTTAGAAAGCCACTCAAGATATTCTTTACAGTCAAATGAACTATAACAAATGAAAACGATAAAAATATTTTAAAAATATTTTTCTTGCTATTATTATTTTCTATTTTCGTCTAGTAGTTCTCAAATACATCATCATCATCACCATCAGCTTGCTCTTATCCCAATTACTTGGGGTCGACGCAATATGTCATCTTCCTCCATACAGTCCTATCAGACGTCATCTCTGCAGTCACTCCCTGTCTATCCATATCATACCTCACGCAGTCCATCCATCTTTTTTTTGGTCTTCCTTTACCCCTTTATGTAGTTCTCAAATACATGATAACACTAATTAGATTATATTAGATATTCTAGTAATCTTAATTAATAATATGACGATTTATATACTATTTGAAGGTAGGCATTGTTAGCCTCAGTTTATTATCAATTATGTATTTATATATACATTTTTATGTTATTAAGGTTATTTTTTATTCTCAAGGAGTATGACGTCAGACAGTTCAATAAATTTAGCCAAACTTGTAGACGGTTAGTTCCATCATGTCGTGCGGCGTTCCACAGGGGTCGGTTCTGGGGCCGACTCTGTGGGACATCAGGTACGACTGGGCGTTGAGAGGGAGTCTCCCCTACGCTGACGACACGCTCGTTACAGCCCGGGGCAGGACACTCAAAGAGGCGGCGAGCCTGGCCACTCTCGGCACCGAGGAGATGGTCAGGCGGATCGAGGCGCTGGGGCTCAGGGTGGCCCTAAACAAGACGGAGGCCCTACTTTTCCATGGGCCCTGTGTGAGGCTGCCCATCGGCGCCTCGATAGTGGTAAACTCCATCCACATCAGCATCCAGGCCCATATGAGGTACTTGGGTCTGGTGCTCGACGGGCGATGGTGGTTTCGGGAGCATTTCCGACAGATTGCTCCCCGGCTTGTCGGCGCGGCGTCCGCCCTTTCTCGACTCATGCCGAACGTGGGCGGACCCAGTTTTGAGGGCCGACGGCTGTATGCGGGGGTCATCCGCTCGATGGCCATGTACGGCGCACCCGTGTGGGCGAGGGCTCTGAACGCCCAGCTCAGGGCGGTTCTGTGGAGGCCACAGAGAGCCATGGCGGTCAGAGCCATTCGCGGGTACCGCACGGTGTCGACAGAGGCGGCGTGCCTGTTGGCCGGGACACCCCCGTGGGACCTAGAGGCGGAGATGCTCTCCGACCTCTACCGTCGGGTTGTCACAGCGCGCGAGGAAGGTGGCTCCCCATCGTTGAGCGAGATAGCCACCTGGCGCGTGGATGCCCGCCGAGACGTCATCGCCCGTTGGGCTACGCGGCTGGAGAGGCCTAGGCACGGTGTGGAGACCGTTGAGGCCCTCCGGCCCGTATTGATAGAGTGGATGGAGCGGCGGCACGGAGTCCTCACCTTTCGGCTGGTGCAGGTATTGACGGGGCACGGGTGTTTCGGGTTGTACCTGCACAGGGTCGTGTATAGGGAGTGGACTCCGGCCTGCCACCACTGCAGGAGTGACGAGGATACGGCGCAACACACGCTGGAGGTGTGTCCGGGATGGGAGCGGCAGCGCCGTGACCTCGTCGCTGTCATCGGTGCCGACCTGACTGCCGGCCGTCGCGAGGGTGATGGTCGACAGCATCAGGAACTGGGACGCGGTCGCCGCCTTCTGCTAGTCATCTCGCAGAAGGAAGCGGCGGAACGGGCAAGGGAGGATTCCCGCGCCCCGGGCCGCCACCAGCGGCCGGGGCGGCGCAGGCGCGAATACCTGCGCCTGATGCCGCCCTAACCGAGGCTTCGGGTGATCGGACCGGAGAATTGTCCGGTCACCCGACGCGAGGCCACCGCGTGAGGGCGACGCCCCGACGGCGAAATTTGTCGGGGCGTTGACGAGAGGAACCCGCGAGGGTGAACCGCCGGGCGGGCCACCGAAGTTAAAAATCGGGTCCCGGTGACCCGCTCGCACTGCGAAGAGAGAGGAGTTTTTACGGTGGGTCTATGGGGTCACGCGCCGCCTTCTCCGTCACCCCGGACCGATTTGGCGGGGCGAGACTAATCTATAGTCCACCAAAAAAAAAAAAAAAAAAGACGGTTAGTTCCACTCGTTTTCCTTCAAGTTAGAATAATAACATATAGTGTGCCAAACGCATCCAGGTCAGGTAATTAAAACACGTAGGTCTTGTTTGTGCAAATTTTTGCAAATTATTTCATAACACCTTGATGAGTCAATGACAGAAATTTAAACTGTAAATTCAAGGTAATCTTCTTCCACCTTTTAATTTGCTTGTATAGTCATTCTACTCTAAACTATGTTTAAAATTTCGAGGCGAGCTCATCAGGAAGTTAGTTTAAAATCAATTATGAAATTCCGCCCGGATGGATACGAAAACGATTTAATCAAAACACAATGTTGTAAAAATTATATTGATTTGAAATTAATATTTAAATTGATTTTTTTAATATTAGATGAGATATATAACTGGCAATGAAAACTTCTAATTGCATCGAAAGATTTATTTATGCGTGAGAAATATAAAACCCCTTTTCTCACCACTGCTTATTTTCTGCCTCAACCTTCAGGATGGCACAAGTCGACTATGGCACTTTCCACGTTGCCGTCACTGATTCCACAGAATGGTATAAATAACTCTACTATCACTAATAAATAGTTTCATTTCTTATATACAAGAACAAAATTTTGGCAATGTAGTTATCAAACCTGCAGTCTGACGATCGCCAGTCACATAAATACACCAATAAATGCATTGTTTTGTTGTAGTCCTACTTCCGTATAAAATACAAGTTGGTACATACTATCATTAAAACTCTTAAATTTTACTTATCTTAATGCTTTATTGAATTAGGAGATGGTGCCACATTATATACTTATCCCGTCAATACTCAGGGGAAGCATACATCCATCTACACAGTACTTTGTGAATGGCATTTATCATGGTTTAGTTATTCATCCATCTATTAAGATACCACACCCTATAAAATTACTCATGCCTTTTCCAGTAATACATAAGTGAAAAAAATATCGAGAACTAATTTGCGACCGCCTTAACCGACCGATTTAGCTTGGTGGAATATTATCAAACGTTACTGAAAATTCAAAGAACTGAAGATAGAAAAATGTAACAAGTTAGTGTAGATATATAACGCATGTCAATCTGGGGTATAACTAGTTTGAAACATAGGTACTATGATATCTTTAAACGACATTTATCAATTTAATGACTTGATCGCTTCTAAACTATTTTAATATTCAAAATATTCAACAAATGTAAAAATCAACAGGATGTTAAATTCCACTATAAATATGTGAACAATTTCTGTGAAATCGCGTCAACAGTTGGCGCCATGTAAATATGTAACTCAGGTAGGTATATCAAAAGGTTACTAATAAAATCAATAGTAAGTGAGTAAGCCGAACTTTTATGTTTAAATTTTATTTTAAACATATTCAAGTCAATAAAAATTGTTCATAAACTTTACAAAAAATCCGGGGCTTGAGGAAATCCTTAGATAAAATCTGCCGTTTTAAGAATTCAGTACTGAGATACCACTCGTAAACTACGAAGTACATACGCTTCAATCGTTTTATTTCTTTTGTTTTTCTGCCAATATTTGTTTTCAATTACAATGAATCATCGAATGTATAAGATTGATATTTTGACTGACGTGACTAACTTAGGCTCTGACTAGAATATTTGGGGTTAGCCTTCCTTCACATCATTTAATACCCTCTTATGCATAACATAGGATTTTTTAATATCCAAAATGTTCATTATCTTATAAAGCCATCCATACTTTTCACAATATTATTAAGATATCAACTGATATTAGCATTTCCATCGGCCTATTTTTGACCATCACTATGTTCAACATCATCATCATCATCATCACAGCCCATAAATGTCCCACTGTTGGGCTAGGGCCTCCTCAGTAATAGGAGGGAAATTAACCTACTATACGGCGCTGGTCAGATGTGTTGATATAGGGTTCTGTTTTGAGTCTACCTTCTCTCGCATAGATGTTGTATGCGTTTTATATCCCTTAGTCGTCTCGTACGATCACCCACGGGTAAGATATGGGGTAGTGAATTGTATTCTTACTCCGTCACCACACGGAAAATATATGTTCAACAAAGATAAATATATGTTCAACAAAGATATCTTTAAATCTGGTTAGTGCCTTAATGAATACGCTTTTGGTATTGGTATATAAGCTTCTAAACAGAATATTTCTGACCACATTCCAGCTATATATTCAGCCGATTTTGTAAACCCGTCAGTTAATCAAAGGGAGGTAATAAATTATATTCTTAACACGTCACCTCATGATTAAAATAATGCTGATAATAGGAATAAGAAAGTTATGGCCGTTTAAGTTATCGAAGAAGTGATATTGTTCAGTTGTCTATTCAGTTAGATATACGGCTAAGTCTTTTGTCATAACTAAAAAGGGCAGTTCTCGTTGTGGTGATGGAGCATTCATCAACATTTTTCTTCTTGTGGATTATCAAAACAAACGATGTGGCTTATGCTATATAGTTGAGAATACAATATAAAGCCTTTTAGGTTCAAATGCATATAACGTTCTATCGAAATTGAAATTTTCGTTATAAAAATCACATTAACCTTGGTTTTATTACAGAATTCTTTTGACGTTCCATATTCAAGTGTTGTAAACATATAAAAAACTGTGTTTTATATCGCTCTTTTATTTTATGGATTTCTTCGATCGATCTATACAATATTAATAGTATCTTGATGTTTCTTGATAATTATATGCATTTGTAACACATTCAACTGATTATAAATATTGTAGAATATACATAATTTATTGATTTTAAATTCTTCGAAATATGTGAAGGTCAGACACTAAATCCTGGTTGGGGGCTAAGTGAATCACAAATTTATTGAGAATGCCAACCTTTTGTTGTCAAAATTACGATCGCAACATTGTTGAGATTTTTTATTTTTATCAGTGATATTACTGTTACTTTATCTTAGGTACCACTTTTTGTTTTTTTAATACGAATAAAGTAAATTTTATTTGAAATGTCAGTGGCATTTAAAATGAGTCTGCGAATATAGTTTATTGGATTCATCATATTTTGAATAAGATTAACATACCTATAGAATAACGTAAGGGAATTAGGTTATTATAAGTAATCTACTGCAACACATGCTACAATAAATTTGCTATGGCTTCAATAAATACCATGATATCGCGTAATAAAATACTGACTGATTATGAAATTGCAATTTCTTACCTAATTTAGCTAAATAAAACAACAATTTAAAGAAAAAAAAATTAGAAGTTAATTAATATTCGCGCTATAACTTGTACATAGTATATTAAATAACCTAAAGAAATAGGCAACTTAATAAGCATGCAAGAAGAAGAAAACTTAGAATGTATAATGAAATACGGTTCAAAAACATTTTTTATTAAAAATAACTGCCCGTTTTAGAAGAGCGTAAATTTCTGAATCTTACATGTTAAGGCATGAGTCGCACGTAAGCATTCTATATTCAAGGAATAGTAATTTAATGTCAATAAAAAAATACAATTCCTATGCTTTACGGTGATATGTGGTTCTGCACGGCTAAGCTAAATATTAATAAACTTTACATTTCTTGTGGGTGTGGTAAAAGACGACTAAGAACCCTATAACAACCTGGTCTAACTCCATCTGATGTCTTTTTCTTAATAATTACATACTAGTAGACAGCTAGTCATAAAAGCCATTATTATTCCAATATAATATAATAACTTTGCGACGAGCGGGTGGACGGTTCATGATGATGACAATCACATTGCATAAATTATTAGGGAAAATTAATGGATAAGTTTAATTTTTAAGATCAAGATTTGGCTTGTTGAAAGGGACTTTCATACTTTAAATGATTTGTTGCTATATAAAATTTAAACTAGGTTAGTTTTATGTATTTTTTTATTGTAATTTAATACTCAAAATGTCTTAAATTGCATGCATTTTAATTGCTAATATTTGGAACTAATTTTGTTGTATTATTTATCTTTGTCCTAAATTATTAGCCAAGTATATATTTAATAACAACATATACTCCGTCACATTCGGTCTGCTGTTGAAACCATGAAGCAATATATTGAATTGAAAAATCTGAGAGATATTTATGACTAACAACTTATCAGCTATTTTCATCATATCAAAACAATATTATTTGCTTCAATAATGTGATATCTTGAAAAATTAAATTTTAGAGGAGTTTTTTTTTTATGTTTAAAAAAATATTTCATATATTAATCTACGATTTTAATTATTTCATTATTTTATAATTAAATCATCTAAGATTTAAATAAGATTTACGATAAAAAAATATTCGTTGCGAAACAATTTATTTATTGAAAAATTAAATTTTAGAGGAGTATGTTTCCAACATACTCCTCTAAAATTTAATTTTTCAAGATATCACATTATTGAAGCAAATAATATTGTTTTGATATGATGAAAATAGCTGATAAGTTGTTAGTCATAAATATCTCTCAGATTTTTCAATTCAATATATTGCTTCATGGTTTCAACAGCAGACCGAATGTGACGGAGTATATGTTGTTATTAAATATATACTTGGCTAATAATTTAGGACAAAGATAAATAATACAACAAAATTAGTTCCAAATATTAGCAATTAAAATGCATGCAATTTAAGACATTTTGAGTATTAAATTACAATAAAAAAATACATAAAACTAACCTAGTTTAAATTTTATATAGCAACAAATCATTTAAAGTATGAAAGTCCCTTTCAACAAGCCAAATCTTGATCTTAAAAATTAAACTTATCCATTAATTTTCCCTAATAATTTATGCAATGTGATTGTCATCATCATGAACCGTCCACCCGCTCGTCGCAAAGTTATTATATTATATTGGAATTATAATGGCTTTTATGACTAGCTGTCTACTAGTATGTAATTATTAAGAAAAAGACATCAGATGGAGTTAGACCAGGTTGTTATAGGGTTCTTAGTCGTCTTTTACCACACCCACAAGAAATGTAAAGTTTATTAATATTTAGCTTAGCCGTGCAGAACCACATATCACCGTAAAGCATAGGAATTGTATTTTTTTATTGACATTAAATTACTATTCCTTGAATATAGAATGCTTACGTGCGACTCATGCCTTAACATGTAAGATTCAGAAATTTACGCTCTTCTAAAACGGGCAGTTATTTTTAATAAAAAATGTTTTTGAACCGTATTTCATTATACATTCTAAGTTTTCTTCTTCTTGCATGCTTATTAAGTTGCCTATTTCTTTAGGTTATTTAATATACTATGTACAAGTTATAGCGCGAATATTAATTAACTTCTAATTTTTTTTTCTTTAAATTGTTGTTTTATTTAGCTAAATTAGGTAAGAAATTGCAATTTCATAATCAGTCAGTATTTTATTACGCGATATCATGGTATTTATTGAAGCCATAGCAAATTTATTGTAGCATGTGTTGCAGTAGATTACTTATAATAACCTAATTCCCTTACGTTATTCTATAGGTATGTTAATCTTATTCAAAATATGATGAATCCAATAAACTATATTCGCAGACTCATTTTAAATGCCACTGACATTTCAAATAAAATTTACTTTATTCGTATTAAAAAAACAAAAAGTGGTACCTAAGATAAAGTAACAGTAATATCACTGATAAAAATAAAAAATCTCAACAATGTTGCGATCGTAATTTTGACAACAAAAGGTTGGCATTCTCAATAAATTTGTGATTCACTTAGCCCCCAACCAGGATTTAGTGTCTGACCTTCACATATTTCGAAGAATTTAAAATCAATAAATTATGTATATTCTACAATATTTATAATCAGTTGAATGTGTTACAAATGCATATAATTATCAAGAAACATCAAGATACTATTAATATTGTATAGATCGATCGAAGAAATCCATAAAATAAAAGAGCGATATAAAACACAGTTTTTTATATGTTTACAACACTTGAATATGGAACGTCAAAAGAATTCTGTAATAAAACCAAGGTTAATGTGATTTTTATAACGAAAATTTCAATTTCGATAGAACGTTATATGCATTTGAACCTAAAAGGCTTTATATTGTATTCTCAACTATATAGCATAAGCCACATCGTTTGTTTTGATAATCCACAAGAAGAAAAATGTTGATGAATGCTCCATCACCACAACGAGAACTGCCCTTTTTAGTTATGACAAAAGACTTAGCCGTATATCTAACTGAATAGACAACTGAACAATATCACTTCTTCGATAACTTAAACGGCCATAACTTTCTTATTCCTATTATCAGCATTATTTTAATCATGAGGTGACGTGTTAAGAATATAATTTATTACCTCCCTTTGATTAACTGACGGGTTTACAAAATCGGCTGAATATATAGCTGGAATGTGGTCAGAAATATTCTGTTTAGAAGCTTATATACCAATACCAAAAGCGTATTCATTAAGGCACTAACCAGATTTAAAGATATCTTTGTTGAACATATATTTATCTTTGTTGAACATATATTTTCCGTGTGGTGACGGAGTAAGAATACAATTCACTACCCCATATCTTACCCGTGGGTGATCGTACGAGAC
Source organism: Lymantria monacha (assembly GCA_905163515.2). Taxonomy (NCBI): domain Eukaryota; kingdom Metazoa; phylum Arthropoda; class Insecta; order Lepidoptera; family Erebidae; genus Lymantria; species Lymantria monacha. Next base: position 17,796,835 of record LR991088.1, read on the forward strand.
GACTAAGGGATATAAAACGCATACAACATCTATGCGAGAGAAGGTAGACTCAAAACAGAACCCTATATCAACACATCTGACCAGCGCCGTATAGTAGGTTAATTTCCCTCCTATTACTGAGGAGGCCCTAGCCCAACAGTGGGACATTTATGGGCTGTGATGATGATGATGATGATGTTGAACATAGTGATGGTCAAAAATAGGCCGATGGAAATGCTAATATCAGTTGATATCTTAATAATATTGTGAAAAGTATGGATGGCTTTATAAGATAATGAACATTTTGGATATTAAAAAATCCTATGTTATGCATAAGAGGGTATTAAATGATGTGAAGGAAGGCTAACCCCAAATATTCTAGTCAGAGCCTAAGTTAGTCACGTCAGTCAAAATATCAATCTTATACATTCGATGATTCATTGTAATTGAAAACAAATATTGGCAGAAAAACAAAAGAAATAAAACGATTGAAGCGTATGTACTTCGTAGTTTACGAGTGGTATCTCAGTACTGAATTCTTAAAACGGCAGATTTTATCTAAGGATTTCCTCAAGCCCCGGATTTTTATAATAAAATGATAAAAAAATATTCGTTGCGAAACAATTTATTTATTGAAAAATTAAATTTTAGAGGAGTATGTTTCCAACATACTCCTCTAAAATTTAATTTTTCAACATATCACATAATTGAAGCAAAGAGCCAATATATATCTCGAAATTAGTCTTATATAATGTCGGACATTTAATATAGCTGACATTAAACATCCGACATTTAATATCACTTAAATAAAAACAACCAGACGATATTTTGTATCATCTCATCTTCGTCGCAGCTCATATATGTATGTCCCACTGTTAGGCTCGGGCCTCCTCCGTAGTTGGAGGTTAATTGACCTGGTCAGACATGTAGGTATGGGATTCTGTTTCGTGTTTTCTTTCTCTGGCACAGATGTTATATGCGTTTTAAATCCCTTACTCGTCTCTTACGATCACCCACGGATAAGATAGGGGGTGGGGAATTGTATTCTTACTCCGTCACCACACAGAAAGTTATTTACATAATATATTTTATATACTAATTTTCTATTGTTCTACATAATAAGTAAGATGAGTCTTAATACTGTCACATAAGTATAATGTTAATGTCTATACTCTATCCTCTTTAATGACATTATTGGTTTATGTTTCGTGTGTTCGCGTTTGTAGAACATGGTCATGCCCATTGAAAGGTCTGCTGGTGGTAGCTGTGTGAAACGGGTCTCTGCCTTCGTTCTAAGGTGGTTGAGGGGAGTGATGGCTGCTCTAGTATTTCATTTGTGATCGGGTGCCGATTGTAGGATCTGGTCCAGCTATAATCTAGCGCATTATATTTGAATTTTACATTATGTCATGGTTTGAAGGGCATCATACTGGATCTCGGGCTTGTTCTTAATAAATATCTTGTACTAGTTTTTAAAGAAATGAATATAGAAATAATAATAATATACAAATCCGTTGAGTTTCTTGCAGGATCAACTCAGTAGCGCTTACGTTCCGACCCCGTGTTAGTTTATTGAATTATTTTAAAATTTTAAAACCGACAATACGTAAATACTCCTAAATGAATTTGAATTTCAAAAATCTTTCAACCTCTCATTGTAGAGCCTAGGAATTTTATATTTTACTAGAACTGAGTTCGTAGCCTCATTCTCACTATATTTTAGTTATGTTCTTTTATTTTTTTACGTTTATTTTACATGTCTTATATAGCGTTTGTAATTAGAAATTTTCAAGACGAAAAAGTTCTCTATTTTCTAAATAATCATAAAAGTCAAAAAAGTTTCCAATATTTGTGGTATACTCCAATACCATAATTGATCCAATATTGAAAAATGGTATAGCCGTACTTTTATCTGTGCATCTGTATGTCATCACAACCAAACAAATCAAACTAGTTATATTTAAAATGGTTATGAATTTTGTTGCACAGTTTACTTCAAATTTTTTATCAGCACCGACTAGAAGGCCTTCACGAACGTAATACCAAACCGAGGCCTCTCCAACTAAACTGATCAACGGACAATAACGTCCCGGCGGGAGTCTTCCTCCAGGTGACCAGCTCGTGGGATGAATCATTGCCGTCCTCTTATCATCGACGACACCCGCCGGTAAAATTCAGCAAGCATCTCCGCCTCCAAGTTCTATTGTTTACCTAAAATTTATATGAAAAAATAACACTTCATATTTTTTAATGATAATTGTAACATTATTTAAAATAGCCCACAATTCATTCCCCATGTTGTACCTAAGTTGCTTCGCGCATAGAAAGTGATTTCATATGATTGTGAATGTTAAGACTCAGATATTTAATTTTAAACTATTCTGATTATACTTAGGGCGACTATCGACTAATGGGCGACTCAGTGGTCACTGCTCTGCTTTATGCAGATGATGCAGTCCTGCTGGCACAGTCAGCGACTGACCTGCAGACCCTAGTCGACACAATGACAGAAGATTGTAAGAAAAGGGGTCTACGCGTGAATGTGAGCAAAACCAAAATAATGGTATTTGAAAGAGACGAAGCCAGAACAGATGTAAGAGTAACAATAGTTAATGATATACTAGAGCAAGTGGATGAATTTGTATATCTTGGATGTGGATTTAGCCGAGATGGAAGGTACACCACTGATATAGAGCGAAGAGTGAATGCGGGAAATAGAGTGAACGGAGCGTTGGGGCAACTTCTCGGCAGCCACCACCTCAGCCAGAAGGCACGTGTAGCAATACATAACGGAGTGCTTGTCCCAACATTACTGTATGGAAGCGAGAGTTGGGTATGCAAAAAAGAGTATAAAAGTAAAATTAATGCGGTCGAAATGCGATCTCTGCGGCAAATCTGTGGAGTTAGGCTGACCGACCGCATTCGTAACGACGATGTAAGAGAGCGAGTAGATATGAAAGAGAGTATTGGTGTAAAGATGCGAAAGGGCATGCTACGATGGTTCGGACATGTGGAAAGAATGCCGAATGAACGTCTGGTTAAGAAGATATACAATGCGAAAGTGGAAGGATGTAGGTACCGAGGAAGACCGAGACTAACCTACCTAGACCAGATCGGTCATGTACTGAAGGAAGGTGGAGTCAAGAGTCTCCGAAACCGGCGAGCGTGTATGAAGAGAATTATGAATGTTGAGGAAGCGAGTGAAGTATGCAGAGATAGAGTTCTCTGGCACTCTGTTCTCTCTGCCTATCCTGCAAGGGATATGGCGTGATGATATGTATGTATGTATGTATTATACTTAAAAATCTTGATACAAATTGTTTACGTCTCTCTTAATGAAACAGATCTAACGAGATACTGGAGACACCAGTAACAACCAGTTTAGGTTAGTTAGGTTAGTTAATATTAGAGGTTTTTTATGTTGTTCGTTATTTTCAATAAAATTTTATTATTATACTTGTTTTATTAAGATAAACACGGACATTTTTATAAAATGTAATATTTTAAAATCAAATGAAAACTAAAAAAAGAAAACTATTTTTTTCCTTTTTTTAAAACTAAAGAAATCTTATTTATCACTACATGAAAAATTGATTTACTAAAAACTTACATCGAGGTATTTTTGACGGGAATTTGAAAACGTCATGTGGTGCTCTTGTATTATATTCGATATCTTAGTGTTTTAATGTGTTATATTAGATAATTTTGATGGCATTTTATGTAATGAAAAATGTGTGATGTGACGGAACTACTGGGATGTAGTGAATATCATATAAAAGTGCTTTACAGCGTTTTCGTTTTCCATCAAAAGTCCCACAAGATACCATTAACAGTGTGTGGCCATTGCACTGTTAATGGCAACAATTTAACTTAGACAATGACTGACCTGAAAGAATAAAAACATGAAAATATTTATAACTTGACACTGGCACCAATAGCTCGTATAAGTAGCTGATTGCCAATATATAAGAAGAAGAACTTTCACCGATTTTTTAGGCATAAAGAGAATTGTGTCCTTAGTTTGGCCATAAATACTGTTACAATTAAAAATAAACAAAATATGATATTTGAATTTGGAATCTGTCATTTTTATATGATTGTTCATTGTGGTTTCTCATTTTGGAGCCATTAAATTGTACAATATTTTGCGATATTAAAATGGAATGGGGTGATAAAGAGAACTGAATCACTGTGATGGCAACAAAATATTATATTTGAATTTGGAATCTATCATTTTTATATGATTGTTCATTGTGGTTTCTCATTAAATACATTGTACAATATTTTGCGATATTAAAATGGAATGGGGTGATAAAGAGAACCGAATCGCTGTGATTGCATTACACAAAGTAGGTATGGAGCCAAATGCAATTTTTAAAACTCTCCATACGCTTGGTATTAATAAAATGTTTATGTAGCGGGCTATTAATAGGTATAACGAGACCTCCTCTATTTGTGACAGAAAAAGATCTGGAGATCCACGTAGTGTTCTTTAGAAAAAGGTGGTTAAAGCAATAAGAGACAGAATTCGAAGAAATCCTGTCCGAAAGCAGAAATTTTATTTCAGGAGATGAAGATAGCACCTAGAATCATGACCCGTATTTTAAAAAATACTTAGGACGTGCACCTTATAAGAGATGTACTGGTCATTTCTTAACTGATAATTTAAAAAAGAATAAAATGTAAAATTGAAACATCTACTAAAACGGTACGCAAGGGAAGAGAAAATGTTGTTTACGGATTAGAAAATTTTGCAATTGAGCAACATTTTAACAAACAAAATGATCGTATTTACGCCCAAAGCTCTAAGAAAGCTTCCCAATTAGTCGACAGAGTGCAACGTGGGCATTATCCGACTTCAGTGATAATTTGGTGGGGTATTAGCTATGAAGGAGTGACTGTACCGTACTTTTATGAAAAAAAGTATCAAAACATCGGTACAAGTGGTGAAGGTAGTGAAGCTCCTTAACAACACCATGTTCAATAACCAAGAACGGTCCTTCCAGCAAGTCTCGGTGCCGGGTCATAAAGCTCGGTTTACGCAGTCTTGGTTGGAAACGAACGTTTCGGACTTCATCAGAGCTAAAGACTAGTCGTCTAGTCCCCATCTTAATCCGCTGAATTATGATTTACGGTCAGTTTTAGATAGTACGGCTTGACAATTTGGATTCCCAAAAACATTCCATACAATTGGCAGTGAAGAATTTTCTCATGGAAAGAATGCGTGCTTCTATTGCCAACTGGCTTCAACGCTTAAAGGACTGTATTGCAGCCAATGGAGACCACTTTGAATCGTTGATTTCGAATCGAAAATTGTTTTGTATAAATGATGCAATAGATTTTTTTTTCTTTGTTACATTATATCATACGTATTTATGGCAAGACTAGGTATTCAAAACTTTTTCAAGTTCAATCGTCATCTATAATTATATGAGTATGCCATAGTTCATCTAATCTAAGAAGTGCATTTTGATGTTTTGCATTTTTTAATACACAATAACCTCGGTCAAACGTATACACATGATTGCAAACACTAAATCTGAATTTTTTAACAACTATTAAGTTATTTACATAATAAACATTGCGGGTGACTTTCTTGTACAATAATCTAATGTTGAAAGTCGTAAAACTAATTTAAAATAAAAATAACATGGTAAATAGTAATTGTTATTGACGACCTGACAATGTCACGTCATCACGTTCTATACAGTAGTGCTTGACAACTTCCCATTCACGAACATCCAAATAATCGGTAAAAATATTAGAATAATACAATTCTGTGTCTCCTGTGAAAGGTGATTCGACTTGAGTTGTACCCTTTTTGTGATTTTTTAATAGAAACTATCAGAAATCGACGATCATTTTGGTTTATCTCACGTGCTTCTATCTACTATAGTTTCGGAGATAAATTGGTGCAAAGTGACAGCATTTTGGCAAATATAATCGTGAATTTAGATACATTTCAAGTTGTAACCCCTTTAAGTAATTGATCCACACATTTTTTTCGTGCCTTGTGGTACAAGAACGATTATATTAGAATTCACATTTTAGTTTTTAATGTTTTTATCGTGAATATTAATATATTTAGAGTTATATCACTTTGAACCGATCTTGTTTAATACTAATTAGGGTACAACTCAATATGTACCTAATAATTTGAATCTAAAGTTACGCCTAAATTAGTGATAAGTGATACATCTCATCTTACATCATTCAACACAGCAATTATATTTTACGTGTAAACTAATATAAATTGAATTGTATCTAAAATACAAACCAAATCAATTTACTTTTTATAAATAACAATATGTGCCAAGTGATACAAGAGCGAATATGAGGAGAGAGAAACTCCAATCAGCAAAACCATTTTCAAAAAGGTATTTAATATCATGGATTTGTCTTTCAAAAAGCCATGCGTAGATACTTGTTCTAAATGTGATTCCATAAATATGAAACTTAAGTATGCATCCGAGGCACAAGCTGCAGATTTGAAAAAGAGACTTAAAGAGCATCAAGATGCATTTAAAGCTGCTTACGAAGAAAGGAAAAAAATATAAGGAATTGGCTCAGTCATGTGAAGATGTAATGGTCATAATCATTGATGAATTAGTAACTATTTTTTAATACATCAATGGTCATAACATTTGATTTGCAACAATGTTTGCCCACCCCACACCTGCAAACGTATGTAGCATTTAATAAGAGAGCTTTGGAATTTCAATTTGACTATATATGATTATAAAACAAAAAAAAGCTTTCTATTACATGTGGCTAGAGTGTGAAGGGTATAAAGAAGCAAATGACATAGCTTCATGTCTATACAATTTTATCATAAGTCAACTGCCGGATTTAAACCCAAACGCCAAGAAGCTGATCATGTAATCTAATAGTTGCCCGGGTCAAAATAAGAATTCGATTGTTACAACAATGCTGATGCTGGTTTCTAAACTATCTCATCAACTGCAATCTATTGAACACAAATTTCTCGTACCCGGTCATACTCACATGGAGGCTGACACCGAGCATGCGTTGATTGAATGTAAGAAGAAGCATACAAATATGGATATTCACTTGCCAAGAGATTGGTACCAGCTATTGCATACAGCTTCAAACAAAACAGCTACATTCATATCATTCATTGTGGTAGGAGCACGCAGTGGAGTTCTCTGTGTACAATCGTGGGCCGGTCCGTCCGGTGTAATACCACACTCTCGTAGAATATCGACGTCTGAGTAATGGCAATGTGCAATTGCGCGTCGTTCGGTGAGTGAGAAAGCCGGCAGCTCAACTGGGGTGGGTTTGGGGTTTGTATTGTATTGGTTTGAGGTTTATAGTTGGTATTGGCCTAGCTATATCCTTGATATTGCAAAGGTCCATGGACGACAGTGACACTTACCATCAGGTGTGCTGGCTGCTCGTTTGCAACTATAAGCAATAAAAAAAACCATAGTAATCGAGATGACTCGTGATATGTTATATGATTTCAATATATTTTTAAAACAATGTTATACTTAAAAAAAAAATACAGATAATGAAAAATTTCTGTGGTGCGATATTCGATCTATTTTGTATACAAAAGAAAATAATATAGCCCATTTTTCTTACAAAAAAGAATTCAAGAATGTTGAGTATATGGACATGGATTGTTCTAAACGGGGCAAAGTTTACGACATAATTACAATAAATACGGTACCGAAAGCCTATCACTCCAAGATTACAATTTCAACCGAAAAGAAGAAGGATTTATTAGATATGCTGTGTTTACTTCATGAGAGCGCTCACGAGTTTTACAGAAGTCTAAGCTGCAAGATGTCAAAGACACTGCTGCTGCACGGATAATGATTCTGATGATGAGTAACTTCTATGTCATCTTACTCCCGAGACCTATTATAGGTTTTATTTCTATTTAAGTAGGTATGTTAACTATACCGTGTAAGTTTTAAAGTATTGGCAATTTTGTGTTTTATTTTTCTAGATTTTATTAAAGATTCCATACCATGGCTGTGCTGTTGTTTTGTACTAAGTAGATTTACATTGATTGTTGTGATAGCTGCGTAAGATTGATCTGTGCCATTTCTTAGTATTTAAGTTTACCACGTACCACTTGTATTTGCATTTAAAAAATCTCAATTTATCACTATTTTAAAGTATTACCTTAATGAACGTTAATATTTTTAAATTGTATTCATTTACACCATAAATAAGTATTTTAATGAGGGGTATAACTAGATTTGTATCATTTAACACATATTTATAAAAACTAGAATTTTAGCAAACTGATACATTTCTGCAAAAATATGAAAATTAGGGATTTATAAGTAAAAAAATCGAATCTTCGGAGTAGGTTTTGTATGATTTATTTCAGGAACAATGTATTTTGATCATATTCTTAGAAGTTATTAATTTTTTTACTAATGCTATATCAGTTTACACAAAGACAACATAACGGTGGAACTTGATTAAACTGTAGTTATATCATTTGTCACGTAATTTTAATACATTTTATAAATAAAAAAGGTACAACTGCTAGGTCTTTCACGAATTACTTAGAAAGTACAATATTTACCACAGTATTTAAAATACACAATGAAAGTGAATGCTTTTATCTACCATAGAAGGTACCTAAGTGTAATCTAACCCACTATGTACGCGAACTAGAATTTTTTAAATCTTATTTTTGCTCTCCTGTAAAGTTGTGATTTTTCAGTTGTATCACTTGTCACAGGAGGCACAGAATTAATCGAATAGAGATTTTGACAGAGATGTACATTTCGACACTTTGATTGATGAGGAAATAATTATTAATCGCGACGCTGATAATTCAAGTAATAGTAGTAATTCTTAATAAATAGCTATTTTCAAATCCAGTTTTTGTTTTTAATTAACCTAATCCTACTAAATATGATGAATAGATTCTATGCTGAAATTATTAATTTTCTTTAGTACTAATTTAGCACTTAATTTATTCAAAACCTTTTTGAAAAATAAAAAATGAACCGATTATTAATTATAAAGAATCAATATAGATTTCTCAGTAAAATCGGATATTTTCGATAGCGATTATTTGGTTCACATACCTAGAACTTACTCCGACAGCTGTCAAAGTGCACTTCTTAGATTAGATAGACTATAATACGAATTTTTTTTAAGCTGTGTGGTAGCGGCTTAGAATACTACCAACTCTTACTTTGTTCATGGATGTCGTAAAAGATTACTAAGAGCCTTATAACGACCTGGGCCAACTCCACCTGATGCCCTTTGGTCAACAATTATATTCCCAAGGAGGGTTGACCTCTGGTAGGCGTCAGAGTACATATTGTATCGATCCCAAGTAATTGGGATAAGAGTAGGAGAATGATGACTGATACGATTTTTTTTTTATATCTGTAATTTTAACTCCTAATATCAATAATGAAAGTCATGCAAACCCCTAAAATTTTCAATCGAAAACAATTACAAGGAAGTGCATGTAATTCTTATAGTTTGCGTTGCGTATCCATGTCTCTTATAAGTAATCTACTCTAGTAGATTAATATTGTTTTAATTGGTACTTACATATTTGCTGACTAATGAGTTAGAGGATGCAGTAAATTTTATGATCTCATATTTAAATACCAGACTTTATGGATTTTACCAATAGATAATTTAATCTATTGGTGAGGAAGTAAAAAAAAATTATGTCTAAAAAGACGAATTATAAAAATAAAACGTAGTAAAATGTGAACTAGATGATATAATATATTATTTAATTCTAAGCTTTACGTTGTTTTACTCAGATAGAGTGGAAACAGATATTATGATTTTTATCAAAAATCAGATCTCATGCTCCATGTTTTGAATGTCACCCCACAAATGCAATGCAGTGTATAATTTGATCTCTAATTATTTTAGACCTCCAACTTCTATATTACTTCATACCATTGTAGTCAAGGTATATCACAAGGCCAGCTCGAATAATTCTCATAGAATAAAAATTGCTTTTTTAAGCCTATTATGACTTACATTTATTTATTTTTAGTAGTAGACTTACATTTATTTATTTTTACATAATTATTTATTAATTCTATTTTTTATTAGTATTATTATCAGTATCTATTAAAAATATATATTATTTATATTACTTTTTACTGGTAGGTATATACTATAATATATATACTAGTAATAATAATTTAATTAAGATAAATTGCTATACCGTGCATGTGGGAATAGAGTAACGTGTTGGGTATCCTAACATTCGATTCATCTCAGGGGGGTCCTTGGGTATCCTAAAATTCGATTCATCTCAGCTCATATACGTCCCACTTGGCTGAAATCTCTTTTACAATAAGAGCGAAATTGATCTGCTATATTACGCTGGTCAGACAGGTTGGTATATTGTTTTATTTAGAATTTTCCCTCTTTAGTGATTGCTATATATTATATTCCAGAATCATCTTCTACGATACCCATGGGTGAAAAAGTAGTTCTTGAATTATATACCTACTTCATAACTACACAGAAATAACTCGATTAAGGGATATAATTAGATAACATCACTATAAGGGATAGGAAACTCAAAATAAACTATTTTCCTACTCGCTTGGCGAGCTGATCCAATGCTCATAGGCTAATCTTTCTTTTCTGGAGAAGTCCTTGCTCATGTGTGGAGCATATATTGGCTAAGAAGAATAAGAAGATTTAACAGAAGCGTAGTTTCTGCAAAAAATATCTATAAATATTTAATGAAACAAAATGCTGTATTAATAAAGTCTATATTTAATTTAATAATAACATCGGCAGTTCACAAAATATAAATAACACGTTTGCTGTTTGTCTGCATTTTATTTAAAATAACGTACATAGATCATTCTGAAGTTGTATCGACTACACGAATAAATATTTCATATTCTAATTTTATTTTATTTGTAAGAGCATTTTTGACAGTATTTATAATCTTATTGCCTTTAAAACTATAATAAGAGCCAAATTTTTCACCTTTAGGTACATTTAACATTGGTGGATACCTGAAAAGGAAAGAAAATAATATTATTAGCCATACATATTTTTGTTATTAATTTTCATGGTAAGGTAAAGTCATTTTAAAGTTTAATGGCTTCAAGAACAGTCCCAAAAGAAATAGTTATCGGGCTAGTCTCTATAAGTTATATAATTAAATGTAATTTTAAAGGAAATGGGGATAACAACTGGCGTAAGTGGTTTAACAATTTGTTTTATCATCATTATCTCAGTATATATACCTACGACCTTTAAGAGCTTATATACGTCTTTGTTCTCTTCTTTTGACTCACTTGCCATTGGGCTCAAATCTCCTACATTATAGAAGGGTATTGGACTTACTGTATCATGTAAGCCAAACGGGTTGCTATAGGGTTTCATTTCAAGAAAACTATCTTTTGCTTAAATATTATCTGCCAATCTTAGTCCTCTTTTACGTAGTAGTACCTTACTCGTCTTTTACGGCATCCAGGGGTGAGAGACGTGTTGTGAATTATATTCTTACTCCATAATCGCAAGGAAAAATATATACTAATTTAAAATAAGTATAAACATTAAACATTTAACTTAACGAAATATCGCTTATTGTTATGAATTAGGAACACAATGAATCTCCACTCTTTATTTTCTCGTCGGAATAGCAAAAAAACGGCAGAAGTACCAAAGCCATTGTCTTGAAATGTATAGAAGCTTTCCTCTATAACTCACAACACCAACTATGATAGACAGTATGCCTGCTGAGTGTAGCTATTATAGCATTACTCTCTTTCGTGAGAAGACCTATTTCTTATAATGAAAAATAGGTATGGCTGGATGGGTGTTCACGAAAATTTCCAATTAAAAATTTAGATGATTAGTATTTTCCGTTTGAGGATGAAACGGACATAATACTGAGCTATTTTCATCACAATATGGAGAAGGCCCGTGATAGTGGAAAGAAAATATACTGTAAAAAATAACTAGCGCTTACGTACAAAGAACATAGACAGACATAGACAGACACAAGACATTGCGGAAGATTTTTATTCATAACCTAGAGATGTTGTTTAATTTAATAATCCGGTAAACTTTGCAAATCAAAACTAGATTGCATATTTTGGTCACGGATTTAAAAACAGGATTATTATTCAAATTAATTATGATTTTATGTCACTAGCTTTATTTTGTTATATAATACCGTGAAATATTTTTAATACGTCATTTGTTAAATAACATCGTGAAAGATTCTTTGAAACCGGCAAATAACTACTTAATATAAGCCTAACTATTTAAGAAGTAATTCCAGTACTAATTATGTAATAAACTTTGCATATCTTATATATCACATAAAGACAAATGGCGTTTTTACGCAAATAATGTAATCTGAATTAATTAACACTTGAACTTAATCCTAGTGCTACTGTACAATAAATGTAATATTCATACAGTATAAATACCTATATATTTCAAGGCTTATATTCAGTATAAATAGCATGTCTTGTTTGAAATGCACTATTCTTGATAGGATATACTAGAAATAGATTATTGGTAAACATAATTGAAAATAAGACATACGCATCTATTTATAAGGAAAGTGTTCTCTACAGTTTTTCGTAATTCACTTTCAATTGATTAGTCAACGATAAAATCTAGCGACATAAGTGATACTTATACTCAAAAGGAAAAACGATTTAAAAAACGCTTTTCCAGACAAATAATTATAGTTAATAGTAACTTTCTCCTCTCAACGAATATTTATCCAACGTTTGCATATAAAACTCTTTTACATAGGGAGGAAATTATCTTAATATAACGCGCTAGTTAGACGGATTATTTATCATAATCTACACCATCATCATTTAGCCTATCACAACCTACTGCTGCAGGTAGGTCTCCTCCATAAATGAGAGAATAATGATATAATTGTTACACTTCGCAGGCAGGTTGGAGCTCGCAATGAGCTGTTATATATTTCCCAGAAGAAAGTTGCTTCCAATTATCTTGTGAGACCCTTAGTTAATTTTTATGACTCCTATTGATAAGTAAGGGGTGGTGATTGTTGTTTTTTTTTATCACGTCACCACACGGGGATGGTTTAATATAAGACTTTGTTTCTAAATTTCCTTTCCTGGATCTAATATTATTTGCTTCCGTCCCTTAATCATCACTAACGTCATTTACAGGAAAAAAGAAAGGGTAGTAATACATTATGTTCGTTATCCATCGCAAAATAGTGCACACAAGAGCTTTTATTAAAAATATCAATGAAGTAAATACTTACTGTGTAACAAATTCTGTTTGGTTAGAAGAAGGCTGCAAATACTTGCATTTCACAGCAATTTCGTTATCCGCATACACTCTCCTGTAATGGTTTGTGCTACCTTCATACTCATCACCGAAGGGGATATTATCTTCGGATACATATTGGTCTACTAATGCTTTAATCACTTTATGAATATAAGGATATCTGCTCGCATAAATTCTGCTTCCGATATAATCGATTTTGTTAGGTTTTCGAGGTGGATTTGGTCCATCAGGGCCACCAGGGCCACCAGGGCCACCGGGTCCATTAGGCCCATTAGGTCCAAAACCTCCATTACCTCCGAATCCACCATTACCACCATTACCGCCAAATCCACCATTACCTCCAAATCCACCCTCAGGTCCTACTTGATGAATATATTTGACATCTTGATGTATATATCTGTAATCACCATCATCCTCTGGATATAAGCCCTGAGTATATATGTAAGTGTACCTTCCCTCATCACCAGGAGTATATTTTCCTTCATCTAAAGGCCTATAGTATTTGCCATCATCATAAATATCGTAGCTATTATACTTTTTTGGGTTGTACTTTCCATCATCGAATGGAGAACAATGAGTCGCTACCCATAAAGATAATACAAGAATCTGAAAAAAAGACCTTTATATATTTTTACTAATATTGCTAAATCATTTATTTGAATAAAATGACATTAATTTGTGTTTGTTCACGATACTATTACATATTTTTACAAGTCAAAGGTAGGAATTTAAAAATTAATAAAAAAAAGATAAATCTAAATGCGGGCAAAGGTTCAAGATTCCGATCAAAAGGCCGTTGACCATAAAGTTCAAATACTCATCTGTAATGCAACAAAATTCCATTTGTATATAATCAATTTGTTTTTAAACGATAACTTCTTTCTCAAATTGAGTAAATTAACAACTTTAATATTATTTATTTATTCGAAATAACAAGATACACATTGATTAAAAATATATTCTAATATAAAATATTTAATCTCCATATTAATTAAGCTATATTTAAAATATTTATTTTAATACTTACAAATTTTACAGCATTCGACATTTTCGATATATTTGTTTGAAATTATAATTTGCCGTAAAATATCTTGTCCAATTAGAGTGTTCACTCCACAAAATATAGTATAGATCTGAAACTGGATCAAAATGTATCGTTGGTAAACAGTGCCTTACAAGGAAATAGAAGTATATTGTCATAATAATCTATGTCTTCATTGACATTTAATTAGCATTTATATCTATAATAAATTTTGTTTAAAACATACCAAAAGTGGAACAGAATCCTTAAATCAAGGTGCGACGAGGTTAGACAAAAAATTAGCATAGATTATATATCTATAATAGTTCCGTTGCTATTCTGATGTGATATATTAATCATTCACTTTGCACTTTAGCATTGCTTTTTTATTTAAATAATATTTGAGTCACCACTAGTCACCGTCGTACCGTGCCGTTTCGAGACGACCGACTTGCAAGAGAGTCGTAATTCTCTTATGGAATGTTTGAAAATCCACTTCACACATCGATTTGCATAAAACGAAAATGATTAAAATGCAACAATATAATGCCCACTGCATTCCCAAGACCTTATTCCATTTAAATCTAGATTGTTAGATGACTCAGTTGACGTTAATAACGTAAATTACTTTTTCATAATAGTAATTTGGTTATAGAATACAAATACACTTTAATTTTTTTTAATAATTAAGCTAATACATTATAAATAGTGACAAAATATATTTTTTTCAATTCATCTATCGGCTTATCGGTGTAAGCTATTAGATACAAACCTTTCAGATAAGGGATAATTCAATAATCACCATGCTTGACAGGATAATCGCAGTAGGTGGCGTAAATATCCTCTGATAGCGCCCTCCCCCATTTATCAGACGATCCCTCAGGCAGTATTTACGACTTCCACAGGGATGAAAATACATTTTTTTCTTAACCCATCACTAATTTTACATTTTACTGTTATACTAGTTAATAAGTATTTCTTTTTATGTTGAGTTTGTTGTTATATTTAATTAAGTTTACATTATACATAATTTAAAAAAGTTGTTAATATTTTCAAGATGGTAAAACTTTGACAAGCTGTGTGGTAGCGACTACGTATACTATCAACCCTTACATTGGTCGTAGATATCGTAAAAGACGACTAAGAGCCTTAACAAACTGGGCCAACTCTATCTGATGCCGTTTGGTTAACAATTACATTCCCAAGAAGGGTTGATGTCTGGGAAGCGGCCGGTCATAATAACTTTTACAATATATACTATGAAAGAAGAGTTCATATTGTATCGACCTCAAGTAATTGGGATAAGGGTAGGAGAACGATGACTAGATAATAAGAATGCCCATTCATAATAGAATAGTATAGAAATAAACTCAATTGAAACTCAATTGCACAAACGGCTCAATCGAACGAACGATCTATCATGTTGTTGGTTCTATTCTCACGTAATATGCGTAACCTAAAAAATATTATTCTTAACCTGATTGTATGTTGTGTGTATAAGTCCCTAAGACAAATTCTTTAATTCCCAACTACAAGGTATCTTTTGAAATAAAAAAATATACCTATAAGTATTTTTTTTCTGATTTATTATTTTCATTCATCATCAGTTAATCGTTAGTGTGGTTTTTTTTATTATATGTATGTAGTTAGCGCGGTAGAGCAAACCAATTTTTTTTCACCTAAAGAATCCTGTGCTCAATATTAAAATAGGTTTTGGCTGAGAAGAACACATGATTGTAAAACATTGCTGTATTTGTGAAATCGTTTAACTCTATCAAAATTAAAAACCGAATACATTTTAAATATAATGATTTTAGATATTATAAAAGTACTATACGTTTGAATAATATCCATTTTTACAGCGAAGGAAATAGTTTTATTTAATGTCTTATAGTTTTTATGTATTTCGCCAGTGATCCATACTTGTCCATGACTGATAATCTCATGGACAAGACGAAAGGGATTCTCGATGTTATCTATTACTATGTTTATCTAGGACAAACAGTCTAATATGACTCTAATCTACCTAAAGATCTACTTAATAAGGTAGACTCTTAGGAACAAAGGTTTATAACCATTGTGTGATTTACGGCACTGAAATGTGATCTCTAAATGTAAACCTTATACAAAGGCTGAACGTCGCTCAATATGCTACGGAGAGAGCTATGCTCGGTACTTTTTTACGTGATAAAATCCGGAATGCAGAAAACTAGTGTAACCCACATAGCCCGAAACATTAGCACGTTGGAGTGGCAATGCGTAATTATTCAAATTAATCGTCGTTCCTAAGACAATTAAAGATGTTGCCCGGGACTACCTGAAGGTCAAACCTCGATGTCATCAATGGAAATCATTACGGTTCCTGACTTTCAGGTGTTTTAATGGCTCATCATATTCTTAAAAGTGTGGTGTAATTAGTAACATAAAAATACTAAAATATTAAATACATTTTTAAAATAATTAACATAAAATATATATATCTGAATTCAATTTTAAAATGACTTACTATTATGTTATTTTTAAAACATCCCTGTATTTTTGAAGTAAAATTATTTCTGATGTTTACGCGAGTATTGTACAATTAACTATTTTTACGGTATTTAACGATTTTGTATCCGTTTTAACTGCCCGGTTTTTCGACTAATTAGCAGCGTTCATGGTCACAGAAAGACTAAAGGTGTCTCATGTCTAACAAGTCATCCTTATTACAAAGGTTTTATACCTATCTATCCGCTATAGTATTAGTTTATTAAACTTTGACTCATATCATGGTGGAGTCAAGAGTCTCCGAAATCGGCGAGCGTGTATGAAGAGAATTATGAATGTTGAGGAAGCGAGTGAAGTATGCAAGGATAGAGTTCTCTGGCACTCTATTCTCTCTCCCTACCCTGCAAGGGATATGGCGTGATGATATGTATGTATGTATGTATATTTTTTGATACACAATGCATTGTCAGAAAATAATTCCATATAAAATTCAATATCATTACCCTGCTCTTATCCCAATTACTTGGGGTTGACGCAATATTTTCTTTTCTCCCACACAGTCCTGTCCGATGTCATATCTGCGTTCACGCCATTGCTATCCATATCATGCTTTACGCAATTGATTCATCTTTTCCAAATAAAATTTAATACTAAAATAAAATAATTTCATATAAAAAATATATATTATCTTTGTTCAGATTTTTTATTAAACATTCAATAATTTATGGTATTATTATAATATAAGGCCGGGGAAAAGTTTCTTCGCATTCTATATGAAATTTCACGCCTTTTTTTTCAAGGTTTATTTAGATTTAATTATAATATATAAGTATATGTACTATTTTATTCAATGACTGCCTGCCATCTTGTAGGTAGTGACATGATTCTGTTGCTGTAGAAATTTTGGGTCTTATGATCAAAAAAACGCCACAAGTAGTTTTGGTAGTTCTCTCTTGATGTTAACCTGATACGGCCTAAGAATTCTTAAGAGACTGAAACAAGTGGAAATTTGGCGGTGCAAGGTCAGTCTATATAGTGGATACATTAACACCTCCCAGCCAAACTCTCTTAATTTTTGCTGAGTGTCTAAAGATGTGATGTGAGATGTGGTGTGGTCTAACGTTATCGTGATGACAGATCCTTTCTCTTGATTAATTCCTGTCGTTTTCTCTTCATTTTTTACTTGAATCTCATCAGTTGTTGATAGCAAAGATCCAAATCGGTAGTTTTCCCAGCGGTAAAAGCTCATAATGAACAATACCCTACCGACATACACACAGCATTACGTTATTGCGAGTTAGCCCAGGTATTGCCATAATTTGTGATGCCTAACTGACCTTTGACAACGACTTTTTTCGCACTCTCTTATCGTACGTGATTCACTTTTCATCGCTATTCTTCAATCTTTTCAAAACGATTCGGTTTTAATACGCCTCAATAAAGAATCACAAGTGGGTACACGGTTCATTAGATTTCTTACAGTGAGCTCGGATTAAATATCGAGTTTTTTTGTATACCCAGTTTTTTTCAAATGGGGCAAAACTATTTTGTGGTTAATTCCCAGATCTTCAGCACACAGAACACCGTAACTACTGAAATGTCAATCTTGCCCCACTTTTTCAATAATGATGTCCATTTTATCAGTGACATGCAACCAGACCGAAGTGCATCTTTGACATCAAAATTCCTGGATTAAAAACGTTTAAACTAATTTTGTGCTACTCTTTACACACTGCGTTCGATCTATAAACGTCACATTTTTTTTCGCGCCTTGCATTGCATTTATTCCTTTTTTGTAATAAAATTTTAAAAAGTATTGAATTTCTTCATTTGATTCACTCATTTTCACAAAAAGAAAAATAAATGATAAACGGCAGGAACAACATTTTACTATTTTTTTCTTTTTTTGACATGTAACCTTTTTAATTGTATCAAAACCAGCCAGATACAACTGGTACAGCCAAAAAAAAATTTTTAAAAGTTAATACAGACTATATGCGAAAAGACGTTTTTCCCGACCTATTATGATAATTGATTACTTTAAACCTTAAAAATCGAATAAGCTACCACCGAATCGGAACGTGGCCATACTGTCAAAATCAGATAACAAAAGTCAGAGAACACTAATTATTGACTTTTAAGAGGCAGCTTACCTTATCTTACCAAAAATTTAATATAACAATCTTTTAATATTATCGTATACATATTAATACTATAACAGGATCATCATTCATTTTCCTACTCTTATTCCAATTACTTGGGGTCGATACAATATGTACTTTGTTCTTTCATAGTACATATTTTAAAAGTTATTGTCCATAGTTTTATGACCGGCCGCCTGCCAGACGTTGACCCTCCTTGGGAATGTAATTGTTGACCAAACGGCATCAGATGGAGTTGGCTCAGGTCGCTATAAGTTAATACAGACTATATGCTATATGCTTTTACGACATCCACGAGCAAAGTAAGGGTTGGTAGTATTCGTAGCCGCTACCACACAACTTAATACTGTAACAGAATATTTAGAACTAATACTGCAACGGGTCGATAAAACCTTTATAATAATGTAGACATGAGACATCTAAGTCCTCCCGGGACCATAAATGATGAGAATTGTTTGAATCAATTGGAAATTTAAAATAAAATATAAACGCGGTAAAAACCGTAATAATAACTAATTTCAAATTTTCAAAATATTAAAAACGTAGATATACCTAGTACCTTTCAATACCTTTTTACGAGACTAATTGAGGTCACTGTGACACCACTGTGCTCTTTTTGTATAGAATAGATTCCTATATCTAGTTGATAGGTTTGTAGCTATAAAAATATATTATTAAATATTTTATTCAAATGCGTCAGATTGATTTTGATTTAAATCGTCCTCGAACAGCAAGAATGTAATATATTGAAACATCATATTGAAAATAAATATTCATATAAATATTAGGCACTATGGTAACATTTATGGTGTAATTAAAATATAATTGTTTGAATGTTTAAAATGTGATTTTGCGATTGCGACGAGGACACGGCGCAGCATACGCTCGAGGTTTGTGCCGCTTGGGCAGAGCAGCGTCGTGAACTCGTCGCAATCATCGGTGCTGACCTGACGCTGCCGACCATCGCCAGGGCGATGCTCGACAGCGTCAGGAACTGGGACGCAGTCGTAACCTTCTGCGAGGCAGTAGTCTCGCGGAAGGAGGCGGCGGAGCGCGTGCGCGAGGAGCGTCTCCTCGACGACGCGAGCCGCCGCCGGCGACTGGGGCGGTGCAGGCGCTATTATCTGCACCTGATGCCGCCCTAGCCGAGGTCGCGGGTGACTGGATCGGGGAATTAGTCCGTCCCCCGCCGAGAGGCCGACCGCGTGAGGAAAGACCGACATCCTACCCGAGGGGGGGGACGTCGGTCGAGGAAAGGGTACTTACTCCTCAGGGCCATTCCGTCGGGCCGACCACTGAGGTCAAGTCGCTCCGGTGGTCGGCCCAACGACGAAGGCGACGTCACGGGTGGGTTACGGGTGTGCGTGCTTACGCCCTTCTATCGCCCCGGACGGAGTGGTGCGAGGAGTGCGCCGACCGTAACCCACCACAAAAAAAAAAGGTAAAATATTACCATATGTAAAACAAAATATTTTTAAACTTCCTTGTAAAATTTGTATAATATCTATTTTTATAAATACTGACATTCGTGAATAAATTATATTTTTATACTACATGTGTATCTATATGTTTCTTCGGTGAAATATATACTTCTAAAATCAATGCTTATATTTTATCCTACTAATATTATAAATAAGAGAGATTGTAAAGATCTTTGTTACTCTTTCACGCAAAAATTACAGAACAGATTTTGATGAAACTTCACATTAGTTATAGATATACAAGATACACATACAAGATTTTATGTAATATTAGAATAATATTTCAATAAGTATTAAATCGGTCGAAAAAGATGCCTGTTTCCTGGGAGCGACTTTGGCGAGCGCTGTCTGGAGCGAGCGCTGGAGTTACACAAAGTTAATATATCATGTGATTGTTTGTCTTAAATAGATTTAAATAAAAGTTTGCGTATATTTCATGTGGAAGAAAATATACCTATATTTCATGTGGAAGCCTATATATCCCAAATTAAGCGCCAGAAATTTGTCTAAATTCGATAATTTTTCTACAGTGCAAATTTTATAATATTTAAGCATTTTTTTTATCAATATTTATAGTGACAGAAACACGCTGTTGACAGTTCTCTATCTACAGCCGCGGGCCGATCCGTCCAGGGTAGTACCACACTCTCGCAGTAGGTCGACGTCTGAGTAATGGTAAAGTGCTATTGCGCTTCGTTCGGTGAGCGAGAGAACCGGCAGTCTAACTGGTTGGGCTTAGGGATTGTAATGGTAGGCGGCAGCCTAGCTATACCCTTGGTATAGCAAAGGTCCATGGGCAGCAGTGACACTTACCATCAGGTGTGCTGCTTGCTCGTTTGCCACCAAAAGCAATAAGTAAAAATTCATTTGTCAGTTGTTAATATAGATAAACTTTGTCCCTTTCATTAAATGCTTTGGACGAACAGCTTCAAAAATATCACGATGAAATTGAGTCCAACTCAAGCGAAATTAAGTGTCCACTATAAGTAAACCGGCAACACGCAGAGCGCTTTGGAGGGCAGGTCTAGGCTATATGACGCGCCATGACCGAGAGTGCGATTGAAGCCTGGGAAAGGACATAGTCTATTTTCTTACCAACAAACCATGTGAGCAAAGCCGCGAGTGGAAGCTAGTTTTCAATGAACTAGCTAAAGGCATGCAGAAAATGTGTTCATCATAAATTATTTGCCTCAGAAGGTAACATTGTATTATAAATACCTATTTAAAAATATTATAAGCGATATTGATTCTTATTACCACATAATGAAACGTCTTCTTCTAATTTTTGTTGGTATCATTAAATAAACTCAAATTATATATAAAATTGATCTAATTTAGTAGACGTTTGCTGTAAGGATATTTGGTTTCTATTGTCTTCTTCTATATTTTTCGTTTTCTTATATATTTACAGACAACACCGCACTAAGGATTAATCCTTATTTAGTACTACGCGGGAATACAAATCCAGTCACCAATCCATGAGCCTATAGCATGTAGAATATTGAAAATAAGTCTCCCCAAAATGCGATATTGCTGTCATCTCCATCTTTAGAAAATGAGTTAGCAATCGCAGTTGGTGCTATAAGTTCCTAGAAGAGTGCTGCTGTCAATCTTCACGTTGACCCCTCAAGAAACTCCCACGCGCTAGTTAAGTGTTGTATGACATAGTATCTTAATCCAATTACTACTCATACTGACTATTCTAGTTGTTATCAGGGTATTAAGTTTTTCAGATTTCTTCCTTTCTTTATATAATAATTTAATCTCATTTCTATATTTCTCATCTCATTTCTATCTCATTTTATTTCTATTCTCATTTCTATATTTCATTTCTATTTTGTTAGACTGACCGACCGCATTCGTAACGACGACGTAAGAGAGCGAGTAGGTATGAAAGAGAGTGTTGGTGTAAAGATGCGAAAGGGAATGCTCCGATGGTTCGGACATGTGGAAAGAATGCCGCACGAATGTCTGGTTAAGAAGATATACAATGCAAAAGTGGAAGGATGTAGGTACCGAGGGAGACCGATACTAACCTACCTAGACCAGATCGGTCATGTACTGAAGGAAGGTGGAGTCAAGAGTCTCCGAAACCGGCGAGCGTGTATGAAGAGAATTATGAATGTTGAGGAAGCGAGTGAAGTATGCAGAGATAGAGTTAATAATAATAATAATAAAACCTCCGGGCCAGTTGTTACCTCACCATGACGCTAACGCAAAACTCGGAGGAACATTATACGGCTTCCTAAGTTCTTTTGATATAAAAAAAAATGTATCACAAGATTTACAGGAAAGCCAATAAACCGCAGGGCAGCTTGTGGCGAGCTGAATGTGAGTGGCAACACTGCGGTCCCGAATACTCCAGAGAGTCGATCAGGGACTCGTCTCCAGCTGGCCTTCATTGGCTGGCTAGAGTGGAAACCGAAGAGTGCCCGAAGGACTCTCAGCTCTGGCTTGCCTCAAACAGCTGGTCAGAGAGGGGTCGCCAGAGCTATATGCTCGGGGGTGGAAGTGTCATTTTCAAGGGCATAACTACGGGGAAACCATGGCTCTTTTTATCCCAGACTCAATGGTGAAACCGGCGCCGCACCGCTCGACACCCCTAGCCACTTGCACCAATGTTGCCCCATGTTGCCCATATGGCTTGTGTGCCTGTGGCGATTGTTTAGGGGGCCCATTCAGTGAGTTGGCGAGTCACCGTCTGCCACCGTTCATCTCTCAATATGGGTTTGAAGGCAGATGATAGTTAAAAATTCATAGATTTAAGATGAACCAGTCCACTAAGCACCCACTCCCATAATCAGATATTAGCTACCATAATCACACAATAGTTTTACACTTACCGCTGGCAGTCCACGTATGTTATGTGCAGACGTGGAATGTCATCGGTAGATGTCCCATCCCAATATTTAGATTAAATTTCTCCAAAGGCCTCTGCGTGTTGGATCCATATCCCCATGTAAGCCTCCCAAAGGACCGGGAACCTTCCCTATGGAAGATCCCGTGAAAAAAGGAGATACATAATAATAATAATAATTTATTGCCTTTTCAGAACTTAAACTAAAAACTAACAATTATAATAAACAAAATTAAATCTAGTAGTCAAAAGGAATTGGCTCAGCTTCTGCTGTCACAAGAACAGCGCTGATTTTCAGCCATCCCCGTGAATCTATTGTATTGTGTATGTTTATGTGTGTGTGTGCCTGCGTGTATGCATGCGTTTATGTGTATGTGTGTGCATGAGGCATTCTCTGGCACTCTGTTCTCTCTGCCTACCCTGCAAGGGATATGGCGTGATGATATGTATGTATGTATAATGTATTATTCTATGGTATTATATTATATTCAAATAGTTTCTTAGATCTTATATAACTGTTAGGTTTTGTTTTTATTTATCACTCAATTCGCTATTTTTACACAGTATTCCATAAATTCGTCCGTCGTGTTTTTGTTTTCCATCAGTGTACTGGTGGTATAGTGCGTTATGTATATATTTAATTTTTGTTGTGTGTGATGTCTTATGTTTGTGTGTATCGGGCAATCTAATACGATATGTGAGATCGACCCTGTTTTGTTTGAATCGCAGGAACATGATGCATTCGGCTTGCACCCGAAACGATGTAAGTACTCGCCACCGGTGGGTGTGATGTTGGGTCAACTCAGAAGCTTCAAAACTATTACAAGGATACCATCGCACTCGCTTCACTTATAGACGTATAAAAGACGTACCTATCGCCCACCTAGCCGGTGATGCGGATATCAGGCAGGCTTTTCACAGTACAAGGTGGTAAATGGTGCATTTGTAGCATCTCCTGCGTCAAGAGTTAATTTATTGGCAACCAAAAAAATGAACTTAGAAATCTACCTTCTCCGTTGCACAGCCCAACATCTTGACAGTTCTCTATCTACAGCCGCGGGCAGGTCGGGCAGGCAATCATCATCATACTACTTCGTATTTCTGCAGTGGAAGAAGATTGAACTGGCATAAATTGCAGCAACCTTGGTAAGTAATCATAATGCACGACTTCCAACGGGATAACTTTCCAACCGCCCGCTAATTCTAAAATCGTGTCCTGCCTTGATAATGGCAATAGCCTTCTTACTAGAACTTTTTTATGTGGGGGGCTATGGAGTTGTCACGCCCCACCAAATCGATCCGGGGCAACGGAAGAGACGGCCCTGGCAAAGCTCCTCTTTTTACCGTGCGAGCGGGCCACCGCTACCCGACCTTTGTCTTTGGTGGAACCTTCCTACTAGATCTCAAAGTACCGTTGAATTTTATGTCAACTCTTTAACGTTTGGTTCCCGATGTGCCGTTAGATTTCAAAAGAACTGCGCATACGAAACTATAGAAAATAATATTCTATTGTAACTTTCAGTTGAAATTTAATCTTCCTATTTGGTTATGTACGAGTATAAAGCATTTTTCATGAATATTTATGTTTTTGTGCTACAATCAGTAACCATTTTATGTACATGACTAAAAATTATAGTTTGAAAACAGTAATTGTTATCATTATCTCAAATTCTATTTAGATGTAATATGACTGTGCACTTAAAAGTTACTCAACAGTATTGTTTAAGATTTTTCCCGTATGGTGACGGAGTAAGAATACAATTTACCGCCTCCTATCTTACTCGTAGGTAGGTAGGAAACGACTAAGGGATATAAAATGTATATTACATCTATGCAAGAGAAGAATAACTTGAAATAAACCCCTTTACCAAACCAACACCTCTGACCAACGCGATGTAATAGGTAAATTTCCCACCCATTATGGAGGAGGCTCTAGCCCAGTAGTAGCACCGTATTCATATAGCTCATGCTGACATGATGATGGTAGAAGAAAAGATAAAGATAAAGATTTTAATATCACATGGTTGATATGGTACAAAATAACCTTACCCACTATGTTCTGTTTAATTTGGGTAAATTTTAGAAGAATAATATATTTAATTATAAAAATCTATTACAGCTTCGTACATGTAATCTACTAGTTGTACCAGCAGTTTCACCTACGCACCTTGCTTACCTATTTGATCTTATTATTTTGTTTGAGCACCCCCGTCGTTCCGTGTTCGTGTTCCGTTATTAATGTTGATAATAATATCAATATTAATAAAATTCATAATACGTTAATAAAAATTTGATAGCTTAGTGTCAATTGTTATGACAGCAGCAATTGCATAGAATCTTAGAAGCATGATTGTTACGGCATTTTGTCAGATTTGCCTTTATTTAACATTATACCTACACTTCTTGGCTTCTATTGCAGCGTTGTTTACTATAATACCTTTCTCGATAAACAGATTATCCGAAAAATTCAAAGTTTTGGGACTCCAGTGGATAGTGCCTGAGATTAGTACATAAGTTTAAACAATTATACAAACTCTTCGGCTTTATAACAGTAATAAGAAATTATTTTCAGTGGTATATCTATTAAATTAAAATAAAAGTTGCCAAATATGACCTCTGAGGAAGTGCACAATATTATAGCTAATACAATAGTTCACCCGGCGTCACGCTGGAGCTGACTAACTGTATTCATATTTTGATCTATTGGAAGAATTAAGATATCTGACGTCGCATATTGACAAGATTGGCTACATCATGAAACGCATTTGTATCAAAATTTATTGTACACTATTAAAAATGATTAAACAGTTCTTGGCGCTTGTATAGTACCACATCGCTTTACAAGATGTAGATAGTTAGCTGAGTACTGCCATCAAGTTATAATATTAATATATATTTAACTAAAAAGTTTTTTTTGTAATCTATAATGGCCAGCAAATAAGCAGCACGCAGGATGGTAGAGGACTCTGCTGCACATGATTCTTAGCAATACTAGGAATACAACCAGATCGCTGCCTACCATGAACAAAGTGCTCTTTTTAAATCTCATTTCAAGATGATAGATATAGATGTGCTAGAGAAATACAGCAGCAGATAGTTCATTTCAGATCCTGCACGAAGGTAGTGGTAATATTAAAAAAGCAAGACATGACAGACCATTACAACACCGTGACACGTATTGTATAGATCTGACTCACAGCGACAATTATGATTTTTAATAATTAATAAGCTAAATTAAGCCGTCTTATTAAAATTAATAACAAATCTCACGGCATTTGAGTTTACTTGTCATATTTTTCTTAATGTGGCCGTGATGCGACCCAATCCTATTAAATTAGATTTATGTCAGCTTTAATCTAATAAATTATCATACTATATTAATTATCATAACTTAATGTTAATAATAAGTGATTAAAATAACTTGAAAAGATTTTACACACAATCCTTTGCTATTCCTATAGGCAATTATATTATTACGATAATATGGCTCAAAGTTAAAAAATAGATCGGTATGTCCACAAGATCATATTTTATCCACCCAAAACTGGTTAGATTAAATATCTTGACAACTTGTGGACGTTCTATGACCATAGATTCTGAAAATTATTTAAAACATCTATGGAGGATGGATACACAACACGCAGTTCACTCTTTAACTTTTCCATCACTGGCATCACTTTCAAACTTTCATTTATAAACATCTTATGTCTTTCGTTTATACGAATAAAATACAAATGGTTAGAGTCGTTCAATGTAATAAAAAATTATGAAAAAGAATGATGTCTGTCCTTGCCAACGCAAATTTTTCATTTTTCCTCAAATATAATATTGTAAAAAATTTCTAGTGGTTTAAAGCATTGTATAACATTTCAATGAATGTAATTTCCTGTAAGGAATTTGTTGGTGTGCTACTCATTGGATATACTTAATGATATTTATTTATCATTACAAAAGATACCTTGAACTAAAACAATGAACGTATAAAATATATTAAAATTGTTACTTATATTTATTATGCTCAAGCAAAATCAGAGTTCTAGGTTCGTAATCACTATCAAGTACCATTTTGAATGTTAATTACCAAGGCAACAGGAGCGAGTATTAAAAACATATGGTGATTTCACTACAATAGCTCTTATAATTTTCCACCAACTGCTCACTACTTTCTAGACCATTACTTATAGAATATTTTATTGATTAATTATAAACATAAATAAATCTCATAAACGTACTGATTGTAAAAATACGTTACCCAAGAAAATTTACTTCCAATGTATGAATTGTAAAAAAAAGACTTTCAGATCTTCTTACATATACATATTGAAACATAGAAATATGTGCGCAAAAGTACTTCCGTATTTAATTATTTTGAAGATACTATATTTTAATGGTAGTTAACAATCAATCTACAAATATTTGCGATTAGAGTTATTAAATGCAAGATCTTTAAGAACCAGCACGGACGAACTACTGGTAAGTATTTCAAAATATAAACCTAATATACTTGCTATAAATGAAACTTTTTCCGTGTGGTGACGGAGTAAGAATACAATTTTCAAGATTCTAGGTCAACCGTAAGTACACTTTAGGTTTTCATTTCCTTGCAAGTAGTTGCCAGTTTAAAAATATGCGGCTTAAATTGCTGTTTCTTTTGATTGCGTTGACATAGAAGTTTAATTTTATTACAACTTAAAGGTATTATAAACTTGAGTATTTGATATGAATTTCCATTTAATACCTCTACACGTTCAGGAGGAAAGAGATAATGAGTTTATAATTATTAAAAATATTTTTTTTATATGATGTAATTAATGATAATATTTAAAAGAACATAAAACTAAATATTCTGTGAATAGTTAAACCCCCTTTGGGTACGGAACCCTAAAAATGTTCTTCTATAACTTACTACAATAAATAAAGAACCTACTATCTCTGAAAAGTCTGCTACTCTGATTGATATTATTCTGACGGATACACCATCCAAATTTTAAAGAGTTAATATAATCCGTAATAAAGACTTAAGTGGTCATACAATGGTACTAGTCGATTTTAATACAAAGAAACCAAAATTTATAGAAATTGTTAAATTCAAACAAAATGTTCGTAACATGAATTGTATACCATTTAGATTCATTCACACATCACATCCAGGGCGATTTAGATTCATTATCTTGGAACTCTATCGAGAGTTTAACTAAAGTTAATCAAATGATTGAATTTTTTAACCAAAATCTTCATGCTTTATTCGACGTACAAATAAAAAGTCAACCATTAAAGAGTTACCGAAGCCATGGATTACAGAAATGCTAAAGTTCATGATGCACATTAGGGGTAAAGCTTTAAAGAAAACGCAAAAAAGCCATTAGTTTCAGAGAGTACTATTGTAAATTAAGAAATTTTATCACTGAAACAAAAAAGAGAATATTTTCCTTTTTTTTATCATTTTATTACCTGCAATCTTCAAAGGACCCACTCACATTATGGAGAATTATTAAAAATACAACGCTTATTAACAACGACTCTTAAACACCTATACCATGTCACTTTAACGACTTCAACATATTAAAAGCGCATTTTTCACATTTACCAGGAAACAACTAGAATGATTTAGAATTAACAACTACTCTTGATATTTTAGAATGAGAAGTTCTTGATTTAACACTAACCACTGAAAAAGAAGTCCTAAATAGACATAAAGATAGAAGAAAACATTTTAAATATTAAAACAAAAGCCATAGGAGATGACCAACTAAATATGGATATGATTTTATTAACGCTAAAAGTAAGAACCAAAATTGTGAACCTGTCTATTGCAATTTCCACTTTAATAACCAAAATTGTGAACCTATCTATGGCAATTTCCACTTTCCCAAGCAGCTGGAAAAACGCTTTAGTAAAGGCTAGACCAAAAAAGAGTACTATTAACTGCCTAAACAATCTCCAGCCAATCTCTATTTTGCCCATATCATCTAAAGTATTAGAAAAAGTTGTTCTTAAACAAATCGTTAGGTCAAATTACTGAAATTTAGCATTTAATATGCTTAATTATTTATAAAACTCGATTACAAAGCGAAAAATGATGTCACAAGCGGGATTTGAACCCGCGCCTATTGGGATAATTAAGCATATTAAATGCTAAATTTCAGTAATTTGAATAACAAGGTTGTGTCATCGTTTAATACAATTCTAACTGCAAAGTTTGAAGTATTAAGCCTATAACAATGTGTAAACATTGTCGGGTAGGTGGCGCATGTCACCTTAGAGACGTAAATATGATACGAAGCGAAATTTGCATGTCCCACAATAGTTCACGGTGGTGTAGTGGCAGCACGATTGGGCCGGAATCCTAATAGGCGCGGGTTCAAATTCCGCTTGTGACATAATTTTTCGCTTCATAATCGGGTTTTAAAAAAAAAATCGTTAGGTATTTAGAGAGTAAAAACATAATACTAAAATGTCAATCAGATTTTAGAAAGAGTCATGGTACAGAGTCTGCCCAACTTTATATACCAGATAATATAACCGAAGCGTCAGATATGGTTTTAACAACTATTGGATTATTCTAGAGCGTTCGATTCCATAATTCCAGAATTACTTTTAACGAAACTAGAACATTATGGATTCTCAAAAAACAGTTGCTGTTGATTTCAAACCTTTCTTTTAAATAGAAAACAAATGGTTCTTACTAAAGATAAAGGTGGCTATAATGCATTTTCTTAACTACTGCCACATTGTATGTGGGGTACCCCAAGGCTCACCATTATTTCCAATTTAGTTTTCAATCTATACTGCTAACCTACCTAAGTGTATTAAATTCTGCAAATATCACCTATATGCCGATAACACATAACTATACTACTCTTTTTGATATACAGATGTTAAAGAAGCTTTTCCAAAAATAAATAACGATTTAAATATAATATATACTTATTGTCTGTTTTTTTTTTGGCGGCGGGCTACGGTACGTCAAACCCCGCTAATCGGTCCGGGGTGACAGGAAAAGCGGCGCAAGACCCCGTAGACTCGCCCTACAATATACCTCTCGACGCCATGCGGGTGGGTTACTGGTACGCGGTCTTTTTCTTCAGTGGCTCACCGGGCGGTCTACCCTCACGGGTATCCTCTCTAATATACTTACGGTCTAAAAATAATTATTTAAATATATTTATGTATTATATTATGTATTTGTCTAAAAATATTTATTAAAAATAAAGAATAATTTTTTAGACTATATACTTATAGTCTAAAAATAATTCTTTGATGCTTAACGCTTCTAAATCACAAATGCTGATACTCGAAACCAAACACCAAATAAATATCTTTCATTTCGACGTGTGAAATTTAAATTTAAATAAATAAAGTCGTTATTGAAGAAGTGTGAAATGTGCTCCGTAATTTAGGTTATTATTATAATATATCAAAATTCATACAACATATATATTAATATTAAAATTCACACAACATATCAATAACATAATTAGAACAGCATTCTCTAAACTAAAAACTCTTTTCAAAATACAACCATATATAAGCAAAGAATTGCATCTCTTGTTAACGGAATCACTACTTCTATCTCACTTTAACTATTGCAACGCTATTTATGGTCCTAAGATGAACCAACGGATAGAAAATGCAATCCAGAGACCACAAAGTGCTTGCATAAAGTTTTCTCTAAACATGCCTAAATACATATTACACAATTGAAGAGTACAGGTGCAAAACCAGGAATGTCACTAAAATTGAAAATGTTAATTTTTGATGGCAATATTTTCGTTTTCTCGCGTATTTTTATTAGGCATTACACAAAAAGCTTAAAAACAAGTATAGTCAGATGTATTCTTAAGTTTCAAAACTGTATACAGGAACAAAACAGGGAAGGTCCATAGTGTAACGGAACGTAAGAAGGAATGTCCAAGCTGTTAAAATATTTGTCAACTCTGAGGTTATATCGAGTGTTTATTTGGAGCGGCTGTGTATGATTTCGAAGAGATAGTTGTTTTTTGGCCTATCGTTAGTAAAATGAACGTGACGAAGAAAATAATAACAGTTTTGTGCATAACTGCCGGCCATCGCTACGGCGATGCTGAGGAACTGGAACGCGGTCACCGCCTTCTGCGATACAGTTGTCTCGTGGAACGGGTGGCGGGGTGGCTCCGAGAGGAAAGCCTCTTCAGTGACACGGTCCGCCGCCGGCGCCTGGGGCGGCGCAAGCGTGAGTACCTGCTCCTGATGCCGCCCTGGCCGAGGCCGCGGGTGACAGGACTGAGGAACAGTTCGTCACCCGCAAAGAGGCTTACCGCATGAGGGCAATACCCCAACAGTTAGCTGGGGCTCCGAGGAGGGTGGTACCCGAAAGGGAAACCCGCTGTGCTGGCCACGGATGTCAAGGAAGCGGTCCCAGTGGCCGGCCCAATGGCGATGGAGAGGGAATACGGTGGGTTGTGGGGCCATGCCCTACCCTGCCGTCGCCCCGAATGGAACGGACGGCGTGTGTCCAAACCATAACCTACCAAAAAAATCAATCAATATTTGAAAAAATGTGTGTAAGAGAACACCCCCTTTTTACGTTGGACTATAGAGGTGGTCACGCCCCGCTAAATCGGTCCAGGGTGACGGAAGAGACGGCGCGCGACCCCATAGATATACTCGCCTCTTTTCGCCATGCGAGCGGGTCACCGGAACCCGATCTTTGTCTTCGATGGCCCGCCCAGCAGCTTACCCTCGCGGGTTCCTCTCGAAGTCGATGCCCTCACGCGCTGGGCTCGTGTCGGGTGACCAGACTATTCCCCGGTCCGATCACCCGAGGCCTCGGTTAGGTCGGCATCAGGCGCAATGTGTAAGAGAACACCCTAGAGTAGTTTACACAGAAGTAATTATAATGGTATATTGGAGAAATCACCCATAGTGGTAAAAAAGGGAACTGGATCAGACACATCAAATGAATTTGAATTGCCAGTATTTTCATATCACAGTTTTTACCTATTAGTGCAGAAAAGTACAAGCACATAATTGATTTAAAAAAAAATGTTCTGAGAGGGCTCAATCTTACTTTGAAGGCATTCCTCATGCATAATTAGTGAAAAAATTATCAAGTTGGACATTCCTTGTATGGGACACAGTGGACATTACCAGTTTTTGTATGTTCCAAAAGTGAATTACTTTAAATTTTTAATTATTAAAAAATATATATTCTTACAAGACAGTTGGTTCCCCCCACCCGGCAGCAGCCGAAACGTATAAATAGCCGGCGCAAAGCGGGTAGCGGGTCATTCTCGCTATCGGATTCGGACCGGTTTTAACTACCTCCTGTCGTTATATTTAATTTAAATTCATGGTGTTATTTGTTCATTTGTCAGATTTCTTTATTAAAAGTGATTTTCCCTTAGCTAATATTATTCATCTTTTTAAAAAATTAAATCCACTTCTGGTTCGTAAAATCAGAAGTGGGATTATCACGCGTTTCAGTGTCGCTTTTGCTATCATTCCTGACAGTAAGTTAAGTTACTCAGTAAGTGTTATTTTAATTCATTCACTAAAGTGCCATTTTAAATCATATCGCTAAACGTTTTATTTCTTTTGTTGGGACTACCGTCACTTTGTTAAAAAAAATGTCGGGTCACTCATTTAAATCTAAACAAATGGACAAAGAATCGCACCGTTGATTTTGCTACTATACTTTTTCAAGTTAAGAGTACTGACTCTAACCAGTTTTCTACCTATGCCTAGTATGCGCGTAAGTCTCTATTGCCTCTTAGCATTATTAAAAGTCTATCCGACGAACTAAGAACTATCGTTTTGCGGGGTATTTGCGACCCCCAACTTAAAATGGCGGCAACTAACGCAAAATTGCAGTCCAAAGAATTACTTGCCGAAAAGAGTGTAATCAGTTGGTGTTAAACAATACCGTGAAGTACGTCTCGGAGAAGCTCTCGGCATCGCGATCGCGTATCGTATCGATAGGTCGCGTCGTTCTCATGTTATTTCATTCCGGTTTAATCAAATCCGTACCAGACTACGTAGTTCGAAACGAAGGAGTAACCACAGTCGAAATCGAGATAGATTAACCCCCAGATCACCGTAAATTGGAGCGTTAACAGCGCTCTGATCACCGAGCCGAGCATCGTAGCGTCAAAGTCATAGTCGTTATAATTTTTCACCCTACGGTAACTGACAAGATTGTTGATGCCATCAGGTTGATCAACATCATGGTAAGGTTGAACCAAAGTTTTTATATTTCGAGGTCTGAGACAGATTTACATAATACAGACGACTGGTGCTCATAGGTTGATCATGTGAAATCTCTGAATAATTTGAGTGATCATGAATACCTTCGCCGAATAGGAAAGTAGACTTCTCTAAAAGAGAGTTTCACTTTAGACTATATTCGTTTATCTAATGAGTAACCAATGATCATTTGTGCTCATGGACACGCAATATGGCGAATAACATATGCGGTGTTTTTGTGAAAGTTTTGATGAATACTCTACGTAACCGCATATTACGCATTGTTCTTTATTTTCATCTACGAATTGTGGGCACTCTGCGATCGATTACTAACGACTATTGTGATTTATATTACTGACCCACACACCTAAGCATTTGATATCAATCATTTGAACTCAAATAACATGTCCTGATGGTAATCGTAGATCAAAACTTGATTTTGTACCAATGGTGTTCGAGCTCTGTTCCTTCTGTAAATATCTTGGACACAAAATGCATGTGTTTTACGACATATGTCTGAAGGATGTAGTTCGAATGTCGCAAAGATTACTTTGCTTTGACTACATTGGTTATTCTGTCAGTGTTAGTTAATTATAACATAAAAATACTGGATTCTTAGTATTACTTCTAGTCAGGCATGACCGAGTCAGTTTTACAAGTTTTTAGATGTAGCATAACAGTCAGAATGGAGATGAAAACTTCCTCGTGACATTAATTTCAACTGACTTGCCCACACGAATGGCGTAGTGGTTGAGATATCGATCTGCCGTG
Organism: Lymantria monacha; assembly: GCA_905163515.2. NCBI lineage: Eukaryota > Metazoa > Arthropoda > Insecta > Lepidoptera > Erebidae > Lymantria > Lymantria monacha. The sequence goes on from LR991088.1 coordinate 17,831,098, forward strand.
CCGGTGTCGTGGATTTGACTTCCACGCATGACAATACTTTGTGTAGTTTGCTTATCACATAAAAAAAAAGTCCCTAGAGCTCCATCTTAGCTGATTTAATCATGAACAAAACCAGACATACATTTTTCAATAATTCATAGCAACGTTTTAGGTCGCTTACCGGAGTTAAATGGTTATAAATTCGTTTTAATTATTATTGAATTTTTTTACTAAATTTTCTTTATTATGTCCAATATATTGAATCAACATCATGGATTGGGTAAGTGACATAGCAAGCTCCCTGCACTATATTGCACCAGGTATTCACAGGTAAAACGGCCAAGTTGATAGATATTGTCGTACAGTGCTTAATATGCTACGAGTTAAGGTTGGAAACAAGGGAGTACAATGGTCAGAGGTATTATGGGAGGTCCAACTGACCATTAGAAGATAGGACACCACCCGGTGTTCAGCATTGCAACTGCTTATTAGTGTAGAAACCGCAATACCTGTTATTAAATCTCTTGTGAGAGGTATTGCTTTTCAGGATTTCAGTTCCAGCAATTTTAATCAAGGAGTTCATGATGACACTAAGACGACTGCGCGCTGCTGGCAATTTCAGTCAGCAAATCAATTACGTCAAGACGCGTGAGTGTTTGAGAATAGACGTGAACCCCACACATACTCTGTGGGAGATCTTGTCTTAGTATGTAAGAATTCTCAGAGTACCAGCAAATTGAATTTAGGCATGTGCGGCCCGTGCAAGGTGATTACTGCATTGCCGCATCACCGAAACGAACTCGAGCTTTTGAGAGGGTCGTATAGAAAAAGACCCACGCAGCCGCATATATTATGGTGCTGTGCCCGATGAATGGACGCTGAAAACCTGTGAAGTCTTCTTCCAAACTGGTGACTTACCATGATAATGTCATGCGAACCGCCTAAGTAGCATGCCTCTGAACATTATCATCTTCATTTTTCTGATGTTATGCTAATCGCCTTTGTAGCATGCCTCTGACATCACGTTATTTCAATAATGTCAAGCTAACCGCCTTTGTAGCATGCCTCTGACATCACGTTATTTCAATAATGTCAAGCTAACCGCCTTTGTAGCATGCCTCTGACATCACGTTATTTCAATAATGTCAAGCTAACCGCCTTTGTAGCATGCCTCTGACATCACATTATTTCAATAATGTCAAGCTAACCACCTTTGTAGCATGCCTCTGACATCACGTTATTTCAATAATGTCAAGCTAACCGCCTTTGTAGCATGCCTCTGACATCACATTATTTCAATAATGTCATGCTATCCGCCTCTGTAGCAGTGCCTCTGACATCCATGTAACTAATAATTTTATTTTAACTTTCAGCACTATCCTTAAATTATATGTAAATATGCACATGGTGCCTTGTACGGTGATAGCTCCACCGCCCATGGCGTGATTAACTTTGTTTCATTTTTAGGAATGTCTAATTGAATTCATATAACTTATGTCTCTAAAGTAATTAGAACTTAGGTAACTTTTGTTACTATTCCAATTTAAATGTCACATCCTAATATTCTTGTCCATGATGCAAATTATCTAATGGATGTAGTTGCAAGTACATAGGCAATTGCATTGCGTTGTGTGCTTTCAGATAATCATAGCGATTCCTAGGATGATATTGAGGGGCTGGGTGGTAAAGGTGATCCACTCATTGGAAGACCAGCGGTCGAGGACGCCCCGCAATCAGGAACGGCCGTCTTACAAGACAGTTGGTTCCCCCCACCCGGCAGCAGCCGAAACGTATAAATAGCCGGCGCAAAGCGGGTAGCGGGTCATTCTCGCTATCGGATTCGGACCGGCTTTAACTACCTCCTGTCGTTATATTTAATTTAAATTCATGGTGTTATTTGTTCATTTGTCAGATTTCTTTATTAAAAGTGATTTTCCCTTAGCTAATATTATTCATCTTTTTAAAAAATTAAATCCACTTCTGGTTCGTAAAAATATTTTAATTTCAATATTTTTTGCTCCTAAAAATAAGACTTTATAAGGCAAAGTAAAGTTCCTATTAGCAGTTTATAATTCTAAGTGACACTTAAAAATGTTTTTAACTTTCCAAAATTAAAATGTTAATTATATAACTTTCTGTTTTTGTGACATTTCTTGTTTTCCCCTGTACCCTTCAATTTTTGGACTAAAGTGGCACATTAAACATAAAAGCTAGAAGAGATCTTCAACTTGCATTCACAGTTAAAAAAAAATATATACAATAAAAACCAGAATACTTAGTTGAGAAAATAATTTGGATAAAAAATCTCAGTGCAAGAAGTGATCGGTTTGCAACAGAAAATCTTCTCAAGATACCATCATATAAATCGTTACCAAGGTTGTTTCAGATTTTTAGCGGCAAATATATGAAATACTCTAAACCCCCCAACGAGAAAGAAAGTATGTGAGGACAGTTTTAAATCTATCTATCTATACATATAATAAAAATGTAACGGATCGCTGTCTGTACATGGAAGATATATGAGAAACAATATTACTGGGACCTTTATCAACACTAACAGTACGCAAAACAATAATTTTAAAATTTTTGTCTGTTTATCTGTTTGTCTGTTTATATGTTTGTCTGTTTGTCTGTTTATCTGTTTGTCTGTTTATCTGTTTGTCTGTTTGTCTGTGTGTTTGTGCACGCTAATCTCAGAAACGGCTTATCCGATTTAGACGCAGTTTTCACTAGTATATTATAGTAAGTTTCACTTAACATTTAGGCCTTATTTTATGTAAATTGGTTTATAAATAAAAAAGTTATGTTCATTTAAAAAATGTTCGGAAAAAAAAATCTTTATTGATTCTTTTCAAATTACGTACAAATTATCTTCAGTAAAAATAAATAAACACGTGTTTCAGCATTAGTTGATTTTCACCCTCTGGGGGTGTAAATTAGGCCTGCAAATCGGGTTGGACGACTAATTAAATCATTAGCGCCAAGCCGATATTATTGAAGCTGGCAACTTGAAATGTTGACAGTGGTTTCTTTATATGACGTAGAGATTTACTAAGAAGTTAGGGTTTTACGAAATTACACCCCTAAGGGGGTGGAGCAGAGTGGCAAAGTTTGTATGGAGAGAAAAAATTTTTTATTGATTCTTTTTAAATTACGAGTCGAATCAATTATTCTAGGGTAATATCCGACGTTTGTTAATTTTCACCCTCTGGTTGTGTAAATTAGGCCTGTGAAACGGGTTAATCGACTCATTACCGCCAAGCCGAAACTATTAAAGCTAGAAACATTAAATTTTGAAGCACGTTTTTATTTATGACATACAGATTTAATATGAAAGGATTTTATGAATTCCGCCCCTAAGGGGGTGTAACAAAGCGGCAAAGTGTGTATGGGGAGAAAATTTCTTTATCGATTTTTTTTCAAATTACGTACAAATATTCCTCGGTAAAAATAAATAAACACGTGTTTCTCTCTCCCTCTCCATCAACACCGCACCAGTGCCGGCGTGACAGCTCACACGATACACATAGTAGACGGCAATAGGTTCTTGCCTAAAGGTTTAAGATGCAGGTTATGTTTAACTTCAAAAATGTTCACTCTATAACTCAAATAATAAATCATATCTAACGAGGTCGCAACTCTGCTGGTGAAACAAAGCAGTCAATTAAAGGGTGGCGATAATTATATTATTATCTCATGGTCATACCTTAAATAGTATATTAATGGCAATTTAATTTGTAGAATGAATAGAACTTTGAACCACCTTTTTCTTTAGTGACCGGCTATGGTATATAGACACACGCGCACCGTACACGTACATCTACGTTATGCGGGCGGGCGACCGCAACCGGGTATCGTCTCGAGTCGAAGCCCTCATGCAGTGAACTTACGCTTGCACCGCCCAAAGCACCGACGGTAGAGTGTGTCAACCTAGAATATTTTCTCTTGGACCCACCCTATTGCCTAATTCCGTTAGACAACTAACTCGCAGAAGGCGGCGACCGCATTCCAGTTTCTGACGCTGTTGATTATCGTCCTAGCGACAACCTTTAACACCTTGCATTGCTTTTTCTATTTAACTCTGTCGGAGATGACTTTTGCGTGGACGAAGTCGCGGGCAAAAGCTAGTCAAAATATAAATCTGCTTTACTAAAACGACAATTTGCTGGCGAAAATCTGACATTTACCTATTTTGAAACTTTAAAATTAAAACATTATTTTATTTAATTATTTATTATTTGATTGTAGTAGGACCATACTGTGGACAGTTTTCTGTCTATGGTCGCGGGTAGGCCCGTCTGGGGTGGTACCACACTCTCGCAGAAAATCGACGTTTAAGCAGTGGCTTATTGCTGCTATGCTTCGTTCGGTGAGCAAGAGAGCCAGAGTCCAACTTTCTGGGTGTGTTTGCGTGTGGTGGGTTCTGGTGATGCCTGAAATTTGTGGTGGTGAAGTCTTGGTTGGGGCAATGAGCGTGAGGGGTTGACATGGAGTACAGGGAGACCCGGTGGGAATGGTCACCGCCGGCCATCTGCTGGTCAGCAGGGGATCCGAACCCAGAAAGAACCTTTCCCTGGGAGGATGTCCCGCCAACCGGCGAAAATACCGCCGCGAAATCGTCGAGCTGGAGTGGGATACTGAAGTGGAGCTCGGCGACTACGCGTGGGGTAGCACCGGGGCCCTTCCGTGCTTCGTGTCAGCTGCTCACAAAACTTTTGGTATCACCGAACCGCATTTCACGCAACCACATTCCTCTTCTTCTTAATAAAACACCCAAAATGAGAAGGCAAAATAAAAGGAGAAGATTTTACACGGCGGTCCCCCTATCTACTTTTGATGTGAATTTTGCAACATCAGGGAACTTTACACATCAATCTCGTCACCGTCCACCACCATCTCTAGACGGCGCGGCCTGCACTGCTTTTTTACGGAGACGCAGATAGGTGTCCCGGATAATAATTCGTACCTAAATTACCCCGGCTATGAGATGGAGCACTCCCTCCATCGTAAACCTGGGGTGTGCGTGTTCATCCGGAGCGATGTCTGTTGTTGCCGCCTTCGTACCCTCGAACATGGTGACTTATCAATTTTATGGTTACGCGTAGACTATGGAGAGAATACCCGCATCTACGCGTGCCTCTACAGGTGCCATGGCAGTGATTTGGGTTCACTAAGACACAAGTTTGCGTGTTCACTGCAAAGAAGGATCCATTTATTATAGCGCCTCAGTTCCAAGGAGTAACTCTTCAAATTGCCGAGAGTATTGGGATTCTCGGCGTCGAACTGTTCAGCAAAGTCCAGTTTATGAGTCACTTGGAGTAAAAAGCCAAACTGGCAAGCAAAAAGTTAGGCGTGCAGAGCAGAGCTAGGCAGTACGACATGCCGAGTCTTATGCTATAGAAAGCACAAGTTCGTCCTCACGTGGAGTACTGCTCTCTTATCTGGGCAGGCGCACCTAAATATCAGCTAGACCCACTTGACTCCCTGCAAAGGCGAGCTGTTCGAATTCTCGATGATTCCTATTGGCCGGGATACCCCCGTGGGACCTAGAGGTGGAGATGCTCTCCGACCTCTACCGGCGGGTTACCTCAATGCGCGAAGAGGGTGGCTCCCCATCTTTCAACTAGATAGCCACCTGGCGCGAGGACGCCCGCCGAGAAGTCATCGCCCGTTGGGCTACGCGGCTGGAGAGGCCTAGACACGGTGTCGTTACCGTTGAGGCCCTCCGGCCCGTACTGATGGAGTGGATGGAGCGGCGGCACGGAGTCCTCTCCTTTCGGCTGGTGCAGGTATTGTCGGGGCACGGGTGCTTCGGTTTGTACCTGCACACGGTCGCGTATAGGGAATGGACTCCGGCCTGCCACCATTGCAGAGAGGGTGATGATCGACAGCGTCAGGAACTGGGACGCGATCGCCGCCTTCTGCGAGGCTGTCATCTCGTAGAAGGTGGCGGCGGAACGAGTCCGAGAGGATTCCCGCGACCCGGGCCGCCGCCAGCGGCCGGGGCGGCGCAGGCGCGAATACCTGCACCTGATGCCGCCCTAACCGAGGCTTCGGGTGATCGGACCGGGGAATTGTCCGGTCACCCGACGTGAGGCCACCGCGTGAGGGCGACGCCCCGACAATTTTCGGGGCGTCGACGAGAGGAACCCGCGAGGGTAAACCGCCGGGCGGGCCACCGAAGACAAAAATCGGGTACCGGTGGCCCGCTCGCACGGCGAAGAGAGAGGAGTTTTTACGGTGGGTCTATGGGGTCACGCGCCGCCTTTCCGTCACCCCGGACCGATTTGGCGGGGCGGGACGCATCCATAGTCCACCAAAAAAAAAGGTAGGCAATGGCCTGTCTGTGCCGCTAGTTTTGCTAACGTCCATGTGCAGCAGTATCACTTAACATCAGGTGTGCTACTTGCTAGGTTGCCACCACCGGCACAAAAAAAAAATGGTGGTCACTGAATACCCACTAAAAAACCAACTGCGAGCTGTTAGCCGTTGGGGCTTTTACAGCTGAAACATATAATGCATTACACAGTTATATTTATACCTGCAGGTATGCATACTACACGCACACTACCTTGTACCATGTCTATACACACGCACACACGCGCACACGCGCACGCGCGCACACGCACGCGCAGGCGCACACGTGCACGCAGGTGCAGACGCACACGCACACGTAAACTCATACGCATACGCACACTCACACGCATACGCACACTCACACGCATACGCACACTCACGCATACGCACACTAACACGCATACGCACACTCACACGCATACGCACACTCACACGCATACGCACACTCACACGCATACGCACACTCACACGCATACGCACACTCACACGCATACGCACACTCACACGCATACGCACACTCACACGCATACGCACACTCACACGCATACGCACACTCACACGCATACGCACACTCACACGCATACGCGCACGCACACTGTGTATGCACATACACACACACACAGCCAATACAATAAATTTACGGGGATGGCTGAAAATCAGCGCTGTACTTATGACAGCAGAAACTCAGCCAATTCATTTTGCCTTCTAGATTTAATTTTGTTTTATTATAATTGCTTGTTTTTAGTTTAGGTTCTGAAAAGGCAATAAATTATTATTATTTGTATCTCCTTTTTATTCCCTGGATGTTCCATATCCTCCGGTCCGGTCCTTTGGAAGGCTTACATGGGGATATGGATCCAACATGCAGAGGCCTTTGGAGAAATTTAATCTAAATATTGGTATGGGTCAACTACCGATGACATTCCACGTCTGCACATGTATATGGACTGCCAGCGGTAAGTGTAAAACTATTGTGTGATTACGGTAGCTAATATCTGAATATGGGAGTGGGTGCTTAGTAGACGACTTAGTAGTGGTTCATCTTGAATCTATGAAATTTTAAACTGTCTTCTGCCTTCAAACCCATAGTGAGAGATGAACGGTGGCAGACGGTGACTCGCCAACTCATTGAACATACAGTCGCCACAGGCACACAAGTCATACGGGCAACAGGGGGCAACATTGGTGTAAGTGGCTAAGGTTGTTAAGCGGTGCGGCGCCGGTTTCACCATGGAGTCTGCGATAAACAGAGCCATAGTTTCCCAATAGTTATGCCCTTGAAAATGACACTTCCACCCCCGAGCATATAGCTCTGCCGACCCCTCTCTGGCCAGCTGTTTAAGGCAAGTCAGAGCTGAGAGTCCTTCGGGCACTCTTCGGTTTTCACTCTAGCCAGCCAATGAAGGCTAGCTGGAGACGAGGCTTTAATCCACTCTCTGAAGTATTCAGGACCGCAGTGTCGCCACTCACATTCAGCTCGCCACAAGCTGCCCTGCAGTTTATTGGCTTTCCTGTAAATCTTGTGATACATTTTTTTGGCAATAAATTATTATTATTATATAACAAAACCGATCGTTAGGTATCAAAAAATTCAAATGCATTAAATTAGGATTACCATACAGTTAGATTATTCTTGCTAGTGTACTAGCATGAGAGTGAATTTTAAAGAAAACTCCAAAATTTGTTAAAGTAGAACAGAAAGATATTGGGAGGAGAAGTATCGAAAGAAAACTTGCACTTCGCTTGACTTGAGATAACGTAAATGAAAATTTTCGCATTATAATATTAAAAAATTAGTAAGAATAAACACTTTAAAATTACTTTCAAATATATTAAAAGTCACATCTATTAAAACTTTTTCACGGTAATTTTCAAATTTGCAAAGTTATATTTATTAAATTATCTTTGATGATGTGTGTGTTTTGTGATTTTTTTTTTTTTTTTTTTTTTTTTTATTGCTTATGGCGGCAAACGAGCAGACAGCACACCTGATGGTAAGTGTCACTGCCGCCCATGGACCTTTGCCAATGGTATAGCTAGGCCGCTGCCTACCAATACAACCCTGAACCCACCCCGGTTAGGCTTCCGGCTCTCTCGCTCACCGAACGAAGCGCAATAGCACATTGCTATTACTCAGACGTCGATCTTCTGCGAGAGTGTGGTACTACCCCGGACGGACCGGCCCGCGGCTGTAGACAGAGAACTGTCCACAGCGTGGTCCTACCACAATAAAGAATGAATATATATACTAAAGCGTCATTATCGTCATAGAATATATATACTAAAGCGTCATTTTGGATAATTTCAAAGTTATTAATTTGCTTTCATGATCTTTTCTGCATACCCAACTCTCGCTTCCATATAGTAATGTTGGGACAAGCACTGCGTTATGTATTGCTACACGTGCCTTCTGGCTGAGGTGGTGGCTACCGAGAAGTTGCCCCAACGCTCCGTTCACTCTATTTCCCACATTCACTCTTCGCTCTATATCAGTGGTGTACTTTCCATCTCGGCTAAAACCACATCCAAGATATACAAATTCATCTACTTGCTCTAGTACATCATTACCTATTTTTACTTTTACATCTGTTCTGGCTTCATCTCTTTCAAAGACTATTATTTTGGTTTTGCTCACATTCACGCGTAGACCCCTTTTCTTACAATCTTCTGTCATTGTGTCGACTAGGGTCTGCAGGTCAGTTGCTAACTGTGCCAGCAGGACTGCATCATCTACATAGAGCAGAGCAGTGATCACTGAGTCGCTCATTTGGACTCCCACATTCATATCGTTCAACCTTTGGAGACATTTATCCAGATATATGATAAACAGTCTGGCTGACAGAACGCACCCCTGCTTAACGCCTATATTGACGTCAAACCAAGGCGAAATTCCATCATCCAGCTGCACACAGGCTCTACAGCTCATGTAACTGGACTGCACATCCTGTAGCAGTTTACCGTTAATACCATACTCCGGTAAAATGTCCCAAAGTTCCTTTCATACAACCGTGTCAAATGCTCTCTCCAGATCCACAAAACTGCAGAAAACCCCCTGACCTAGAGCCAGATGCTTCTCCACAATGTTGCGCAGAGAGAACACTTGATCCATGTATCCCCTTCCACTCCTGAAGCCTCCTTGTGTCTCACTCAGTAAACCATCGGACACCATCCTCATTTTCATTTCAATAGAGCATGAAAGCAAAATTAATGCGGTCGAAATGCGATCTCTACGGAAATTCTGTGGAGTGAGGCTGACCGACCGCATTCGCAACGACGACGTAAGAAAGCGAGTAGGTATGAAAGAGATTATTAGTGTAAAGATGCGAAAGGGAATGCTCTGATGGTTCGGACATGTGGAAAGAATGGCGATTGAACGTCTGGTTAAGAAGATATACAATGCGAAAGTGGAAGGATGTAGGTACCGGGGCAGACCGAGACTCACCTACCTAGACCAGATTGGTTACGTACTGAAAGAAGGTGGAGTCAAGAGTCTCCGAAAGCGGCGAGCGTGTATGAAGAGAATTATGAATGTTGAAGAAGCGAGTGAAGTGTGCAAGGATAGAGTTCTCTGGCACTCTGTTCCCTGCCTACCCTGCAAGGGATATGGCGTGATGATATGTATGTATGTATATACATACAAAGCTATTATAAAAATAAAGCTATTATTTGATGCTTTCCAACAGATACTTTTTAAAATTTGACTTCAAATTAGATCATCTTCCCCATTTCTACCATCTATGGACACGTCAGGCTATTAAATAAAATAACTACAAATATAATAAACGCTATAAAAATTATTTAATTGTATGTCAGAAATTGTTCATTCGATTCAGCAATATTTTTAGTATACTAGAAATACGTATAGTAAATTTAATTTTAAATGAGTATAAATATTTTAATTTTAAAATTAAAGTTATAGAAGCTCTTACTATCTGTATATAGCAAGTTTCAGCCTGAACTTTGATGTCGCCATTTAAATTTTAACAAGGCGTTTAACGTATATAGTTTTTTATAGATGTTTATTAATATTTTAAACTAAAGCATTTTAAAAAAATGTTAAGAACCCAATTCACATACTCATACATTAACAAAGGTTTCAATATAGCATAAACTATAAATATTACAATGATATAACTTTGTTTACATAGTAAACAGTAACTTTCTTAGTGCCTCATATTTATTAGCGGCAATATCTTCAAACGGAATATTGCTTGAATATTTAATACCATGATATTAACTTATTTATTAGATATAAGTTTTCATCGTAATAATTCCAAAATATAGTACCTTACTGTACTATGTACTACCTTGTAGACTAGACATACCTTGTATATTACATTTCTCTTTAAAGAAAATACTAAAATCTATATTCGGATCTGTTAATTTTATCTATACGTCGGAGAGCGTGATATTTAAAGGACGATATTAATGGAATGTCAAGCAATCGGTTTCATTATTTTAGTTATCCTTTAGTTTATTAATTTTGATCATTGCTTGACTGTGTTTAGTTATGACACGATTAAATACGATAGAAGGTAGTTAAAAAATAAACAACCGTTAGATAGTTTACTTTTGAAGTGAGATGTGCCTACATATCATTAATCTGTGAGCGTTAGTAGCGATCGGTTGTATCGAGCCACAATTAACCTCACTGCATCCCATGTTATTATTTTATATGGTGTTGGTGATAATATTGTGAGCCTCCTGATTTATCTTGTGATTAAAGTTAGGTAATTAGTAAAGATTGGTATATTGGACGGACGTTAACCTAGTATTATTTCGAAATTACCATCATGTTGGACCAGTACGGTGGACGAACTAGAAAATGAAGATCTGACGCCTCCCGCGCAGAGATCTGCAGCTCCCGCTGACATATATATTTTATAGTTGAAATTAATAATACCATTTTTCAAGATAATAGTTATAATTGAAATGGATAATGACCATTTCACAAAGATAACAAATAGTTTTATCAACCATAGCATTTGCCTGTAACTTCATTATACATACATACATATCATCACGTGCCATATCCCTTGCAGGGTAGGCAGAGAGAACAGAGTGCCAGAGGACTATATCCTTGCACACTTCACTCGCTTCTTCAACATTCATAATTCTCTTCAAACACGCTCGCCGGTTTCGGAGACTCTTGACCTTCTTTCAGTACGTGACCAATCTGGTCTAGGTAGGTGAGTCTCGGTCTCCCCCGGTACCTACATCATTAAAACAACTTCATTATGGTGTAATTATATGCACCGTAGTTCATTTATGTATCTCAATCTAAAGTAAATTAATTTCAAGTGATTCATTTCGCATAAGGCGTTCTTTTGTGAGGATTTGTGGTTTATCAAACCTGATGTAATGGCGGGCGTGGCCCTGACTGTTTTCACAGACTGCAGACTTAGTGTGACGGCGGTGTTTTACATCAGATATATGTTCCTTGATCCGAGTTCTTACAGATCTCTTTGTTTGTCCTATATAAAAGAGACCACAGTCTCAGTCTAATTTATAAACTCCTGCATCTTTTGGAGGGATCTGGCACTTGACAGATGGTAAGAACTGACTAATCCTCTTCAGTGGTTTGAAACAAGTTTTTATAGAAGCATGTTTCAGGATGTAGCCAATCTTGTCAGTGACTCCTTTCACACAAGGTTGGACTGCAGGGAGACGGTCGAATGTTAGTAGTTTCACACGGTCTCCGTGACGAGGGCGAGGAGCTTGCAGCTTATTTGCACGTAAAACCTACTAGTACCTTTAATATCTTATAGGGTAGATATAAATTTTCTCTAATAATAATAACATATTGGGTGTAAGCCACCTTAGTCCTCCCGTGACCTTGTACACTGTAAAATGTTCGAAACGCCTGGAAAATAAAAATCAAATACAAACGCGATAGAATCCGTAAAAGTAGTTTTATTTCAAATCACTTATGTATGTACTGGCTCACGCTCGCTTCTAAACTAGCCTACATGCTACCGCAAGCCTACATGCTTGTTTGGCAAGAGGTTGAACCTATCAAAAATATCTGACTACTGAGAAAACATCATCTACTTATTACCCAAGTATTAAGTATATATAAAATCAGCTTTTATACGTAAAACGTAAGTTGAATTATAATTTCATGAACATTAAGGGTTACACCCTAGCCAGATGGCAAGGGTTTACCACGATGTTAAGTGTCTGTCAATGAAAAACGTGATTTTTAATAATATTCTACATGTAATACCAAAAATTCGCACTTTATTATTTGATGAATTTTTATCGGTATTTTACACACCTTTTACTAAAGGTGTGTAAAATACCGTGTACCTACCAAAGCCACGATCGCCCAAACTTCACAATGGCTCATCGTTCTTACCTGTGCTGGGAGCATACGCTATCAAACTTTCAGCTTTTATAAAATAGCGAAGGCCTGTGGTCCACAGGCTCTTAGACCATATTATAATAACCCGGAGTAAGAAATACCGGAGTATTGGTGGAACTTAATTTGAAGCAGACCACGTATAACTATATATATGTGTCAGAAACAATTATCTCTTAAGTTCAACTACGCAGCTCCGTTAAAAATAATGGAATATATTATGTTATTAGTTGAAAAATATCAAGGCAAAGTTTAACCTCTATTTTAAAACATTTAAGAGCAATATATCTCAGTGACTGGTTTTCAGAATATACTTTCTTAGTGAGTCTTTATATTACAAAAGTAAAACGCTGTACACTACCTATTTTTGCTAAATTTTCTAACTCAATAAGTAAAAGCCATATTCAAACTGCTTTTTACCAATTACTTAAGATAGACGCATTAAGTATGTACTGATCTTCCATCGTAGGTACATATTGCAATAGCTATTGAAAGTAGTTTTATGATCGGCTGCATGCCAGTTGTCAACTTTTCTTGAGAATTTAACTGTTCACTAGACGATTTCAGATGGAGGTGGCTCAGGTTCTTGTAAAGCTCTTAGTTGACTTTTACGGCACGCATGAGCAATATAACAGTTGGTAGTATTCGTAGCCGTTAACACAAGACTTGTTAATTGAACATGTAAAAGTGTCACAGCAAAATTGAATTCCTGATTTCTTAAGGGTATATCTGCGTAATTTGAAAAAAATAGGTGAAGTTTTTTCTGTCCATACTTTGCAACTACGTTTTTGGATTGAACTTCTTCTTAAAGGATGAAAATTGACAAATGTTCGTTATTTCTACTGACATTACAACCTTTTTAAATTTTACTGAAAAATATTTGAGCTTGTTTTAAAAACAGAAAATAAAGATTTTTTCGCAATACAATATTAGCATTGAGTTTTACCCCGCTTGGGGTTCATCATCTCAGCTCACATATGTCCCACTGCTGGGCTCGAGGCTCCTTTATAATGAGAGGGAAATTGACATACATTATAACTTTCATAAATGCGACTATAAAATTATAAATGATTATTTGTACGCGTTAGACTGGCGAGATATTTTGAACAGAGAAAATATTGATAGTGCTGTCGAAACATTTTACCTTGAACTAAATAAATGCTTTGCATTATACGTTCCTTTAGCTATTAAAAGACAGTCCTACCCCTTATGGTATTCATCCGCACTTATTAACATTATAAAAGAAAAATATAAAGCACATAGAAGATGGAAACGATTTCATAATCCTCGTGATTACGATGAGTTTGCTTTACTCAGAGACCGTCATCGTAAAATACACAGTGTATGTTTTCAACGTTTTACAGAGAAAGCTGAAACTTATATTAAGCATACACCAAAGCATTATTGGACATATGTTAAATCAAAAAGAGGTGGCTCAAATTATCCTCAAAGGTTCACTTTAAATGGTCAAAATTTTGATGATGCCAATTCAATATGTTCCGCATTCAATGCATTTTTTAAAAATGTTTTTGTAAATCGTACACAATCAGAACAACTTGATACTAATTTAGATATGGCCTATAAACATTCTGATGTTCTATCTCACATTCAAGTTACAGAAAATCATGTCCTTAAATTGTTGTGTTCTTTGGATATCTCAAAAGGTTCGGGATGTGACGGTATACCTCCGATATTTCTTAAGTCTAGCACTACCGGTGACACTTTTATTTAAACGCTCCATTTATGAATGTATATTTCCTGTACAATGGAAAAGAGCTAACATTGTACCTATTCATAAAAAAGGTGCAAAGTCCAAAATAGAAAAATACCGACCAATTTCTATTTTAAACGTACTAAGTAAACTGCTAGAAAAACTAGTATATGATAGTATATATCACATAATATCTAATTGTATTCCTGAATCACAACATGGGTTTTTGGGAGGGCGGTCAAAAGTAACTAATCTGGCAGTTTACTCCGATTTTGTTTTGGGACACATAGAGAATGGAGGGCAGGTGGACGTGATCTACACAGATTTTGAAAAAGCATTCGATCGAGTGGATCACGTCATCTTGCTACAGAAATTGCAATCGTTGGGTATTCACGGGGATTTGTTGCGATGGATAGAGTCTTATCTTTTTAATCGCTCACAAGCAGTTGTACTGGGTGGTTTTAGGTCAGATTATATTCAGATTCTCTCGGGCGTGCCCCAGGGATCGCACCTTGGTCCATTACTCTATAATGCATGTATATATGATATATATAAGTGTTTCCATAAAACGCACCACTTACTATATGCCGATGATAAAAAAGTATTCTTGAAAATTAATGAAATCGGTGACTGTTTGATAATTCAAAAGAATTTGGATAATTTACACAGTTATTATACAAAAAATAAAATCTCCATAAATATTTCTAAATGTCAATGTATAAGTTTCAGTAGAAAAAGGCATATTATAAAGTTTAAATACAATTTCAATGGGGTTTTAATTGAAAGAGTTGATACTAACCTACCTAGACCAGATCGGTCACGTAATGGAAGGTGGAGTCAAGAGTCTCCGAAACCGGCGAACGTGTATGAAGAGAATTATGAATGTTGAGGAAGCGACTGAAGTATGCAAGGATCTCTGGCACTCTGTTCTCTCTGCCTACCCTGAAAGGGACATGGCGTGATGATATGTGTTATTCATATTTATTATCATAATAAAAAAATTAACTTAATAATTTTGAATTAATCGAAATCTGCTCTCATTAACTGTCAGGCGTAACGAAATGTGCCGGGTCCGCTAGTTATCTATATATAACGACGCCTCGTCCTCAGGACTTGAGGCGTCCGCCAAGGGCCCGGCATAGAACACAGAGGCCCAAAAAAAGAAGAGGAAGTCGCCTCGGAAGACTCGGAGAAATGCTCTGAGTCACAAAAGGCGGATAAAGAATCGGCGAGCGCGCAGGAAGGCTGCCGCCGCTGAAAAAGAGAAGGACGGTGGTAGATCTACTGCAGAGCCGTCAACGGACGAGGGTGACAGTGATGTCGCAGAGCCGTCCGCAAACGAGGGCAGCGGATCTACCGCTAAGATGTACGAGGGTGGTGTATCCGCAGGGTCGTCCAAGGAAGACAGTGGGTCGGTTGCTGATGCCTCCGCCAGGTCATCGCCGCGTCTTGCGGCATCGGCTTTGGCGGTGGCTGCGATGATTAAGGAGGAGGTCCTCCCCTCGAAGGTGCGGAAGCGCCCTCTGAACAAGGGAGGCAGCTCGGGCACCGACTCGAGGGGAGCATAACCACCATGCCTCCACCGAAGATGCCGCCTTCTCGCAAAGGGCGAGGGGCCGCAGTAGCAAGAGGAAGATTGGCGACTCCTCGGCGTGAGATGGCGCCTCCCGCGTGAGCGACGACCCCCCGGACGTGCAGGCCGAAAATGCCCACCTTAGTGGCGAAGTCTCAGGCCTGCAGGACCTGAACCGCCAATTAAACCCCGAGCTAGCGGCGGTGCGGTGGGTAAATCGCTTGTTGGCCAAGGACATGACTGACCTGCGGGCCCAAGTGGCGCGGCTCGGGCCGCCGGTGCCAAAGCCGCCTCGCGCTGCGAAATACGCGCCGCCGGCTGGAGCCGGCATGACCACCGCGGCGAAGACCGTCATGGCAACATTGAGGCCGCCAAGCGTCCCGGAGCGGGCCCTGGTGGAGACTCAATCAGAAGCGCCGACCCCGCTGCCAACGGTGGGAGGATTTCGGGACGAGTCCCTGCACGCCATCATCGACGCAGTGGGCAAAATCGTCGACGCGCGCTTGGCCGTTCTGGAGGCAAGGCTGCCCCCAGAACCTCGTGTTTGGCCGTCTCTTGCCGTAGACAAGCCACATACGGCAACAGCCCCCGCTGCGCTGCCTTGTCAGGGTGGCCGCGTGGGGAGCTATGCCGCGGCCGCGGCTGAGCCTAAGCCCAAAGGCCTTGCTCTAAAGGGACCTGCCCAGAGGAAGATGGCACCGGCTCCAGCCGGACCGCAGAAGTCGCCCGCAACGACACCGTCGGCGACGACTAGCGCGGCTGCGACTACGCCTCCCACGCCTGGTACGCCTGCTGCGCTCGAACAGGGTTGGCAGGTGGCCGAGCGCGACAGGAAGAGTTGCGGCCAAAGGAGAGTGGAGGCCAAGCGCGCCGCTGAGGTCTTCGCTCCCAAGGCAGGAGCCGGAGATAAGAAGAATAAGCTGCGTAAGAGGCTCAAGCCGCCGGAGCCAGCCGCAATGGTGATCACTGTGCTGCCTGAGGCAGCTGATAAGGGCCTCAGCTACGAGGCCGTCTTGAGGGAGGCCTGGCGGGAGCTAGACGTCTCCGATATTGGAGACGTCGAAGCCAGGACCCGCAAGGCCCGGACAGAAGCTCGAATCCTCGAATTCCCTGGGGCCGAGGGCGCCAAGACGGCCAACAGCGTAGCGGACAAGCTGCGTGGTTTTTTTGCTGAAGAAGGTGGCATTAGGATCGCCAGGCCTGTAAAGTGCGCCAAAATGCGCATCATGGGTCTGGATGACTCTGTGACGGTGGAATACATCCGGAAGGCCATTGTCTCGAAAACCGGGTGTCCCATGGACACTGTCCGGGTTAGCGCCATTCGCCCAGGTCTGGGCAGCGTAGGTGCGTGTGTCACGCTCTACAGCGTATACCTCCCCTACTAAGAGCGTGGCCGATTTCGGGGCCTCCCTCACCAAATTGTAGGCTTCGTTACGGCGACTGGCACCGGATCTCGTCCTGGTCCTGGGGGACTTAAACGCCTGTTCTTAACAGGGGCTCGGTGAACACGTGTGTGCGGTAGCAGTGCGAATCGATAGTGGACTTGTCGTTCGCTAGCCCGGCTCTCGCACCACGAGTGAGGAACTGGAGTGTCCTGGAGGAGATGAAGAGTCTTTCCGATCACCGGTATATCCAGATGGAGTTCTTCCCCCGAGACCCCAGTAGGGGTCACAGGGCGGATGGACCTCCCGCGTTGCCGAGCTGGGCTGTGGAACGTCTTGATAGGGACTTACTGGCGGAGGCGGCCATCGTTCACACGTGGCTGTCCTCAGCACCCCAAGCAGACGGAGTGGATGCTGAGGCTGTCCGCATCCGCAGTGCGTTAACGCGGATCTGCGATGCTGCCATGCCCAGGGTACGGCGTCTACCTCCTCCCAACCCTTACTTTCCTCGTGGATGTTGTAAAAGACGACTAAGAGCCTTATAACGACCTGAGCCAACTCCACCTGATACAGTTTGGTTGACAATTACATTCCCAAGCACAATGCCCCTGCCATTCACCCCCTTTATGGTTAAATTTCGTGTAACCTTTTTATAGTGAATATCAATGTTACAAAAAAATTCTACTGTCAAAATTTAATGTGTCTAGTTTCAGTAGTTTCGAGTCAGCGTAGATCAATCAGACATGCCCATTTTATATACTTAGAAGATGAAAATTGGCGAATGTCATGTGTTTATTTACTTTTACTGTGAAATATTTGGGTATATATTTGAAGACAATGGATAAAGTATTTTATTGCCTACCTATATAAACTTCGTAACATAATATTTTTTTTTAAATATATAAAACAAAAAAATATAATAAAGATAGTCTTTATTCTAATCACCATCATATATGACTTTAATAGAGTTCATATTAATTTTAATTTGTAGGAGTCGCCTCTCTAGCTTATGCTTCCTCAGCCTCCTCCTATTTTCTCTATTTCTAGCCTGTAGTCTCCAGTTTCGTCCACATATTTCTGAAATGTATTTTCCCATCGCTGCTTTGGTCTATCCCTATTATTTTGTGCTTCTTGGTACATATTCAATTATTTGCCTAGTCCATCTACCATTATCTATTATATTTCCCACTGCAAGAATTACCTAATCGCTTGTGGCAATTAAATTAAAATGATTTTTATTATTAATATTAAAGGATGAAATAATTACTGAAATTTAGCATTCAATATGCTTAATTATTTATAAAACCCGATTACGAAGCGAAAAATGATGTCACAAGCGGGATTCAAACCCACGCCTATTGGGATTCCAGCCCAATCATGCTGCCACTACACCACCGTGAACTATTGCAGGACATGCAAATCTCGCTTCGTATCATATTTACGTCTTTAAGGCGACATATTCCATCTACCCGACAATTTTTACACATTATTATAGGCTAAATACTTCAAACTCTGCAGTTAGAATTGTATTAAACGATGACTCAACCTTGTTATTCAAATTACTGAAATTTAGCATTTAATATGCTTAATTATTTATAAAATCCGATTACGAAGCGAAACATGATGTTTAAAGGGTTGTGATGTATTTACGTCTTTAAGGTGACTAAAATGCTAAATTTCAGTAATTTGAATAACTAGATTGTGTCATCGTTTAATACAATTCTAACTGCAAAGTTTGAAGTATTAAGCCTATAACAATATGTAAACATTGTCGGGTAGATGGCATATGTCACCTTAAAGACGTAAATATGATACGAAGCGAGATTTGCATGTCCTACAATAGTTCACGGTGGTGTAGTAGCAGCACGATTGGGCCGGAATCCCAATAGGCGCGGGTTCGAATCCCGCTTGTGACATAATTTTTCGCTTCGTAATCGGGTTTTATAAATAATTAAGCATATTAAATGCTAAATTTCAGTAATTTGAATAACAAGGTTGAGTCATCGTTTAATACAATTCTAACTGCAAAGTTTGAAGTATTTAGTCTATAATAATGTGTAAACATTGGCAGATAGATGGCATACCGTCACCTTAAGACGTAAATATGATACGAAGGGAAATTTGCATGTCCTACAATAAGTCACGGTGGTGTAGTGGCAGCACGATTGGGCCGACATCCCAATAGGCGTGGGTTCGAATCCCGCTTGTGACATCATTTTTCGCTTCGTAATCGGGTTTTATAAAGGATAAAATAATATCAAACTACTGACTAATTTTCAGAATATTCATTTTCATCAAATCTCTATATTACAAAAGTAAGACGTTGTGTACCCATTTGTACTATTTTTTTATTCAATAAGGAAGTAAAAGTATCCTCTGTAAAATTTAATCAAACAAAATAATAATGTTATAACATATAATACAAATAAATTGAACAATGATTATTTATTTTTTCCGAAGGGTATTAGTGCTTACTTTGAATACAGACAGATTTGAAACAGTAAAAATATTCCCAAACTATATTTTTTTTTAATATTTCAGTGCAAAATTTTTAAATGTTGCTATTACTAAACAGATTTAATAAACCTCGTTTATAAGAGCTAGTTGACATTTTTGTACATAATTATAAATTTTAGTTTTTAGGGTTCCGTACCTCAAAAGGAAAAAAACGGAACCCTTATAGGATCACTTTGTTGTCCGTCCATCCGTCTGTCCATCTGTCTGTCTGTCAAGACCCTTTTCTCAGGAACACGTGGAGGTATCAAGCTGAAATATATATCAAATACTCAAGTCTACTGTCCTGTTATTAAACTTCTAAGCCAATGCAATCAAAAGATACAAGCGTTTATGCCGCAAATTTTCGACGCTCGCAAGGGAATCAAAACCTATAGTAAACTCAGAATCTTGAAATTTGGTACAAAGCAACGTCTTATAGCACAGATAAAGGAAAAATTGTGAAAACCGTATATTTTTAATTACATCATATAATAAAAAAAAATATTTTAAACTTACTACCCTTTTCCTCATGAACGCGTAGAGGTATTAAATTGAAATTTTTATCAAATACTCAGATTTATAAGACCTTTAAGCTATAACAAAATCAAACTTCTATGTCAACGCAATCAAAAGAAACAGCAATTTAAGCCGCATATTTTCAAACACGCAGCTACTCGCAAGGGAATCATCACCTAAAGGGTACTTTCAGTCGACCTAGAATCTTGAAATTTCGCATGAAGCAACAATTTATAGCATATATAAAGGAAAAATGCCGAAAACCTTAAGTTTTTAGTTACACCACATATTTTTTTAGTTTTACGGAACCTTTCGTGCACGAGTACAACTCGCACTCGGCCGATTTTTCATATGACATCCAGTATCGTATAAGACAACTTGTGCTCTACGCTTTTTTTTGTTGGGGACAGGCTATAGTGTAGTCACGCCCCACCAGATCCATCCGAAGCGACACCCAATAATCTGATGAACACGTACCTCTCTAGCGCCACGTGGGCAGACTGTATTGGCTATCGATGGTAGCATGTACAATGGGTTATCTTTGTGGCTCTCCCAGTACAGTGTGGATCTCCTTGTGAGACCTTCATGCATTTTTAACGACTCCCGTGTAAGTAAGAGCTGACGATAATTGTTTTCTTATACCGTCGCCACATGAAGATAAATAAATATCTTCCCTATATGCATACTGCCTTATGAATTCCAAATAAAATGTATATTTGTTAATCACTTAATCATATGAATACAAATAGCTATAGACACTTCATTTAATCGTATTCATGAATTGTTGTTGACCTGTATAATACAGAATAAAATTAACACCTTCTTTAAAAACAGATAAAATTGGTTTATTATTGATTCTTTGTATGCCCTTTACCGACTGCCTATACATGAATATTTATTAATATTCAATTTGTAGTCCGTATAGCATGGTCAAAATAGCTATATTTTACGATTTGGTTGGTGATATTTAAATGTCGCTGCTGTATCACTGTTTTTTTTTTTTATTTACTTAGTATTGCTAGTTATATGTCCGAATGATGATAGGCTCAAAATATAAAGTGAAATAATGAAAAATAAGTGAAATTGATATTACTTATTTATCTGTAGGATATTCGTAAAAATTTACTAACTAGGAGATATTTAAAAAATTGCTAAGTAATCATCAAAATATTGGCAGCAACACTCTACTGAAAATTGATATTTCTGAAACTCCGACGGCGTTCACTAACCCGTCTACCATATACGGCGACTGCGGTATTGTTTCATTAAAGATGCTTACGTCCAACAGTGGACAATAACAGAAAACGCTTGAATATTAAGAATATCTTATATATTCCGAATTTTAAAATTACTACCTATTTATCCGTGTGATGATCGATTGAGAATACTATTCACCACCCCATATCTTACCCGTGGGTGATCGTGCGAAACGAATAAGGGATATAAAACGCATATAACATCTATGCGAGAGAAGGAAAACTCGAAACAAAACCCTATACCCTATAACCAACACGTCTGACCAGCGCGGTATAGTAGGTTAAATTCCCTCCCATTACGGAGGAGGCCCGAACCCAACAGTGGGACATTATGGGCTGTGATGATGATGATGATGATGATACTACGCTAGTCAGACAGGTTGATATAGGGTTTTATTTCTAGATGTTTCTTTTACATCTATTTTATATGCATGTCTTTTATGACATGCTCTGTGCATATTAGTAATGGTGGTGAATTCTTGGCAGTGAAGAATTGGTGGTGGTGTATTCTTACTCCATCACTACTTAGAAAGATAACCGCACATATTAACGTCTTTTTAGTATGATATATACAGTTATGTTATTCAATCTTATTGTATAACTAACTTCTGCTTAGGGCTTCACTCGCGTAATAAGTAACTTTCGCAAAAATGACAATCCCAAAGGAACACATTAACAAGATAAAAATAATCCTATATTTATTCCAGGAAATAATCTATCTATGAGTCTTTTTTTATCGAAATCCGTTCAACGGTTTACGCATAAATGTGTAGCAAACACCCAAATATCTTCATAAACATTTTTCCATTTATAATATTAGTATGATCTGAATGTTTGGACTAAACTTTGATATTATACTATTCAAGTTTTCATTCCAATTATAAGTTAACAAGTCATTAACCTTTAAACTTGAATTTATCACAAGTGGAGGTTTTTTTTTTTTCATTTAACATAGTCATATTAAAATATGGTAGCTATTATTACTATTATATTTTTACTATTGTATTTGTTTGAATAATAGCTTATTTCGGTAATTAACTAAATTAATTACATAAAACTTTATTGCACTAGACAAACAAGACAGGAGCAGTATCTATAAATGTTAGCAAATTGTCAAAATTCTGTAACATTGTGATTGTTCTGTATATTCACAATTACCATAGCAACAGGTAGTACAACAAAAACTGACATTGATGTATTGTTGATATTACTAATCTTGATATTATTATTACTGCCATTTGGTGATGTAATTTTTCAAAAAAAATAAAAACATTAAATATTTTAACAATCTACGCAAACGAAACTGCTAAGATTTCTAATGCTAGTTCCTATAGCTTATATAAGGTCTAACAAAAGTCATACTTCTCCAAACGCTAACGAACAGATGACAAGAATTAAAAAACTGGTAGCAGTTCATTGCCTGCCATTCAACAAGAAACTCTTCGGATATGATAGATTGCTGCGTGATTAGTCTAATAATTTGGAGTATGTCATGCGGCAAAAGAATATCAATTCTTATATTTTACCTGATGGATAACATATTAAAGCGCGGATGGATAATATATAAAAAACAATGCTCTGCATGCATTACTTAAGAATATTTTTACTTAACGTTGACTTTGGAGTAGTTTATTTTCGTGCTACGTTTATATGACAGCTTATCGGCGCAAACAGATGAACCATAACATATATACTCTAGCTAGTTATTTGGCTACCACCTCAGCAATACTGTTGTTTGTTGGCGGGGCGTCGATGGAGATGATACCCCAAAGAGTAATCCACCAGGCCGGTCACAGACGTCAGGTAATTGGTACCAGCTATCCAATACATATACCCAATGGCATTAGGGAGAAAACAGTGTGTGTTATGGGGCCACACGCAGTCTTTGCGTCGCCCCGGTTGGAATAGATGGAGTGCATCCAGTCCATAACCTGCCAAAAAGAAATAATGTATGTGTGTTAATATATGTGAATTTATTTATGAAGGTCATATAAATCTCTTTCACTATTTTGCTTCACTAGGATCCCTCGTTCCATTTGTTTTGTCCGCGGCATATTCTGCTCAACGAAATAAGCCTTATATTACGTGGACCTTTAAATGAATATTATTAATAGACACAAATTACACCCAGACTCAGAACAATAATTTTTGGATCACACAAAGTATTTGCCGCGTAGAAATCAAACCTAGAACACGTGCACGATAAGTCAGTATCTTAACCATTAGACCATTAACGCAATCAACTCTGGGTGTATTCAATAAATGAAAAATTTCTTACTAACACTGGACCGAAAGTGTGGTTAGGTGTGATTATACTCGTATCTTTGCTCTTAATCTGTTTTAAATAGCGTTAAAGTTCACTAAGTACTTATATTCCATAATTATAAAAGGAAAAATCGAAATTAAACCGTAAATGCATATCCAACGTAGTTTTGTAGACTAATGGTCGACCATACAGTGGTGGAAAATTCTTGTGGCCAACATTTAAGCTATCAGCTAAGGAATGTTTGAATAAGAAAATAAATGAGTTAGATTAACTTCTTTTCCAATGGTAACCCATTTTCCTAATATTCACTTAAGGAATTGCCACATCTAGTTATAATTGCTCAATAATTTGACCTTTCGAAAAGGCCTCTGCGATATCATCATTCCAACGAACAAGTTATAGGGTATGAATAATTCCATCGAATAGTTGTGTAGAAATGTATGCATGTGATGTAAGCTTTTGTATGAGCTAAACTTCAAACCTCTTAAATGGATTTTTTTTGTTGTATGTAATTTTTTCAAAATAAACAAAGCTCTATCTAGAGCAATATTTAGGCGTTGTTTCGTTGAAATCTAATAAAAACGAAAAAAAATATTGATAAGTAATACCAAAACTAAATAAAAGACGAAAAAGAATCGGAAATGTCTGGATTAGGCTGTATATATATGTATATATATATATATATATATATATATATATATATATATATATATATATATATATATATTAGGGTGTGCCAAAAATAAATGGATATATATTTTTTTTCACTCTCCGCTCAAAATATCGTAGAAGATGTCGAAATAAAAAGCCTGTCCAAAGGAGAGTTCGTAATTTTAATTTTAAGAGGTCCTCCATCAAATCTGAAGTTTTCCCATTTAAATAACACGGGAAAATTTTTTTTTTCATTATGCACTGCCGCAACATCTGAAGATTCCATGTTTTCATGAAATAAACTACTAGACCTTATTTGGCATTAATTATAGAATTTTGTAGCAAATTTGATGTACTAAAAAATAAGAACCAAATTTTTAATATTTTTATCGATGGTTCACTTGAACAAAGATAAAAATTAGAAAAATAGGATTTTGTTGGTCTGTAAATTTGTAAATATTAATGATACAAAAAAAAATATAAAAAGAATTTTTATAGTGCGTCAAATGGACTACAAAATTGTCATTTAACTTTTTGTTCTATCTTGGATGGTTTAGCTGAAAATTGCAAAAAACACGAAATTTCGGGAAAATTGAAACTCTAAAGCTTTATAAAAAGTCAGGCATCGATGGTAGCAATATGACACAATGAAATTTTTTGTTCAACATTTAATGCCAAATAAGGTCTAGTAGTATATTTCATGAAAAAATGGAATCTTCAGATGTTGCGACAGTGCATTATGAACAAAAAAATTTTTTAAATGGGAAAACTTCAAATTTGATAGAGGACCTCTTAAAATTAAAATTACGAACTCTCCTTTGGACAGGCTTTTTGTTTCGACATCTTCTACGATATTTTGAGCGGAGACTGAAAAAAAAATATCCATTTTTTTTGGCACACCCTAATATATATATATATATATATATATATATTGTATATCTTCTTAACCAGGCGTTCGTTCGGCATTCTTTCCACATGTCCGAACCATCGGAGCATTCCCTTTCGCATCTTTACACCAATACTCTCTTTCATACCTACTCGCTCTCTTACGTCGTCGCTACGAATGCGGTCGGTCAGCCTAACTCCACAGATTTTCCGCAGAGATGGCATTTCGACCGCATTAATTTTACTATCATACTCTTTTTTGCATACCCAACTCTCGCTTCCATACAGTAATGTTGGGACAAGCACTGCGTTATGTATTGCTACACGTGCCTTCTGGCTGAGGTGGTGGCAGCCGAGAAGTTGCCCCAACGCTCCGTTCACTCTATTTCCCGCATTCACTCTTCGCTTCGCTTCGAAAGTGGAAGGATGTAGGTATCGAGGGAGACCGAGACTAACCTACCTAGACCAGATCGGTCATGTACTGAAGGAAGGTGGAGTCAAGAGTCTCCGAAACCGGCGAGCGTGTATGAAGAGAATTATGAATGTTGAGGAAGCGAGTGAAGTATGCAAAGATAGAGTTCTCTGGCACTCTGTTCTCTCTGCCTACCCTGCAAGGGATATGGCGTGATGATATGTATGTATGTATATATATATATATATATATATATATATATATATATATATATATATATACATATATATAATATATATATATATATATATATATGTATATATATATATATATATATATATATATACATATATATATACATATATATAATATATATTTATATATATATATACATATATATATACATATATATATAATATATATATATATATATATATATATATATATATATATATATATATACATATATATATATATAATATATATATATATCTCCTTAAAGGATTATATCATTAAATATGTGCATCATAAACGTGAGCATTCCTAAAACACTAATGGCTTTTGAATGCTTTTAGATACGCTCAAAGATATACAATAAAATTTTTAACGAAATTTACCAGTTCAAAAGGTCATATGTTTATAGCTATACCGGGCATTTTTATAACACTAATATTATACTCTTTATTGATCATAAATTAATTCACACAATGATTTCATTAAGTTGAAGACAGTCTTGGTTATTATATATTTTTTATTTATATATATATTTTTAAAGGAGTTCTGTGATGTATAAAGAATACATAGCAACGGTAAACTCAACTAAATAGTGATATAAATTTTTAAGTGTGCTTTATATTTTATTTATCTTTAAAAAATACTCATTGAACTATATAAAATACTAAAGTAGACTTGGTTGTGAGGGAGATCCGAATCAGCCCTACCAATACTATCTTCACACAATAATCTCTAAGAACCTACAACCTC
This sequence comes from Lymantria monacha, assembly GCA_905163515.2. Taxonomy (NCBI): domain Eukaryota; kingdom Metazoa; phylum Arthropoda; class Insecta; order Lepidoptera; family Erebidae; genus Lymantria; species Lymantria monacha. The sequence continues at coordinate 17,857,927 of LR991088.1, forward strand.
ATATCCCTATTTATTTTGTTACAGCGAATAAACTTTTGGACATGTATTTCTAATAATAAATATGGGCTAAAGTCCAAAGATTAGCTTGAAGATCTGACTGTTTTATAGACGGTGGCTACCGTGTCCCGGTTCCTGATACTATTAAGCAACGCCTTAGCGATGGTATGGTATATGGTATGGCAGCGTCAGATCGGCAACGATGATTGCGATGAGTTCACAGCACTGCTCTGCCTAGGCCACATAGACCTCGAGCGTGTACTTCACCGTGTCTTCGTCGCAATCTTAATGGTGGCGAGACAGTGTCCTCTCTCTACATCAACCAACCTGCAATCAATTCTGTGTCTGAGTGAATTCTAATTCCAGTGGGATTGTTGTGTACAAACTGGTGACCCTAATTCTATCTATATTCCCCTTTTTTTTTCAAATTGCGCAGTTCCTTAATTCTCAACTTGTGCTGAGTGTAAGAGTATCTATCATAAGTGAGTAAATAATCGTCTTTACATCCAAAGCCAAGTCAATGACGTAAAGAGTAATGAAAGAACTACTTCCATATTATCGTACTCAAGGTTGACATTTGACACAGGAAATAGAAAAAGAATCCACAACTTCCCACGGTATGACCATGCATGTCAAGTTAATCTGTAATTAATTGATAAACTTATGAATGCAACTTTCTGTGTATATCATAACTATAATTGTAATGTGTAAATCAATTGTTGATTAACCTAAATAAATAAATACTGTATATCATAGAACAGAAATTAATACAAGATGGTCAAATGCGAAATAAAAGAAAAATCGGCTTTTAAATTTCAGTGTAATCGGTGTTCATACATACATATCATCACGCCATACCCCTTGCAGGGTAGGCAGAGACAACAGAGTGCCAGAGAACTCTATCCTTGCATACTTCACTCGCTTCTTCAACATTCATAATTCTCTTCATACGCGCTCGCTGGTTTGGGAGACTCTTGACTCCACCTTCTTTCCGTACGTGACCAATCTGGTCTAGGTAGGTGAGTCTCGGTCTCCCCCGGTACCTACATCCTTCCACTTTCGCATTGTATATCTTCTTAACCAGACGTTCGTTCGGCATTCTTTCCATTCTTTAATCGGTGTACATACATAAAAATAAATACCAATCGAATTGAGAACCTTTTCCTTTTAGAAGTCGGTTAAAAAAACTATGTTATTACTTGCTTTGGAACGAGGCATCTTTAAAACAACGTGAATCTTATTTTGAAAACTTTGCGAAAATAAGAACATTCAAACTTCCGTTCAAAAAATCATATTCAATTAAAGTATTGGCATTAACTTTTTCTGTCCTTTATTAAAAAAATCCAATATATGCCATGGCATATTGGCGATAGATGTATCGCCTGTATTAGATAATTAATCTATTAACAAGACAGAATATTTGTTATAGAGCATGTGCATCTAACGTAAGTACTTTTACATAAGTACGATAAGAACATGGAACTTGACTGAATATTATTTGACCAATATTAAGCACTAATATTTATACTAGAATATGACTTGGTTTTCTCGCAAATGTATATCTCAAGTCTCATTACAATTAAGATTTCTTTAATCATAATTTAAGCTTTACGTACCTATTTTTGATAACTTATAACTTAAATAATTTATTTTTACGCCATTATATTGGTTGGAATATTTATTTTATTTTATATACATAATTAATAATAGTATAATATACTTTATTAAATTCTAATGTAGACATGAACGTTTAACCTGCGACATAGTTTCTGTTAATAAGATAACTGTTTAAATTTTATAATATAGTTAAAAAATGCTTTTCGAACTTAATATCCCTTTCGCTTCTGCTTCATCTGTTATAAGGTCAGCTGGTTAACATGTTATCTTTGACATACTCCGTCAATAGGTCATAACACACCCGTAAATGTATTGTATTTAATCGCTCATCCACCTCTCAAAAGAATATAATAAATTTTCTTTACAAAAATAGTTTATACCAAACTACTCATAAATTTCAATACAATATTCTATAATATTTAATATCGATAACAATATTCCGTATACAGCCAGAGGTTGCACATTTATTTCAACTTTTATTTGCAGTAAAGTGCACTGTAATTATCTATTATATATTAATAGTGGTAGGGCCACGCTGTTCACAGTTATCTATCTAAAGCCGCGGGCCGGTCCGTCCGGGGTAGTACCACACGCAGAAGATCGACGTCTGAGTAATGGCAATGTGCTATTGCGCTTCATTCGGTGAGCGAGAGACCCGGCAGTCCAACTGGGTGAGTTTTGGGGATTTTATTGGTACGCAGCGGCCTAAGCTATATCCTTGGTATTGCAAAGGTCCATGGGAGGCAGTGACACTTACCATCAGGTGCTGCTTACTCGTTTGCCACCATAAGCAATAAAAAAGAATCCAATGCTAAGTTATAAGTATATAACAAAAAGACTTTGGTGTTCGAATAACATAATTATATGAGTATAATTATGTTATTCGAACACCAAAGCGTTTTTTCATCACCAAAATCAAATTGTGTGAGCATAATTGTAGAAATATCACTAAATCTAACAAAAATTTTGTGTTAACTTCCTTTTCAAAGTTTTACATAAACCATGTAGAGACATACTAATGATCTTGTGCCTATTTCTTCAACATTTTTCTGTTGCCCATAATTTATTCTTGATGATAATTTTCATCACCAAAATAGTTCGTTATAGAAGTGTCACAATGTTTCTGTTGTACCCCACGTATAAGTTTTCGTACTTTCTGTTAACATATCTAATTTTTTTTTAATAATTTTTTAGGCTTAATATCAGTTTGGTCTCTTGACACTCCAATAACTATTTGACTAATGTAGCTTGAAGCGATGTCATTATTTTATTCATCCAATACATATATATATTGTATGTATTGAGAGTATAGTATGTCACCATCCCTTCCTTTCTCTTCATTTCCTTCTTTCGAGTGTCTAAGATAACTAGTGATGGATGAGAGACGACTGCATGTAGCGGAGATGCAAATGTTGAGATGGATGTGTGGTGTGACAAGAATGGATAAAGTAAGAAATGAATACATTAGAGGAAGTTTGAAAGTTGCGCCAGTGACGGAAAAGTTAAGGAGTGAACGGCTGACATGGTATGGACATGTGAAAAGGCGGGATGAAAGTAATGTTGTGAGAAAAGTTTTAGGTATGAATGTTGAAGGCTTAAGGGGTAAAGGAAGACCAAAGAAAAGATGGATGGACTGCGTGAGGCATGACATGGATAGTTTAGGAGTGACGGCAGAGATGACTTCTGATAAGATCGTATGGAAAAAGATGACATATTGCGTCGACCCCAAGTAATTGGGATAAGAGCAAGATGATGATGATGAATGTCTAAGATAACTAATTGTCAAAAGTGAATAAGATCATTACTATAAATAAAAAACTCAATACGAAAACCTTATGCCAAATCATTCCGCTAAACCATGGCATGTATGCAATTAGCCAATATCCTTGCTTTTATAGATAAGGTTCGTGCATAGGGATAGGTTATATGGTCTTTTTTTTTGGCGGCGGGCTATGGAGTGGTCACACCCCGCTAATCCGTCCGGGGCGACAGAAGAAGCGGCGCACGACCCCATAGACCCCCCCTATAAGTACCTCTCCACGCCGTGCGAGCGGGCCACCGGAATGGGTTATATGGTCTAAGAAGAACTACTGTAATTATGTGGGCTACTATAAAATCTGGGTAGGAAAGACTAGGTACCACCTGTAATGTACATCGATAACTCATTGGTCACAGTCTTTTATTTCCTTCGCCTCGCGGTTCATGTTCTTCCCATACACAGATAATCACGTATTACACTTCACAAACAATACTGATTATTTAATTAGTGATTCATTACAAGTGCGAGTGCAATTGTCTGTTTTGTGTGAAATACAACCTCAATATATGAAATCGGAGCATTTGGCGAGGCGACCATTTCTTCTTCTTCATTTTTAATTTCTTTTTAACTATAAAAAAACATGGCCAAGGAAAGCATGCGTTCGGCAATTTGAATAAAAATTATATACTTTGGTATTAAAAGTGTTGTATTTTAGTATTTTATTTATTAAAAGCGAGTACAAAAATTAAAATCTTGAAAACAGATATAAAATAATATAGATAAGCAATAAAAATAATTATTATTTTTGGCTAATCGAATAACGAATCTAGTAATTCATGCCCAATTGTTAATAAATCACGTAACTAAAGTGCAAAAGTAGCTCTTCATTAATATACAGACCGTCCCAAAAATGACGCATTAACATTTTATGATTATTAAATAAATGTTACTTCTTAATAATAGTATAAAACCATAAAAGTTGCTACTGACTGATGATAAAAATTTGCATAATATTATGAATTAGCATTTATTATAATTTTTTGTTAGAAATATTGTTATATTTTATCAATATTGGACATATTGCATACAATATAACTAGAATAAGTACAGTTATTTACCTGTACTTAACAACTACGGTCATTCTTCTTGCCGTGTGGTAGCGGCTACGAATACTACTAACCCTTACCTTGCTCGTGGATGTCGTAAAAGACGTCTAAGAATCTTATAACGACCTGGGCCAACTTCCATCTGATGTAGTTTGGTCAACAATTGCAATCCCAAGGAGAGTTGACGTCTGGCAGGCGGCCGGTCATAAAACTATTGCCAATAACTTTTACAATATGTACTATGAAAAAAGAATATTATATCGACCCCAAGTAATTGGGATAAAAGTAGTAGTAGGAGAATAATAATGATGATGATCATTCTTCTGCCAACTATAGCTTCAGCTAGAGGTATGAGGTGCATTTACTTGGATCGTGCCGTTTCAGTACCCGAGGGTGGATTAGGTTTTTTTTTTTTTTATTATGAGTATGTTATTCCACAGACTTTTTGCCCGTGCTCTTTTTATGTTTGATTTAATTGTTATGGTGGTTTGTTTATAAAATTAATGTTCTTGAAGTGGCTTTATTACATTTGCATAAAGCTTGAAGAGCGCAATTCATGTGTCCATAGATGTAGAGCGACAACTTGTCTTTTGGAGTTTCTTCTTGGCGCTGGTGGTCTTGTTGTTGGTGAAACCCTTCTACTTGTAGATGTTGCTGTCCTCGGGCGGGGGCGGGTCAGGTTAGCGTTGATTCTCTGTCTAAATAACTTCGGTCCGTCGAGATCACAACTTCGTGAGGTCGTTGACATCCAAGTGGCATAGTGATGGTTAAGGTTTGTGGCATAGTAATGGTTAAGGTTTGTGACACAGCAATTGCAGTGTGAAGTAGGTTCCTTACTCTCAAAACTATGACAAACACAACTATAACCGGGCCCTGAGATACGCTACCTGCTGGAAAAGAACTCAGTGCTGCTATTTTATTCAATTGACACATATGGCTGGACATTTAAGCAAGCTTTGCAATATAAGCATCAACCCCGTACTGGATCACTGACACTAGTTCAACTAGCCCCTCTACCTTAATATCCCTGAGGAAGACCATTCTACAGCAGCCAAAGCGTCAGTTAATCTTACACTATTGAAAAGTTTCTAAGAATTCAAATTACTGAAATTTAGCATTGAATATGTTAAATTATTTATAAAAACCCGACTACGAGCTAAAAATGAGTGTCACAAGTGGGATTCGAACCCACACCTATTGGAAAACCGTTCCAATCGTGCTGCGTTTCTAAGAATGCTGCATAATGGCAACTACTCAGTAGGGAACATCATAGAACCTAATTTTTTATACATATTCAATTGTGACAGATTCTAAAGTTTTACATAACTAGAGCAATTTAACTTTGCACCAAGATTTGTGTGTTTGCAAAATGGTCATCATCATAAAAAAAGTACCTAATAAACAATAATTCTCTATTAAGAGATATGGTCCTATTTCTTGAAGTCTGTATTAGCCTCAGCCTCTTATTACCCATCACCGCCAATTGAGTGGGCCACCGGTGCCGATTCCTTGACTTCAATAGTCATTCACCTCACCTCTTAACTAAAGTTTCGACTAGGAAATGGCGAAGATGAAAGAAATATATACAATTGTTTGAAAATTTTCAATAACGTTAAAAATTTATAGAACCAAAGAAAATTGGGGTATGAATTTTTGACGATATATATCTTTGAGGAAAGAATTACTCTTTACGGTCAAAATATTAGTACTATTCAGTACTGTCAGAACAACTAAAATATTTAGCAGATTATAACATCTTAGTACCTATCCAAATAAATAACACAAATGTTTTAAATATATGACTATATTATAATTACTAGTAAAGGCAAACATGTTTTGATCATTTATCGATGAGTAGTTTATTTGGTGTCTAGGTTTATTTGGGTATATGCGCACCAGATGGAATAAAACCATTTTCATCAGCAGTGTAGTCAATCCTATAGGTAATACCATCGGGACCAACGTATTCGAAGAATCCTTTAGCTCTTATTCCATCATTTTCACTGTCGATCTGCTCGAGCTTGCCAGCTTCTTCAGCAAGAATCTTATTCTCGGTTTCGTAAAGATAGTGGTAGCCATCTGGAAGAACTTGTGTCTCCTGGCGAATGATACCGTATTTATAATCATATTTGCCAACTCCAGAGACAGCACCACTTCCGTAAGCTCCAGATCCTGAAGCAGATCCTGCTCCTAAGCCACTGCCAGTGCCGATACCGGATCCAACTTGACTAAAACCACTGCTTGGTTTGCTACCAGTTGCGCTGCCGGCACTTCCAGATCCGCTAGACTTATCTCCAGTGTAGAAACCACCTGCCGATCCTCGGTCACCTCGGTCGCCACTGTAAAGAGTAAATTAATGTTTATATACTACTAGCTGCCGCCCGCGGCTTCGCCTGCATAGAAGATTACTATGCCAAAGTTTTTCATCCCCTATTTTTATTTTACCCTTAAAGGTTATTTATTACCTTTAAAATAATTAAAATTTCGTAAAAATATTTTTTTACGAAATTTTAATGTCATATTTATTTATATCTAATCAATAGCCTAAAAATAAGTTTCAAGCTTCTGGTTTTAAAAATGACGATAATTCCTTACAACGTTTCATCCCCCTTTACAACCCTTTTTTGCATTAAAAAGTAGCCTATGTTCTTTGTCAGGCTCTAGAGTATTTGTGTACCAAATTTCATTTAGATCGGATCAGTCGTTTTGGCGCGAAAGAGCGACAGACAGACAGAGTTACTTTCGCATTTATAATTTTAGTAAGGATTAAGTACAATACAGTGATATTATAATCGATATTAACCATCCATCCACCTATCCACCAACATATAGAAATTTACTGTTGAACATAAATATCCCCACAAGAACACCACAAATAACGGTTTAACGCCACCCTTTCCTAACTAGGTACCTGTGACCTTCACTATGAGGCCATGGAATTTTGAAGATCTCATGATTGAGAACCTTCTTATTTGCATTTCATCATTTTGATGATGTAGTAATATCATCAATATTGACTGACAGGACAATAATCGCAATTAATAAGTTTCTCATAAAAGCGCTATTGCTTAATGTTCTGGTATTTTCTCTGATGGTTTTTACAACTTCTATACGCAAGTGTGATAACATATTATAACTCTAACCCAATGTATCACCATCGGGTTAGAGTTTTTTCGACCATCGCCTTCGCGACAGCCGGCAGCGTCAGGTCGGCACCGATAACAGCGACGAGGTCACGGCGCTGCCCGTCCCAACTCGGACACACCTCCAGCGTGTGTCTCGCCGTGTCCTCGACACTGCTGCAATGGTGGCAGGCCGGAGTCCACTCCTTATACGCGACCGTGTGCAGGTACAAACCGAAACACCCATGCCCCGACAATACCTGCACCAGCCGAAAGGAGAGGACTCCGTGCCGCCGCTCCATCCATTCCATCAGTACGGGCCGGAGAGCTTCGACGGTAACGACACCGTCTCTTGGCCTCTCCAGCCGCGTAACCCAACGGGCGATGACGTCTCGGCGGGCGTCCTCGCGCCAGGTGGCTATCTCGCTCAACGATGGGGAGCCACTTTCGTCGCGCACTGAGGTAATCCGCCGGTAGAGGTCGGAGAGCATCTCCGCCTCTAGGTCCCACGGGGGTGTCCCGGCCAATAGGTATGCCGCCTCGGTAGACACCGTGCGGTACCCGCGAATGGCTCTGACCGCCATGGCTCGCTGTGGCCTCCACAGCACCGCCCTGAGCTGGGCGTTCAGAGCCCTCGCCCACACGGGTGCGCCGTACATGGCCATTGAGCGGATCACCCCCGCATACAGCCGTCGGCCCTCGAAACTGGGTCCGCCCACATTTGGCATGAGCCGAGAAAAGGCGGACGTCGCGCCGACCAGCCGGGGAGCAATTTGACGAAAATGCTCCCGGAACCACCATCGCCCGTCGAGCACCAGACCCAAGTACCACATATGGGCCTGGATACTGATGTGGATGGAGTTGACGACTAACGAGGCGCCGATGGGCAGCCTCACACGGGGCCCATGGAATAGTAGGGCCTCCGTCTTGTTTAGGGCCACCCTGAACCCCAGCGCCTCAATTCGCCTGACCATCTCCTCGGTGCCGAGAGTGGCCAGGCTCGCCGCCTCTTCGAATGTCCTGCCCCGGGCTGTGACGAGCGTGTCGTCAGCATAGCAAATAACGCTCAGCCCGGGGGGGAGACTCCCTCTCAACGCCCAGTCGTACCCGATGTCCCACAGAGTTGGCCCCAGAACCGACCCCTGCGGAACACCGCACGACATGGGCGTCCGCACAATGTCCCCTGCGGGGCTCACGTAGAGAACACTGCGCCCCTCCAAATAGTCTGCCACCAGCCACCTGAGGTACAGGGGCACTCCATGGAACCGGAGCGCCTCCCTGATGCAGCTGAATGGCAGACTATTGAAGGTGTTGGCGATGTCCAACGACACCGCCAACAGCACTCCTTTGCCGGCGACAGCCTCCGCGGCCGTCTGCCTCAGGTGTAGCAGAGCCCCGATGGTCGAACGCCCCCTCCGAAACCCAAATTGAGCGTCCGACAGATCGGGCCCCACCTCCTCCAGGTGTTGGACGATGCGGGCAGCGAGGACACGCTCCAACAGCTTACCCACATCGTCCAGAAGCACAATAGGCCTGTAGGTCGACGGCAAATCCGGGAGCCGTCCCAGCTTTCGCAGGAGAACCAACCTCCCTTCCTTCCAGCACTCAGGGAACTGTCCAGACGTCAGACAGGCGTTGAACAGTCGCCTGAGGCGAGGTTCAAGATGCTCGAGGAGCAACGTCAACACCCGGACTGGGACTCCGTCCGGGCCGGGGGCCGTGGTGGCGGAACGAATCATCGCCACGGCTGCCTCCACTTCCGACTCCGTCACGGGCGGAACACTCTCGACGGCCTCCCGGTCGTGATCTGGCAAAGCCATGACCGGGGGCGTGTGCTCCGACTGCCGCGGGAACAGCTCCTCGACCACTCTACGAAGGAGGTTGGGCTGGAGGGTCTAGGTGAGGGGGGTGCTCTGCGCGCGAAGCTTATTCTGTGACGCGCGATACGGGCGACCCCAGAGGTCACGGTCGAGACCGTCCAGCATCTCCTGCCAACTTGCGTCCTTGGCGGACCGGATGGCCAGCTGAAAGGCGGTACGCGCACTGCGGTACGCCTCGTACAGCTGGCCCTCCCGCTCAACATCGCGGTGACGCCGCCGACTGCGGGTGTAAGACCTTCGGGCACTAATGCACGCCGCACGAAGGTCCGCCAGTCTTGGGGACCACCAGTAGACCCCCTGCCTCGGGGGTAGACGCCGCACCCTGGGCATGGCCGCATCGCAGACCTGCGTTAACGCACTGCGGATGCGGACAGTCTCAACGTCCACTCCGTCCGCTGGGGGTGGTGAGGACAGCCACGTGTTCACGATGGCCACCTCCGCCAGTAGGTCCCTATCTAGACGACCCACAGCCCACCGCGGAAATGCGGGAGCCCGGTCCGCCCTGTGACCCCTGCTGGGGTCTCGGAGAGGGGAGACCTCCATCCGGATGTATCGGTGATCCGACAGGGTCTCCGCCTCCTCCAGGACACGCCAGTTCCTCACTCATGGTGCGACAGCGGGGCTAGCGAACGACAAGTCCACTATCGACCCACCCTGCTGTCGCACACACGTGTTCACTGAGCCTCTGTTTAGGACACAGAGGCCCAGTGACGCCGCCCACTCCACGATCGCCCGCCCGCGATCGTCCGTCATCGGGGACCCCCACGCCGTGGACACACAAGCTATACCATACGGGTAGTAGCTGCGAATAATACCAATCCTCACTTTGCTCGTAGATGTAGTAAAAGAAAACTATTGCCAAATAACTTTTGCAATATTTACTATGAAGTAGGAGTGGGCATTTCTTCAATATTGAGTTATTTAGTTGAAAAGTCCAGAGCGATCAACTAAATAACTCAATATTGAAGAAATTCCCGGGTACATATTGCGTAGACTCCAAGTGATTGGGATAAGAGCAAGATACATATCGAATTATAGTAACTTATTTTGTCGTTTAATGGTGAATATATACATCAATTTGGATCGGTTACTTTCCAATAGAGATGTGATAGAATCACTACAGGAGAAGGGAAACACGAAAAATGACACTACTATACTACTGTGAAGTAGACTCATTATTATTATTATTATTCATCGGTAGAAGATTTATCATAAAGTTTACTATTTTTTAATCATTGCATATGGTGGCAAACGAACACACAGCACACCTGATGGTAAGTGTCATTGCCGCCCATGGACCTTTACAATACCAAGGGTATAACTATTTTTTTGTTGTGGACTATGGATGCGTCTCGCCCCGCCAAATCGGTCCGGGGTGACGGAAGAGACGGCGCATGGCCCCATAGTCCCATCATGCAAACTCCTCTCTTCGCCGTGCGAGTGGGCCACCGGTACCCAATCTTTGTCTTTGGTGGCCACCAAGGGTATAGCTAGGCGCTGCCTACCAATACAAATCCCAAACCTACCCAGTTCGACTGCCGGCTCTCTCGCTCACCTAACGAAGCGCAATAGCATATTGCCATTACACACATGTCGATCTTCTGCGAGAGTGTGGTACTACCCCGGACGGACCGGCCCGCGGCCTTAGACAGAGAACTCTCAACAGCGTGGTCCTTTTTTTATTATTTTTTTTATTGGTGGGCTATGGGTGCGTCTCGCCCCGCCAAATCGGTCTGGGGTGACGGAGAAAGCGGCGCGTGATCCCATAGACCACCGTAAAAACCTCTCTCTTCGCCGTGCGAGCGGACCACCGGTACCCGATCTTTGTCTTCGGTGGTCCGCTCGGCGGTTTACCCTCGCGGGTTCCTCTCGTCGACGCCACGACAGATTTCGCCATCGGGGCGTCGCCCTCACGCGGTGGCCTCGCGTCGGGTGACCGGACAATTCCCCGGTCCGATCACCCGAGGCCTGGGTTAGGGCGGCATCAGGCGCAGGTATTCGCGCCTGCACCGCCCCGGCCGCTGGCGGCGGCCCGGGTCGCAGGAGTCCTCCCTGACTCGTTCCGCCGCCTCCTTCCGCGAGATGACAGCCTCGCAGAAGGCGGCGACCGCGTCCCAATTCCTGACGCTGTCGACCATCGCCCTCGCGACAGCCGGCAGCGCCAGGTCGGCACCGATAATAGCGACGAGGTCGCGGCGCTGCCCGTCCCAGCCCGAGCATTCCTCGAGCGTATGTTACGCCGTGTCCTCGTCACTGCTGCAATGATGGCAGCCCGGAGTCCACTCCCTGTACACGACCGTGTGCAGGTATTTCCCGAAGCACCCGTGCCCCGTCAACACCTGCACCAGTCGGAAGGTGAGGACCCCGTGCCGCCGCTCCATCCATTTCATCAATACGGGCCGGAAGGCCTCGACGGTCACGATACCGTATCTAGGCCTCTCCAGCCACGTAACCCAACGGGCGATGACGTCTCGGCGGGCGTCCTCGCGCCAGGTGGCTATCTCGTTCAACGATGGGGAGCCACCTTCCTCGCGCACTGAGGTAACCCGCCGGTAGAGGTCAGAGAGCATCTCCGCCTCTAGGTCCAACGGGGGTGTCCCGGCCAATAGGCACGCCGCCTCTGTCGACACCGTGCGGTACCCGCGAATGGCTCTGACCGCCAAGGCTCTCTGTGGCCTCCACAGAACTGCCCTGAACTGGGCGTTCAGAGCCCTCGCCCACACGGGTGCGCCGTACATGGCCATCGAGCGGATGACCCCGCATACAGCCGTCGGCCCTCGAAACTGGGTCCGCCCACATTCGGCATGAGCCGAGAAAGGGCGGACGCCGCGCCGACCAGCCGGGCAACAGCGTGGTCCTATCACTATGAGACTACTAAAGTCGTCATATAGGTTTGGAACACCAAATTCTTATGACAAAAGTTATTAAGTGACTATTTTAATATGAACCAATTGAAATTATACTTTAGGAGTAAGCTCACTCAATAGATTTGAAAATACTGTGATAGCAATAGAACTATAGAATTATCTAGTACATATATATGTATGTATCCTTACTTGTATGAACCACTGTTGTCAGGATTATATCTACCACCATCGTTGTTACCAGTGTAAGCACCACCAGAGCCTCCAGCGTTGCTAGAGCCTGAATAGAAACCACCAGCACCGCCACGATCACCACGATCACCACTGCACCAAACACATATAAAGATACATTATTAGTAACAAAGATAATAATTAACTTATTTATTGATAAATTTCTCAGACATTACGATTTTAGCTTCTACAACTTTGTACACGTCATGTAGATTTCAAAATCAATAATAAATTTTAACCTTTTCGTGTGGTGACGGAGTAAGAATACAATTCACCACCCCCTATCTTACCCGTGAGTGATAGTACGAGATGACTAAAGGATATAAAACGCATATAACATAGATGTTGTATGCGTGCAAGAGAAGGAAAACTCGAAACTAAACCCTATACCAACACGTCTGACCAGCGTGGTATAGTAGGTTAATTTCCTTCACATTATGGAGAAGGCTCGAGCCCAATAGTGGGACATATATGAGCTGAGATGATGATGATGAACCTAGTTATATTATGATTTTTCTGTGAGGTGGTGGACTAAGGATAAAATTCACCAACTCCAATCTTGCCCGTGAGTGCTGTAAAAGACGACTAAGGGATATATCATTCTTATACCATCTATGTAAGAGAAGTAAAACTAGTTATAAAACTCTATGGCAACCCGCCTGGCCAGTGTGGTATAAGTAAGACAATATCCCTCCTAATTAATCCCTTATAATTCTACTTTTCTAATAGTTTAACCTTAATCTAATACATAGTTATGTTCTGTATGTACTTTAGTGTTTGTACTTTCTGTTCTTTTCAACTTGTAAATTGCATCGTATTGTAATGTAATCAAATCTAAACAAGGTCCCTGATCATGTCAGGGGAGATAGTAGCCCAAACATACGAGTGTTTAGAAAAAAAAAAAAAAAAAAAAATATCCCTCCTACTATGAAAGAGGTTCAACTCCAGTAGTGGGACGTATATGAGCTGACATAATAATGACTTGTCATATTTCTTATTTATGTTTCATATATCATATCATACATTTAATATACTCACTATATATGTGGATAAAACATATCATATGAAAAAACTTTGTTATCTCATCATCATTCTCCTACTCTTATCTCAATTACTTGGGGTCGATACAATATGTACTCTAATTTCAAATTACATATTGTAAAATACACAGCAAAAAAAATACTTTGTTATCTGCGGCTGTGAAAGGACTAAGAGGACATAATAACGTTAATAATAACACAAGAAAAAACAAAAACTGGCAATAAACCCGTTGTGTATTGTTAAACGTTCATTCGCCGTGATATGGTAGGCCAACTGGGTCTCGTATCGCAGCAAGTCTCATGTTCAATCAGCGGGATATAAATATATGCAAACTAAGAAGATACTTTAATATTGAAACAGTAGACTATCAACATCGGCCACCGAAGATAAAGACCTGGCACCGATGGCCCGCTCGCACGGCGAAGAGAGGCGCTTTGCAGGGTGGGTCTATGGAGTCGCGCGCCACTTCTTTCATCGCCCCGGACCAATTTAGAGAGGCGTGATCACCTCCATAGTCAACCGTGAAAAAAAAAAGACTGTCAACATCAAATTTAAGTATCACGATTTCATCATATATAGGCATATAATTAATCGTAATTAATTTAAAGAATTTACATAGCGGCAAAATTCTTTTATGCGTATAATACCAGCAGGAATATGACAAATTTTCAGCATATCTAAAGATTATTTAGATAAAAAATAACGTGTCAATTCACTATATTTTTAAAATTATTTGAAACAAAATCTTACTTGTAAGCACCGCTGCCATCAGGCCTGTATCTACCACCGTCATCGCCTCCAGTGTAAGCGCCACCAGATCCACCTCTGTTACCTACACCACTATAGGCACCGCCAGGACCTCCAGCGCTACCGGAACCAGAGTATGCACCACCTGGACCACCGGCAGTCCCAGAACCAGAGTAGAAACCGCCGGCACCTCCGCGGTCACCACGATCGCCACTGAAGATAATATCAATAAAAACATATAAATATATTAGAGCTATGAGCATCATTGTATTATTAATCCTTACTAAAAATAAACAAAGCTAGTTTTAGTATAATTTCCAACATTTCTCATGGGCGGGATATGATTAGATTGTACTCTAATCAGATGTCTGATGAGAGGACCGACAGTCTATTCGTCTTGATAGACGAAGTCAGCTTGTCGACATCCAGTGTTAGACGTAGAACTCTGCCAGAGTGGGTAGTGCAATAATCACTACGCTTGGTAAACGTGTTGGTTGTTATGGTAAACGAGTTGGAGAGATATAACATCTCTCCCAAAAGATTGCTGTTGCTCAAGGATATGGCTAGGAAAGGATGCCACCCGGGGATAAGATGCTTGTAACCCACGGTATATCCGCTTCCTTTTTTTTGAGCTATTTATTGGGAATGTATTTTTACTGAAGTTATTAGGTTGTAGTAAAAAAAAATATATAGATTACTAATACATATGTCATTACATAATGATTTTTGATGTATACGCGAATATTACACATTTGAAATAAAACTATTTTAACGGATTCTATAGCTTTTGTATTGTATTTTTAATTTTACGATATTTCGGACAAATAGATAGAATCCGTAAAAATAGTTTAACATCATTACAATTTTATATGCTCAAAGTAATGTAGGTTAGAAGGAATTATTTCTCCGAGAATTTGGTTGTGACTAAGTTACGTAATAGTAATATACAGAACTATTAAAGTATGATAGAACATAATGTATAATTTTCGTATAATTTTTAAATAACACCAAAGAACGAAGATTGTTGACTTTACCGTATAACGTCATCATCAATACCTTGATGATCAAGTATATGCCTTATGTTATTAGAAAAAATATTTATGCTTTGAAACTTACTTGTAAGTACCAGAGGTGTCAGGCACGTAGCGACCAGAGTTGTCACGGCCAGGGTCATAACGGCCAGAGGCATCAGTGTAACGGCCAGAATTATCGCGATTATAATAACGTTGAGGGCTGTAGGTGAACGGTGAAGGAGTAGTAACAAAAGAATATCGTCGAGTGGTTGGATACGAGAAGGGCCTGTAAACAAGAATTTTATTTATAAAAAAATCACACATTTTCATATCGCCAGCTAGTCCAATGCCGCTAATGATCACAATTCGGTATTTCATGCTTAATACTAACAAGAAGTCTTGTAGGAATAACTTTTTCTTTTTTCTTCTTGAGCCAATATTTTTTTTTTTTTATTGCTTTTGGTGGCAAACGAGCAAGTAGCACACCTGATGGTAAGTGTCACTGCTGCCCATGGACCTTTGCAATACCAAGGGTATAGCTAGGCCACTTTCTACCAATATAAGCCCCACCCAGTTGGGATTCCGGCTCTCTCGCTTACCGAAGGAAGCACAACAGCACATTGCCATTGCTCAGACGTCGATCTTCTGTGAGAGTGTGGTACTACCCCGAACGGACCGGCCCACGGCTGTAGACAGAAAACTGTCAACAGCGTGATACTACTATTACTATATTAATTCAGAGTAAATCATATTAGGAGATAAATTTTCCTATTATACTACGCCGGTCAGTTCGGTATTTAATTTGTAGCTTAAGTCCCTTAATTGACTCTTATGATACCCGCGGGCAATAAAATGATGAGGACACAAAGTAGTATTCATTATTAACTATTCAACACATCATTATATCTTATAGAAATTCTAGGATATAAATCAAACGTATTTTTATCATTTATATTCTAGATATGTAATTTGGTTTATTTACATTTTTATTATTTTACAAATTAAAAACTAGATGTAATCATCGTAAACAGAAGCTATTATTTAATATATTTCCCAAAGGTTACCCGCTCTGGAATTATTATTATATATAGAAACGTGTTTAATTACTTATATACATTTTGGAATTATTACCCAAACTTTGTCAACTTTAGCTAACATTTTTCAGTCTTCGATCCGTTGTTATAAGTGGCAGTATTGTTTAATATATTAAGCTACGTATAATATATTCTATCAAATTTTACTGGCTATAAAGACTAGCGTATTCAACTAAATAAATAATTGAATTCTACATTCTCGAACTATAAGTTTCAGAGTTAGGAAAATTTAGATTAAATAATAAAATAATTTAAACTTAGTTTACCTTCTGGTAGGCTGTAATAGTTGTCCCAATGCCACTGTCATTGACAGACAAATTACCTGAAAAATATAAATGTGACATTTTATATACATATTTATTATAATACAGCTCCAAAAATACATTGTGTATATGATATTATCATATATTTTTACACTTAAAATATTTCAACAAGAATATCATTTTAAAAGGATTACCACACGTCTAAGACTATATAAATAAATGATTATATCTTCATAGTTTATAATTGTTATAATTCTCAATAGAAGGGGTGAGTTTGGCTAGAAAACGTAAGTATGGCAGAATATCACGAAAAATACTACCTAACCTACGAAACTCATGTGAAATAAGATTTACTTTCAATATTTATATGATAAGTTTATAATTCGTCTCAGCTCATAAACGTCCCACTGTTGGGCTCTAGCCTCCTCTACAATGAACAAGGTATTAAACTACAATACGCTGGTCAGACGGGTAGGTATAGGGTTTTATATCAAGTGTTCCTTCTCTTGCTGTGATGTTATTTTAATGGAGCCCTTACTCATCTCTTACAATGGCTTGGGTTAGAATGGGGCTTGGTAAATTATAGTTTTACTCAGTCACCACACGGATGATAGAGGATTACGTCACAATATATTTCTAGACACTGACTACGATGTGGCTAACAAAATACATTATGATCAGCAAAAACCAATTGCTTTAAATTAAATTAAAATATATATTATATATAAACATTAAACTATAAAAAGTCAAAACAAGCTACAAATATTTAATTCTTATATTAATATAATAATTATAATAAAAAAAATAATACATTATTAATTAGTTGACAATATATATTTAAATTTCGAAGTAAAATGTATTAATACCCTGTGGTATATACATTTAACTTCGAAATTTAAACTATATATTGACACTTGTCACCATATCGCGTAATTAATTTTATGTTGTATTTAGTCGTATAAAAGATTATTTATCTTTGATAATTCTGTTATCTATTACAATATCTTTTATATTTTAAGGAAAAAAATAATAATAAAGGCATTGATAAAGTACTACATGATCTTGCATATCGTATGACGTTGCAGTACATTGCAACATCGTTATTAAATAAAATTTATATTTTCCACTCTGTCTCAATGAATAATTATTTGATTTGTTAAATTTATTATAAAATATATAAAACCAATGGACTATCCATTGGTTTTATATATTTTGATGTAATTTAATTAATCACATAATATTTAAAATGAATATATGTTGTTGCAATAATAATCCTTTTAGCACAATAATTGTGTCAATATATGCTATTAATACGTGACACTTACCAAAAAGACGCGCATTTTCGTTGTTATCAAGCAGCAGCAGCAGCAAACTTAACTACTTGAATGTGATCTTCTATTAAAATTTGCCTATTTATACCTTTTTAATCAAATTTATAATGTCCAGTTCGTCGCATTTATTATATCTTGCTTGAGGTTCATTCATTAACAAAGCGTTTCTCAACCTTTGATGAGACATAATTTAAATTATTAGACTGCAGCGATGCGCGATTTAAAATATTCTAAAAATCTTTCATCCCTTTAGTTCCTGGACCATATAGGTATTGCTTTAGAAATTAGTATTAAAAGAAGAGATGCGGGCAAATATTTTTTTTTTTGTATTAAATCAACAATGATGTTAGATTTGTTTGAAATCCGAAGTTTACAGGTGGCATTTTGTACTTAGTCAAATCTGCGTATTAATATTTTGCATATTTACTATTAAAATTATAGACAGTATTACTATACTTTTATTAACCAACTTCAAAAAAGGAGGAGGTTCTCAATTCGTCAGTATTTTTTTTTATGTTTGTTACCTCATAACTTTCGACTGGGCAAAGCGATTTTAATGATTCTTTTTTTATTTGAAAGCTGATGCTTCTCGTGTGGTCTCATTTAAATTTTTGGTCCAGTTCTGATAATGGCATCCATGAGAAAACCTTATAAGTCTAAAATTATTTGAGTAGAAGATTATAATATTATGTATATATTAATTAATATTAATTTTAATTTATTAGATTATATATATTAATAATAGATATTGTATATTAATATATTAATAAAAGCCCACATCAAAGTTTATTCAAAATATCTGTTGATACTAAAAATATCATTAAGCCTCTTTAATATCATTAAGAGAAATTAACCTACTGTTTTCTTCAGAAAGTTAGGCATCGAGTATTAGTTCCAGTAGAAGGACTACTGTAACTAATCTTTTTACTTATCTTATTCTTCTCTTATATACTTCTTTGGCTACATCTTTATCACTATTCCTTGCTTTCTCTATTCTACAATGATTGATTCTGACAACAAGCTAGTCTATGCAGATTTGCTTTTTCTCACAAATTGCATTTTTTATATGTTTATCACACCATATATTTTCACCTTATTTACTTGCCTTGTTCTGGTCATACCACATATTCCTGTCCCATCAGTCTGTAAATGTCTTCCATAATTCTTTTATATCATAGATATATAATCGGGTCATAAAACTTTTCTCTCAGTTTATTTTGATACTTATCTCTAATAGACTCATCATGCAAATTTGCTCATTTTATTCTTACTAGTAGACTTGCCAGGTTATATATTCGGTTTTGCCGTATATATACAAGAAAGAACCAGAAAGAGAGACCAGAAAGTGATCTGTATGACTACCAACACGGGGAGAATTAGTATCTAGAATTAGTATCTAGTATAGTACCTAGTATCTAGAATTTTCTTTCTGAGCCTTTGTCTACTATTACATAATAAATTATACTCTCTCTTACATCTTTGCCTTTCGTGTATACATATGGATCTTTTTATGCTCAAATATAGTGTTTGTAATACAAATGTTCCATTCCAAACAAATCTCAAGTAAATTTTGGCTATTTTTAGTCACTGTTTCAACACGAAACCTTCCTAAAATTTTTACAAATCCATCTCGGTTACTATTCTCTATCTAGTAAAATCACCTAGCAAAATCGCCTTTCATTAAATGTACATAATTTTAAAAATCTCATAGTTCCTCCCAAAATATTTCTCATATCTACTCATATTTATTCATACACAAACACGTGTTGACAGGGGAGTAAGCTTCCACAATAAAAATACGGGTTCAGATCCTTTCTTTCTTCTTTTTTTTAGTATGGATTTTTCTTTTAGTATGGATAATACTAATCTAGCATTCAAACATACACACTCTTTCAAACACTGAATAGAAAAATGGAGATCAACTCCCTGTCAGGCTCTAGTGGTCATTAATATCACTATGCCATGTAAGGTTCATGATCAGTTATCTCGCATCCTTTTCGCTTGGTAAGACCAAGCGAAAAGGATTCACGCGAAAAATGTCAAGGTTTTATCATCCGTCATTTAGTGTGGCAAAACAGCAGTTCTTAGACCACTTTTCGTCCTCATTGGGAACGAGACGTAAATATTCAAAGGTATTTATTTAGGTTTCAAATCAAAATCATAAAAAAAAAATCTTGGAAATAAAATTAATATACCACAGAGCAATCTACATATTTCACTACTTGCAATGCTATAAATGAAATACTAAGTTTAGGTTTAAAATAAATGATAAAGAAATAGATTGTTTAATTATTTTTGAATCTTTTAAATCCGCCGTCAAATGTCAATGGCCTATAGACCTGTAGTGAAGTTAGATGAAGCATAGATGATTAAAAATTAGCTAAAGTAAGTTTTTTGTTATTATTCTTCGGGTGTTGCTGTTTAGCATATTCATTAATTAAAGATTAACTTGGATAATAAAGTTTATGTTTAACTTAATCAAACAAAATTACTTATTATCATTACTTTGATTAGATGAGCACCACTGGAAAGTTCATTTTCAGCGTCATACAATCTACCTAGTAAGTGCGTCGTTCTGAAACCATAAATCTCTCATAACAAATGTGCTAGAAAACATAACCAGGCCTTTGCTCTAAATTCAAACCTGATAGTCCACGATCACGTTTATCTATATTTACATAATTACTTGACCTGACTGACTAATTCATCATCGCACAAGCAGCCGTTTAGGCTGGGGCTACTTATGTGAAATTTTGAGAGTTGACACCTTCTATGATATAAGCGTTCTCTAAGAAAAAAATTTTGGAAGAGTCAATAAGGAGTGTAAAATAGGGATTGCAAATTTGTACGAAACTTCGTCAGTTTTGAAGTTAGATTTATAGAATTTTATATTTCGCTTTAGTTTTCAATTTTTCTATTAATTTGTTATTTTTTCTTTTTGGTTTCTTAATTTAAAAATGAAAATATTATTTCAGCTTTCTTTTCAATTTCAAAACTTAAGGACAAAAATATGATATTAAAGTTTATATGAAATTGTGTCAATTTTAAAGTGAGGTAATCATTTTTTATATTAATTTTAAAAAAGTAAGTGTTTTTAAAAAATAAACCACTAATTGGATTGCATTATATATTATTTGATTTGAATTTTAAAAAAAAAAACATCTTTTTACACTCAATACTAAAAACGCTGTCTGGCGGCTAAGGATGTCATAAAAGAATATTAAGATCTTTAATAACAACCTGGATCAACTCTACTTAATACCATTTGGTCAATAATTATATTCTCAATAAGGGTTGATGGTAGGCGGCCGGTCATTAAATTATAACTTAATAACTTTTGCAATATGTACGATGGAAGAGCAATATATACCTATATTGCGACAACCCCAAGTAATTAAAATAAGGGCAGGATGATAATCATGACGCTGTTTTTGAAACGCGTTATGATATCAGTTTCCGGGTTGAGAGCTGACAGCTAAACACAAAAGAAGCATTTTCTTTATATCTTTAATTTTTTTTTAATTTCTCCTGATTGAGAACCCTAAGCGCTCACTTATAGTCTGGACAAAGCAGTAAAAGTCATCTGACAACTAACACCTAAACAGAAAAAAAAAAAATTTATTAATGTTTTTATTTATATATTTTTTATACTTATATTCTTTTTTAATTTTTCCGTGTTGAGATCCCTATTTGC
Source organism: Lymantria monacha (assembly GCA_905163515.2). Classification (NCBI taxonomy): domain Eukaryota; kingdom Metazoa; phylum Arthropoda; class Insecta; order Lepidoptera; family Erebidae; genus Lymantria; species Lymantria monacha. The sequence continues at coordinate 17,879,686 of LR991088.1, forward strand.
TCGCCCATAGCCTATGCAAAGCTGTTAAAGCTATCACCGGCTTATAAATTAAAATATGGCACTGATAATAATTAATTTACTTTAGAAGTTATTTTAATATTTAATAATGCTAAACAGTAAAAATATCAAAATATGTGTTACATTGCTTTTTTTACGTTTTAGCTTACTTTTTTAATTGCAGACAACATTATCCAACTAATTATTTTTGACCACTCCAAAACAACTATAGCTCAAACAATCATAGCCATATTTTAATATACATACGAGTATGTATATTGCAGGTGGAGTCGCGGGCGTAACACATGTTATTTCATTAATTCTTGAAACTTACCATTTTTTGTTAAACGTTGATTAATATAAAATCGGGCTCAGGCCATGCATGGGTTTCTAATTAGATACAACAAAGTCCTGCAAAAGAAAAAAATAGCTCATTGGAACATTTATTACTTGGTATAGTTGGCACCTCGAATATCTGCTCAGTTTTTTCTGCTGTGTTGCCATAGTATCGTGATTTTTGTGGAAATGTGAAATTACGAATAAAAGCTGTTTAAGAAATATAAAATTTGTGTGTTGCAACCATTTGTAAACAACTGTATAAACACGAAAACAGCGCATATTAACTGAATATATGAATGCTATACCCAAATCATTATTGCATTTGTTTTCATTTCTAAGTCTACATGAGTGTATAAGAAATCTGTCTATAAGCAATAAAATCACTTTTATAATTATTCCTGTAGGATATAACTATTCTTAGCGAAGATTTTTTTTAAATTTTCTAGAAAAAAATATTTTTGTTACTATTTTTCAATAAATCAGCATACTATTTTTAGTTAATAGTAGTAGCTAATATTCACATGGGATCTTTATCAGGAAAATATGCCGTTAGCGTTGTATAAATTTAGTTATTTATTTATTTATTAATGACGTATACGTCGTACGTGTGCGTGTGACGACTTTGCTGTGTGGTAGCGGCTACGAATACAATAAACCCTTATTTTTCTCGTGGTTCTCGTAAGAGACGACTAAAAGATTTATATGTACCTGAGCCAATTCCATCTGATGCTGTCTGGTCAATAATTATATTCTCAAGGAATGTTGACGTCAGGCAGGTGACCGGTCATAAAACTTTTGCAATATGCACAAAGAAAGTGGCGTACATATCGCTTCAATCCCAAGTAATTGGTATATGAGCACGATAATGATAATGTGGAGGAAGCTTGAGCCATGTGTTCCCACTAACACATGAGTTGAGATGATGATAAATCAAATGGGTAATATTTTTCTAAACAAATTTCAAAATTAAATAGTGTAATAATAAATACGTTATCCGTGTGGTGACGGAGTAAAAATACAATTCACCACCCCCTATATTACCCGTGGGTGATCGTACGAGACGACTAAGGAATGTAGAATGCATATAACATCTATGCAGGCGAAGGAAAACTCGAAACAAAACCCTATACCAACACGTCTGACCAGCGTGGTATAGTAGGTCAATTTCTCTCCCATTACGGAGGAGGCTCGAGCCCAACAGTGGAACAAATATGAGTCGAGATGATGATGATGATGATGAAATAAGTAACAGTTAAGTAACATTAGTTCGTATAAACTATTAATATCTAGTGTAAAAAAAATATTTTATTACCTGTAAGTACATTGCTCTATGATTTCACCGCAATTCATTTGGTAACTCCCACCTACACATTATATGTCATTGTAGAAGGCGGGCAATCCATTCATCTGCAGCCTCAGGTAGTATATGCGCAGGTAACAATACTTATGCTGATCTTGTCAGTAAATATTACTACTGAAATACAACCATTACATTAATGGTTATTAATTTTAATAATGTAATAATATTAATCATATCGCAATTTGGATCATTGTAAATATAATTTAGATCATTATAAATGCAACAATTATGATGAATAGATATTTGCAATTTAATCACGCTAAAACGGCTCATTGAGCGTGAAACCCATTGGCATTTGGGTGAAATTTTGTACAGAGTCAGTAAGACATTTGAACAAACTGTTTTTAAATCAGAATAATTATACTATTATGTTAGAATAAATTTGATTGATAAAATATACATTATCATGTGGTATGTGTAACCGTGTGGTGACGGAGTAAGAACACAATTCACCACCCCCTATCTTACCTGTGGGTGATCGTAAGAGACGACTAAGGGATATAAAACGCATATAATATCAATGCAAGAGAAAGAAAACTCGAAAAAAAAAACTCTATACCAACACGTCTGACCAGCGTGGTATAGGAAACCTACTATACCACGCTGGTCAGACGTGTTGGTATAGGGTTTTTTTTTTAAATTAACTATTTTCCCTCCCATTGCGGAGGAGGCTCGAGCCACTGAGGCCCACTGTTGGGACATATATGGGCTGTGATGATGATGATGATGATATTACCGTGTGCATATATACTTACCATGGTAAATTAATTGCCACAGGGGCGTTTCAAAGCGAGTTCTTGTAATTTTATATGCCAACGTATCTTAGATATCTTGTACGTCCACCCGTTATTTTTTTATATAATTATTATTATAGGCTAATAATATTCGTAATTCTACTTTTATTGGATGACCTAACTAGTTAAATATGTTATTGTATTGATGAGAGATTATACATAATATGTATATATGTACATTGTATATATGTACATTATATATGTACATTGTAAATATATACTCTTTTTTATTCAAAATATAATGTGCACTTTACTGAACAATACATTGCATTGAATATAATGTATTTGAGAGAACTAAAACCTAGAATTCCTCTAGTTCCAAAAAGTAGAAGTCCACTAAGTACAGATAAATAATACAGGCAAATGTCATTAACTGAATGTACGAAGTTTACGAAATATTTATTCGTAAACTAAACGCTAGCCCCGTATAGCAAATATTTAAACATTTTAATGAAATATCTTACATAGATTTGACTTAAACTTAAACACCATATAGTTATTGCACAGAGCTTTCATAAGTATTTACTTGCTAATAACAAATACGGGTCCTGCAAAATTGCCGAGATTTTATGCTTGAAATAATATGTTTGTATAATTCTACGCTACGCCTGTACCTACTGCTTTAATGAGTTTTAATGAAATTCGGAACAGGGATAACTGAGGACTTATACCGATCCACTTAACTCTTATAAGAATTAAGTCGATATACGGTATAATTTGTATCTACGATTATAATATAAATCATACAGTCTTGAAGTTCAAGACCTTGATATGAACAAATACAATCCCACTGTAATATAGAAACGCATTGGCTTTGGTGGCAGACGAGCGAGCAGTAGCTAGACCGCTGGTGATTGGATTAGGGACCACACTCATAGAGGATATTTCACTGGACAGGTCGGGCAAGAAGTGTCTAGATTATAGACTGTTGAAAAACACATGTGAGCAGCCCACTTAATAGTAAGTATCGTAATAGGGCAAGTGAAGGATTAGTGTGAATGCAGTAAGGACAGGAAGGGAGGGGCAGTCCAAACAGTCTAGCCCTGTAGTCTAGATTGAGTAAAAATGCAGCAACCCACAGCATCTTCTTATACCCTGAATAGGATATAAGGTTACCACGTCCCATGTAAATCAGATAAGTATGGATTGCAATTGTATAGAACTGCAAGCCCATCAATTGTATTGCGATGAATTAGGTACGTCATATAATTCACTAGCATCATCTAATAATGACAAGCAAAATCGCACTACTGGAGATTATGATAAGCATTTCTTCACTCAAAGTAGTAGGAAATACAATATATCCCACTCTTGCTATCTATAGTCTGGTTTGTGGAAGAAATAGATAATGACTGATAAGAAATAAAAGTGACTGCACAGACGCCGTAACGGTTAAAATACCGACATTCCGTGCCGGTGCCGTGGGTTCGATCGCCACGCAGGACAATGCTTTGTGGCGCCGGGAATCCCCCGTGGAACCTGGAGGCGGAAATGCTCGCCGATTTGTATCGGCGGGTGTCGGGGGTGCGCGCGGAGGGCGGTGTGGTCTCTTTGAGGGAACTCACCGCCTGGCGCTTTGACGCCCGCCTAGATGTCATTGCCCGTTGGGCAGTCCGGCTGGAGAGGCCTCGGTTTCGGTGTGCGGACCGTAGAGGCCTTCCGGCCGGTGCTGATGCAGTGGTTGGAATGGCGGCACGGGGTGCTCTCCTTCCGACTGGTGCAGGTTTTGACTGGGCATGGATGCTTCGCCAAATACCTGCACAAGGTCGTCAGGAGGGAGAGTACACCGTCCTGCCACCACTGCGATTGCGACGAAGACACGGCGCAGCATACGCTCGAGGTTTGTGCTGCTTGGGCAGAGCAGCGTCATGAACTCGTCGCAATCATCGGTGGCGACCTGACGCTGCCGACCATTGCCAGGGCGATGCTCGACAGCGTCAGGAACTGGGACGCGGTCGCAACCTTCTGCGAGGCAGTAGTCTCGCGGAAGGAGGCGGCGGAGCGCGTGCGCGAGCCGCCGCCGGCGACTGGGGCGGTGCAGGCGCGATTACCTGCGCCTGATGCCGCCCTAGCCAAGGCCGCGGGTGACTGGATCGGGGAAGTAGTCCGTCACCCGCCGAGAGGCCGACCGCGTGAGGAAAGACCAACATCCTACCCGAGGGGGGGATGTCGGTCGAGGAGAGGGTACTCCTCAGGGGTATTCCGTCGGGCCGACCACTGACGTCAAGTCACTCTGCTCCGGTGGTCGGCCCAACGACGAAGGCGACGTCACGGGTGGGTTACGGGTGTGCACGCTTACGCCCCTCTGTCACCCCGGATGGAGTGGTGCGAGGAGTGCGCCGACCGTAGCCCACCCCCCCAAAAAATAAAAAAGGACAATGCTTTGTGAAATCCACAAACTATTGTTTTGAGTCTGGGTGTAATTTGTCTCCAATAATTGCATGTTTATAAAGTCCCCCGCAATATAAGGATTATTTCCTTAGTGCAGAGAGGTGAAAAAAAAATGTTTTGTTAGATATCAATAGACAAGAGAAGGAAAACTCAAAACTAACCCTATATCAACTCGTCAGCCCAGCATGTGGTATGTATAGTACATTAATTTCCATCCTTCTGTGGAGGAGACGTGAGCCCCAGCAGGTAGGCAGGTGCGAGGTATATGAGCAGAAATGATGAGATTAACAAATAAAACAGTATTTTAAATTAGCATCTTATTTTAATTTAGTGTTAAAGATATTTATTACATTTTTGGAAACGCCAATAGTTAGAATAAACATTTATTTAGGTATATGTGCACCAGAGGGAACAAAACCGTTTTCATCAGCGGTATAATCAACTCTGTATGTTATACCATCGGGACCAACATACTCAAAGAATCCTTTAGCTCTAATACCATCATTTTCATTATCAATCTGTTCAAGTCTACCTTCCTCCTCAGCTAGAATCTTGTTTTCAGTTTCATATAGGTAATGATAACCATCGGGCAAAACTTCGGTATCCTGACGAATGATGCTGTATTTATAATCATAGTTGCCAGTCGAAGATATGTAAGGCCTTGCAGTAGTAACTGGTGCAACTGGTCCTAAAGTAGATACAGGTCTGAAGCTAGTAACTCTAGGAACTTCCGTGACAACTGGAATAAAATTGCTGCTAGGTGTGCTTGATTTTTCAGGAGTGTAGAAACCGCCTGCTGATCCACGATCACCTCGGTCACCACTGTTAAAAATTAATTTGAATACAACCACTTTTCCATGTATTGGAAAATTCCAGCATTTGACAATAAAAGTGGAGTTACCCGATATTCGTAATTTCTGAATAACGAATCATATTGTCATATATATATATATATATATATATATATATATATATATATATATGACAATATGATTAGTTTTAGTGTTTTGTTTACTAGAGATGGTAAAAATGATGATAATGTTGAAAGAAGAGTAAATGCTGGTAATAGAGTGAATGGAGCACTATACACCTTTATGAAAAGCAGAAACGTGTCCAAAAAGGCACGTTTAGCTGTACATAGGGGAGTATTAGTACCTACTCTCATGTATGGTAGTGAAAGTTGGATTTGGTAGGGAAGACATGAAAGTAGAATAAATGCTGTAGAGATGAGAGCTCTTCGTAGTATGTGTGATGTAAGTATGAAAGATAAAATTAGGAATAATATTATAAGAGAGCGCTGTGGTGTGAATGAAGAAGTAGTGACAAAGATCAAAAAGAGTATGCTGAGGTGGTTTGGACATTTAGAAAGAATGAGTGACGAGGTTGACGAAGCAAATATATAAAGCAAGCGTGAATGGGACGAATACAAGGGGAAGACCACGTCATACTTTTCTGCACCAAGTTGGAGATGTGTTGACGAGAGGTCTTATTAAGAGTATGCGTAATCGTAGAGCATGCATGAAGACTATTATGAGTGTGAATGAAGCGATGGAAGTATGCCAGGATCGTGGTTTGTGGCAATCCGTAGTCTCTGCCTACCCCTCTGGGAAACAGGAGTGAGGCTATGTATGTATGTATATATATATATATGCTGATGGTGTATGTAATATGAGTCCTAGCTATTGGATCTGATTAGAGAAAATAATATTACAGAAGAATGATATCAAATTGAGATAAAACTCTATCAAATAAATAGAAAAAAGATTGACATGATATGATAAAAAAAAACACTTTTCTACTTATTGAAAATATATCTAGTTCAGTCATTCTATACGAATTACAGTCTATACGAATTATTCTCCTACTCTTATCCCAATTACTAGGGGTCTATACAATATATACTATTCTTTCATAGTACATATTTTAAAAGTTATTGGCAATAGTTTTATGACCGATCGCCTGCCAGACATCAACCCTCCTTGAGAATATAATTGTTGACCAAATGGGATTAGATGGTGTTGGCCCAGGTCTTTATAAGGCTTTTAGTTATCTTTTACGACATCTACGAGCAAAGTAAGAGTTGGTTGTATTCGTAGCCGCTACCACAGAGCTCTATACGAATATACAGTCTATACGAATGTAACAGGAAAAAGAAAAGGAATATATGAATAAGAAATTTAGCAGAGAAGAAGAATAAACATTATAAACTTGAAAATAAAAAGAAGAAATAATATAGCCAACATTTTAAAAACTATATTATATATTGCATTGAACAAAAATAGTTCCATTTGACAAAAATAGTTCCACTATTTTTGTTCTTTTTATAAAACCTGGCGTCAAGTTATACAGTGGTAGAAAAATAACAACGATATCATGTCAAATAGCTTTCCAGAGCACTTCTCGGTATAATTTAAACATAATACACAAAAAGTCCGTAAGTATTCCTAATAATCTGTATTATTGAAATCATCGATAACTTTTTTTTTGGTAGGCTATGGTCTAGAGTTAGACACACGCTGTCCGTTCCGTTCGGGGCGACGGAAGTGCAGCGCATGGCCCATAACCCACCATATGCCCTCCCCATCGCCATAATATATAACTTGACATATTTTGACTAATCTCAAATTATAAGCTTTTTATAGATTAGAAACTTAGTAATTATATTCAATTAAAAATAGCCTACTTGTATGATCCACTATTATCAGGCTTGTATTTTCCAGCATCGTCGTTTCCTGAGTAAGCACCACCAGGCCCACCGTAACTACTATCACCGGAATAAGCACCACCTGGACCGCCGACAGTACCAGAACCGCTGTAAAAGCCGCCTGCCCCACCACGATCACCGCGGTCACCACTAAAAATAAAAGTTTCTTAGTAATACATTTGAAATTTATAAAGAAAAATCATTTATAAATTGGTAATTTTCATAAAGCAAATATATAAAAAAATCTTCATAATACAATTTAAGATAGTTTTATATATAATATGATTATAAATATTTTATACATACGTGCTATATGTATATAATAAATTATTACAGTCATAAATGCAATCTTATAAATATTAAAATTAGATAATTTTCTTTTTATATAACTCAATTTTGCTGAGAATGATAGGCTTTAAAAAATATTTAATATTATTTGAGTATCTGCTTATATTGGTAATATGTATAAAATTTGAGAACGTGATATCCGTTATGAAAACAATGACCATCACTTGACTCTTAAGTACCTATTTTAAAAATAAATTAAGGAATATATATCTTCTATATATATATATATATATAAGAGCTTGTAATATATATAATTCTTCTGTACGTGTTGACAGTGAACTCTTCCTAAACGGCTGGACGAATTTTCCTGAAACTTTTTGTGTGTATTCGAGGGAATTCGAGAATGGTTTAGATTCACAATTGGTGGCGCTATTGTCGGTATGTCAAATGGTTGGACCGATTGGGACGAAATTTTCTATGTATATTCTAATGGGTCCCTGGATGATTTCAAAGCACAATTGGACCCAGTGGGTGGCACTGCTATCAGCATATCGCTTAAAACTTTTCCGGGCAGGACGACGTCTGCCGAGATAGCTAGTATTAGATAGATATGAACATTGCAAAAGAAGGAAAACCTTAAGTCAACTCAAATAGTTGGTGGGATATTAAGTTTATTTACTCATAGACGAGGTCCGTGTCCTATAGTGGGAGATATACGAGTATATAGGTTAATAACTAAGCATCATTGTATTAAATAATGTGTATGTAATAGCATTTATTATTATAAATTACATAATTTATATTTAATAAAAATATTTTTAATTTTCTAGTGTATTCTAAAATACAAATTGCACGTTGATTATTTTATTTTAAAATGTTTTAAAAACATTGTTTTTTTTTAACAATACAGTATGGTCAATGCGATTGTAAAATGCACCATTGAAATGACAATGCTTTTTTATATGACAAAGCGTACTAGTTTCAAATTTTAGATTTCAACTTCGTGTTAGATATATCTACTAAAATATATCTTTTCGTTCTACTAATTACTTTTAGTTCAAAAATTTAAATGTTTTTTCTAAATACTTTCGTGTCATTTCTAAATTTCCTTCACTTGGATATAAATTCCCTTTTTCGTTTCATATTTTATTTTTCTTTACGCTGACGGACAAGAAATGTGTTTCGAAATATTTTATACGTCATCGTAACGATTCAAGACCATATTTAGTGAAATTATTAATTTAAGAACTTACTTATAAGCACCAGAATTGTCTGGTACATAGCGACCAGAATTGTCTCTGCCTGGATCATATCTTCCAACGTTGTCTACATAACGTCCATCGTTGCTATTGTAGAATCGTTGAGGATTGTATACGAATGGCACAGGTGTAGTAGCAAAGTAGCGCCGAGTCGTTGGGAATGAGAAAGGTCTGTACAAATTAATTACAATTAAATTAATGAAATAAACATTCATCATCATCAATTTCCTATTCTTAATCCAATTAGCTGGGGTCGTTACAATATGTACTCTTCTTTCATAGTACATATTGTAAAAGTTATTGGCTATAGTTTTATGAACGGGCGCCTGCCAGACGTCAACCCTCCTTGGGACTGTAATTGTTGACCAAGCGGCATCAGATAGAGTTGGCCCAGGTGGTTTTAAGGCTCTTAGTCGTCTTTTACGACATCCACGAGCAAAGTAGGGGTTGGTAGTATTCGTAGCCGCTACCACACAGCTAAATGTAATGAAATAAAAATTATGTCACTATAAACAATATAACATTTATGATATTATATAGATAAATTATTCGACTGCACTAGAATTTTAAATAGCGAGTTCCTGTGTCGAGTATGTGTCGAATGTCATGGATTTAATACTCACGCTGGTTAACGTACGCTCTATAAATGACTATTCTGTATCTTAGCATAATTTGTGTCAAATTATTGTATGTTATTTTGTTAAATACGACAGAAACATCTAAATTATATCTTGCGCATTTAGTATAAAGTTCCGTGTGGTGACGGAGTAAGAATACTATTCACCACCCCATATCTTACCCGTGGGTGATCGTATGAGACGACTGAGGGATATAAAACGCATATAACATGTATGTGAGAGAAGGAAAACTCGAAACAAAACCCTATACCAACACGTCCGACCAGCGCGGTATAGTAGGTTAATTTCTCTCCCATTATGAAGGACGCCCGAACCCACCAGTGGGACATTTATGGGCTGTGATGATGATGATGATGATTTAGTATAAAGGTACTGTAACCGACGTATTTTGGTTACAATTACAATTATTACTATGACCAGTCCGTACTGGTTAACATAAAGACTTCTGATGTTTAGGTAAGTACTATACATTTTTTTATTACTTATGGTGGCAAACGAGCAAGCAGCACATTTGATGGTAAGTGCCACTGCCGCCCATGGACCTTTGCAATACCAAGGATATAGCTAGGCCGTTGCCTACCAATACAAACCCCAAACCCACCCAGTTGGGCTGCCGGCTCTCTTGCTCACCGACCGCAATAGCAGATGGCCATTACATTGTATTCACGCATTTCATATTTCACGCAAGTTTATTTCACGCAATTATATTACACAGGATATTTTATCATCATCAACTCAGCTCATATATGTCTGGCTGCTGGGCTCAAGTCTCCTTCACAATAGGAGAGAAAATGACCTACTACGCCGATCAGACAAGTTAGTATAGGATTTTATTTCGAGCTTTTCTTCTCTTAGATAATATCGTATATTTAATATAAATATTTTGTCAAATACTAATGTTTTTATATTAATTTATTACGTCATTGCGTAAAACTATAGAAAAATATCAAAACCCTTAGCTTATTTTTTAGAGTTTCTAAATGTTGGATTATTTTAATATGAGTTTCTCAATAATGAGCTCAGAATAAAATAAATAAAACAATTTATAACTGATGTATTCCATACGGACTCAAAAATTAAGCACAAAAATTCTATGGTCCTGTTGTCAGACGATAATTCATAGATAAATTTAAATTAAGATATAGAATAATATCTAAATTACTTTAAAATCAATACATTATATGAATCAATAAGCTGGTTTTATTTCATTTTAATTTCATTTTATATCTTCCTTTTTTTTTAAACGAACGGCATTTTCTTTAAAATAAAACAGTGTGGAGGGCTTTATGAACAAACCATTAATAGACTCAAGATACACTCTGGGAACCAGAACAATGATTTGTAAATCACATAAGATAGACCCCTTAGTTATGCGGTTTGATACCCACGCACTCGACACAGTTGTCATTATTTATATCATCGGTAAATTATGTAGTCACATACAAAATATTTGCAGTTTTTAAATATCCGTGAGCACAGGTGTGCAGGATAGGTTGTGTTAGCGAAAATGATAAATATTATTCAGATAAATCTCAGTTAATAGTTTTAATATATTTAAAGTAAACAGCTAGTTGATATTTATATCAAATTTTTATTATGTGGTTTTCCTTTATATCTTATCTGTCAAAATATTTGCATTAATAATAAACCAACTTGACGTTATAATTTGAAATTTTAAATATATCTTGCAATTACTTAGCAAAGCAAGAAGTTAAGAAAGGAGAGTAATTACGTTTCATACACAACATAGATTACTTACGCAATTATACCTAATTGATAAATAAAAAAGGACATACTGGACTAAAAAGGAAATAATATAGCACCTAAACTAAAAAGTTTCTATAAAAAAAAACTATATTTGCGAGGTATAAAACAAAAGACTTGAAAAATATGCAATAATACTGCTGTAAATATTGCTAAAATAGTTAATGAAAGAATATCGATATCAGTTTATATTTTTTAAAAGCAATAAACACAATTTATTAGTTTTTTCTCAACATTTGTGTTAATTTAACAATTTTTAAATTATTTATAGCTTTTCGCGTATATTTACTGTAGAAGTATTTAAATAATTTCCAACTATTTTGATTATAAAATATGCACTACTGCCATTTTAAATTAGTGACATTTTAACACGATTCTTTTATAGCTTGCTATCATTGAAAATGACATCTCATTTAGCCACTAATATCTGAAATATTAAACTGACATTCCTTAACAAAAATTGAGAAATAAATTACCTGCGAGTTCCCAGCAAATTCTGGCCCGCAACCACTGTCAGTGACAGACAAATAGCCTGAAATAAATACACAGAAATTAATAAAATATATTTTTAGATATTTAACTGTAAGTAAGTTTTCTGTGTGGTAATGGAATAAGAATGCAATAGTCATCACGCTTTACTTTCTTGAATGTGTTCATAAAGGACGAATAAAGAACATAGACACCATTACTACATGAAAACAAAAATTGACAATGAAATACTGACTACAACAATTCATTTGACAAACATAGTTTGTAAGTCAATTTTCTTCTCATTGTACACGAGGCTTAAACTTAGCAATGGGACTAATATGAGCTGATATGATGAATGATACTGAATGATGAAAAACAGTTTATCAAAATATATACGTATAAGTACGTATATATTTTGATAAACTGCGAGTATTTATTTTGACTTAAAGTGTAGCTATATATCAAATAATATTCAATAATAGCTATTTTTAGCATTAGGAATAAAAAATAACGAGACCCATACGGATTTCTTATTTGCCTCAATTTTCTTGTTTTTCATATCGTGTAAAATTATTATACCAATTGTTTAAAAAGAAGTAGCTATATTTTTTTTTACGTATTGTATTTTGATTTTTCTTAAATAAAATATATTCGTAAAACTATAATGTGTATTGATAAATTTGTTTTCCACTACATAAAAAATAAAGTATATTTTTTCTATGCCAAAAGATTTTACTAGTTCTATCGTAACGTCATCATATACTATTAATTTGACTGAAAAAAAGCTCTAAAATGTCACTCACAACAAAAACTTTCGTTTAATTGACAAAACTATTGAAATAACATAACGGTATTTTAATAATTAATTTTAATTATTGTAAGTCACTGTCATACTTTCAAAAATTTTATTAATTTCATCGTTACGAATTTTTGGTGTAATAAACGTATTATACACAAAACTTTTCTCAATCATTTTAAATTTCGCTTTAAGCTCAAATAAACTTTATTTTCATAAGAACATTTATATTTTATTTGCAAGACAACCCTTACCCAAATGAAGCGCATTTCCGTTGTGATCAGGCAAACTAAACTTCTTGAGTGTGCTCTTCTATCAATCAATGCGTATTTATAGCTTTGACTTAAACTTTAATATTCTGTCAACTTGATCCAGTTTCGTTTGACGTAAAGTCGTAAGTGATTCGGTTCTCAATCTTTGAGTTGCATATTCATGGCTATGTGAACTTTAATCGACCGATATACATATATTTTAAGCGACTTGTCCGAACGATTTCTTAAGAAACTAACGCACAAATTGAAACTTCGAAATTCAAATGTTTAAAAAGATGTGTGTTTTTGATTTTTTGCGATATTTTAGATATCAAATAAGAATTAATGTTGAAGAGACATTTATTTTTAAAGGTTTTAATATTATTTTGTAAAAGAAATTAATAATGTTTTCTAAAAATAATGTCCTTTTGTTAAGTTGAAAATGAAAAATGATGAAAAAAAGAAAGAAAATTAATACTTGATCTTTTATAAAAACTAGGAATATATGTTATGGAATCTATTCAATTCTAAAAAAGCTTTGCCCGGGATACTATTAGAAGTTTCACGAACATGGTTAGCATACACCACTAGTTTCTTGTTAATATCCTCCCTAATTGTTATATATGCCGCACACGACGTGACGGGTCTACTACGCGTTGTACGTCAATAAAACGCTACCAATTGCGACGTTCTTGCACTACACGAGTAGCATACGCGTTGTACAAACATGGCATTCTAACAAGAAATTAATGTAAAATTTATATTTAAACGCGAAAATTATCCTCATTTATATAATTATACATAACCCACTGAACTATCCAATAGATATTATGTATTTGCATGATACAAAGTACGTCTTTAAGTAGTTTATAACAAAACTATAATAGTTTTATTGAAAAAAGTAAGTAGAGAACTACTTTTTCCAAATGTTACAACGGATTGTATCATGATTTTCACTATATTTTTATGAAAGGTTTCCATATTATAGGGATAGCGACATCTGTCGAGTCACGTTAAAATCTCAGCCCAGACTAAAAAAAATTGCTAATCAGTAAGGATAATGGTACGAAATGTTTAAATTATTGTATTTTCATCAATCCTTGATAAGGGGGCGAAGTTTCAAAGTATTCAGACGTATAGAATGTGGTGAGTATTATTATGTTCAAAATTCCGTTACACATAAACCAAGTTAAAAGCAATAAAATCCTAGGTATTTTTATTTCTTAAAAGATAATTTATCATTATGGTCTCGGGAACAGTAATTTTCTAAAAGAGTAAATTATAATATACCTATCATTAAATCACCACCTATATATGAAATAAAATATAAAAAAGACATACCTATCTATTAAATTCGACTTACAGTAACTATGTTTTTTATCATCTTCAAATATTATATCTTCATTATTTTCCAATTACGCTCTATAAATAAATAAACATTTAGCAAAAATATTTACTATTTCTTACCTTAGCGTATTTATCATATCATTTGTAGTAAATAACTTTTGCAAAACCGACCGAATCTTCAGTTATATATATATATATAAATAAATGGTGTTAATTCCCTTATATACTTCACATTCGCGCGTAGTTCATCTCATTAAGTTTTAATTTCTAATAGTATAATAAGCGCATATGAAAAACATTTTGTAACAAAAAGAAACTACGAACCAGCTTAACTATTCATTTAACTAAAAAAACGAACACTTCAAAACAAAACTAGTCATACGTACGTGGTATTAATTAGGTCAAATTCTCTCCCACTGCTAAGATGGCTCGATCCCAACAGTAGGACGTATATGAGATAATGAAATGGAACTAAAACTAAAATATTATCACTTTCGAATTATTGTCATATAAGAAAAAAGAAGAGCCCAAAAGAAATAACATCTATCTAAAAAAAAGACCAATTCAATACACAATACACAAAACATAAACCACCCATTTAGCTCGCGTGCTAAATATAATAGAACAAATTTGTCTGTGTCTGTTGGAAGGATGTTCGTACTTAAAACTGAGATCTTATTTAAGTTTCAGTTTTGAGCACGAACGTCAGTCAGTCTACAGCCTCAATAAACCAATTTCCGAAAAGGCTTTAGTACCATAGACGACATCCACACTCTTTAGCAGATTGTCTAAAAAACCGGGAACACAATGGAGCTCTTTGTATTGCATTTGTGGACTGAGAGATATGATAAGCCTTTATTTCAGTTCAAACTTAGGGTTGCAATTTTTTCAGGGATACTAAAATGACTATTATTATATAAAAAGCACTGAACTTTTTGTACAGAAACGCCACAATTTCAGTCCATAATTGGGACAAGAGTACAAAAACGATCCAACTGCTGAAAGTTATGAAATAGGGAAAAACTTAGACTGGAGCGGACTCAATATCAACATCAATGGTGAATATATCACTCAATTCGCTTTACAAATGGTTATAGTAGAACCCATGGAGGATTTTAGTACTATTTTCAACCATCTCAGCAGAATATCTCAACTAGTGAGTTTACGAATGAATATAAACAATATTCACGGTAAATACCCATGTTATTCTAGTATAAGTCTTAGTTACCAATACGAACCCCGAAGTTATCGATCATCATGTTTATGTAGGACAAATATTTCAGTTAGATAGACCTAATTTTGATAAAGAGGTCAGCCTTCGAATATAACTTAGCTGGGCAGTTATAGGGAAACTTAAGAAGTTATTCACAGCTAGTATTGTTCAATCTCTAAAAGCACGTATGTGTTATCAGCGATCACTTATGGCTCGAAAACATGGTCTTTAAATAGCTAAGCACAAAGTCGCTCAGCCTGGTTTAGGTTGGAATTTCTCTGCGAGAAAAAAATAATCATCTTTTATGACATCCACGAGCAAAGTAAGGGTTGGTAGTACTCGTAGCTGCTACCGTAGAGGACAAGAAAACCTCGAATTAAATGTAGATAGAGAAAATCTTCTCTGTTAGATCCTGATATCTTGATGGATGAAAATTTTGAGAATGCAATCCAATTTTGGTACATACAGAAAACAAATCATCTAGATTCAATAAAATACCACGGAGCGAACTATGGCATTTCAGGCAGGTAAATTGTGATGAGCCCATTAATTCAATTGCAATTAAAACTAGCACTGTTCAGGTCACAGGTCTATTTACATACATGTAGCACAAAATTATTAAAGTCAGTGCAATTGACATACATGCGTAAATATCATAGACGACATTATCAATTCAAGCCCCATACATACGTTAATTACTTCTCAGATATGTTTTTTCTATCAATATGAAATATCTATCATGATACTGCGTTAGTATTAATGTTCAGTAAGCAATTTTAGATTTTATTTTCTTCTAGAATGACAATAAATATTGCAAAATTACTATGTTTATTAAAAATACCTTAGATTACGTCCAGATCATAAACTGGTACTGTGTCACTTATGGAAACCATTATCAATCCTAGTTTACAGGAGTTACAGTGATGGTAATGTGTGTTTGTGTTCTGTGAGAGAACAACTTTATTATAGGGTGTAGCTTGCCATAAAAATATTTTAATCAAAATAATGAAATATAATCTGAAGAAGTATACATATATCATAGTAACTCTACCTTAATAAATTTTAAATTATTATATTTTATCCATCTATCTATTATTAATTATTATTGAATAAGACAAAATATATTGCGATACATAGTCATATGCATTTTAATTCGGCGTATTTCGTCTATGATTTGGTAAAAAAAACTAAAAATTGGAAATTTTATAAAATGTTTATAATTGGAATGGTAACCTATATTTTCAATATTGCTAAAGCTCCTAAATGGCAGTTACTAAACACATAAGTATTTCAAAATTACCGGTTTCCGATGAGGTTTTAGTACCATAGACCACATCCACACGCTTCGGCAGATTAATCAGAAGATCGAAGAATATAATCGATCTTTATGTATAGCGTTTTTGGACTATGAAAAAATCTTCAATTCTGTTGAAACGTGAGCGGTGCTGCAGTCCCTGTAGTCAGCGGTGCTAAATAAACTGTCGTTATATCGAAGTACTAAAGCGTTTGTACAGAAACATCACAATGTCAGTTCGCAAGTTCAATCTGGGATAAGAGTGCGAAACCGATCCAATTGCAGAAAGGTGTGATACAGGGAGACGTCATCTCTCGGCAACTTTACTAATGCATTGGAAGATGTCTTCAAACTCTTAGACTGGACCGGACTCAACATTAACGGGGAATACAACACTCACCTTCAATTTTCCTACGATATTGTTATGGCAGAATCCGTGGAGGACCTTAATACTATGCTCGGGGGTCTCAGCAGGCTATCCTAATTAGTGGGTTTACGAATGAACATGGACAAGACAAAAGTCATGTCAAACACTCATGTCATTCCAATACAAGTCCTAGTTGGCAATGCGATTCTTGAAGTTGTCGATCATAAATGGACTGTTTGTCCTTGGACATCCAAGGATAAACAGTCCATTTAGGTAGTATCCAATTTCGAAATAGAGGTCAGCCGAAGAATCCAACTCGGCTGGGCAGCGTTCGGGCAACTTAAAAAAAAAAAAACTCATATATACTTCAATGTCTGAAAACATGACCAAGCTCAAAGTCGCTCAGCGTACTATGGAGCAAGCTATGCTTGAATTTTTCTGCGAGATAGGATCTGGATGTAACCGACGTAGCGCAAAGAATTAGCATGCTGAAGTGGCAATAGGCCACATAGCACGAAAAACTAAAAACTATTGGGGATGAAAAGTTCTCGAGTGACGACCGCGTATCGGACGTCGCAGTGTTGGTTGATCAGATGGACCGATTACCTGGTGAAGGTTGTTGGAAGCCGCTGGATGCGGGCGGCACAAGACTGCAGTTTATGGTAAAATATGAGGAAGGCCTACGTCCAGCAGTGGATGACAAAAACCTGAATGATGACGTGTTTATTACAAATTCTAATACATAAGTATGTTCTACATTTATTTATTTTTGTACATGCACCACTCCGGAAATAATGACTGCAGAAAATGCGTATCTTAGCCAATCTGACTTAAGCTGCTTGCCATTGAGAGGCTGTAATATCTCATGATATAAATAATGATTAAGAGATCCTGATCCTGAAGAACATCAACACAACATAGCATTAAAGCATGATGCTGACATAGGTTCATTGAAATTGAACCAACGACGTTTAGCATAAAGTCTTTATTTGAGCCGTTACTATTTATACTAATCCTCACTGCAACGAAGACTATTTTATAGGTAATTGACTACATTAGTGATAGATTTATAATGATTAAAATATGATTAGAGTTTTATTATGGTTACTTAAGCTACTGATATCGTAGCTTAATGGTGAAGAGTGACGAGTCTGTGACTAACATAACATTATAATTTATTTATAATTTATTGTGTGTATAAATGACCTGTCTCATTCTATATTGCTATTATGACTTAACGAGTTGAGGTTAATACCGTCGGAGGCACATAAAAACGCATTTTTGTTGTTATAGACGCGCTTATTTACATAATATAATTTGTTTCTCCATCCAGATCACGACGGTACGATATCCTTCTTCAATGATCTAAATTTATGATGCTCTATTATAGTAACTCAACTGGAAGATGAGAGAACATTCATGTACACAAAATGTTCTATGGTGCCTCATTCCGTATTAATTCCTGATGAGATTTTAATTTAAAACAGGTCATATTAATTCCTGAATTTAAATAAACTTTTTTTAAATACCTAGTAGTGTTTGGTATCAAATGACGGGGTATATTTAGCACATTTTTACTATCTACATAGGTATAATTAGTACATATACTTTAAATATCTATATTTTGCTCGCCGCTTTGCTTTTACATTTGGTCGACAAATGCTTATGATAATAAAGACCCAACACAGGTATTATAAAAATATTATTAAATCAATACTTTACGTTTTATTGTTGTGTTAATCCTTTAAAATACTTACATTAAAATAAAATTCCAAAATAATTTAAATAAAATTTAAAATTGGCAACTGATTATTACATAGAGCAACATATAATAAAACAAAAAAAAAAAATGTTTACTATAGGAATGTTGCGGACATGAAGTTTCGGATCTGGATACGAATTCTCATATAAAATTATTCGAATAATGCGCGACACTTTAGGTTAGTTTCAGTTATTAATGAATATAAAAATTCTAAAAAGAAAATGATAAGTATGACTGTCGTATTATTCGCGTTCGGAGAGGTATGCGTTTGGGCTCTCAGTTCGGCTGAATGAAAAAGAAACTGTTGATATATCTCATGCAGATAACGCTCCTACCAGAAACTATTCGAAACTATTTCGAATATATTTTCATTTTAGATATCCGATAGTTTGGGTTACAGTTACAGAGTACAATCCATAGCCATTTTATTCGAAGTGTTGATAACACATCAATACATTTATCAGTATTACTATACAAGAGAATACCAATATCGTATCGGGCACCAGATTACGGCGACACCCACACTACGTTTCGCCGTAATCCCATAAGCTTCCATTCTGAAAGCTTTTTTACCTATATAAAATAAACTATTAATAATAATCCTATCTTTTTTGTTTTTATTTTTAATAAATATTTCATTTTGTTTGCATTTGTACTTATTTTTATTATCTTGAAGTTTGAAACATTTTTCAGAATTCATGGTCATGGACGCGCTAAAGCATTTGATGCAAGTAATCTTTATTACAGAGGTATTTTATCTGCTCACTACATTATGAATTCTTACGTTTTGTTTAACTACTAAACTCTACCCTTCGAAAGGATTAATTAGCACGTAATCTATTTTAAGCTTTTCATTTCCATCAGATATTATTTCGATTTAATTCACTTAATGTTGTCATATCATTTTTAAACGAACTAAATATTTTTTATGTAAAATAAAAACGAATCAGTTTGAGAAACATATAATATGATAAAAAGAAACTGATATACTAATTAATTTTAAGAGGCATTCACATTTTGTATAATAAATGAGCTTCAACGCGGTGTCAATGCTTATCGAAACACGTTAGAAGCGTCTTGATTATATCAAGGATGCAGTTGGTTCCGTGTGATTTGATATTTTTTTGTTATTTTTTTTAACATCTAAATTCATAAAACATGAGACCTTCTGTTTAGTGATTTACGAGATTCATTCATTGCACAGATAATATAGTGGTTTAAATGGTGAGCTTTGACACTAAATTGTTCTTTCTTCGTTTACCAAACAGGAGTGGGAATAAAAAATATAAGTAGAAAAATTTGCTCATGTATTCCACAAAAGTATTTTTATTCCACAAAGATAATTGATATATATATTTTATAATTAAAGCCCCTTAAAAACGTGTTTTTCAATTTTCACTATAATAATCATAGCTTATTTTTCAGGTTACCTTTTATAACATAATTCTGATGAATTATGATTCATCATCATTCATCATTTCAGCCTATCACCGTCCACTGCTGGACGTAGGCCTCTCTCATGTTACTCCACAGAGTGCGATCCTGTGACGCTTGCATCCATCAACGCCCAGCAACCTTCACCAGGTCGTCAGTTCATCTAGCTGCATCCTACACTGCGTCGTCCGGTACGTGGACGACACTCGAAAACCTTTGTTCCTCAGCGGTTGTCGGTTCGTCGTGGCCTACTTCAGCGTGCTAATAATTCGTGTTATGTCGGTTGCGCCCGAACATAATTACAATTTTTAAATTTTAACCTGGTCAGTTAACATATCCATTAATTGAAAATACGCGTAAGACTGTACAGATGACATAATAATTAAGACACATACCTACTGTGCTAGTGTCGCGGGTTCGATTTCTATGCAGGACACACTTTCTAGAGATTTCTTTCTTTTCAAAACGACATTTTGTGGATTATCGTTTTGGAAAGAAACACACATTATCGTTCTGAGTCTGGGTGTTATTTGTATCCGTTAAATTATAAGTTTATAAAGTCCTAGGCAATACAAGGATTATTTCCTTAGTGGCGAGTGTTATTGAAAAAAAAAACTCCTTACAAAATAAACTGGACGAAAACACTGAGACGTTAAGTTGTAATATATATGTATAAGATTTTTTCTATTAAACTTTAAGAATCGATGTAGTGTTTTATGATTACTATTAGTACTAATCATCATGATATATTTTTATATATCAAATGTTTCCTCCCGCTAGTCACTGAAATCACATGACTAATTATGTTGGATTCAGTTGGATTAATAATATTATTTTATATTTGAAGACCGTTTTAAGCCGATTCAAGCAACTAGTTTAGTCTAGACTGGGCCAAAAAAAACGAACAATTTTTTTTATTAACTGTACTGTGAAAATATTGTTCATGATGACAAAAGAAAATTATTCTGAAAACTTGAGACCTTAATATTAATATTAAGAGGTGCATCATTATAATTATCGATTTTTGAACAGCTACTGAATTTTTCACACAAAATTCGGACATCATGAATTTTAAAATTTTTCCATTTCTTATTTCTGAAGGAAATTAAATTCCCTACAAAAAAGCTCTCTTGATAAATTAACGCAGGACGAGCCGTTCCCTTGTAATCAAGCCTTAAACATTGATATATTTTTTTAATTTTTTAATTTGGATTCTGGATTTTTTTAACCACTATAAATATTAATATTTTTATATAGCAAATAATTATTCTTAAGTAAAATTTTATGCTCTACAAAAAAGGTCTCTTAATATTTTTTATCAAATTCACTCCTTTCAAATTTATTCGACTTTAAAATTAAATTCAAAAGTAGTTAACCGTTTATTTTTTTATAGTAGTAGGACTAGGAGGACTAGACGAGGAGCACTAGACTTAATAGTAGTAGGACAACACTGTTGACAGTTCTCTGTCTACAGTTGCGGGCCGGTCCATCCAGGATAGTATCACACTCTCGTAGAAGATCAAAATCTGAGTAATGGCAATGTGCTATTGTGGTTCGTTCGGTGAGCGAGAGAGCAGGCAACTGAACTGGTTGGGTTTGGGGTTTGTATTAGAAGGCAGTGGCCCTAACGGTTCATGAGCGGCAGTAACACTTACCATCAGGTGTACTGCTTCCTCGTTTGCCACCAAAAGCAAAGAAAAAATTTAGAGGAGACACTATTGTAACTAGGCTTTAATCCTGCTTCATAGTTTAGTAATTGTAGCGCCGCTCCACAATCTACGCCTTATACTTGGCACTATGGATACTGACCTAATTACAACTCCATTAGAAGACATGTAATCAACAATGAGATATAAATGAGCTGAGAAAATAATAGGGTGAACACAAGTGATTGGTATTAGAACTTCATTTAAATTATATACGTATATTACCGATTCATTATTATTATATATTGCGTAATTCTATATACTGTGTTTTATCCTTCAAATCATATTGCGTAATTCTATATACTGTGTTTTATCCTTCAAATCATATCCATTATACAACTCATCCACATTAACAAAATTTAATTTATCGTAGTGTTATCTTTCTTAAATAAAATTTTAAGTTCAAGGTGAGAGAGCGGGACAACATTAATAGACACGATTGTCACTCGAAAATTAGAGTGAACATTAAAAGTAAAAGATTCAAGATTAGTCTTTTTTAAAAAAAAGCAATACCCTGCACTAATGAAATAATACTTGTATTGCGGGGACTTCATAAACTAATAATTTAACGGACACAATTACTCATCATTACTTCTAACTTGCTACTTAAAGCAGTGCAGAACTAAGAGTACGATGTCTTACTACTTCTTCTTCACTGTCAAGACTCTAACGAAAGAAGACAAAGAGACTTAAGTCAATAACATACATCAAAACAGAAAGAGAATAATGATACGCATCCAGCCAGTATTATTCCTCAGTTTCCGTCTTATATCTAGGAAGGTCAAAAATAAAATTAAAAGTACTAGAGACGTAAATATTAATCTCTTTATAATACCTGAATAAGATTACTTGTGGTATCACAAAAAAACGACTAAAATATAATACTATGTGACATCTTCTTACTAGTTTGCGGGCATTGTAAAAATTGGCTACAGAATCACCAAAAGAGGCAGCTCTTCTGGGAAATTTACAACTACTATCTTTAACCTATCTAACAAATGTGGCGATTATGGCACTTTTCTGCCTTAAAATTATCTATATCAACTTGTGGATGTCAATAGGCTAATAATATAACGGATATAGGTAGATTATGCAAGAAAAGGACATTATCTACGTAAAAAATCACCAAGGCAAATCCTTAGTCATCTTTTAAGACATACGCGAATAAGGAAAGAGTTATGTAATTTCATCAGCATGGAGACCTCTTATAGACATATAATTCATAAATTCTATAAAACTATGGGTGGTACCTACAAGTTAAATTTAAAAAAATCGGCCAAGTGCGAGTTGTACTCGCACGAAGGGTTCCGTAAAACTAAAAAAAATATGTGATGTAACTAAAAATATAAGGTTTTCGGATTTTTTCCTTTATATATGCTGTAAATCGTTGCTTCATGCGAAATTTCAAGATTCTAGGTCGACTGGAAGTACCCTTTAGGTTTTTATTCCCTTGCGAGTAGTTGCGTGTCTGAAAATATGCGGCTTAAATTGCTGTTTCTTTTGATTTCGTTAACATAGGAGTTTGATTTTGTTACAGCTTAAAGGTATTATAGTTCTGAGTATTTGATATGAATTTCAATTTAATACCTCTACGCGTTCATGAGGAAAGGGGTAGTAAGTTTAACATTATTAAAAATATTGTTATTATATGATGTAATTAAAAATATACGGTTTTCGCAATTTTTCTTTATCTGTGCTATAAGACGTTGTTTCGTACCAAATTTCAAGATTCTGAGTTTACGGGAAGTACCTTGTAGGTTTTCATTTCCTTGCGAGTGTCGAAAATTTGCGGCAATTTGCGGCATAAACGACTGTATCTTTTGATTGCATTGGCTTAGAACTTTAATATTTTTCACAGCTTTAAGGGACAGTAGACTTGAATATTTGATATAAATTTCAGCTTGATACCTCCTCGCGTTCCTGAGAAAAAGGGTCTTGACAGATAGACAGACGGACAGACGGACGGACGGACAGATGGACGAACGGACAACAAAGTGATCCTATAAGGGTGCCGTTTTTTCCTTTTGAGGTACGGAACCCTAAAAAAATGAAAAAGTTACCGTTATTCCGCCCTAGTCAGACGAGGCATAACATATAATATACATATATATATATATATATATATATATATGTGTGTGTGTGTGTGTGTGTGTGTATGTATGTATATATATATATGTATATATATATCGTAAGTTATTAGTTTCAAAGTCATTTAATCCATTAGATATAGCCTTGGACTAGTGGTATTTTATACGAAAAGAATAGATTTTAAACGTATTTTGTCTATAACCTCGGGGGTCATTCAATCATTGTTAAAGAATCTTTTGTATATGACTTTGAAATTTTGTTCCATTTTAAATTACATCATTAAATAAATAAAAAGGAAAACCGTGATTAAGATTTTATTTAAAACATATTCTTTTTCTCATTTTAAGTTAAAAGACAATAAGTGACCACAACGTATTTTCACTACTTGGTTTTAAATGGGTCATCTATTCTAACTAATATATCTCACTCATTAATAACATATATTATAACGTTAGAAAGATTAACATGGTATGGACATGTGATGAGACGGGATGAAAGAAATGTTGTGAGGAAAGTTTTAAATATGAATGTTGAAGGCTTTAGGGGTAAAGGAAGACCAAAGAAAAGATGGATGGACTGCGTGAGGTATGACATGGATAGACAGGGAGTGACTGCAGAGATGACGTCTGATAGGACTATATGGAGGAAGATGACATATTGCGTCGACCGCAAGTAATTGGGATAAGAGCAAGATGATGATGATTATAACGTTAGAATGACAAGAGTAAATAGACATTTCCATCAAACCTCTTCTTGTCTAGCTTCCTGAACAGTTTCGTTCTTGGAGCTATATTATAATCATCATGTGTAAATAAGTATTAAATAACTAAAAGAACTTCCTATGGTGTCTTCAAGATACAAGGACAGCTTCATTTTGATATAATGGTATGAGGAAACGATTACCGATGTTAAAGTCCTTGAATGCTTGATCAGAGCTTGCTAATGAATTTTTGATAACAATCGCAAAATATTCCCTAGAACTATGATATATATCAACAGACTCGTCTATAATAAAATTACATGCCGTAATTTGTATAGTATGTCGTATACTTCGCAGCTGTATTGTTGATGTTTTTACATAACAGCATCTAGAGTCTGTAATTACTACAACAGCATCAGAAAACTGATGGAAGGCATTTAGTCGTTGAAATTGTTAAATAATATTCACGCGAAACACCGGTACTGCCTCCACCTTGACTGTCAGAGACTGCTGGTGGTCTTCTCTTATGCGTACCTCACCTCATTAACATTCTGGCAATATAATTAGAAATATGGATCCATATTTCTAATTTAAATGTGAATGTATTATGTTTTATGTATTAAGCTTTATGTAATTATAAATAAACGTCATGATATAAGTTATTATTCCCGGGAGGACATCCTCCACGGAGACTCGAGCCGCCGCCTGCGCCTTGGGTTGTATAGGAGCAAGTACCTGAGCCTTTTTTTTTGTTCACACTGTGGAAATGCATTTACGCACTATCCCCCACCGGAGACAGACTAGGGGTTGTGTGGGACTCGCCGACCAACTTCTCGACCGAAATACCTACTAAAACCACAGCGGTCTCTTCCACGCTTTTACTGGGTGCCGGAAAGATCGTTTATTGACATTCTTTCCCCGACAACCCAACGGTAGGCCATCTGGCCACGTCCAATCAACCGTCAAGACGGTGGGAGAAGCTGCGCGTAACGGCACATCCCGCTTCCTAGCCGCCGCCTGTGGTGCGAGTCTGCGGCAGCAGAAGCCTCACCTTGCAGAAAGAGGCCATCGATGACCAGCATCTGTCGCTGTCAAGCGTCTTAGAAATTATCGTCAACAACGACAGATCTATTTCTATGAGCGCCGACAGGTTGTAGCACTGAGGTCCCCAGGCGGGACATACCTCCATGATGTAACGCGCATCATCAATTGGCACACCACACTCATGGCAACTAGGGGCCTCTTCCCGTTCGATTCTGTGCAGGTACTTACCGAAGACCCCGTGTCCGGTAAGCACCTGCTTCATTCTGAAGTACAAGTCGCCGTGTCTTCTCTTCATCCAGCGGTGGAGATGGGGCGCAATTGGCTGGACGATACCCTGCCCTGCTACAGACTCCAATTCCTCCGTCCACCGCCGGATGACTGCCTCTCGAGTCGCTTCTCTTGCCCTACTCAGTCCCCCGTGGCAATCCATTCGCGCGTCACTTCATCTGTTGTCCCAGACGGATTTAGCGGGGAGTGAAAGATTAAAAACATGTTATGAGTTATTATGACAACGTTTCATTGTCGTCATCATCATCCCATTAGCCTATACACGGAGCCTCCTCTACGATAGGAAGAAAATTGGTACGATACTGCGAAGGTCAGACGTGTAGGTATAGAATTTTACATCGAGTTTCCCTACTCTTGTATTATTAACATTAAGTCAGTAGCTTAGTCTTTTTGTCGTCTTTTACGACACGATATTTTTACGATGCTGTGTAGCAGCCGCTACAAGTTAGTATTCATCCACCATTACTTTGCTCGTGAATATGGTAAAAGACGACTAAAAGTTTTATATCAACCTGGGTTAACTCCAACTGATGCTGTTTTGGTCAACAATTGTAATCCCAAGGACGATTGGCGTCAGACAAGCGGCCGGTCAATAAAACTATTGCCAATAACGTTTGAAATATGTACGATGGAAGAGGAATGTACATCGCGTCGACCACAAGCAATTGGGATAAGTGCAGGAGAATGATGAGTCGTCTTTTATGATATCCACAAGTAAGATTTTGATTTTGACTTTCCGTGTGGTGACGGAGTAAGAATACATTTCACCACCCCAAATCTTACCTGTGGGTGATCGTGCGAGACGACTAAGTGATAAAAAAACGCTTATAACCAGCAAGAGATGGAAAACTCGAAACAAAACCCTATACCAACAAGTCTGACCAGCGTGGTATAGTAGATAAAATGCCCTCCTATTATGGAGGAGGCTCGAGCACAACAGTTCGACATTTATGAGCTGTGATGAAGATGTTGATTGTATTCTTACTTAGTCATAGAAAATCTACCGTAAAATATACCCATATATTGTTTAATACGCCTATAAAGCTAGAGAGTATTATTAAAAAGACTGTCATGATGTGCATTGATTAGTCATAATCACCATGACACCACTAAAGTATTAATAAAACATAAACCAACCATTTTAATATTAACATTATAAGTAACATGTAAATGTTAAGTTCAAAACATTGATATGTTGTGTTTATTGCTTATTATAGTGGACATCCTCGGAATACAGTCATAATAATTATAATCAGATTCACAACATCTACTTCATAAACAACTTGTGTGGTACTAAATGCTAGATAACTGACCATAAACCTTTATGCATTATTAATATATGCATTAATTAGAAGCCTCAAATATTGAAATTTAAAATATTGTCATCTACGCCTGACATTTAAATGTGACATAAATTAGTCTTATTTTGCTAAAACATTATATATTTAACTACCTAAAGATTCTTTTGTAAAAGTCAAATAATAATGTTTGCATTCTTAATAATACGTTTGTTTTAAGTGAGTTATTAAATTAATTTAATGATTTCTGATGTTCACACGAACATTTGAAATAAAAATATTCTTATGGATGTTGTCGCATTTGTATATCATACACAAATGCCAGAAGAACCGGGAAATAGTTACATTTAAATAAATGTATTTATTTCTTGTACTATCAAATAATGTTAGATGCATATCAGCAATGATTGTTGTTCAGAAAAATAACATTAACAAACATTTTAGCATTAGTTATAAATATCAAATGTCAATAGGTCAACTTTGAATTAGTAAAGATACTACCGACTTACGCGTTTAAGGTTAATTAAATTAAGTAATATTATGAAGCCATCTGAATCTAAATTTACTTTGTCATCAATATTTAATTTGTAAATAATATAAATAATATTTTTATTTGTGGTTTAAACAATTTTTTGATATGCGCGATAAAATATCGCGCGTTTATCCAGCCATCCTGTAGACATACAAATGTTATGCTTGGGCCTCCCCAAGAAAGATAGATAATGTTATAATTATCATAGATACCTAACGCCAGAATTGGTGTCCTTATAAGTTTCTTAGGAGAGTCCTGCTGTTCTGGTGATCCCTCAACTAATTTTTACGTCTTCCACCGGCAAATCAACATTGATAACACATTGATTTCTTAACTTGTCACCACCAATCATCATCATCATCACAGCTCATATGTGTCCCACTGTTGGGCTCGAGCCTCCTCCATAATGGGAGGGAAATTGACCTACTATGCCACGCTGGTCACGCGTGTTGGTATAGGGTTTTGTTTCGAGTTTTCCTTCTCTTGCATAGATGTTATATGCGTTTTATATCCCTTACTCGTCTCTTACGATCACCCACGGGTAAGATAGGGGGTGGTGAATTGTATTCTTACTCCGTCACCACACGAAAAACGTTACCACCAAAGATAAATTTAATTATTGTACCACATCCTATGCTAATCCGTCACAGATTGGCATAAGCATTTTATTTAGAATTTTCCTTTTCTTGCATTGATATACTTTATTTACGTCAAATGGGAATGGGGACAAGTTGTTTTCTTGATTCGTTAAACGTGATACGTATATAAACGTATATATAATATTTTGTATAACACAAACAACAACACAAAATATTATTTTAAAATATTTCGAATGCTTCAATATAGATTATATTACCTTTAATCGTATATTTTGAAATAGATGGCAGTATTTCTACTATTATTTTTTTATATTATTCTTTATTTAGACTATCTATTGAACTTTAAATATTCGTCTACATTCAATTCCTTATATAGCATTCAGCGGTGTCAGACAGTGACTCATGAATTCATTGAATGATGATGCCCCTAAACGGTCGCCATAGGCACACAAGCCATATGGACAACAGTGGACAACATTGATGTGACTAGAGCTGTCGAGCGGTACAGTACCAGTTTCACCATCGCGACTTGCCGATAAATAGAAATTCACAGTGGTTTCCCCGTAATTATACTCTTGAAAATGATATTTCTAACCCCGAATATATAGCTCTGGCGTCCCCTCTCTGAACATCCGTTTATACTAAGCCAGAGTTAAGAATCTTCGGAGAATTCTTGGATTTCTACTCCAGCTAACTAATGAAATCAAGCTGCATTCGAAGCCCTGACTGACTCTCTGGGCCGTTCAGGGCGCAGTTTTGCCACTCACATTAAGCTCTCCACAAGTTGTTATTGGCTTTCTAGTAAATCATGAAATATATTTTTTTATATCAAAATAACTTAGACACGTTCTTCCGAATTTTGTATTAGTCTCATAATTAATTGACAGGCAACTTAATAATTTTCAATAAGATGGTATTTTAAGTAGTGTTTTAATTAGCAAGGTTTCTAAATATTAATAACGTATTATGTTCATTATCACTAAAATAAGGAACTGAATGCCATTTTTTTAGCATGAAATCTTATTTTTAAAATGTTGACTTCATCCAATGAATGACCTTGACTTTAATTAAAAATGTTATTTGATGTGGCGAATGCAAAGGATATCTTCTATTTATCTATATATATATATATATATATATATATAAAAACCTGGTTGGTTGATTCATCATCACCGTACCGCAAGTAATAAAACTAGAAACATGCAACTTTGACTGTATTTTTTTTTGTGAAATAGTGAGTCACTAAATAAGGATTAGTAGTAGTAGAACCTCACTCTACAGTTTTCTGTCTGTACAGTACACTGTGTACAGTTTTCTGTCTACAGCTGCGGGCCATTTCGTTCAGGATCATACTACAGTCTCGCAGAAAATTGACATATGAGCAGTGGTAAAACGCCGTTGTCCTTCGTTCGGTAAGCAAGAGAGCCGGCTATCTGAATTTCTGAATGGGTTTTTGTTAATAGGTAACGACCAAGTATTTATTTGTATCTTAAAACGCGATGGTAAAATCTATATAGGAGGAAAAACTTCTTTAGATATTGTATATCATCAAATTCAGCACAAATACTGTGCAGCAAAATTAATAAAAGAAAGAAAGGGACAAAAGGTCCTGGCAATAAAACAAACAAAAGGACCTGATGGCAACCATCAGCAGATGAAATTTCATTACCATTATATACTAATTTGGTGCAAGAACCGTCACAGTTCCAAAGAAAAATATACAGACTAGTAATTTTATCTTTCACAACCATTAAAAGGGCACCCCTACCGATAGCATTAAATGCATTTTTTACATCCACCTTCAGCAGGAATTTAGCGTAAATGTTTAATAAAAAAAATGAGAGTAGAATGGATGGCAGCATCACAATCGCCTCGTGACCCAAAACCTAATTGAAATGGTTGAAAAATATTAGCAAACCGTAGCGCTATTTTTTGTAGCAAATTTTGGCTGCTAGCCTACGATACGCCATTCCAACTGCTATTGTTCTAATGCCACCAACCATCTTCTTTAAAGCGCAAAGATTGGCAGAAAACGCCAATGATATCACCATTGCCTGTCCAAACAGCATCAAGTTAATAAAAGCCGGCAGCTCTCTTAAGAGCACCTCACCATATTCACTGCTCGTAAGGTATTTGACCCGTGTGGCGACGGGAATAGAATACAAAGGTCGCCACCCCTTACTTGCCCGTGGGAGTCGTAAAAATCGGCTAAGGGTCTCACCGGGAGATTGGGCAGCGGCTATCTCCCGGGAAACTAAATAACATCTACCGCGATCGCCAATCCGCTCGCCAAGCGTGGCGATTATGGCATTATTACCCCCCCCAAAACAAATATGAATACAAAAGAAGTCACGGCCCCCAGTCACGGCAGTTCCGCGGTTCCACGGGCTCATTTTGGTAGCGGGCCTGTTGGTGGCGGGGCAGGGGGTGCTAGGAATCTCCGGCCGCGATCCGGCTACCAAAAAAATCGACCCTTGGCCCTGGTAACACACAACGTTCGGACGCTTAGGACCGACGAGAGGGTCATCGAACTGGAAGAGGAATTGAGCAAAATCCGATGGGACATTGTAGGATTATCAGAAGTGCGAAGAGAGGGGGAGGGCACGATAATCCTCCGGTCTGGAAATTTGCTCTTCTACCGGGAGGGAGATCACCCATCCCAAGGCGGTGTAGGGTTTATCGTTCGTAAGTCTCTCGTAGAGAATGTGGAGAGGATCGAAAGTGTGTCAACAAGGGTAGCGTACCTTATACTCAGAATTACCAAACGGTATTCGTTGAAGGTCATACAGGTTTACGCACCGACTTCGACATACTCCGACGACGTAGTGGAGGCCTTATACGAGGATATCTCGAAAGCCATCCACACGTCCAAAACCCACTTCACGGTAGTTATGGGAGACTTCAACGCAAAACTAGGCAAAAGGACAGACGATGAGTTGATAGTGGGGCAATATGGATTTGGACAGAGAAACCAAAGGGGCCAAAAACTGGCCGACTTTTTGGAGAAGGAAGGCCTCTTCATGATGAATTCCTTCTTCAAGAAACGGCCACAAAGGAAGTGGACCTGGATTAGCCCTGATGGATCCACTAAAAATGAGATAGACTTCATCTTGACGGACAAACGACAAATATTCAATGATGTCTCTGTGATCAGCAGGATTAAAACTGGGAGTGATCACCGCATGGTTCGAGGCACATTGAATCTTCGTACGAAAGTCGAGCGGTCCCGCTTGATGAAGTCTACACTCCGACCTACACCTGTCCAATACCAGAACCCCGATAGCTTTCAACTCGAATTACATAATCGCTTCCAATGCCTGGAAGAGTGCGAATCTTCGAACGATATGAACAACAGGTTCGTGGAAACTGTCCACGCGGTCGGGTCAAAATTCTTTAAGGTCCGTCGCGCTACTAGAACAAAAAAGCTTTCTGACCAGACTCTTCAACTCATGGAGAGGAGAAAGGAAATGACGGTACAGTCTTCAGCCGATTGGTCCGAACTCAGGCAGCTTAATAGACAAATCTCTAAATCTATGCGACGCGATATTCGCCGATTCAATACACTGCGTATTGAAGAGGCGATAGAGCGAAATCGAGGCTCCAAAGTGTTCGCACGAGATTTGTCTATCGGGCAGAGCCAAATGACTAAGCTGAAGACCGATAACGGTACTGTCATTTCATCCCAGAGTGAGATCTTGGGAGAGGTCGAAAGGTTCTATGGGCAGTTGTACAAATCATCCCTGAATCCTGTTGTCAGCTTGGTCCAAGACCCCAGATCCAAGCTAACTCGGCACTATACCGAAGAAATCCCGGACGTCAGCTTGTACGAGATCAGAATGGCTCTAAAACAATTAAAGAACGGAAAGGCACCGGGAGATGACGGAATTACCACAGAGCTCCTGAGGGCAGGCGGCAAGCCAGTTTTAAAAGCCCTACAGAAGCTGTTTGATTCTGTCATTCTCGGGGGTGACGTTCCAGAGTCGTGGACCAGGAGTGTGGTGGTGCTTTTTTTCAAGAAGGGCGATAAAACGCTTTTAAAGAATTACAGACCCATCTCACTCCTGAGCCACGTGTACAAATTGTTTTCAAGAGTCATTACGAACCGACTCGCGCGCAAGCTAGACGACTTCCAGCCGCCCGAACAAGCCGGTTTCCGAAAAGGTTATAGTACCATAGACCACATCCACACGCTACGCCAGATTATACAGAAGACCGAGGAGTATAATCGGCCTCTGTGTCTAGCGTTTGTGGACTATGAGAAAGCCTTTGATTCTGTCGAAACTTGGGCAGTGCTGCAGTCCCTTCAGAGGTGCCAAATTGACTATCGATATATCGAAGTGCTGAAGTGTTTGTATAGAGACGCTACTATGTCAGTCCGCATTCAGGATAAGAGTACGAAACCGATCCAGCTGCAGAAAGGCGTGAGACAGGGAGACGTTATCTCTCCGAAACTGTTCACCACTGCGCTGGAAGATGTCTTCAAGCTCTTAGACTGGACCGGACTCGGCATCAACATCAATGGCGAATACATCACTCACCTTCGATTCGCAGATGATATCGTAGTCATGGCAGAATCCCTGGAGGACCTTGGCACCATGCTCAATGACCTCAGCAAGGTCTCCCAACTAGTAGGGCTGAAAATGAACATGGACAAGACGAAAATCACGTCTAATGCCCATGTCATTTCTGTACCGGTCCTGGTTGGGAATGCGATTCTCGAAGTTGTCGATCACTATGTTTACCTAGGACAAACAGTCCAATTAGGTAGATCCAATTTCGAGAAAGAGGTCAGCCGACGAATCCAACTCGGCTGGGCAGCGTTCGGGAAACTTAGGAGGATCTTCTCGTCTAATATTCCGCAGTGTCTGAAAACAAAGGTTTATAACCAGTGTGTGTTACCAGCGATGACTTACGGCACTGAAACGTGGTCTCTAAATGTCGGCCTCATAAAAAGGCTCAAAGTCGCTCAGCGTGCTATGGAGAGGGCTATGCTCGGTATTTCTCTACGTGATAAAATCCGAAATACGGAAATCCGTAGAAGAACGGGTGTAACCGACATAGCCCGAAGAATTAGCACGTTGAAGTGGCAATGGGCAGGCCACATCGCTCGACGAACCGACAACCGTTGGGGAAAAAAGGTTCTCGAGTGGCGACCACGAATCGGACGACGCAGCGTAGGACGACCCCCCACTCGATGGACTGATGACCTCATCAAGGTCGCAGGAAACCATTGGATGCAGGTGGCACAGGACCGTTATAGATGGCATTCTCGTGGGGAGGCCTATGTCCAACAGTGGACGTTTACGGGCTGATGGATGGATGGAAGGTATTTTAAATGCCATGGTGTCAAGTCGTCTAAACCATCAGCGAAGCCAGTCTGAAAAGACATAGCCGCTGTGGATACACCTAAACAGGAACCTTCAATAGCGTTTGTAGAATCTATAGAAACTTCAGGAAAATAAATATCTGCATGTCATAAAATGAATGCATGAATATAAAATGCCTCGTAATCCTGTATTTTATAAACTTAATACACCCAGTTCATTTAAATTTAAATTTAATTTATATCACTGAAAAATGAGAGGAGTTAATTCAACTCAAAAGAAAAGCTTTTAATACAAACATACATACATATCATCACGCCATATACCTTGCAGGGTAGGCAGAGAGAACAGAGTGCCAGAGAACTCTATCCTTTATATCAAATTAATTGTAACATACATACGTATGTATTCAAAAATAGTGTGTCATCAGTACATTTTTGTCTTTATTTAAAAGAAAAATAAAATTGTATTTATTATCACTACAAAATAAACTTCTATATGAATCTTTATATAATAACAGACATAATCGTATGTAAAACAGTCATCATAGTTAATCCAGGGCAAGGTGACTTAAAGCCCCTGATCGTAACCTTAAGATTTCTCAATGAAAAATCTTGTTAATTCATTGTACAAATGTATGTAGACAGTATATTGAAAAAAATCTTAACTTAATTCTCTTAATCTATAACTTAATTCTCAATGACGTAACTCCTTTGCCACCAATAAGTCTCTCTCGTCTGTGTTTAGTATATATGGTAGCAAATGCAACACAAGACAACTTGGGTTGAGAGCCCTCTGCGCTCACCACTAGTCCGCGTAAGGATGTAACAGCCATCTGAGACTAACATCCCTAGTCCAACAAAAAAAACATAAGACAATGACAGACAGCTTAAGAAATCACGCCTTATAAGCTAATATCGGTATATTCACGGACTCGAGTACAAACATATTACTGTAATTTCTCTTGATACGGTATCAAGAGAAATTACAGTACCTAATATGTTGGTACTCGAGTCATTTACACGTTATTTCACAATACACTAAAGCTCAGGTGTAATTATATTATGTATCTATATATATATAAACTAGCTGACCCGGCGAACTTCGTACCGCCTAACAGTCAATGAATGTCGTGTTACCTTTTAGCTGAACTAATTTAGGCTTTGATGAACGTAATACAATGATACAAAATAATATTAATATAGATAGAAACATAAAAGTATTTTATTATGATCAATGATGATGAAAACATACAGAATGAGAATAAAAATTAAAAAATAATAATAATTAAGTAATTCAAACTCATGTCAGAAAAAAATGATTGAAAACTATGTTGTGCAGATTGGAATACACTCGGATTAATTCATTAATGTGATTTTCATTCAAGCACCTTGTGGTAAACGACATTCTTTGTTTTTTGGTCAGGCGCAAGAACAAATAAAGCGGATGGTTTGCCGACACGTGAGCATGCCACGTACAATTGACCATCAGAAAAACATGCATTTTCTAGATTGAGGCCACAAATAGTCAAGGATTGGCCCTGTGATTTGTTGGTCGTCATGGCGAAGGCAAGACGAATCGGGAATTGATTACATAGCTGAGCTAGCTGACCCGGCGAACTTCGTACCGCCTAACAGTCAATGAATGTCGTGTTACCTTTTAGCTGAACTAATTTAGGCTTTGATGAACGTAATACAATGATACAAAATAATATTAATATAGATAGAAACATAAAAGTATTTTATTATGATCAATGATGATGAAAACATACAGAATGAGAATAAAAATTAAAAAATAATAATAATTAAGTAATTCAAACTCATGTCAGAAAAAAATGATTGAAAACTATGTTTTGCAGATTGGAATACATGTAAAATGTAAATTAAACTAATGCTAAATAATGTGCGTTCATGTGTTCCATGTGCGTTCATGTGTTCCAGCTGGTCTTTTATCTGCTCTGATCACAACTTTATAGTCATCACTTGGCATGCGCTCTAAAGCAGTCTTGAATAGCCTGACCAATGCATGATGTACATGAAGCATTTGCTGCAGATCTTGGAGAATTGCTCTTTTCGTAGCTGTGTTGACCCCTTGACGCCGGTCAAGTTGTTCTTCCATATTGCCCATGAAGTATATTTGCAAGAATTTATGCTGTGCATCTTCTATAGGTTGCAATGATGCAATGCGATGGCAAATCTGGCCTTGAATCTGTAACGTCAAAGCCATAGTTATTGTTAGATTTACAAACACTTTTTTTACAAACACTTTTTTTTTCAAATAATAACATGCCATTTTTATTTCAAAGACAAATACAGAAATCTAACAAACTACATTCCAGATTTTTTTTACAAACATAGAAAATATAGTTTTTAACGTAAATTACCTTAAATGTCTGATTATATCCGTGTTCTTCGATAATTTCCGCCCCAAATGAAGTCATTTGGAAACAGACATTGTATTTTTGAGTGTTCGCTAGAAAACGTCGTGATTCTAGTGTTTCGCCATAAAGTAGGGAGCACAATGGCTCTGGTGGCGGGACCAATAATGGCAACAATGCATGTTTTTCTCATGGTCAATTGTACGTGGCATGCTCACGCGTCGGCAAACCATCCGCTTTATTTGTTCTTGCGCCTGACCAAAAAACAAAGAATGTCGTTTACCACAACGTGCTTGAATGAAAATCCCATTAATGAATTAATCCGAGTGTATTCCAATCTGCACAACATAGTTTTCAATCATTTTTTTCTGACATGAGTTTGAATTACGAATTTTAGCCAACCTTAAGTTTTAAATTGTGCGGTGGTAAACCAGGCACATCCAAGGAGTTTAAAAATTCACTTGGATAATTAGTGGCTTCTTCTTCGTTTGTTACACAGTCGATAGATTTGAATGAATACAGAGTACCTACGATTTGATTTTGAATTATAAAATTGAGGTCATCCGCCGCTAAAAATAAAGATGCATCTTTATTTTTAGCGGCCAAAATTGCTCGCTCACTTAACCATTTAGTATTTTTGTGGTTAGCAATGATATCCGGGAATACTTTGTTGATAAGCTCGTCTTTTGATGATACAAAATTCCAAACATTCTGACGAAATGAAATCAAACCGCTCGATTTGTCAACAGAAACACGGCCATTACCGATAGTCAGCAATTGCTTCGAGAAATCATCAGCAGATAGATCGTTCAACAATGCAACTCTCATATTTACAGACAGTTGAAGTTTCTTTACATATCGCCACAGATTTGATGCTTTGTGGCAAGCGTTTATTTCGTCGGCAGCAGTAGATCTTGGAATGACTGGTAGCGTTTGTCGGAAATCGCCAGATAATAAAATCATTGCACCACCAAAACATCTCGACTCATTGCGCAGATCTTTTAATGTTCGGTCTAGTGCTTCCAATGCGCGTTTGTGCGCCATTGTGCATTCGTCCCATATGATGATTTTTGATGCTACTAAAACTTTGGCCATTGCGGAGTGTTTCGAAATATTACATTTCGGTTTTTCAGTAGTTTGAAGGTTTAATGGCAATTTTAAAGCTGAGTGAGCCGTACGGCATCCGTCTAACAATGTGGCTGCTATTCCAGAAGAAGCAATTGCTACCTCAATTTTGGATCTCGCACGTACAGTGGCCAAAATCAATGACATCAGGAATGTCCTCCCAGTTCCACCGGGGGCATCCAAAAAAATAAGCCGCCATTTCCATCATCAATTGCATTAATCAGTGTATCATAGACTTCCCTCTGCTTAGGATTCAACAGAGGTACATTCGTTTGGACTGATTGGATTAGTTCATGTGGATCATATTCACGTTCACGTTCCAATACGCGGCATTGTTATTAATATTAATACTGAATGTCCACTCGCATAAAACCACAAAAAACCACTTTCGAGACATAGACAATAGCTCAAAGAGTATATAACCACAGACAAACTATAAAAGTTATAGTTAGATTACAAACACTTTTTTTAAAAAAACATTTTTTTTTTCAAATAATAACATGCCATTTTTATTTCAAAGACAAATACAGAAATCTAACAAAATACATTCCAGATTTTTTTACAATCATAGAAAATATAGCTTTTAACGTAAATTACCTTAAATGTCGGATTATATCCGTGTTCTTCGATAATTTCCGCCCCAAATAAAGTCATTTGGAAACAGACATTGTATTTTTTAGTGTTCGCTAGAAAATGTCGTGACTCTAGTATTTCGCCATAAAGCAGGGAGCACAATGGTTCTCGTGGCGGGACCAATAATGGCAATTTCACTTTACCACTAAGGCAGCACAAACCAGGCGTTTCACCAGCAAACTTCAATGCTCCACAATGCTGGCAAACAACGTCCATTGGACCAATACATACTAAACGATGCAAGCTGCAGTCGATGGTGCAATCATATAGAAACGCTGCTCGATTCAAATCAATACTTGAACCATTTCTTCTTGCACTTCGAAGATTATTCCTCTGTTCATCTGTTTATCGTACACGGCTTCGTACGTCGTACGGCTCCGCTGGGAAAGATTAGATCTTCTAGGACGCGGCATTGTTATTAATATTAATACTGAATGTGCACTCGCATAAAACCACAAAAAACCACTTTCGAGACATAGACAATAGCTCAAAGAGTATATAACCACTACATATGAATAGCTTATCATGAAAAATCATAGACAACCTATAAAAAGACATTTACACTTTTGTTAACCTGTACAATAAATCTTAGGTATTATTTTCGGAAATTAAAAATTAAATAATTAATAAATAATTTACAGAAATTAATGTCTAAAACAAACAAATATAACAGTACCCGAACTTTCGAGACATTTTACAAAAAATAAATTTCTGAACGCACACATAAATGTTACAGTATTTGACAGGATTGGACAACAAATGTTTGACATGAAATATAAATATTAATCTTAAATTTAAAATGGATTGGGATGATAATGATGTTGACAATAAAAGACTTGGCTTCGGCCTACTACTCTTTCACGAAGCAAATTTTATTTACGACGTGAAGAACACCAAATACAATAAAATTCTGCTATTTATGACTCTTCAATAAAGATGTGAAGATGTGGAGTCTTGGCTTGAGTTTATTCAAGACGTTTAATATGACGAACTGAAACTTATATGAAGCTATTATTGAAGATGTGGAGCTTTGGCTTGACTGTTCAAGGCGACTAATATAGAAAGAAAATTAAATAAGACATGGCTGTATGGGCTGTGATCCCTTTGCCTGTCCGAATGGACAAAGACATGGCTGTATGGGCTGTGATCCCTTTGCCTGTCCGAATGGACAAAAGAACTAAAACAAATGACATTAAATAAACAAATCAGCATTTATTGAAATGATTAAGTATTCATTAAACATATAGAGTTTTCATTGTTTTTAAGATGTATTATGCTATTCGGGACGAAGACAAATCCAACGAATCAATAACCATGAATATTGGTTCAGCAGATCTCGAGTTATAAGTGTTGTAACAAACCCGTCTTTGTTTTATATATGTATAAAGATAAAGATATAGATATATATATATATATATATATATATATATATATATATATATATATATATATGCAGCAACTTCC
The DNA here is from genome assembly GCA_905163515.2 of Lymantria monacha. Classification (NCBI taxonomy): domain Eukaryota; kingdom Metazoa; phylum Arthropoda; class Insecta; order Lepidoptera; family Erebidae; genus Lymantria; species Lymantria monacha. Next base: position 17,919,333 of record LR991088.1, read on the forward strand.
TGCCACACCGACCTTGCTATATACAAATTAAATCAAGCATCTATGTTCGTTTAATTCAAAATTTTATTGTTACTACAGATTAAATGAATTTCAAATAAGTTTTTAAAATGTCAATGTTTAAAAAGATTTGGCTTAAGAATGCCCAAGGCAATCTTTCGCAAATTTTTTAAATGCAAATAACAATTTTCTTTTTCTCTACATTAAATGAATACCCATCCTTTAAAAATACATGTGGTATCATATAGTTTCATGTAGTAAATAGTTTAATTGTTTTTCTTTTCATTCGTCATTATTGTACTGATCTTATTCTAATTATTCAGAATTACTCAATTTTCTCTCTTTTTGGGGGCATAGTCAGGAGCGTGCTCGTTCGCGCCCCCTGCCGGTCTAATTGGACTGCTAATCCGGCTCGATATGCGTACCGCAGTGCGGGTTAGGGCGTCCCCCGGAGGCGACGCGTACCGACCCGCCCCCGTCGGTACGAACTTCGGCAGTTGCGGCGATGGGAGCCGCCACCCATCACGCCTTGCCCAGTCAGGCGAGTCGAGGAGAGTAGAGTGCCGGGTGGGCAGGTGGAATGTAAGAGGTTGTGTGGAAGGTAAGTTGTACGAGCTGATATCCCTCATGGCGGACAAACAGCTAGACGTGCTCTGTGTGACAGAGGCCAAGCGAAGGGGCAGCGACGCCTGCGATCTTCCTGGTGGCGGGATGGCTCTGTGGTCTGGTGTACCACAGAGCGATCGAGCCAGCATGGGGGCAACAGCACTCCTAGTGCTGTTGTCCTCTCGTTTGGCCTCAGGTGTGAAGGATTACGGAATGTATGATCCCAGACTTCTTTGGGTCCGTATAAAACTAGGTGTCACCAAGGTATTCATGGTTGTAGCATATGCTCCCGTAGGATCCTCGGTGGCATCAGACCTAGAGAAGTTTAGGGATAATGTTAGGGAAGTTCTGGATATGGCAGAAACCAGTGAACGCGTGATTGTATGCGGAGATTTGAACGGATGGGTGGGAACCAAGCGTCCCGATTATGAGGACGTACTTGGTCCATTTGGTGATAAGGGAGTGAACGACGCAGGTAGGCTCATAGCGGATGTATGCATGGAGAGAAACATTATTGTGTCAAACACATTTTTCCAACATAAGGACATCCATATGTATACATGGAGAAGGAATGAACAGAAAAGTATAATAGATTTAATTTTGGTAGACAGTCGCCTCCGAAGCAAAATATTGGACGCAAGAGCCTACAGGGGCCCCACAGTCGATACGGACCACTATCTCGTTATTGCGAGATTTAGTGGTCTGTTCAGAAAGTGGAGGCACTGGCGAGAGCGTGTCCACTTCGGAGGGCTTAAAAGAATAAAGCTTGAAAGGTTGCAAGAAGAGTGTGTAAGAGAAAAGTATGCAGAGGGTGTCCGAGAACGGCTGACGATGGCAAGCCAGCCGCAATCGGACATTGAAGAATGCTGGAGAGTATTGAAAGAGAGTATGATAGATACAGCGAAAGAAGTATGTGGAAGTTCAAAGAAGCATAGAAAAACAAATGGTGATGCATGGTGGGATGCGGAAGTGGCAGCTTCCGTAGAGCAAAAGAAGAAAGCGTGGCTGGACTATGTCTCTTCTTTGAATCTGAATGACAGTATGACTGAACAGAAGAAAGAAACATATTGGCAATGTAAGAATGACACCAAGGCCTTAGTGAAAGAGAAACGTGATAGAGCAAGTATGAGTGTAGAAGATAGGCTGACTAAAAACTTCGAGGGTAACACCAAACTCTTTTGGAGGGAGGTGAAGAAGTCCCGGGTGGTTGTTCAGCCTTCAGAATGAATAAAATAAGGTCTAAAGGTGGAGACATTCTTACACCAACACTCTTGTGTTTTAAGCCGTGTTAAGCCGATGGATTGAATATTTTGGTGATATGTATGCGGATGCTACGGTTGGCGCCGGTGTCGCATGTGGTCTAGTAGATCAACATTCGACAACGGCGTCCTCCGATGGCATCAGTATGGATGAACGAGGCGTTCCTGTTGCTCCTCAATTTATGTTGGAGCTCGGGAATGGTCCCCGGGGACTGGAATAGCGCAGTCATCGTGCCTTTGTTTAAAAACAAGGGTTCACGTTATGACTGCGCAAATTACAGAGCCATAAGCTTGACCAGTTTGGCAGCAAAAGTGTACGGTAAAATTATTGAAAGGAGAATGAGGATGGTGTCCGATGGTTTACTATGTGAGACACAAGGAGGTTTCAGGAGTGGAAGGGGATGCATGGATCAAGTGTTCTCTCTGCGCAACATTGTGGAGAAGCATCTGGCTCTAGGTTAGAGGGTTTTCTGCAATTTTGTGGATCTGGAGAGAGCATTTGACACGGTTGTACGAAAGGAACTTTGGGACATTTTACCGGAGTATGGTATTAACGGTAAACTGCTGCAAGCTGAGCAGTCCAGTTACATGGGCTGTAGAGCCTGTGTGCGGCTAGATGATGGAATGTCGTCTTAGTTTGACGTCAATATCGTCGTTAAGCAGGGGTGAGTTCTGTCAGCCAGGCTGTTTATCATATATCTTTTTTTTTTTTTTTGGGGTGGGTTATGGTCGGTGCTCTTCTCGCACCACTCCGTCCGGGGCGAGAGAGGGGCGTAAGCACGCATACCCGTAACCCACCCACGAACCTCGCCTACGTTGTTGGACCGGCCACTGGAGCAGCGTGAACTTGTCGTCAGTGGCCGGCCCGATGGAATACCCCCTGAGAGGTACCCTCCCCTTGAGCGACGCCCCCCCCCCGGGGCGGACGTCGTTCCCTCCTCGCGCGGTCAGCCTCTCGGCGGGTGACGGACTAATTCCCCGGTCCAGTCACCCGCGGCCTCGGCTAGGGCGGCATCAGGCGCAGGTAATCGCGCCTACGCCGCCCCAGTCGCCGGCGGCGGTTCGCGTCGTCGAGGAGACGCTCCTCGCGCACGCGCTCCGCCGCCTCCTTCCGCGAGACTACTGCCTCGCAGAAGGCTGCGACCGCGTCCCAGTTCCTGACGCTGTCGAGCATCGCCCTGGCGATGGTCGGCAGCGTCAGGTCGGCACCGATGATTGCGACGAGTTCACGGCGCTGCTCTGCCCAAGCGGCACACGCCTCGAGCGTATGCTGCGCCGTATCCTCGTCGCAATCGCAGTGGTGGCAGGACGGTGTACTCTCCCTCCTGACGACCGTGTACAGGTATTTGGCGAAGCATCCATGCCCCGTCAAAACCTGCACCAGAAGGACCAGGAGACCGGAAGGAGAGCACCCCGTGCCGCCGTTCCAACCACAGCATCAGCACCGGCCGGAAGGCCTCCACAGTCCGCACACCGAACCGAGGCCTCTCTAGCCGGACTGCCCAACGAGCAATGACGTCTTGGCGGGCGTCGACACGCCAGGCGGTGAGCTCCCTCAGTGAGACCACACCGCCCCCCGTTCGCACCCCCGACACCCGCCGATACAAATCGGCGAGCATTTCCGCCTCCAGGTCCCACGGGGGAGTCCCGGCCAACAGGCACGCTGCCTCCGTCGCCACCGTGCGGTACCCGCGTACGGCCCTGACCGCCATGGCCCTCTGTGGTCGCCACAGAAGAGCCCTGAGTCGGACGGTCAGGGATCCCGCCCACACCGGTGCGCCGTACAGGGCCATCGACCGGACGACCCCCGAGTACAGCTTTCGGCACGTAGCGCTCGGTCCGCCCACGTTCGGCATAAGCCACGAAAGGGCGGACGCCGCGCCGACGAGCCGCGGAGCGAGCCTGCGGAAATGCTCCCGAAACCACCAATGCCCGTCGAGCACCAGGCCCAAATACCTCATATGGGCCCGGATGTGTTTATCATATATCTGGATAAATGTCTCCAAAGGTTGAACGATATGAGTGTGGAAGTCCAGATGGGCGACTCAGTGGTCGCTACTCTGCTTTATGCAGATGATGCAGTACTGCTGGCACAGTCAGCGACTGACCTGCAGACCCTAGTCGACACAATGACAGAAGATTGTAAGAAAAGGGGTCTACGCGTGAATGTGAGCTAAACCAAAATAATGGTCTTTGAAAGAGATGAAGCCAGAACATATGTAAGAGTAACAATAGGTAATGATGTACTATTGCAAGTGGATGAATTTGTATATCTTGGATGTGGATTTAGCCGAGATGAAATGTACACCACTGATATAGAGCGAAGAGTGAATGCGGGAAATAGAGTGAACGGAGCGTTGGGGCAACTTCTCGGCAGCCACCACCTCAGCCAGAAGGCACGTGTAGCAATACATAACGCAGTGCTTGTCCCAACATTACTGTATGGAAGCGAGAGTTGGGTATGCAGAAAAGAGTATGAAAGTAAAATTAATGCGGTCGAAATGCGATCTCTGCAGAAAATCTCTGGAGTTAGGCTGATCGACCTCATTCGTAACGACGACGTAAGAGAGCGAGTAGGTATAAAAGAGAGTATTGGTGTAAAGATGCGAAAGGAAATGCTCCGATGGTTCGGACATGTGGAAAGAATGCCGAACGAACGTCTGGTAAAAGAAAATATACAATGCGAAAGTGGAAGGATGTAGGTACCGAGGGAGACCGAGACTAACCTACCTAGACCAGATCGGTCATGTACTGAAGGAAGGTGGAGTCAAGAGTCTCCGAAACCGGCGAGCGTGTATGAAAAGAATTATGAATGTTGAAGAAGCGAGTGAAGTATGCAGAGATAGAGTTATCTGGCACTCTGTTCTCTCTGCCTACCCTGCAAGGGATATGGCGTGATGATATGTATGTATGTATGTATGTTCTCTCTTTTTAATATCTATCTTTCTGTCTGTGACATTCTTTACGCAGTTAATTCTTTTTCTTCGTTCTTTCCTTACTCTTAAATCATTTAATTAATGATAATTAAATGTATGTATGCATGTATATCATAATAAATTTATATATATTCATTAAGTAGTGGTAGGACTACGCTGTTGACAGTTTTCTGCCTACAGTCGCGGGCCGGTCCGTCCGGGGTAGTACCACACTCTCACAGAAGATCGACGTCTGAGCAATGGCTATATGCTGTTGTGCTTCGTTTGGTGAGCGAGAGAGCCGGAAGCCCAACTGGGTGGGTTTGGGATATCTATTGGTAAGCAGTGGCCTAGCTATACCCCTAGTAACACTTACCATCAGGTGTGCTGCTTGCTCGTTTGCCACCAAAATAAATAAAAAAAAAAGTTGATCCTTAAATGTTATTAAGTGCTGTTATTCAGTTTCTTAATGTTGAAAATGAGATTTTTTTTTTGTTCTTGTATAAAATATATATAGTATTGTACGTTTACAAAACACTAGCCTTTTCTGAATCATTATAAGGTTAAGTTTTAGAAAATGGTTACAAAATAAATAGTTTTTATTTATTTATTGTGTTTGTGAAATTTCATCACACAACGCAAAATTTAACATCATAATAAATCTAAAGGTTAGTTTAACAATAAAATTACCAAATATGGTTGTATTTTTTTTTTTATTTATTTAATATAGAGGTAGTTGCTAATAGATGTTATTTTTATATAAAAACTGTTTTCTTTCACGGATGCCAGAGTACCAACTTTGTAAAGATTTCTAAGCACAATCTAAAAGTGAGCAATGTATATATAATATGATATTCTGGTGTCACTCATGGTCTGGACACACACCGTCCATTCTGTCCGGGGCAACGAAAGAGCGGCGCGTGGCCCCACAACCCACCACATTCCCCACCCATCGCCATTGAGCTGGCCACCGGTATCGAATCCTTGACGTACATAACCAGTCCGGCTGATGTCACCCCTGAACGTTGGTAGACCTACAGTTAAAAAAATTCATAGCAATAATATAATCATGTGGCCCCGTGTGGCGACGGGATAGAATACAAGTGTCGCCACCCCTTGCTTGCCCGTGGGAGTCGTAAAAATCGGCTAAGGGTCCACCAGGAGAGAGGGCAGCAGCTCTCTCCTGGGATACGTATAACACCACACTGCGATCGCCAACCCGCCTGCCAAGCGTGGCGATTATGGCTCAAAACCCCTAATGATAAGCACAAATAAAAAAACGGCCCCCAGTCACGGCATCTCCACTATCCTACGGGCTCATTGTGGTAGCGGGCCTGGTAGCGATGGAGTAGGGGGTGCTAAGAATCCCCGGCAGCGATCCGGCTACCAATCAAAACGACCCTTGGCCCTGGTAACACACAACATTCGGACACTCAGGACCGACGAAAAGGTCATCGAGCTGGAAGAGGAATTGAGCAAAATCCGCTGGGACATTGTAGGATTATCAGAAGTGCGAAGAGAGGGCGAGGGCACGATAATCCTCCGGTCTGGAAACTTGCTCTTCTACCGGGAGGGAGATCACCCGTCCCAAGGCGGTATAGGGTTTATCGTTCGCAAGTCTCTCGTAGGCAACGTGGAGAGGATCGAGAGTGTGTCGACAAGGGTAGCGTACCTTATACTCAGAATTACCAAACGGTATTCGTTGAAGGTCATACAGGTATACGCACCGACCTCGGCATACTCCGACGACGAGGTAGAGGCCTTTTACGAGGATATCTCGAAAGCCATACACGCGTCCAAAACCCACTTCACGGTGGTTATGGGTGACTTTAACGCGAAACTAGGCAAAAGGAGTGATGATGAGTTGAGAGTGGGGAAACATGGATATGGACAGAGAAACCAGAGGGGCCAGAAACTGGCTGAATTTCTGGAGAGGGAAAGCCTCTTTATGATGAATTCTTTCTTCAGAAAGCAGCCACAAAGGAAATGGACCTGGATTAGCCCCGATGGTTCAATAAAAAACGAGATAGACTTCATCTTGTCGGACAAACGACATATATTTAATGATGTCTCAGTGATCAGCAGGATTAAAACTGGGAGCGATCACCGAATAGTACGAGGCTCATTAAATATCCATACAAAAGTCGAACGGTCACGCTTGATGAAGTCTACCCTCCGACCTACACCTGTCCAATACCAGAACCTCGAAAGCTTTCAACTCGAACTACACAATCGCTTTCAATGTCTAGACGAGTGCGAATCTCCGAACGATATGAACAACAGGTTCGTGGAAACTGTCCACGCGGTTGGGTCGAAGTTTTTCAAGGCTCACCGCGCCAATAGACCTAAAAAACTTTCTGACCAGACTCTCAGGCTCATGGAGCGGAGAAAAGAAATAACAGTACAGTCTTCAGCCGATTGGTCCGAACACAGGCAGCTTAATAGGCAGATCTCTAGGTCTGTGCGTCGCGATATTCGCCAATTTAAAACGCTCCGTGTTAAAGAAGCGATAGAGCGGAATCGTGGCTCAAAAGTGTTCGCACAAGATCTGTCTATTGGGCAAAGCCAATTGACTAAGCTGAAGACCGATGACGGCACTGTCATTTCATCCCAGGGTGAGATCTTGGGAGAGGTCGAAAGGTTCTATGGACAGTTATATAAATCATCCCGAAGTCCTGTTGTCGGCTTGGTCCAAGATCCCAGATCCAAGCTAACTCGGTACTATACCGAAGAAATCCCGGACATTAGCTTGTGCGAGATCAGAATGGCTCTCGAACAACTACGAAACGGTAAGGCACCGGGAGATGACGGAATTACGGCAGAGCTACTGAAGGCAGGCGGTAAGCCGGTCTTAAAAGCCCTTCAAAAGCTATTTAATTCCGTTATCCTCGGGGGCGACGTTGCAGAGTCGTGGACCAGGAGTGTGGTGGTGCTGTTCTTCAAGAAGGGCGACAAAGCTCTTCTAAAGAACTACAGACCCATCTCACTCTTGAGCCACGTCTACAAGTTGTTTTCGAGGGTCATTACCAATCGACTCACATGCAAGCTTGATGACTTCCAGCCGCCCGAACAAGCTGGCTTCCGAAAAGGCTATAGCACCATAGACCATATTTTCACGCTTCGGCAGATTATCCAGAAGACCGAGGAGTACAATCGGCCTCTGTGTATAGCGTTTGTGGACTATGAGAAAGCCTTTGATTCAGTCGAAACTTGGGCGGTGCTGCAGTCCCTTCAGCGGTGCCAAATCGACCATCGTTATATAGAAGTGCTGAAGTGTTTGTATAGGAACGCCACAATGTCAGTCCGTATCCGGGATAAGAGTACGAAACCGATCCAGTTGCAGAAAGGCGTGAGACAGGGAGATGTCATCTCTCCGAAACTGTTCACCACTGCACTGGAAGATGTCTTCAAGCTCTTAGACTGGACCGGACTAGGTATTAACATTAACGGCGAATACATCACTCACCTTCGATTTGCAGACGATATCGTCGTTATGGCAGAATCCATGGAGGACCTTGGCACCATGCTTAACGATCTCAGCAGGGTATCCCAACTGGTGGGGTTACGAATGAACATGGACAAGACGAAAGTCATGTCAAATGCCCATGTCATTCCTGTACCGGTCCTAGTTGGCAATGCGATTCTCGAAATTGTCGATCATTATGTTTACCTTGGACAAACAGTCCAGTTAGGTAGATTCAATTTCGAGAAAGAGGTCAGCCGACGAATCCAACTCGGTTGGGCAGCGTTCGGGAAACTTAAGAGGATCTTCTCGTCCAACATACCTCAGTGTCTGAAAACACAGGTCTACAACCAGTGTGTGTTACCAGTGATGACTTACGGCACGGAAACGTGGTCCCTAAATGTAGGCCTCATAACCAAGCTCAAAGTCGCTCAGCGTGCTATGGAGCGAGCTATGCTCGGGATTTCTCTGCGTGATAGAATCCGTAATACGGAAATCCGCAGAAGAACGGGTGTAACCGACATGGCACGAAGAATTAGCACGCTGAAGTGGCAATGGGCTGGCCACATCGCTCGAAGAACCGACAACCGCTGGGGAAAAAAGGTTCTAGAGTGGCGACCACGTACCGGACGACGCAGTGTAGGACGCCCCCCCACTAGGTGGACAGATGATCTAGTGAAAATTGCTGGGCGTCGATGGATGCAGACGGCACAGAACCGCACTCTGTGGCATACCATGAGGGAGGCCTATGTCCAGCAGTGGACGGCGATGGGCTGAAATGATGAATATAATCATGTGTGTAAAATAAATTTAAAATTTTAATGTATATATTTCTTCCCCACCTCGATACATTTTTGTTTCAAAGAGATTTATCAAAAATTCCATCTATTTTTTTAAAACAACATTTTAATATTTTCATAGCCAAATGCCTTTTGTTCGTAGCATATATGTGAAATATCACGAAATAATCATCATTCTCCTACTCTTATCAAAATTACTTGGGGTCGATACAATATGTACTCTTCTTTCATACTACATATATTGTAAAAGTTATTGGCAATAGTTTTATGACCGACCGACTGCCTGATGTCAACCTTCATATATCATGAAATGATAATGATATTATTTACGCTTAGTACCTATAAAGCATATAATAATAAGAAAGGATATAGACGCCTCAATAATAGCTATTTGAAGTTATTGGGATAAAGGCAGTAGAATAATGACTGTCGGTATGATGCGAGTAATATTTTTTTTATATTCATATGGTAACGGGATAATAATGTGGTGCGTAAAAATGGGATAAATATGTTACCACCCATCACTCTCCTCTGGTAGTATAATAAAAACCGGCTGCGTATGATAGAAATGACCAGTAGTACTCTGCAGGGCAACTTATAACAGCCACTGCGATCACCAACTCGCCTGCCAAGTGTGGAATTACCTCTCCTTTATGCTGAATCCTTTGTCCATCACTGAACGTCAATAGCCTAAATTGATGGATATTTCAAAACCAAAATACATACTTGTAATAAATTTACTCTATAAAATCAAGCTTCCACCCTTTTTTATTGCTGATGGTGGCAAACGAGCAAGCAGCACACCCGATCGTAAGTGTTACCGCTGCCCATGGACTCTTGCCAAGAGGTAACAGCCAGGCCGAACCAACCAAAGAAAACCCCAAACCCACCCAAAATGTGGGGCTGCCTGCTCTCTCGCTCACCGCACGAAGAGCAATAGTATATTGGCACTGCTCAGACATCGATATTCTGCGAGAGTGTAGTACTACCCCGGGCAGACCGGCCCGCGATTATGGACAGAAAACTGTAAACAGTGTGACGCTACCACTATAAAATGCTGCACTATAAAATCATTAAAGGCATTTAAGGAAATTAACTATAATTAATTATACTTCTGAACATAACTGTGTACTTCTGCATCATATTCGGAGTAAGTACTCTCAGAAGTACACAGTTAGGTTCAAAAGTATAATTAATATAGTATACTTGTATACACGTAAATACTTTTTACGTGTATACAAGTATATTAAATCATAATTATGTTCTATTTATATAGGTACTATTCATTATTATATAATTAATAAGTATTATAATTATTATATTGATAATATTCATCATTGTAGCTGTGTGGTAGCGGCTTCGAATACTACCAACCCTTACTTTGCTTGTGGATGTCGTAAAAGATGACTAAGAGCCTTATAATGACCTTATACTAACTCCATCTGATGCCGTTTGGTCAACAATTACATCCCCAAGAAGGGTCGACGTCTGGCAGGCGGCCGGTCATACAACTATTGCTAATAACTTTTACAATATGTAGGTACTATGAAAGAAGAGTACATATTGTATAGACCCCAAGTAACTGGAGGAATAAGAGTAGGAGAATGATGATTGATAATATTCATTACAAATTTATATTCACAAAAAACTACGACATTTTATTAGAAATCATTATTTTGTAACATATTTTCTATAAACTTACAAATAATGGATTGATTTATTAAGAAGGAATTATTCGCTCATTGTACATGTGCTATACGAATAACATCAGGCATCATAATTTTAAGTATAAATTTAGTTTTTTTTATGTTAAATTTATTTATTTATTTATTCATGTGTAAGTCATCTCGACAAAATATATTTTTTTTCTTGTAACAACTTAACATCTGACTTGTATCACCCAATGGGATTCTGAAATGCTAGGATTAAGCTAGTCGTGGTTTTATTTCAGTGGCGACGATATAAGAATACAATTTATCATGCCTTTATTTCTTACATGTATTGTAAAAGATAACTCAGAGAGTTAAGGAAATAATATAACAATGTAAAAGAAGGAAAATTTAATTAATAAAATTAACGTTCTACGTACAACGTTTTACTTACAGCAATTATCAGCTCGGGGTAAACATGCAATACGATTAATATCAGGCATAATATTTGTTAAAGTTAATTTAACCGCAGACTTAGAGCTAATTTACTTAATTTTGATATTTCTTTATACCGTGTGGACTGAGAATGAATAAAATTACCCTTATTCTTGCCTCTTATCTTAGATGTTTTAGAAGACCACTTAGAGTTACAATAAGCTGATAGTATTGATAAAAGAGACGATTACTCAGGGTTATAATAAGCTGTTCTCTCTGCCTACCCTGCAAGGGATATGGCGTGATGATATGTATGTATGTATAATTGCATAATAAGCTCCCTTCCGTCGCTCCGGACGGAACGGGGGGCGTGTATCAGGACCAAAGCCTACTAAAAAAAAGTGTTATAATAAGCTATAGTATCGGTGCAAAAATCGACAATAACTCTATAACCTCTCTGATCACAATAGAACAAGGCATTTCATTCATTGTGGAGGAAACCTAAGCCCGACAACTTATTGTGTATAGGCTGCAACTATTTATAGTAATTGACTATAAAATTCAAGAAATCGGTTTCAGTGATCGGCGGAAACATGGTAGATAATAAAACCATGGGGTTTTAAGGTCAGCTTTTCATCACTCCGGACGTAACGTGAAAGGTGCGTCTTGACCATTGCCTACCACAAAAATGAAAGCAGATAATATTACAATATCTAGCAAAAAGTATTTAAAGGCCAATTTAGTATTACACTATGCTCACTTAATCTATAAATTTAATTATCTATATTTCGATAAATTCTATATACAACATCATTATCATTTCAACGTCATCATCACCATCATCTTAGCTCATATACGTCCAACTATCTCCTCCATAATGGCTGGGAAATTGGCCTATTATACCAAGCTGGTTTGACGTGTTGGTATAAGGTTTTGTTTCGAGTGTACTTTCTCTTGCATAGATGTTGTATGCGTTTTATATCCCTAAGTCATCTCTTACAATCACCCACAGGTAAGATAGGGGCTGCTGAATTGTATTCTTACTCCATCACTACACGTATAGACGCTATAGATCACTATAGATGCTGGACTCCAATAGAGCCTTCATATTGAATGGATATAGGACTTTGTGCTGCACTTGCCTTTGACAAATTGCAAGAAATTCCCAAGATCTCGTGCAATTCCTTTGAGGCCGTAAAGATATTTTTTTAACAATTCTACACCCGCATCGGTAGTAGAGAAATTCTTAGTCAAATCAAACTATTTTTTTAAAACATATCGTGCCTGTTAAAATAACAATTTGAAATGAATAAATTTCAAATTTTCTCTAATACTTTATTAAGTGTTCAATTATTTCTTAATGGCAATGTACTGGTGTCGACAATTCTGCCATTACTAAGTGTTGCCAGTATGAAAATAGGATGAAAATTGTAATTTTTTTTATTGCTTTTGGTGGGAAACGATCAAGCAGTACATCTGATGGTAAGTGTTACTGCCGCCCATGGACCTTTAGGGCCGCTGCCTACCAATACAAACCCTAAGCTTATTTGGGCCAGCCCCCAGTGGGGATGCCGGCTCTCTTGCTCACAAAACGAAACGCAATAGTACTTTGCCATTACTCAGACGTCGATCTTCTACGAGAGTGTGGTACTACCCCGGACGGAACGGCCCACAGATGTAGACAGAGAACTGTCAACAGTGTGGGTCTACCACAATTGACATTAGTATGTCAAATTGACATTAGTATGTCAAATTGACATTAGTATGTATTAGGTTAGTCCCTATTTGTGCAAATGAATTACTCGTCTAATTTTCATGAACACAGGAAATACACCTCGAATAACACAACTACTAAACGCAGTTACCCGGTGGGGAGCAATAATAGAAATTATAAAATTCAGTCTTCATAGATATGCCAGATAGATCTGCAGTGTCTTTAATATTAAGAGTTTTAGAAGGCTTTAAGATAGGCGTCATTCACACTGACACTGAAAATTTAAAGGTCATTTTACATTTCACAATGAATCGTTTAAGAAGTGATTTAGCTAAAATAGGAGACGGCGCTAAAGATTTTTCTAAATAGGAGACGACGCTAAAGGTTTTACAGGTAAATTTGTTAAATAATTTCAAATTCCGTCGCTACTTCTTTATTCGCTTTCAGATTATTATCGCCTCTCTTTAAATTAAAAAAATCCTTTTTCTGTACAATGCTCCTACCGGTTTCACTATATATCATTTTCTATGTTATTTAAATTATATCACTAGATTGTGTAATTTCACTTCTCAGACAAATAGATGTAGCAGAGGAACGTTTAAATATATTTGAATATTTTTTTACATATTCTAAAAATACTGGGTTATTTATTTATTTATTTATTTTGTAAATCATGGAAAACTTACAGCTTGTTATATCTTGATAGACTAATTGCTTATAACACTGTTAGCTAATTACAAGTCTTCACTTATAGTCATCGTATAAATGAATTGAGAGCATTCTAACTATACATACTATATCTACTTACATATACCTACATACAATATATAGACTAATTAAAAAAATCTAGACTTAAAAGCCTACGTGCTACATTTATATTTGTCACAAATGGGTCAATATCATGCTGTTTACTGAGATTATTAAAGCCTCTGCTTGCGCGTATCATAAGACTGTTTTGCCTATAATTTGTTGCTGCATGTGGTATCTGTACTGGTGGATGGAAACGACTAGATTTATATGGTACATTAAAGTTAATTTTATATAGAAGCTCTGGACTGTCTATATGATTCTGTATGACCTTTAAAAAGAATAGGTAGTCAGCGATCTCACGGCGTTTAATAAGTGGCAATAAATGAAATTTTTTACAGAGTTGCAGGTATTGATTGGACTGGTAAGGGATCTTTTGGTGAAAACAAAGGTATTTAATAAATCGCTTTTGTATATTTTCTATACGGTCAATATATTTGAAGTAAAGCGGGTTCCATATCTGAGATGCATATTCCAAATTATTGCGTACGAACGTACAATATAAAATTTTGAGTGTTTTTGCTTCAGTAAAGCATTTAGAGAGTCTCATTATGAAACCTAATGATTTAGAGGCTTTCTTGACAATAGCATCAACGTGTGTGTCAAAGAGCAACTTGCTATCATGATGAATACCCAAGTCACGTATTCTATCAGTTCTTGCTATAGTTTGACCCCCAAAAGTATAATGAGCAGATAAATGGTCGCGTTTTCTACTAAAAGTAACTACTGAACATTTCTTAGGGTTAAGGTCGAGTTTGTTCGCTAGGCAATACTTTTCTAATCGCGTTAGATCCGACTGAAGTGCAATTATGTCTTCAGGAGTTGAAATAGTGGCAAACAACTTCATGTCATCCGCAAAGCATAATAGTTGACATGATTGCAAGCAAGTGTGAATATCGTTCACATATATTGTAAACAACAATGGGCCAAGCAGAGATCCCTGTGGAACTCCACTGGGAATGGAAATCCACCTTGATATGTAGTTGTTGAGTACCACAGCTTGTGATCTGTTATCTATATATGAAGAAAACCACCTTAATAAGTCGCCATGTATTCCTATGGTCTGCAGTTTGGCGTTCAAGATATTGTGGTCAATACGATCGAATGCCTTACTGTAGTCAGTATAAACCACATCTACTTGACCGCCGTTATCCATAGCCGCTGTTACATAGTCGTTAAAAAGTGTTAAATTAGTAACAGTCGATCGGCCTTTCAAGAAACCGTGTTGGAAAGGATTGAATGATGATGATAGAGCATGATATAATTGATTAAAAACTACCCTTTCAAAAATTTTTGCAACAGTACATAATTTTGATATGGGTCTATAGTTAAGAATTTCTATTTTTGAACCTTTTTTGTGAACCGGCGTAATATAAGCTGACTTACATAACGTAGGAACCGAGCAGAGAGACAGCGATTTTTTAAATAAAAGTGTTATAGGCTTTATGAAAAGTGTTAAAAAATATAAATAAAAGTGTTATAGGCTTTATGGTTATAAGATTTTTCATTATAGAGTTCATATAATCTTTTTCTACTCTTTTAGATATTACACGTAACCCTTTTACAAAAACCAGCAGCCACTTCAACTATTAAAGTTTTGTGTTTAAATATTATATTGAATTCAGAATCAATTAGGCGGTATAAGGAAGGCATGAAAGTAAATTTAAATAAAATGAAAATAATAGTCATTGAAAAGGATAAATATATGACGGAATGTAATATTTTTATAAATGGTGAGGAAATGGAACAGTTGAAAGAATTTTTAAACTTGAGTACATTTACTGATGGTAAAAATAATGTTGCTGTTGAAAGACATGCTGGTCATAAAGTGAATAAGGCACAGTATGCCTTTATGAGAAGCAGAAATGTGTCCAATAAAGTGTGTCTAGCAGTGTATAAGAGAGTATTAGTGCCTATCAATCACTTACTGTATACGTGCTATGGAAAAACATTAGGCACCATAATTAACTGCCGATTTAGGATTTCTTTACGGTAATTCATTTATATATATTTATATTTCTCTCATTCTAATCTAATCAGTTTCATCAGAATATATTTCGTCCTTGAAGTACACTTGCTGTTATGTGATACCGATGCTCTTGGACCTTAGCAATACCAGAGATACAACCGTACTGCTGCGTACTGTAAAGAAAACAATTGCTCTCTTAAACCTTGTTTAAAAAAGTATATGTCGTAGCGCTCGAGAAACATTCTATTTGGTTCATTCCTGATCTTGCGTATCCTCGTACGTGGGAGAAATGATTGCTGAACATGCACAGTTGGGGACCCATAACCTTTCAAGATGAATTGGATGATCCCTACAACGGTGTTGAGTGATACAGTGATAAAAAGGTGACAGTGGTACCATCACACGCCGCCTCGGTCGCCACCATGCGGTAACCGTGGATGCCCGCCATGACTCTAGCTACAGAAGAGCCCTAAGTGGAATAGTCAGAGACCTCGCCCGTATACAGCCGTTGGCTCTCCAAGCTGGGTCCGCCCACGTTCGGCATGAGCCGTGACAGGGCGGACACCACGCCGACCAGTCGGGGAGATGATCCCGGAACCACTTACGCCCGTCGAGTACCAGGCCTAAATACTTCATATAGGCCTGGATACATATTAGTTGACCCGCCCAACGTTGTCTGCATTTTTTTTTTATTTCATAATTTATATTTTACTTCGTAATTAGTTTTTGTTTCAGAATCTAATTAATAACATAAGATTTAGTTTCACAATCTAATTAATAATAAATTTGGTTCACTCGTTAAGAAGTTATGCGTGTACATACATTTCAGCTATTCATTTTTATTCATATAGATAAGTAACGCAAGTGTTAAGTTACACATTCAGTTTGAGATAAAATTATCAAACTGAATAATCATGAATCAAACAACGACCACTTTATGCTTCCTTAGTCTATATTTAACTATATTCTAATAAAATATATAAAGCACGAAAATGGTTGGTTCTACGTATTTCCATTAATTTAGTTGCTTTTTGACATATAAGGTATTTTTAGCGGGCTATGGTTTTGAGTGTAATTTGTGTTCGTTATTTATATGTTGTAATATCGCCCACTATATAAGAAATATTTTTAGTGCACGTAACATCATGCACTAAATATTGTACTCTCATCTCATATTTCTTCTATACTTCTCATACTTCAACTCGTTCTTGTATTTTTTGTTCAGTCTGTATTGAAGTGCCCAATAACCACCATGTAATTGGATAGACGTGCTAATGAGAGAGATGCTCACACCACGCGTAATCCGACCGAATTGAGTTCGCGGGGTTTAGGCTAGTCTCATGTTTGTGTTTGATTTAGTTTTATGTTTTAAGAGCTGTAATAATTCTTGAAAAACATGTTGTGGCAAATGATAGTAATTTTAAAATATATCTGGATTTGCCCATAAACGTCCATATAAGGTGTGCAACTCTCCAAGCATAAGTCTTTCACTATTAAATGGATTTACCTGGCTTCTTTTTATGGCATTATCTTCCGTGTCTTCTAAATGCTACATATTCTAAATTCACAAAATACAATGCACAAAATTTGCAACTGAATAAAATGCGTCCCTCTAGCAGCTCAACAAAATTGCTGCAAGGCAGAATATCTGCAACCAAAATTACGCGACACACAACTCAAAAAAATATTAGTTTGTTTGGGCTCACCCTAACAGTCGGTGCATAAAGCTATATAAAATACTGAGGAATAATACTTGATATTTCTGAGTACACGCCCTTGACATGCACTCAATTCTCTTCGTTCTTTTTATATTAAATTTTTTGTTAATATTTCTTACAGCCTACCAAGATGAACCAAGATCGTCGAGATCGTCAAAGAGTAAGCTATCACCTAAGGATAAGTTTCAAGGTCGTACCTTAACTCACTTCATGTACCTTCCCATCTTCATTGAGTTTTAATCAATGGTATATAATAAGCTGGGGGCCTGTTAAAAATGAAAAAAAAAAAAGAACGTAAATAACTGGCCAGTTCCTTTATTTACATATTATAATAATACAGAGCTATAAGACTATAATAAAAATATAATCCTAAAACTTTAATTTAATCAAATCCTATAAACTTTAATCTATGAATAAATTACCAATGTTACATCAGAACCCTAAAATCGTTAGATTAAGCAAAATTATTAGTATATAATTATTAATTGCCTTCTTCAGTTTGTTGACCGGATTTTATTTGACTAAGGATGTAGGCAATGGCACGGGCGATGATATCAGGTACAGGTGGCGCTACAGGGAGGATATCACTCTGAAAATACAAAGTAAATACTAAATTAATACCTAATGATGTTATCACAATAATTATGACTCATCGTCACTAAAACTTAAACTACGCAGGCGAATATGTGATATACAATACCAAAACAAGTCAATAATTAATTTAAATTTGATTTTCAATACATAAATATTGTATGTTTTTCATTAGTATTGTCAGATTAATATATGCACAGCCTTTACAAAGATAAAATACAAAAAAACTATCTATACAAGCATTAATATATAGAAATAGTTACGACTGAAAATAAAATTAAGTCTTTTTCCACCAACTCCCTTTTTTCTTTTTTAGTGGCGGTCTTTGGCCTGGTAACTGGCCCTGATAAATCCATCCGGGGCGACAGATGAAGCGGTGCACGATCCCATAAATCCACCCTGCAATGTACCTCTCCACGCCGTGCGAGTGGGCCGCCGGAACCCAGTCTTTATCTTCGGTGGTCTATCCGGTGATCTATCCACGTAAGTATCTTCTCGAGTCGATGCTCCGGCAGCTTTCGCTATCGGGGCATCGTCCTCACGCGGCGGCCTCACTCCGGGCGATCGGACTTTTCCACTTTTTTTCCCCCACCTCCCTACCACCTCTTCTTCTTGGTAGGTTTCGTATAAGATCAGTAAAAAATGTAAAAGATGAAGATAAGAAACTCACAAACAATTACCAATACTATCGTAATAGCGCAGGCCGATTTCCCTCCAATTCTAGGGCAATCACATGCTAAACTTGGCAGACATTAAGGAAGAAAAAGATAAATATTTTATCCTATTCAATATTGAACAGGTGATAATGATAATATTACCTCAGGCTGGAATCCATTCTCATCAGCAACGTAAGTGAGCAATACCGGCTTACCCTCATCGTCAGTGTATCTATAGTAACCTTTCATAACCTGTTTCAAAATAAACATTATTAAGTAGATATTTACAATTAATAAATGGATCTTTATAGATATGAACAACTATAATTAATGCCTATGTGTTAATTTGTTACGTAATTTTATTAAATGATTAAACTAATTTGAATAAAAATTACATACTTTTCAATTACGACTTATAACAGTTTATAGATATCTTTCACATCAATATTTTGAGTAGACTATGAACAGAGTTTGACGTCTCCGTGGTATGAATTCGTTTAAAAGTCTTTGTTATATGAAGGTGGCTAATATGCCATCCGAATGAAGAATGTTCATAATAATGGTTTCTGATGGTTATGCGAGTTTACACATTTGATATAAAACTACTTTTACGGATTGCATCGCGTTTGTATTCAATTTTTATTTTCTCGACGTTTCGAAAACTTTACAGTGATCATGGTCACGGGAGGATAAGGTGTCTCATGTCCAATAAGTCATCGTTATTACAGAAATTTATATCTACTTGCTACAGTATCAGTTATTAAAGTTCGACCCAAATTTTAATACAAATTCATTGCCAGTATAAAAAGAAATGATTCTATATATAAACATTTTATATTATTTACGATCAGTTACTATTAAACATTTAATTAATAATAATTATTTTGTGGCAATTTACTAGTTTAAAACTCTAATAAAAACTATTAAGCTACCACCGGATCTTGTGTGGTCTTATTTCTTTTATTTTTAATTTATCATCTTGTTCATCATTTAAAATAGTAAGCAAAAGATTATCGGTGAGTCAAACCTTTTTTTTTTTTTTTGCGGTGGGCTATGGACGTCGCTCCCCACCAAATCGGTCCGGGGTGACGGAAGAGGCGGCGCGCAACCCCATTAGTGAGTCAAACCCTAAAATCCATGAACAGTAGTTACCACATACCTTCAGGTTTGCTGCTTGTGCCACCAAACTCAATGAAAAAATTACCTGAAATCTGACCTGAATTGCACGCGCTTTTTTGGATTGGGACACTCCATTCGCGCATTCGGAGTGAAATTAAGCGACATACGAGTAGGTTGCTATAACCACCATATGCTTATACCCTATACCTCTTTTGACTGAATCACCGGTACTTATCGCGATTAAAAGCGTAAAAATGTGACTATTAAAGATAACAGCTTCTTGCAACTTTAAAAATGCTAGGCCACGCAGTGGGGATCATTCAACGATTACATCACTGTATACGGTATAGTAAGAAATTATCTATAATTACCTACCAAGTTAAAATTCCTTTAATTTCATTTAATTTATTCATGCTGAGTTATAAATCGTATAAATGAACTAATTTGTCATGAATAGATTAATAGAAATCTAATCGTATTTAATATATTGAAGTGAAACTTCTAATGTGACTTCCAACAAGGTTGCGTTAAACGTTAAACGCAATGGCACTCGAACGCATGCGCGTAGTATACTTATTACAGGCCAGCGCGAGCGTTAGCAATGAGTAGTGTCCAATATTCCAGCTCAAGAGGAAGAGAGAAAGAAAAATACACAAAGGTAGAAAGTAGGAGAGAAAAAGAAAGAGTCGGTGGATCCCAAGCACATGCGCGTGGTATTCTTGCTATGCAGCGAAATAAACAGTGTGAGCATCGTGAAATTAGCTGAAATACGTACTTGTTGTTCTATTTTAATTTATAATATTCATTATTTTCATAGGTTTAAGTTTTCACTTCTGTCGGCAGTCCTCATGACTGCTTTGTGTTTTTATTATTAACAAGATAATAGCATTTTAATAAAATAAACTTTTTAAAAATACTCACAATAACTTTCGAGTCATTTACATTCTTTAATTCTCCAATAGATTCAGCAGCTATACCATTAGAGGTCTCATAACTGAAAATTTTTAAATAATTAATTTTATGTAGTTTATATATAATAAGAAATAATGACTATTACGTTTTTGTTAGATTTTATTAATAAAAATATGAGCCTAAAATAGATTAATAGGGCTAAAGCTATTTTAAATAGATTGTAGACAGATTTTAAATAGATCTTAGACAAATAGGTGGCAGGGTTGGTAGGTAAGTGATTTTGGACAGATTGATTTTAAAATAGCAATATTTTTACAAAGGGGAAATAGATGTATCACTTAGATATACGAAAGTGTAGTATAAATAAATATAGTGTATTATGAATAAATATCCATCCATCAGCCCGTAAACGTCCACTGTTGGACATAGGCCTCCCCACGAAAATGCCATTCACAACGGTCCTGTGCCACCTGCATCTTGCGGTTTCCTGCGACCTTCATAATGTCGTCAGTCCATCTAGTGGGGGGTCGTCCTACGCTTTCGTCCGATTCGTGGTCGCCACTCTAGCCTGCCTGGCCTGCCCATTGCCACTTCAACGTGCTAATACTTCGGGCTATGTCTGTTACACCCGTTCTTCTACGGATTTGAGTACTTCGGATTTTATCACATAAAAAAATCGAACCGAGCATAGCCCTCTCCATAGCACGTTGAGCGAATTTGAGCTTTTTTATGAGGCTGACATTTAGAGACCACGTGAATAAATATAGTAAATAAATATTCAGTCTCTCGATTAGAAAATAAAAATGCATATTTTAGAGGTAATGGTGAAAATTTCAGAATCGAAAGGTAAACAAAAACTATATCCACTCTTTATCCCCTATTTTCTTTGACAGGCTATGGTCTGGGCACATCTCGTTCTGTACGGGATAACTAACAGGAGGACAGATCCCATAACTCGCCGTGAGTTTCCCCATCGTCATGAGGCCAATCCACTAATACAGATTTTTTGACATTCATAGCCGGCCCGGTAAGATACCCTTTTGGGTACAAACAATTGTAATATAGCAAGTGCAATAAACAACTATGATGCTGATGATTCGGCCTCACGCGATCGGCTTCCCTGCGATTAACTCCCGCTTTATCCACTTGCCACATCTGCTAAGGTACGCAGGTAGTTGCACCAAGGTCACCAGACGCATCGGGGGCGGAGTGTGTTAGCGTAGAGATTCTCTGACATACTCCACCGCCTTCTCTTACGACTGACTCGAACGAAGGCGCGGCTTATACTCATCGCAATCGCAGTGATAACGGGAAAGTGTCAGTATGTGCAGATATTTGCCGAAGTAATTATATTCCATCTTGCACTAGTTTGATGGAGAGATCCCCGTGCCGACGATCCAACCACGTCATCAGCAGCAGCCAGAAAGTCTCCATGGTCAAAACACTGAACTAAGGCCTCCAGCGAGATTGCTTAACGGGCAAGATCCTCTTTGCCTCTACAAAACTTTATGATTAAGATATATATATATATATATAACCTTATATTTATATATATTAAAACTTCGAAAGTTATGCAGTTTCGAAATAAGTTTTTACGTGTTATTTAAATAATTATACCGCGCATTTAATACTATTTGTCATTTTTATAATCGATATATTTCATTCCAAGGATACTTACCGGTAAAAGTAACCATCGGACCTAACTTCAGCATCATATTGAAGGATTTCACTCTGACTATCTGTGCTAGCACTCTTACTGACAGCGGGTGCAACATCAGCAGTGACAGATGGACCAAAATCGTTGCTAGAAATAACAGCATTAGCTGAAGCTCTAACAACAGCTTCAGATGCCGCGTTAGGAGCGATAACAAAAGCAGCGGGAGCAGTAATAACTTGAGCAGGAGTAATAATAATTTCTTCAGGCGCAGCTGTAGACGAAGTACGAGTACTATAAACTGAACCACTATCGGCAATAGCTGCAGCAGATGTAGCAACAGCATGTGCTGCTACCGCTGGGGCAGTAATAATTCGAGCTGCTGTCTCGATTGGGTTTGATATTCTGTTTCTGCCACCACTAACACCAGTACCAGCAATATCATCAGCTAGGTTACTGAGACCAGCACCGAAACCTCCAAAAAGGCCACCAAAACTTGCTCCGTTAACTGCACACACGAACAAGGCAAGAAGCTGTAAAGGCAAATATTTTTTTTTTAGATTGACATAACCTCAAATTTTCAAACAATCTCATCAAATTAAAAACATTAAAGAGTATAAATAAATTAAATAAAATAAAATCTTACCAAGACTTTCATTTTGCTGATAATATAATGATTGTATGAATGTCGAAAACTAACAGATGCTATCCCATTTTAGGTTGGTCTTTTTATATCAACAGATCACTAGAAAACAGGCTATACTTGTGGATATTGTTTTAGATGGTATCCTTGAAATGTATCGATTTATCATTACTAGGAAGAAATATTGGCATTACTAGATTTTTATGCGACGGCTTTATACTTCTTAAACATGATCACGAATACATTTAATTAAATAGTGGCTAAGTAACTTCATTTGTTGTTATTCTACGCTTTATTATTTCTTTGCCGTCATCTTCAACTTGCTATTTGATTATATAATCTATGTGACCCACGTAAAGGTAGTAATATTTCGCGTATGACAGGTTGTTTATGATTTTAATCTCAGACAAAGTGCTATGTAGTTAGATGTACATGAAGGTTAAGGACCTTTCTATAAATCGTTTTATATTACACTCATAAGTGACTGATATATGCAGAAGTTATCATAATCTGTTCAGCAGAACGGTCAAAGTAAATTAATTAATTGAATGTAAGTCTTAGGCGGTCATGGCAGATTGTCAACTGTGCGACAATATTAAACCATTGAAAGGCTCATTTAAAAAACAGCAATAAAAACGCAAAATATACAAGTCGAATTAGCAAAAGTTAAGTAGTGTGAAAGCAAAAAAGCAAGTGGGATAAGCATAATTAGATTAAAATCATGCTTTCATATTGACACTAAAATTTCATATTTATAACATGAAATTTTAGTGTCAATATGAAAGTACTTGCATCGCCATGTTTTTCTGTGTTACCTAACGTATTTAAGTTTCTGTTAAAGTTTTCGCTATTTTCGGTTCATTTTAATGACGTTTGATTTGGTCATTTTTACTGAATTTTTTTGCTTTCAGTAGCTAAATGGAGTGGATATCTCCCTTCACTCCAATGTGATAGAAGGGAGAGATGGCTAATAGCATATCTCATGCTTGGTTTTCGTTTGTAGGACCACGTCATTTTATTGATTTACATTAAATTTCAGGAAATATCTACCTCAAAGGAAACCTAACTTGAAGGTCATTAGTGTGATGACTTTATATAAAAATACTAATACTTACTAAACATGTTCTATACAATTTAGATAAAAAGAATTAATTTAAATAACATGACGAGCCCGGTGTGTATCAGGTCGGATCAGTTTAGTATCGCCTGCTATCGAACCCGATTGTTCATTATCGAGTTAATTTAGTATAAAATACGAAATTTACAATTAAGCAAGTGTCGTATTACTCGTATTAGAAAATAATATAAATTTTGTAACTAATAAATGATTTGAATTCGATCAAAATTTGATACCGCTTTATACTCGTACATGTCACTTATTAGATACGTCATAATTTTACGTCATTCATCATGCCTAAATGCTCCGGTGGCCGGTTCAACGACGAAGGCGAGGTTCA
Organism: Lymantria monacha; assembly: GCA_905163515.2. NCBI lineage: Eukaryota > Metazoa > Arthropoda > Insecta > Lepidoptera > Erebidae > Lymantria > Lymantria monacha. The sequence goes on from LR991088.1 coordinate 17,943,697, forward strand.
CGGGTGGGTTACGGGTATGCGTGCTTACGCCCCTCTGTCGCCCGGACGGAGTGGAGCGAGGAGCGCCCCAACCCAAAAAAAAAAATATGCCTAAATAAATTTCAAGCGTATATACTATTTTTAATAGGTTAAATTCAGTGTTTTTTCTAAGACTATAGAAATTATGTTATGCTTAAGATACGGGAGGAGAACTCTCCATATATGCAAGTAGTATTATATGTTAAGAACAAAACATATGTCGCAAAGGAAACGGCCAATTCTATGAATCAAGTCTCCTCCTATTAAGTGTTTACATTTAACGTCAACTGCAACTATACCTCAGTGCCATACTTTTCCCCTCCGCCTTCTCCGTAACCCCGGACCGATTCGGCGGGGCGAGACGCACCCATAGCCTACCAATACCAAGGGGGTATTCCGTCGGGCCGGCCACTAACGACAAGTTCACGCTGCTCCGGTGGCCGGTCCAACGACGAAGGCGAGGTTCACGGGTGGGTTACGGGTGTGCGTGCTTACGCCCCTCTGTCGCCCCGAACGGAGTGGTGCGAGGAGTGCGGCGACCGTAGCCCAACCCAAAAAAAAAAGTGTACCTATATCATAAAATTTACCAATATAGTGCATTTAATATTTCCCAAGCCTTTTTTATTTGCGGTAGGACCACGCTGTTGACAGTCTCTATCTACAGCCACGGGCCGGTCCGTCCGTAGTAGTACCACATTCTCGCAGAAGATCAACATCTGAGTAATGGAAATCTGCTATTGCGCTTCATTCGGTGGGTGAGAGAGGCAGAAGCCCAACTAGGTTTGTTTGGTTTTTATATTGGTAGGCAGCGGCCTAGCTACAAGGTAAGTTTCAATGGCGACAGTGACACTTAACATCAGGTGTGCTGTTTGCTCGTTTGCCACCACAAGCAATAAAAAAGCCCTTGATAACAACTCAATATATTATTGGAGAACTTTGATTAATTTGCCACATTTATTACAAATTACCTCAATAACTAGTAGCTCTCTTAATTGAAAAGCAATTATTCATATCATGCCTGCAAGTATATGCAAAAATAAATAGTAAAACTCAATTTGAAATTTATACAATATTTTCATTATGAATGCGATAATATCCTTTTCATCCATCCATCAGCCCGTAAACGTCCACTGTTGGACATAAGCCTCCCCACGAGAATGCCATTATAAACGGTCCTGTGCCATCTGCACCCAACGGTTTACTGCAACCTTCATAATATCGCTAGAATCATCTTAAATATCCTTTAACTCATTGTAAATAGGTGTTAGCCGAATATCAATGCTATTTTAAAATAGTGAAGAATATGTAAGAACAATGCATAAGTTGAGCCAATAGTTTTTAGTGAAGTTACTTTATTGAGCTGTCTTTGTATAAATTACGATTTTTTTATACCTTTTTTTTTTTTTTTTTTGGTGGGCTATGGATTAGTCTCGCCCCGCCAAATCGGTCCGGGGTGACGGAGAAGGTGGCGCGTGACCCCATAGACCCACCGTAAGAACTCCTCTCTCTTCGCCGTGCGAGCGGGTCACCGGGACCCGATTTTTAACTTCGGTGGCCCGCCCGGCGGTTCACCCTCGCGGGTTCCTCTCGTCGACGCCCCGACAGATTTCGCCGTCGGGGCGTCGCCCTCACGCGGTGGCCTCACGTCGGGTGACCGGACAATTCCCCGGTCCGATCACCCGAAGCCTTTTTTTTTTTTTTTTTTTTTTTTTTTGTTTACGCTGTGGAAATGCTTTTGCGCACATCCCCCGCCAGTGACAGACGGGGGGGTGTGTGGGACTCGCCGGCCATGAGATTGACGGCCGGAATACCCACTAAAACCTAACAGCGGTCCCTTCCGCGCTTTTACGGGATGCCGGAGAGATCGTCTATTGACATTCTATCCCCGACACCCCTACGCTTAGCCATCTGGCCACGACCAGTCAGCCGTCAAGGCGGTGGGAGGAGGTGCGCGTAGCGGCGCCTCCTTCTCCCTGGTCGCCGCCGGCGGAGCGAGTTCGCAGACGCGAGTGCTTCGCGTTCTCGCTCCGCGGCCTCCTTTGCAGAGATGACTTCCTCGCAAAAGGAGGCCATCGACGTCCAGTGCCTGTCGCTGTCAAGCATCTTGTTGATGACGGTTGACAACGACAGGTCTGCTCCAATGACCGCCGACAGGTCGCGGCGCTGAGGCCCCCAGGCGGGACATACCTCCAGGGTGTGACGCGCGTCATCGATTTGCGCGCCACACTCATGGCATCCAGGGGCCTCTTCACGTCCAATTCGGTGCAGGTACTTACCGAAGACCCCGTGTCCGGTAAGTACCTGCGTCAGCCTGAAGGACAGGTTGCCGTGCCTTCGTGTCGTCCAGCGGTGAAGGTGGGGCGCTACCGCCTCAACGGTCCCCCGTCCTGCTACGGGGAACTCTAGTTCCTCCCTCCACCGCTGGACTAGTGCCCTTTGAGCCGCTTCTTTCGCCCTGCTCAGTCCCCTCGTGGCCGATCACCCGAAGCCTGGGTTAGGGCGGCATCAGGCGCAGGTATTCGCGCCTGCGCCGCCCCGGCCGCTGGCGGCGGCCCGGGGCGCGGGAATCCTCCCTTGCCCGTTCCGCCGCTTCCTTCTGCGAGATGACAGCCTCGCAGAAGGCGGCGACCGCGTCCCAGTTCCTGATGCTGTCGACCATCGCCCTCGCGACGGCCGGCAGCGTCAGGTCGGCACCGATGACAGCGACGAGGTCACGGCGCTGCCGCTCCCATCCCGGACACACCTCCAGCGTGTGTTGCGCCATGTCCTCGCCACTCCTGCAGTGGTGGCACGCCGGAGTCCACTCCCTATACACGACCCTGTGCAGGTACAACCCGAAACACCCGTGCCCCGTTAATACCTGCACCAGCCGAAAGGTGAGGACTCCGTGCCGCCGCTCCATCCACTCTATCAATACGGGCCGGAGGGCCTCAACGGTCTCCACACCGTGCCTAAGCCTCTCCAGCCGCGTAGCCCAACGGGCGATGACGTCTCGGCGGGCATCCACGCGCCAGGTGGCTATCTCGCTCAACGATGGGGAGCCACCTTCCTCGCGCGCTGTGATAACCCGCCGGTAGAGGTCGGAGAGCATCTCCGCCTCTAGGTCCCACGGGGGTGTCCCGGCCAACAGCCATCGCCCGTCGAGCACCAGACCCAAGTACCTCATATGGGCCTGGATGCTGATGTGGATGGAGATTACCACTATCGAGGCGCCGATGGGCAGCCTCACACGGGGCCCATGGAAAAGTAGGGCCTCTGTCTTGTTTAGGGCCACCCTGAGCCCCAGCGCCTCGATCCGCCTGACCATCTCCTCGGTGCCTAGAGTGGCCAGGCTCGCCGCCTCTTCGAGTGTCCTGCCCCGGGCTGTGACGAGCGTGTCGTCAGCGTAGCACACCAAGCTCAGCCCGGGGGGGCGACTCCCTCTCAACGCCCAGTCGTACCCGATGTCCCACAGAGTCGGCCCCAGAACCGACCCCTGTGGAACGCCGCACGACATGGGCGTCCGCATAATGTCCCCTGCGGGACCCGCGCAGAGGATACTGCGTCCCTCCAAATAGTCTGCCACCAGCCGCCTGAGGTACAGGGGCACTCCATGGAACCGGAGCGCCTCCCTGATGCAGCCGAATGGCAGACTATTGAATGCGTTGGCGATGTCCAACGACACCGCCAACAGCACTCCCTTCCCGGCGACGGCCTCCGCGGCCGCCTGCCTCAGGCGTATTAGGGCCCCGATGGTCGAACGCCCCCTCCGAAACCCATACTGAGCGTCCGACAAATCGGGCCCCACCTCCTCCAGGTGTCGGACGATGCGGGCAGCGAGCACACGCTCCAGCAGCTTACCCACATCGTCGAGGAGCACGATGGGCCTGTAGGCCGACGGCAAATCCGGGAACCGTCCCGGCTTTGGCAGGAGAACCAACCTCCCTTCCTTCCAGCACTCAGGGAACCGTCCAGACGTCAGACAGGCGTTGAACAGTTGCCTGAGGCGAGGCTCGAAGTGCTCGAGGAGCGACGTCAGCACCCGGACTGGAATTCCGTCCGGGCCGGGGGCCGTGGTGGCGGAACGAATCTTCGCCACGGCCGCCCCCACTTCCGACTCCGTCACGGGCGGAACACTCTCGTCGTCGTCGGCCTCCCGGTCCTGATCTGGCGGAGCCATGACCGGGGACGTGAGTTCCGACTGCCGTGGAAACAGCTCCTCGACCACCCCACGAAGGAAGTCGGGCTGGAGGGTCTCGGTTTCCGCGCGCGAAGCTTGTTCAGTGCCGCGCGATATGGGCGACCCCAGGGGTCACGGTCGAGACCGTCCAGCATCTCCTGCCAACTCGCGCCCTTGGCGGCTCGGATGGCCAGCCGAAAGGCAGTCCGCGCACTGCGGTACGCCTCGTACAGCTGGCCCTCCCGCTCGACGTCGCGGTGACGCCGCCGGCTGCGGGTGTAGGACCTTCGGGCACTGATACAGCCGCACGAAGGTCCGCCAGTCTTGGGGACCACCAGTAGACCCCCTGCCTCGGAGGTGGACGCCGCCGCACTCTGGGCATGGCCGCATCGCAGATCTGCGTTAACGCACTGCGAATGCGGACAGCCTCAGCGTCGGACAGCCTCAGTGTCCACTCCGTCCGCTGGGGGTGGTGAGGACAGCCACGTGCTGACAATGGCCGCCTCCGCCAGTAGATCCCTGTCAAGACAACCCACAGCCCACCGCGGAAACGCGGGAGCTCCGTCCGCCCTGTGACCCCCACCGGGTTCCCGGGGGGAGACCTCCATCCGGATGTACCGGTGGTCCGACAGGGTCTCCGCCTCCTCCAGGACACTCCAGTTCCTCACCCGTGGCGCGACAGTGGGGCTAGCGAACGATAAGTCCACTATCGACCCGCCCTGCCGCCGCACACACGTGTTCACCGAGCCTCTGTTCAGAACACAGAGGCCCAGTGAAGCCGCCCACTCGTTGACCGCCCGCCCGCGGTTGTCCGTCGTAGGGGACCCCCACGCCGTGAATTTGGCGTTGAAGTCCCCCAGAACCAGGACGAGGCCCGGTGCCAGTCGCCGTATCGAGGCCTCCAAGGTGGTGAGTGAGGCCCCGAAATCTTCCATCCTCCTAGTGGGGGAGAGGTATACGCTGTAGAGCGTGACCCCTCCCCACTCCGCCGCGACAAATTCCTCGCCCCTATCCAAAAGGGACAAGGACGGGAAGTGCCGCTGCGTTGAGACGACGATTGCCGCAGTACCGTTTCGACTGACCACCCAATTGGGGCGATCAGGCACGGCGTACGGTTCCGCGACTACGGCTGCACCAATCGACCACTCCGCCATGGATTGCAGGAGGAGATCATGCGCTCCGGCGGAGTGGTTGGTGTTGGCCTGCAGGAGGAGGTGCATGGCTGGTGTACCCATTATCGGGTTGTGTCCATGACCTCCTCGCCAGCGGGCGATCGGACCGCGCTAGGAGCGGGAGCGGCCGTGGTCGTAGGGCCGCCCCGCGCCTTTGGGGCCGAAGCTGGAGGTTTGCACGCCCCAGAGCCCATGCGGTGCTTGGTGGGCTTATTGCCCGCCGCACACGCGGGGCAGTGGGGCGGGGCGGCGCAAGATGCCGCCACGTGCCCGGTCTGACCGCAGCGGAAACACAATCCGCCGCAGTCGAAGCAATTAGTGCACGTCGGTCGAGTGTGTCCGACCGCCATGCACTTGTAGCACCTCGCGGGCCGGTGCTCAAACACGGTTACCCGCGCCGAGCTCCAGCCCACGAGGAGCCTGCCTGAGCCGGCCAGTTGCCTGACCGACTCCACCGGGCACTGCGCCCAGGCAGCACCTACGCCACCCGGACCGGGACGAATGGCACCGACCCGGACGGTGTCTATGGGACACCCGGATTTCGAGGCAATAGCCTCCCGGATGTCTTCCACCGTCACCGAATCGTCGAAACCCGAAATGCGCATTTCGGCGCACTTGATGGGCCTGGCGATCTTGATGCCACCCTCCTCGGCGAACAAACCTCGCAGCTTCTCGGCCAAGACGGCCGACAGCGTGTCGGCCGTCTTGGCGCCCTCGGCCCCTGTGAACTCGAGAATTCGAGCCCCCGTCCGGGCCTTGCGGGTCCTGGCTTCGACGCCTCCAATATCGGAGACGTCTAGTTCCCGCCGGGCCTTCCTCAAGACGGCCTCGTAGCTGAGGCCCTTTTCGGCCGCCTCGGGCAGCACAGTGATCACCACTGCGGCCGTCTTCGGCGACTTGAGCCCCTTGCGCGGTCTCTTCTTCCGTCCGGCTCCTGCCTGTGGAGTGGGGACCTCAGCGGCGCGCTTGGCCTCCGCTCTCCTTCTTTGGCCGCGACTCCTTCTGTCGCGCTCGGCCACCTGCCAACCCTGTTCGGGTACGGCAGTCGTGCCAGACGCGGAAGGTCTCGTCGCAGCCTTGCTGGTCGTCGCCGGCGGCGTTATTGCGGGCGACTTCAGCGGTCCGGCAGGAGCCGGAGCCGTCTTCCTCCTCAGGGCGGGTCCCTTCGGAGCTGGGCCGGGGCCTTTGGGCTTAGGCCTGGCCGCGGCCGCGGCGTAGCTCCCCACGCGGCCACCCTGACAAGGCAGCGGGGCGGGGGCTGGTGCCACATGCGGCCGCTTGTCCGCGGCGAGAGGTGGTCGAACACGTGGTTCTGGAGGCACCCTCGCCTCCAGAACGGCGAAGCGCTCATCGACGAGCTTGCCCACTGCGCCGATGATTTTGGCGAGGGCCTCGTCCGATATGCCTCCCACCTCAAACGGGGTCGGCTGAGCCTCCTCAGGGGCCCGTTCTACGGTGCCTGGCGGCTTTGGCGCCGCAGGGGCGCTAGCCGGCGGCAAGCGGTCCGCGGGGAGAGGCGTCAACCTCACCACCGGGACAGGGAGTTTCGCCGCGGCGACTGCGCCAGCGTCAGCCGGCGGCGCGCGCTTCGCGGCGGCAGGCGTCTTCCTCGCCGCGGGGACGGGTGTGACGGTGACGCCATCACCCAACGTCGTCGGCGCCGCAGCGCGAGGCGGCTTTGGCGCCGCAGCGGCCGCTGAGTAGCCGGTCTTGGCTGGTGGCGCGGCTGGCGCAGGCGACACGAACAGCGCCACCTGCGCCTTGAGGTCGGCCACGTCGATCAGCAACTGGCGGTTTGCCCGACGCATCTCCGCCAGCATGTCGCCCAGGTTCCTGTTTCGGGTCCGCAGGCCTGACATCTCGCCTCTAAGGCGGACATTTTTGGCCTGCAGATCCGTGGCGTCACCGGCGCGGACAGCGACCGCCGCCGCCCTTTCTACAGCCGAGGTCCCTCGCCCTCTTCGGGAGGCCTGGATCTTGGGTGGAGGCATGTTGGCCATGCTTCCCTCGGTTTCGGCGCTCGAGCTGCCTCCCTTACTCAGGGGGCGCTTTCGCACCTGCGAGGGGAGGGCCTCCTCCTTCTTAGTCGCGGTCGCCGGCGGCGTCTTTGCTGCTAGACGCGCCGACGACCTAGTGGGGCCTTCACCAGCCGACCCGCTGTCCTCTTTGGACGGCCCTGCGGGAATATCACCGCCCTCGTCCATTCTGACGGTAGATCCGCCGCCCTCGTCTTCGGACGGCTCTGCGACATCGCTGTCGCCCTCGTCCGTCGACGGCTCTGCTGCGAGTCTACCGTCCTTCTTCTCTTCAGCGGCGGCAGCCTCCCTGCGCATTCGCCGCTCCTCCAGCCGCCTCTTGTGGCTCAGGCCGTTGCCCCGAGTCTTTCTGGGCGACTTCCTCTTCTTCTTCTGGGCCTCCACGATTTGTGCCGGGCCCTCGGCGGACGCCTCAAGTCCTGAGGACGAGGCGTCGTCTTGGTCAGTTTTGCGTTGGCATGACCGGGCCTTGGTGTGAGAATCACTTGGATTCCCGTCGGTTTTTAAAGTATTTAAATTTTGCGTATCCATTGTGAATCCCACGAGAATGGGAGATACATTACGTCGATCCGGGCAGAGATCCCTTTACCCGGACAAGCCTACATTTACCAACTAGGGGGGCAGCCGGTACCCTGGCTGGAGCGTGCTAAGAACAGAACAACCCATCTGCCATGCATCTTCTCGCCGCACGCCAGAACTTAAGATTCTGGGTGATTTCCGAGTCCGAATGTTACTTCGAACTCTTTATAGAGGTTGTCTTCCTCGCGGTCCGGGCGGTTAAGCCAAGACCCTCGCTCCTGATACTACGCCTCAAGACAACGTGTCTTGAAGCAAGATACCAGGTTTACGATGTGTGGGCGGTGGCATGTGCCTGCCCAGCCCTCAAATGAATGAGTGACTGAGCCCGTCCCAATATTTCGCGTCCTATACCCTCTACTACGACTGTAGTAGAGTAAAGAGCGAAATCGCGCAGATATTCGCTACGGACGACAGTACAACAGAAGAACTGGGGACCGCCGCCCGCACCCAGGGTACACCGCGTGGAGGTTTCTGGGATAGTACCCCACGATTTTTTTATACCTAGGAATTGTAAAATTTTGTAACTGTAGAAGAACAAAATAAATATTTTTTCTTTCCATATGGATGACCCATATTAGTCACCATATTTTTCACAGAAAAGTTAAACATAGACTTAAAATTGCGTATTCTTTAGCTGTACGAGTATATACATAACATGATTGGATGCGTGTTATCTTCACAATGGGAAATAAATTAAGCAATATTTGCGTTGCTAGTCAGACTGGTTGGTTATAAGTTAGTGCAGTTTATTTCTATTAATGATTTCTCATCATAGAGATGAAAAGTTTAATCTATAAATTGAACTCTCTATAATATATTATAGATTATCTTATAAATAAACCAAGTGTTGCAAGACATGAGTCTTATAGTTGAAGTATCACCAGGTGAATGTTCAACACCATTCTGTTGAGCATTTATAACTGCAGATGTATTAGTCAATTCCATTACTGGCCTAACGAAAATAGAAATTCACCTAACTGTGAGGTCTGTGGACCAGTAGAAGATGCGGGAAGAAAGGAAAGGAGGAAGGACGCACATTTTCTACTAGTCTTCTACTTCTACTTTTTAGCAGATTTTATGGAAAATGTATCCAAGGAAAACAATATGCTAGGACGCGGTCGGTGCTTTCTGTGAGGCGGTCGCCGTCTTCTGTCAGGCAGTCGTGTTGCAGACAGAGGTGGTGGGGCATGACAAGGAGGAGACTCTCCACGCTGACGTAATCCGTCGCCGGCACATTGGGTGGCGCAGGCGCGTGACTGGACCAAAGAATAGTCCGTTACCCGCAGAGAGGCTGACCACGTAAGGGTGCCGCCCCGGCCGCCGTCTACCGGCGTCTACGGGGATGGTACCCGAAAGAGTAACACGCCGGGCTGACCACGGATGTCAAGGAAGCGGTACCAGTGGCTGACCCAATGGCGACGGGAAGGGAATACGGTAGGTTACGGAGCCACAGGACGCCCTTCCGTCGTCCCGCACGAGGGGGACGACGTATGTCCACACTATAGCTTACCAAAAAAAAAAAACAATATAAGTATTTTAAATATGGTTCTATCAGATACTCTCTCGACCAATGTTTGACGATACTCAAATAATTTACGATCATACATAAAATTATACAACATGTATAAATTCATGAGTCTTATACGAACTGCTTTGAAAACACCGTAACAAAAGTAAGACAAAAAAGAGTTCGGTTGACACCCATAACGATTATAACATTACCATCCTTAGAAGGGATAAGCCTTTATACCCAAAAGTGAATTTCAATACACTCCTTGATGCATAAATGGTGTCCTTTTAAAAAGTCTATATTAAGTCATTACTTAATTCAATAAGAAGGAATTATTGTATTGTCTCAAACTGGTGCAGTGATATAAATTTAGGTATAAAATTCCATCTACTTTCTCTAACCAAATCTATATTAGCCTATCTTCAGTTTCTTATATTCGTTGTTTTTTTAGTTTAATTTCGCGTTGAAGTCTTCTATAATCATTTTGTTATAGGTACTTGATTTATAGATATGATTTAATATGTGCGTATAAGCCTTTTACCAAAATCCTCTAAATACAGAGAAGTGTATAAACCTATATAACCTTTATAAATACCACTCGTAACTCTAAGAAAACTGTATATAACAAAACCTTCATTAATACACTCTGAATCCTCTTCACTTCTCTATAAGATATTCTAAAAACCCTGAAAAATCTCTGCAACGTTTTGAAATGAATTATCGTTCACTCAGTTGAAGAGCAAATTTTTGGAGGATTACATTCCACTCACTACCTTTTTAAAATTTGATGGTATGATTTACCAATTGCTCAACTTCCCTTACCAATTGCTCAACTTGCGGAAGATGTATGATTTACCAATTGCTCAACTTCCCTCCAGCGCGAAGATACTCCCATTGACCCTCCATTGCTGTGCATTACCAGGACCAGAGATTGTCTATTTGGTTTGCCCAAATAGCAACTGAGGTTTTTTAGTACCCCTTGTTCCGCCGTTAGCGGGGCCGTTACCAGGAGTCTATTATTATATAGGCCGTAGCTACTGTGAATATGAACTGTTATTCTTTTCATACTTTAAGGGATAGAATAATCTTCAAAATAAATAAGCATAATTGATAGGTCAGTCCCTTTATTTACTTAAAAATATAGTTCTATAATATATATTTACATTCTTAAAACTATAATTAAATATAATTCTTAGGCAAATTTGTCAATCAAAAAATTTAATAATACTGCATCACAATCCTGAAAACATTAAACTAAATTATCATTTTTATTTATTAGTTACCTTCTTCAGTATTTTTACCAGCTTTAATTTGACTAAGAATGTAGGCAATGGCGCGAGCAATTTCTTCAGGTACTGGAGGCGCTGTAGGAAGGACATCACTCTGAAATTGATAGCAATTCCTATTGTAAGATATTATTACAACACTTATTAATCACCTTCAATTAAATCATTACTACGTGAATGCCTACTTGATATAAGTACGTAAATACTCTATTTAGATTAGTACGATTAGTACTTAGTGATCATAATATTTATCAATCAGCCTTTGTGCATCCACTGCTGGAGATATGTCTCTTTCACTAATGATGGGATAGTGCCATAATTGCCACGCTTGGCAAATATGTTAGCGATTGCAGTAAGATTCTATAAGTTTCCAGGTGAAAGATTGCGTGCTCTGTTTATTATTGAGTTCATAACACGTACGATTGGATGATATAACCTCAGGCTTTGTACAGACAGAACAAAAAGTTTTGTCTAACATAATAACTAAATTCGTAACATCTAGGTGGTAACATCCTAAAAATACAAGGTGTCACCAAGTCCTTCCTTTTTTGCATATTTCGTTTGAGACGTTTAATAAAATTAAACAAATCATTTGTATCTTCACCGCATGAAAAGAATATTCTGTAAAAAAAATGTTCACAAACTAATGTGGTTAACCTAATATAGTAGGCCGATTAGTCTCTAATAATAGAAAAAAAATCATATCCAACTATGGGATTTCAGTCAATGTAAAAACAAAAACGAGAATGAAAAATTACTGATCATATTATGTATCATAAACATTATAATCATAATGTTATATTCACCTCAGGCTGGAATCCATTCTCATCAGCAATATAAGTTAGCGACACTGCATTGCCCTCTTTGTCTGTATATTTGTAGGACCCTTTCATTACCTGTATCAAAATAAATATTTATTAACTTAAATTTATTTTACTATATACATTACTAGTATATACCTGAAGTGTTTGTTTGAAAAAGCTAATCTTAGATGCTAAAAGTTGTATTCCAAAATTCTATATTGCCTGTCTTACCCTATCTATTGAAAAGTTCTTGGTCATAATGTAACGCATCGTTAAACAGGATCGGAACATTTTAAATGAAATAATAATTATTAAATGAACTAATTATTACTTATTATTTTTCACATGGTGATAGTGTCGTACCTTGCACACGAGTGTCATACAATATGGCTCCTATTGCGCAGAAAGCTCTAGACCAATAATAACGTATATAAGCTAATATGAACTGCTATGATGAAGATAAATTATTTACATCTTATGTAGTTCGCTCTTCGCTAGATATAAATTGTATTTTATAACTATTTTGACATGTTTAGATTAAAATATGAATAGATCATAAATATTTTTAAGATAAGAACTATTCATTGAAATTAAAATCTTTATATTAAAGATACTTACAATAACCTCCGTTTCATTTACTTTCTTCAATTCTCCTGTGGATTCAGCAACGATGCCATTAGAGGTTTCGTAACTAAAACATTTAAAAATATTTATTGTTATACAATTTGTGCATTAAGTAATTAATAATGTGTGGTACACCGGAATGACCGGCCCGCGGCTGTAAACAGAAAACTGTCAACAGTGTGGCCCTACCAGTGATTAGTAATATTTAACAATCAGACTCGCATTAATTATTAATTGGATTTATGAGAAAATATATTCTATTTTATAACTTATTTACAAGTTTTTTTTATCTTTATATAAAAGAAAACATGAATTTTGTTTATTTTTCTCAAATAACAGATTTTGAAATTTTTTGGTATGCTTATTATTCAAATTTTCATTATGCAAACAATTACGTTGCAGTAACTTCAATTACCGACTTATTCAAAAATTATAGAATACTTACCTATAAGAAAAGCCATCAGTCCTAATTTCAGCATCATATCGGACGATTTCACTCTCACTATCGGCGCTGCCGCTCTTACTGGCGGCGGTTGCAACATTGATAGTGTCAGTTGAGCCGGTATCACTAGCAGAAATGACAGCATTAGCTGAAGCTTTAGTAAAGCCTTCAGAAGCCACCGCGGCAGTGTCGACAGCAGCAGCAGCAGAAGCGGCAACAGTACGAGCAGCAGAAACAGCAGCAGGAGCTGCAATTTCTGCGGCAGAAGAGGCAACAGCGTATGCTGCCACTGCAGGAGCACTAATAACTCGAGCTGCTACCTCAATTGGATTTGGTGATCCGTTTCTGTTACCACCTACACCAAAAATATTAGCTGCTGTGTTCACACCAGCACCGAAGAGCCCACCTAAACTGCCTCCTTTAACTGCGCATACGAACAGAGTTAGAACCTGTAAAAATCAATTATTTTTATATCGAAGTAACACATAAAAAATTAGTAAACAATAAAGAGTAAATAAAGAGCGTAAAAATCTTACCAAGATTTTCATTTTGCTTAGAATAGTGTTTGTATGAATGTCAATAACTAACAGATGCTATCACATTAAGACGTGGTCTTTTTATATTAACTGGTCAATTGAAAACTAAACTAGTTGGACATAGACGATGTCCTTGAAATACATCGATTCATCATCACAAGGAAGGAATATTGGCAAGACTGGATTTTAATGAGACGGCTTTCAACTTTTTACACATATGCAGATATACAGGTCATTAAACAGTATCTAAGTGAGTTTATTGTTATGTTTATAAACGTCTTGCGATTCCTTTGCCGGCGTTTACTACTTTCCTGAGAATATAAGTAAATTATTAACTATTGAATTTTTTTTTATGATAAAATTATTGCTAAGTCTAATATTGTTTTTTTTTTTTTAATCAAAGACGTAAATACGTGTGTATTCCTAATCGGCGATAAATTAATAAAAGTGTAATCTATGGTAAGAGCTCCTCTGAAGTAAAAAAATCTGCCAATTGCGAGTAACGCGCGCGCGAAGGGTTCCATACCATAATTTATAAAAAAAAAATATGTGATGTAACTAAAAATTTAAGGTTTTCGGTATTTTTCCTTTATATATGCTATAAATCGTTGCTTCGTGCGAAATTTCAAGATTCTAGGTTGACTGGAAAGTACCCTTTAGGTTTTGAGTCAAGGGAATCAAAACCTAAAGCGTACTTTAGGGGCGAGTAGTTGCGTGTTTGAAAATATGCGGCTTAAATTGCTGTTTCTTTTGATTGCGTTGACATAGAAGTTTGATTTTGTTACAGCTTAAAGGTATTATAGACCTGAGTATTTGATATGAATTTCAATTCAATACCTCTACGCGTTCATGAGGAAAGGGGTAGTAAGTTTAAAATTATTAAAAATATTTTTATTATATGATATAATTAAAAATTTACGGTTTTCGCACTTTTTTCTTTATTTGTGCTATAAAACGTTGCTTTGTACCAAATTTTAAGATTCTGAGTTCACGGGAAGTACCCTGTAGGTTTTGATTTCCTTACGAGTGTCGAAAATTTGCGGTATAAACGCCTGTATCTTTTGATTGCATTAGCTTAGAAGTTTATTTTTTTCACAGCTTTAAGGGACATTAAACTTGAGTATTTGATATAAATTTCAGCTTGATACCTCGATGCGTTCCTGAGAAAAAGGATCTTGACAGACAGACAGACGGACGGCCAACAAAGTGATCCTATAAGGGTTCCATTTTTTCTTTTTTAGATACGGAACCCTAAAAACAGACATAAATACATCTAAATTATTGTACAGATAGCGTAGTAGTTAAGATACCTATCGTTCCAGTTTCAAGGGTACGATTCCCCCACAGAGCAGTATTTTGTACGATATTCAAATGTGTGTTCTGAGCTTGGGTGTAATGTGTGTCCCTTAATTGCATCTTCGTAGAATCATCGCATTGTTGCTTACATTTCCTCAGTACCACCTGTTTTCTTTCCAAAAAACAATAAAAATGATAACTAGAGTCCATGACAACAATGTTTACAGAATTAGCAAGCTTAAATGATAGGATGACCCTATGACTGATGGTCACTGAAGCTTGAAAATTCTTTAGTGAAAACTGAGAGCCACAAACGCCTTCGAGTATCTGCTACAAAACTCTAAGCTCTTCTGCTAGAAAGCCATCTACACGCGTAAAACCCACAACACGGTAATTGTGGCAGAGTTCAATGCAAAACTAGGCAAAAGGATAGACGATAAGCTGACAGTGGACAATAGGGACTTAGACAGCGAAACCAAAAAGCCCAAAGACCGGCTGAGTTTTGGAGAAGGAAGGTTTCTTTATGACGAATTCCTTCTTCAAGAAGTCAGTGAACCTGGATTAGCCGCCATGGTATAACTGAAAATGAGATAGACTTCATCTCGACGAACAAATGACAAACATCCAATTCTATCTCAGTGATCAGCGGGATTAAAACTGGGAGTGATCACCAGATAGTATGAGGCACATTGAATCTACGTATGGAAATCAAGTTGTCTAGCTTAATGAAGGTTTATAAAATCTGATTACGAAATGAAAAATGATGTCGCAAGCGGGATTCGAACCCGCGCCTATTGGGATTCCGGCTCAATCGTGCTGCCTCTACACCACCGCGACTAATTATAGGACATGCAAATTTCATTTCGTATTGTATTTACGTCTTAAGGTGACGGTATGCTATCTACCCGACAATGTTTACACATTGTTATAGGCTTAACACTTCAAACTTTACAGTTAGAATTGTATTAAACGATGACACAACCTTGTTATTTAAATTACTGAAATTTAGCATTTAATATGCTTAATTATTTATAAAATCCGATTACGAAATGAAAAATGATGTCGCAAGCGGGATTCGAACCCGCGCCTATTGGGATTCCGGCCCATTCGTGCTGCCTCTACACCACCGCGACTAATTATAGGACATGCAAATTTCATTTCGTATTGTATTTACGTCTTAAGGTGACGGTATGCTATCTACCCGACAATGTTTACACATTGTTATAGGCTTAACACTTCAAACTTTACAGTTAGAATTGTATTAAACGATGACACAACCTTGTTATTTAAATTACTGAAATTTAGCATTTAATATGCTTAATTATTTATAAAATCCGATTACGAAATGAAAAATGATGTCGCAAGCGGGATTCGAACCCGCGCCTATTGGGATTCCGGCCCAATCGTGCTGCCTCTACACCACCGCGACTAATTATAGGACATGCAAATTTCATTTCATATTGTATTTACGTCTTAAGGTGACGGTATGCTATCTACCCGACAATGTTTACACATAGTTATAGGCTTAACACTTCAAACTTTACAGTTAGAATTGTATTAAACGATGACACAACCTTGTTATTTAAATTACTGAAATTTAGCATTTAATATGCTTAATTATTTATAAAATCCGATTACGAAATGAAAAATGATGTCGCAAGCGGGATTCGAACCCGCGCCTATTGGGATTCCGGCCCAATCGTGCTGCCTCTACACCACCGCGACTAATTATAGGACATACAAATTTCATTTCGTATTGTATTTACGTCTAAAGGTGACGGTATGCTATCTACCCGACAATGTTTACACATTGTTATAGGCTTAACACTTCAAACTTTACAGTTAGAATTGTATTAAACGATGACACAACCTTGTTATTTAAATTACTGAAATTTAGCATTTAATATGCTTAATTATTTATAAAATCCGATTACGAAATGAAAAATGATGTCGCAAGCGGGATTCGAACCCGCGCCTATTGGGATTCCGGCCCAATCGTGCTGCCTCTACACCACCGCGACTAATTATAGGACATGCAAATTTCATTTCGTATTGTATTTACGTCTTAAGGTGACGGTATGCTATCTACCCGACAATGTTTACACATTGTTATAGGCTTAACACTTCAAACTTTACAGTTAGAATTGTATTAAACGATGACACAACCTTGTTATTTAAATTACTGAAATTTAGCATTTAATATGCTTAATTATTTATAAAATCCGATTACGAAATGAAAAATGATGTCGCAAGCGGGATTCGAACCCGCGCCTATTGGGATTCCGGCCCAATCGTGCTGCCTCTACACCACCGCGACTAATTATAGGACATGCATATTAAATGCTAAATTTCAGTAATTTAAATAACAAGGTTGTGTCATCGTTTAATACAATTCTAACTGTAAAGTTTGAAGTGTTAAGCCTATAACAATGTGTAAACATTGTCGGGTAGATAGCATACCGTCACCTTAAGACGTAAATACAATACGAAATGAAATTTGCATGTCCTATAATTAGTCGCGGTGGTGTAGAGGCAGCACGATTGGGCCGGAATCCCAATAGGCGCGGGTTCGAATCCCGCTTGCGACATCATTTTTCATTTCGTAATCGGATTTTATAAATAATTAAGCATATTAAATGCTAAATTTCAGTAATTTAAATAACAAGGTTGTGTCATCGTTTAATACAATTCTAACTGTAAAGTTTGAAGTGTTAAGCCTATAACAATGTGTATACATTGTCGGGTAGATAGCATACCGTCACCTTAAGACGTAAATACAATACGAAATGAAATTTGCATGTCCTATAATTAGTCGCGGTGGTGTAGAGGCAGCACGATTGGGCCGGAATCCCAATAGGCGCGGGTTCGAATCCCGCTTGCGACATCATTTTTCATTTCGTAATCGGATTTTATAAATAATTAAGCATATTAAATGCTAAATTTCAGTAATTTTAATGAAGGTTCCACTCCGACTTACACTTATTCAATAACAGAACCCCAATAACTTTCAGCTTGGATTACATAATTGCTTCCAATGCTGGAGGGGTGCGGATCCTCGAATGATATGAATAATCGTTTCGTAGAAGCTTTTCACGCGGTCCGGACATAATTCTTCTATCACACAGTTAGACCCAAAAACCTTTCGGCCTCTCAAGCTCATGGAGAGAAGAAAGGAAATGACTGAATAGAGTTCAGTCGATAAGTCCGATCTTAGCTCAAGATACAAATCTCCAAATCTAAGCGATGTGACATTCGCTAATTCAATACACAGTGCTCATTCGCTTGTTCAATAGAACAAGCGAATGAGCATAAACGAAACTGAATGAGAGAAACCGCCAAAGTGTTCACACGAGATTTGTCTATCGGACAGAACCAAATGGCTAAGCTGAAGACCGATAATAGTACTGTCATTTTATTCCCGACCGATCTCACATCTTGGGGGTAGGCGAACGGTTCTATGGGCAGTTGTACAAATTAGGAGTGCTCGATATCTTAATATTTATAAAATACGCGTCACGTTGTTGTGTGTGTAACAAAACGCAACTGACAGCTCACGTAATGGTTTGTTTGGAAAATACCGCGAAAAGTTGAAATTTAATTTGACCGGTCAATGTTAGTTTTGTGCGAGTGTTACGAAGTTTTACGAATATTGTTATAATAAATCATATTATGTCTATATTATCATCAACAACGCTGTGACCAATAACATCAAATCTTTCCATACATCATGATGATGAAACATCACGAATGTAATCATGACAGAAGAAAAAGATATTGCATGGGAAGACCGCCGCGCTAATATGGCTCGGCTTTGTGCTGCTCAATCACAAAAGCATAACGAGGCAGTCCGTGGTGGAGGCTTGGTTGACAATGCGAAATTGTCGAGCTAATCTCAGAGATCAACAATTAGATAATTTTCAACGCGCAAGAAGAAAAATGTTCTATAACACAAGGTACTTCTTCTTCTTGCTGGTACGTTATTAAAATATTTGATTTTTTAAATTTATGTATTATTCATATTTATTATCATAATAAAAAATGTAACTTAATAATTCTGAATTAATCGAAATCTACTCATTCATTAACTGTCAGACGGAACGAAGTGTGCCGGGTCGGCTAGTATTTAATAAAATAATGATATTTGTACGCGATATATCGCTGCAATGCGATATTACTAAATCATCTAAAATTATATGTATAATCGCATTCATTGGAGAACGGTAACTGGCTCTGTTCCATGTGAAAGACTTATGAAAAACCCCAGAGGGAGACAATCCTCACTCGTAAAAATAGATAAAGAAATTGAGAAGCCTTCGAATTTTCACAATTGTAAATAAAAATATACAGAGTCCAAGTTTCGCTTTTTTTGTATAATCTCTAATTATAGTCAAATATATACTATAGTATATAGGCGATAAAATAAAACTTCATAAATCGATACCTATAATAAATCAGTATTTCTACCAGTATTCTATAAAATGAATTTAGAAAGTAAGAACACACTAACAGTCTAACGTAACTTTCTGTCTGTCTGTATGTCTATATGTTTGTACACGCTAATCTCCAAAATTATTGAACGAATTGTTCCACAGTTTCCACAGGTATATTAAACCCAAGTCAAAGCAACATTTAATTTTTGTTTCATTGAAATGTGATGTCAATAAAAAAAAATATGGCCATTTAAGTTCTTAAAATCACCGCTCGCCTTTTGTGTCACTAAAAAGTTTAATTCATTCAAAGTAATTATTCAATTTATCTGTGATGTAAGAAAATTACTTGTATTACATAGTACATAGTAGCTTCATCACCGCAGCTCGTAAACGTAGTAGGGGGGAAGTTGATTTATTATACGTTGGTCGGGTAGTCAAAATAACTCTATTAAAACTATTTGTAATGTAAAGAAAATGTTTTAATTGGTTAATATTTAATTTAGCTGTAAAGTAGTAGTAAAATAAAATAAATGATTTACCTATTTGGTTTTTTAAATCAACCATAGATGGTGCTATAATTTTGTTTAAATCATTATTTCGTTGTAGTTTAAGAAGTACTACATTAACTTCTTGAACTTACTAAAGGGACTCGGGTTAAGAGCCCTCAGCGTTCACCCAATGATTCGGGTCTATTTCGTTATAGCCACCTGTGATTGACAACTTAGTCATACATGAAAAAGAAAAGTAAAGGTACACATCATAGAGCCACCGTGCTCCCTCCCCATCGCCTTCGGGCCGGTCACTGATACCGCTTCCTTTGCATCCGTAGCCGGCCCAGTGAGTTACCCTTTCACCGATCACCCAATGCACTGGTGGCGGACTGTAGCGTGGAGATTCTCCTCTCTGACACGCCCCGCTACCTTCTACTGCGAGACGACTGCCTCGCAAGAGATGACAATCGCGTCCCAGTTCCTGACACTGTCGAGCATCATCTTAGCGATAGTCGGTAGCGCCACGACAACATCGATAATAGCCACGAGTTCACGGCGTTGCTTTTACTTCGCCACGCAAACCTTGAGCGTGTGCTACGCCATGTCCAATGCCTTGAGCGTGTGCTACGCCATGTACGCCATGTCCTCGCAATCGCAGAGGTGGTAGAACAGTGTCCTCTCCTTCCTCCCGACCATGTACAGGTACTCGCCAAAGCAACCATCCTTCATCAATACCTGCACCAGTCGGATGGAGAGGACCCCCCGTCGCCAACTCAACTACTATATCAGCACCGACCGGAAGGCCTCCTCGGTCCAAATACCGTACCGAGGCCTCTTCAGGCCTCCCGACAGTAATGGCAAATGCTATTACTTCCGCCTTTTGCTGCATATTGTGCACTGTTGATGGGATAGAGTACGTTTCAAGCAGCTTGCAAAACACTTCATCTGCTTGAAGGTGACCAGCGCTCAGATGAAACCCTTTTTTTTGCAGGTCATGGTCCAGACAGACACCATCCTTTCCATCTGGAATGACGAAAAGGCAGCGCGTGACTTCATAATATATGCCGGTAGAGGCAGGCGACTATCTCCGCATCTAGATCCCATGGGGGCGTGCCGGCCAATAGGCACGCTGCCTCTGTCGCCAACGTGCGGTATCCATGTTTGGCCCTGACCGCCATGGCTCTCTGTGGTCATCCTAAGAAAGTCCTAAGTAGGACGGTTAGGGACGTCGCTTACACATGTGCACCGTACATGGCCTACGATCAGACTACCCCACGTTATTGGTACGTAGCGCTGGGTCCATTGACATTCGGCATGAGCCAGAAGAGTACCAGTGCCTCGATTTGGCTGACAACCTCTTCGGTGCCGAGAGTTGCCAGGCCTGTCGCCTCTTCTAGTGTCTTACCTCAGGCTGCTAGGAGTGTATTGTCGGCGTAGCAGATTATGACCAGCCCGGAGGGGAATCTACAGGGACGACACCCTTGAGGAAGCCTGTGACAGTAATAGCCCCATTCAGTTGAGTCTTTTATTTTGAGTAATGTAGGTGTTCCGTAGTCTTTCAAATACTTTGAAATTATAATAAAAATATAAGAGGTATCCATCTCAAGATATTCTACGCTACTAAGGTGCGACTTGGACCAAGAAATCCATATCGTAATATTTTATCTTTTAATAATATATAATCATTTTCGTAATCTTTTCCTCATGAAAGCCATTTTTTCTAGATAACCCTAGTAGCTCTGGCAAGACTCATCTGAGCAGAGCAATCTTACTTAAATCAGAGACAGCATAAATTAGTTTTGGTAGTGGCTTTGTCAGAAATTGCAGCTCCATTGTTTCCTGGCGGTAAAACAGCTCACAAAGTATTTAAAAAGCGATCAATTTAGAAAGCAAAGAAACACCTAGATGTTCAATAACACGAAATTGCAACAAATCCAAGTGTTTTTTTTTTTATAGTTTACTGTGATAAACGAACAAGCAGTGGAGTGCTGCGCCTACCTCATAGTAAGTGTTACTACCGCTCATGAAACTTTGCAATACCAGGGGTGCAACTAGATGGCTGTCTACCAACCAAAACGCACCCAAGTTGGGCTTCTGGGTCTCTGGCCCACCGAATAAAGTGAAAACAACACATTAACACTGCTCAGATGTCGTCATTTTAGCGAAAGTGTGGCACAACTCCAGACGGCCCGGCCCGCGGCTGTAGACAGAACACTCTCAACAGTGTGGCTCTACCACTATTAGTGTTTTATGGCTTGTTATATGGATAGTTATCTAAACGTTTGGGATCAATGCACAATGGCAAATAAAAAAGATCGTAAAATGAAAATGGTCAAATGACTGCCCAAAATTCTTGACCGAGTTTAATTTTTTTTATTTTTAAACAACGGTGCATAGTAAAACTGACAATCACGCGGACGGAATCGCGGGCATCATCTAATTAATAAAAAGTACATGTTGGTTTTCAAATTAGCAGATATGTAAATACGAATTAATTTCACTCCAAACTACTAGATAGTTTTTTTATTCTTTTCATTCCATAAAAATCATATTGCACACCATATTTTTACAGAAAAGATAAACGATGACTTAGGATTACACTAGTGACTGGCGATTCTTACGAATAGTAACTCCTTGATTCGCCGTTAGCGGGACCGTCACCATGAGCCTATGTAATGCCGTATCTTCTATGTCTGATTGTGCGTTGTTATTGTATTAATACTTAAATTACTGAAATTTAGCACTTAATATGCTTAATTATTTATAAAATCCGATTACGAAATGAAAAATGATGTCGCAAGCGGGATTCAAACCCGCGTCTATTGGGATTCCGGCCCAATCGTGCTGCCACTGCACCACCGCGACTAATTGTAGGACATGCAAATTTCACTCCGTATTATATTTACGTCTTAAGGTGACGGTATGCTATCTATCCGACAATGTCTACACACTGTTATAGGCTTAATACTTCAAACTTTACAGTTAGAATTGTATTAAACGATGACACAACCTTGTTATTTAAATTACTGAAATTTAGCACTTAATATGCTTAATTATTTATAAAATCCGATTACGAAATGAAAAATGATGTCGCAAGCGGGATTCGAACCCGCGTCTATTGGGATTCCGGCCCAATCGTGCTGCCACTGCACCACCGCGACTAATTGTAGGACATGCAAATTTCACTCCGTATTATATTTACGTCTTAAGGTGACGGTATGCTATCTACCCGACAATGTCTACACACTGTTATAGGCTTAATACTTCAAACTTTACAGTTAGAATTGTATTAAACGATGACACAACCTTGTTATTTAAATTACTGAAATTTAGCACTTAATATGCTTAATTATTTATAAAATCCGATTACGAAATGAAAAATGATGTCGCAAGCGGGATTCGAACCCGCGTCTATTGGGATTCCGGCCCAATCGTGCTGCCACTGCACCACCGCGACTAATTGTAGGACATGCAAATTTCACTCCGTATTATATTTACGTCTTAAGGTGACGGTATGCTATCTACCCGACAATGTCTACACACTGTTATAGGCTTAATACTTCAAACTTTACAGTTAGAATTGTATTAAACGATGACACAACCTTGTTATTTAAATTACTGAAATTTAGCACTTAATATGCTTAATTATTTATAAAATCCGATTACGAAATGAAAGCAGAGGCAGCACGATTGGGCCGGAATCCCAATAGACGCGGGTTCGAATCCCGCTTGCGACATCATTTTTCATTTCGTAATCGGGTATTAATACTTTTTAGGAATAGAATAATGTTCAAAATAAATAAGCTTAATTGATATGTCAGTCCCTTTATTTACTTAATAATACAGTTCTATAATCTAAATTTACATTCTTAAAACTATAATTAAATAAACCTAACACTTAGGTAGTTTATCTATTAAAAAAAATATTAATACTAGATCACAATCCTGAAAACATTAAATTACATGATCAGATTATCAGATTTATTAATTACCTTCTTCAGTATTTTTACCAGCTTTAATTTGACTAAGAATGTAGGCAATGGCACGAGCAATTTCTTCAGGTACTGGAGGCGCTGTAGGAAGGATATCACTCTGAAATTGATAGCAATTATTATTGTATGATATTACTACAACACTTATTATTCATCATCATCACAGCCCATAAATGTCCCACTGTTGGACTCGGCCCTCGTTCGTAATGAGAGGAAATTAACCTACTATACCGCGCTGGTCATACGTGTTGGTATAGGATTTTGTTTCGAGTTTTCCTTCTCTCGCACAGATTTTATATGCGTTTTATATCCCTTAGTGGTGAATAGTATTCTTACTCCGTCACCACACGGAATTTTCACCTTCAATTAAATAATTACTAAGTGAATACCTGCTTCATATAAGTACGTAAATACTCTATTTAGATTACTATTTAGTGATCATAATCTTTATCAATCAGCCATTGTACATCCACTGCTGGCGAAATGTCTTTTCCACTAATGACGGGATAACCATTATCCCGTCATTAGTGGAAAAGACGTCGTACCGACAACATTGGCAAATATGTTAACGATTGCAGTAAGATTCTATAAGTTCCCAGATAAAAGATCCGCTGTTTGTATTTTTCGAAACCTTTTATCAATTTTTACAACTCTCATGGATAAATATGGGGCGACAATTGTATTCTTATCCCGTTACCCCACGCGAAATAGTAGCATAAAAATTTAAATTCTTAGTTATCTTATTTATATGCGTGCTCTGTTTATTATTGAGTTTATAAGACGTACGATTAGATGATATAACCTTAGGTTTTGTAGAGACACAACCAAATCTTTTGTCTAACATAATAACCATGTTTGTAACATCTACTCGTATGTGATAACAACCTAAAAATACGAGGTGTCACCCAGCCCTTCTTTTTTTGCATGTTTCGTGTCAGACGTTTAATAAAATTAAACTAATCATTTGTTTCTTCACCGCATGAAAAGAACATCCTGTAAACATAATTGTTCACAAACTAATGTGGCTAACCTAATATACTAGACCGATTTGTCTCTGATAGTAGAAAAAAATCATTTCCAACTATAGGATTTCAGTCAATGTAAAAACAAAAAAGAGACTGGAAAATCACTGATGACGTTATGTATCATAAACATTATAATCTTAACGTTATATTCACCTCAGGCTGGAATCCATTCTCATCAGCAATATAAGTGAGCGATATTGCATTGCCCTCTTTGTCTGTATATTTGTAGGACCCTTTCATTACCTGTATCAAAATAAATATTTATTAACTTAAAATTATTTTACTATATACATTACTAGTATATATCTGAAGTGTGTGTTTGAAAGAGCTAATCTTAGATGCTACCAGTTGTATTCCAAAAATCTGTATTGCCCTGCCATGGGTAAGACACCAATCTATTGAAAAGTTCTTGGTCATAATGAAAAGCATCGATATTACTTATTATTTTTCAAATGGTGATAGTGTTGTACCTTGCACACGAGTATCGCAAGAGGAATAGTAGATTAATTTGGCTCCTCCATCCATCCATCCATCAGACCGTAAACGTCCACTGTTGGACATATGCCTCCCCACGAGAATGCCATTCAAATTTGGCTTCTATTGCGCAGAAATCTCTAACCCAATAATGGGATATATATGAACTACTATGAACTGATATGATAATAAATTATTTACATCTTATGTAGTTCGCTCTTCGCTAGATATAAATTGTAGTTTATGACTATTTTGACATGTTTAGATTAATATTTTCTATTCATAAATAGTTTAAGATAAGAACATTTTATTGCAGACCCTAGTCGACACAATGACAGAAGATTTTAAGAAAAGGGGTCTACGCGTGAATGTGAGCAAAACCAAAATAATGGTCTTTGAAAAAGACGAAGCCAGAACAGGTGTAAGAGTAACAATAGGTAATGATATACTCTAGTATAAAGATATACAAATTCATCCACTTGCTCTAGCAAGTGGATGAATTTGTATATCTTGGATGTGGATTTAGCCGACATGGAAGGTACACCACTGATATAGAGCGAAGAGTGAATGCGGGAAATAGAGTGAGCGGAGCGTTGGGGCAACTTCTCGGCAGCCACCACCTCAGCCAGAAGGCACGTGTATCAATACATAACGCAGTGCTTGTCCCAACATTACTGTATGGAAGCGAGAGTTGGGTATGCAGAAAAGAGTATGAAAGTAAAATTAATGCGGTCGAAATGCGATCTCTGCGGAAAATCTGTGGAGTTAGGCTGACCGACCGCATTCGTAACGACGACGTAAGAAAGCGAATAGGTATGAAAGAGAGTATTGGTGTAAAGATGCGAAAGGGAATGCTCCGATGGTTCGGACATGTGGAAAGAATGCCGAACGAACGTCTGGTTAAGAAGATATACAATGCGAAAGTGGAAGGATGTAGGTACCGAGGGAGACCGATACTAACCTACCTAGACCAGATCGGTCATGTACTGAAGGAAGGTGGAGTCAAGAGTCTCCGAAACCGGCGAGCGTGTATGAAGAGAATTATGAATGTTGAGGAAGCGAGTGAAGTATGCAGAGATAGAGTTCTCTGGCACTCTGTTCTCTCTGCCTACCCTGCAAGGGATATGGCGTGATGATATGTATGTATGTATGTAACATTTTATTGAAATTAAAATCTTTATATTAAAGATACTTACAATAACCTCCGTTTCATTTACTTTCTTCAATTCTCCTGTGGATTCAGCAACGATGCCATTAGAGGTTTCGTAACTAAAACATTTAAAAATATTTATTGTTATACAATTTGTGCATTAAGTAATTAATAATGTGTGGTACTACCCCTAACTGACCGGTCCGCGGCTGTAAATAAAAAACTGCCAAGAGTGTGGCCCTACCAGTGATTAGTAATATTTCACATAACATAACATTTCACAATCTGACGCGCATTCATTATTAATTGGATTTATGAGAAAATATATTTTATTTTAAAACTTATTCAGTTAGTATTATATAGTTGTTTAGACTATATTTATTTTATATTACTTATTATTTGTATTGCAATAACAATAAAATATGTGTATTCAGTAGTGATTATAGGGAATATGAAGAACTGAATAAATTACTGAAATTTAGCATTTAATATGCTTAATTAATTATTTATAAAACCCGATTACGAAGCGAAAAATGATGTCACACATTTTTCACATTTCATCATCATTTTTTTTTTCACATTTTTCGCTTCGTAAGCGGGTTTTATGAACTGAATAAAGTTTATAAAGCTAATGTACCTATGATAATGCAGCTATTCATTGTAAGAAATAGTTATAAATATATTAAAAATATCTATTTCAATATTTACAAGTATTATTTCTTGAATGTTATTATATTTAAATGACTGATTTTTCTTATAATAGAATCTATAGATCGATAGGTACTGCTTAACTTGCTGAGGCTTGGAGAAAACGTTTTAAAGTTTATAAATTGTTATTTGTATATACGAGTAGATGTAATAAATAAAAGTTTACATATAAAAGAAAGCATGAACTTAGTTTTCCTTTTCTTATATATCAGATTTTGAAATTTTTGTTTCACTTATTATTTAAATTTTCATTATGCAAACAATTACGTTGTAGTAGCTTTAATCACCGACTTATCCCAAAATTATAGAGTACTCACCTATAAGAAAAGCCATCAGTCCTAACTTCAGAATCATATCGGACGATTTCACTCTCACTATCGGCGCTGGCGCTCCTACTGACGGCGGTTGCGACATTGGCAGTGCCAATTGAGCCGGTATGGCTAGCAAAAACAACAGCATTAGCTGAAGCCTTAGTAGAGCCTTCAAAAGCTACCGAGGCAGTGTCGACCGCAGCAGCAGCAGGTGCGGCAACAATACGAGCAGCAGAAACTGCAATAGGAGCTGCAATTTCTGCCGCATCAGAGGCAACGACGTGTGCTGCCACTGCTGGGGCAGTAATAACTCGAGCTGCTACCTCAATTGGATTTGGTGATCCGTTCCTATTACTACCTACACCAAAAATATTAGCTGCTGTGTTCACACCAGCACCGAAAAGTCCACCTAAACTGGCTCCCTTAACTGCGCATACGAACAAAGTTAGAACCTGTAAAAATAAATCCTATATATCGAAGTAATCTTAACAAATGAAAAATTAGTAAACAATAAAGAGATAACAAAAAAGCGTAAAAATCTTACCAAGATTTTCATTTTGCTTAGAATAGTGTTTGTATGAATGTCAAAAACTAACAGATGACATTAAAACTTGGTCTTTTTATATTAATGGTCAATTGAAAACTAAACTAGTTCGACATAGACAGTGTCCTTGAAATACATCGATTCATCATCATAAGGAAGGAATATTGGCAAGACTGGATTTTAATGAGACGACTTTCAACTTTTTACACATAATCAGAAATACGGGTCTTTAAACAGTGGCTCAGTTAGTTTATTGTCATGTTTATATACGTCTCGCGATTCCTTTGCCGGCGTTTTAAAGTACTTACCTTATAATATAAGTAGATCATTGAGTATTGAAAAAAAAAAAATAATAAGATTATTGATTAGTCCTTATATTGTTTTCTTTTTTTAATTAAAGACATAAATACGTGTATATTTCAAATCGGCGATAAATTAAATAAGTGTGATCTATGGTAAGAGTTTCTCTGAAGTAAAAAAAAACAGACATGAACACATCTAAAATGATTATACTGATGGCGTAGTAGTTAAGATACATATCGTTTCAGTGTCTAGGGTACGATTCCCACACAGGGCAGTATTGTGTACGATATTCAAACTTTTGTTCTGAGCTTGGGTGTAATTTGTGTCCCTTAATTGTATATTCGTAAAATCATCGCATTGCAATCAACATTTCCTCAGTATCACCTGTTCCCTTTACAAAAAACAATAAAAACGATAACTAGAGTCCATGATAACAAGGTTTACAGAATTAGCAAGCTTAACTGATAGGTTGACTCTATTAATCAAGGGACTGATTGTCACTGAAGCATGAAAATTCTTTAGTGAAAACTGAGAGCCACAAACGCCTTCCAATATCTGCCACAAAACTCTAAGCTCTTCTGCTCGAAAGCCATTCACACTCCTAAAACCCACATCACAGTAGTTAAGGGAGAGTTCAATGCAAATCTGGGCAAAAGGATAGACGATAAGCTGACAGTGGACAATAGGGATTTGGACAGCGAAACCAAGCGGCTAAAAACTGGCCGAGTTTTAGAGAAGGACGGCAACTTTATGGTGAATTCCTTCTACAAGAAGGAAGCGAACCTGGATTAGCCCTATGGTTCAATTGAAAATGAAATAGACTTCATCTTGACGAACAAACGACAAATATGCAACGATGTCTCAGTGAGACATCATGGCATCAACAGATGACCAACTGAACATCAACAGATGACCAACTGAACTGAATGATCAACAATCAACATTACATAATACATAGTAGCTTCATCAGCTCAGCTCATATACGTCCCACTGCTAGACTTAAGCCTCCTCCAAAGTAGTAGAAAGTTGACTAAGTATATCACGTTATTCGGGTAGTCAAAATAAACATTAAAAGTAATTGTAATGAAAAAAAAATGTTTTAATTGGTTTTCTTAGTGTTCTAAGTTATCATAAACTTAGTCTAAGTTACCCCTGACTTGATCAGGGACCCAAATTAATTGCGAAAATATATTAGCAGTTACAATAACATTAGTGAAACTAATATTAATTAGAGATTAAACATTAGTAGTATATAAAATTAGGTATTAAGAGATCAAAGAAATAACAAAAGTAGAAAGAAAATGAAAGAATACACAGTAACAATATAAGAATTAAAATAAACTTAACAAGGAAATATTAAAAATAATTATAATAAGAGAGAAGTAGTAATAAAGTAGTTAAAATGTAAAAGAGGAAAGCTAATAGCACTTAAGAGTATAATGAAACTATTTAAATATAGAAAAAAAACAAGTAATAAGTATCAGGGACCTAAGTTAGTTAAGGTAAATAATAAACAATATTTATACATCTATTGGTATGGCAAAGGTTCATGGGCAGCAGTGACACTTACCATCATGTATACTGCTTGCTCGTTTGCCACCATAAGCAATAGAAAAAAAGGAAAAAAAACCATGTGCAGGCAGGTACTTGCTAAAGCAACCTAGCCCCATTAATTCCTGCATCAGTCCGAAGGAGAGGACCCCCCGTCACCGACTCAACAACTCCATCAGCACCGGCTGGAAAGCCTCCACGATCCGAATGCCAAACCGACGCTTCTGGACTCTCGACAGTAGGTAATGGCGAATGCTATTAATTCCACCTATTGCTCTATATTACACGAGGGCCTACTTTTTTACATTTTATATACTTTTGATGGGATAGAATACGTTTCATGCAGCTTGCAGAGCACTTTATCTGCCTGAAGATGATTAGCGCTCGGACGACACATTTTTTTTTGGCAGGTCATGGTCTAAACACATGCTGTCCGTTCCGTCCGGGACGACGAAAAAGCGGTGCGTGACTCACCATGTCACCCTCCGGTGGAGGCAATCGAATATCTTCGCCTCCAGATCCCACGGGGGAGTATCGGCCATCAGGCATATTGCCTCTATGACATGAACGAACGACATGGCCCTCTGTAGACCCTGCCCACACGGGTGCACCGTATAGTACCATCGACCAGACCACCCCCGTGCAGTCATCGGTACATAGAACTGGGTCCACCCACATTCCACATAAGTCAGAAGAACCCCAGCGCCTCAATTCGCCTGACAACCTCTTCGGTACCGAGAGTTGCCAGGCGTGCTGCTTCCTCTAGCGTCCTACCCCTGTCAGGAGGCTGTCAGGAGTGTATCGTTTGCGGAGCAGAATTTACAGGGACGACAACTTTGAGGAGG
Organism: Lymantria monacha; assembly: GCA_905163515.2. Taxonomy (NCBI): domain Eukaryota; kingdom Metazoa; phylum Arthropoda; class Insecta; order Lepidoptera; family Erebidae; genus Lymantria; species Lymantria monacha. Next base: position 17,973,982 of record LR991088.1, read on the forward strand.
CCTGTAACAGTAATATTCCCATTCGTTTGAATCTTTTATTTTTAGAAATGTGGGTGTTCCGTACTTTTTCAAATCCTTTGAAATTATAATAAAAATATAAGAGATATGAAGATTAGGACATGGACCAAGAAATCCATTTTGTAATATTATAACATTTAATAATACACCTATTACGTATATAATCATTTTCGTAATCCTTTCCTCATGAAAATTTTACCTAAATACCAGATTGCCAGAGCTGCCTGGGTGGCAGCTCTGGCATGACTTATTTGACCAGAGCAATCTTACCAAAATCAGAAGACAGCATAAAATATCTTTGGTAGTGCCTTTATCAGAAATTTCAGCTCCTTTGCTTCCTGGCGGTAAAATAACTTACGAAGTGTTTAAAAACCTGATCTATTTAAAGAGCAATACAACAGCGAAATGATCAATAACACCAAACTACAACAAATCCGTGTTTTTGTGTTTTTTTTTATTGTTTACAGTGATAAAAAAGCAAACACACCTGATGGTAAGTATTACTGCAACTCTTGGAACATTGCAATACCAGGAGTTCAACTAAACGGCTGTCAACCAACCAAAACACACCAAATTTGGCCGTTTTAGATCTCTGGCTCACCGAGTGAAGCGAAAACAACACATTGTCACTGCTCTAATGTCTTCGTTTCAGCAAAAGTATGATACAAGGATTTAGGATTACTATCTAAACGTTTGGAATGAATGTACAATGGCAAATAAAAAAGGTCGTAGAGGTTGTGGGTCGAGCACTGCGAGATACTCATCGTGATGGTTGTTTTTCTCAGAGGAATTTCGGCAAATCTTACCTGTTAAAAGATCTTAACTGATGAGACCAATACTTCACTGAAGTATTTTTATGAGTGGCCCCAAATAGAAAAGTTGACTCTCACAATCAATATGCGAACAAAGCCATGGTGGCCATTCACACGCTCAAGAATTTACAGATGTTGTAACGAAAACTGCAAATGTCGTCCACCTGGATAAAAATTGTCAAGTGACTGCCAAAAATACATGGCCAAGTCTGAATTTTTTTATTTCCAAACATCATACTAAAACTGTATATCACGAGGATGATGTTGCAGACATCAGCTAATTGATAAATAATACGTGTCGGTTTTCAAATTAACGGACATGTAAATACAAATTAATTGCACTCAGAACTACTAGACAGTTTATTTATTCTTTTCATTCTATAAGGATTATATTGCACACAATATTTTTTCGCAGAAAAATTAACGATGATTTAGGATTACGTTTTCTTGGGCCCATATACATATCATGACGGGCGCGAGTGTCGTTTACAATGAGACAGAAACTGAACTATTTTAGTCAGATTGGTTAGATGTAGGTTAGTTTAGTTTATTTCTATTGCTGATTTGTTATCATAAGGATCAAACGTTTCATCTATGAATAGGAGCTCTGTATATTATAAATTATTGTATAAATAAACTAAGTATTTTACTTATAGTTGAAGTATCAGGAGACAAATCAACAGCAACATTCTGTAAAGTATATTATAACTGTAGCTGCGTTGGTCAACTCATTTGCCTGTCTAGTGAAATTGGAAATTTGAGCAACTGTGAAGTTTATAGTAAAGCAGAAGATTTAGATCATCTTATAGCTGCATCTGTATATAAAGAAATAATTATGTAAACCTACATAAATTGTTGATAAAAAAGCTGCTAATACAATTTGAATCCCCTTCTTGAATCTTTTCTCTATAAGATATTTAAAACAATATATCCCTACAATTCTTTGAAATGTTATTATGTTATATACTAATTATCTTTCACTTGGTGAAAAGCAAATTTTCGGTAGATTATAATCCATTCATTATATTTTGATAATTTGATGGTCCTGTAATTTCCCAGTTGCTCAACTCTCCTCCAGTTTGATGATAGTCCTATCGAGCCGCCTTTAGTATACATTAACAGAACCAGAGAATGTCTATTTGCAATATTACAAACAAACGTTGTGTGTTAATAGTGGTAGTACTACGCTATTGACAGTTTTCTGTCTACAGCCGCGGGTCGGTCCGTCCGGGGTAGCACCACACTCTCGCAGAAGATCGACGTCTGAGTAATGGTAATGTGCTATTACGCTTAGTTCGGTGAGCGCGGCAGCCGGAAGCCCAACTGGGTGGGTTTGGGGATTTTTATTGGTAGGCAGCGGTTTAAGCTATACCCTTGGTATAGCAAAGGTCCAATGGTGACAGTGACACTTACCATCAGATGTGCTGCTTGCTCGTTTGCCACCATAAATAATAAAAAAATGCAAATAGCGACTGGCGATTCTTACGAGTATTATCCCTTGATTCGTTGTTAGCGGGGCCCTTATCAGAAGTCTTTGTAATGTCGTATCTACTGTGACTGTGAGCTGTTAATCTTTTCATACTTTTTAGGGATAGTATAATTTTCAAAATAAATAAACATAATTGATAGGTCAGACCCTTTATTTACTTAATAATACAGTTCTATAATCTATATTTACATTCTTAAAACTATAATTAAATATACCTAATAGTTAGGCGAATTTGTCAATGAAAAAAATTATTAATATTAGATCACAATCCTGAAAACGTTAAAATAAATGATCACTTTATCAGATTTATTAACTACCTTATTCAGTATTTTTACCAGCTTTAATTTGACTAAGAATGTAGGCAATCGCACGAGCAATTTCTTCAGGTACTGGAGGCGCTGTAGGAAGGATATCACTCTGAAATTGATAACAATTACTATTGTAAGATATTACTACAACACTTATTACTCACCTTCAATCAAATAAATACTAAGTGAGTGAATTCTTCATATAATTACATAAATACTCTATTTAGATTAGTACACAGTGGTCATCATCTTTATCATTCAGCCTTTGTGCGTCCACTGCTGGCGATATATCTTTTCCACCAATGACGGGATAATGGCGTAATCGACAACATTGGCAAATATGTTAGCAATTGCAGTGAAATGTTACGAGTATAAGTTTCCAGAAAAGAGATCCGCTGCTTGCACTTCTACAGACCTTTTACCAACTTTTACAACTCCCACGGATAAATAAGGGGCGACAATTGTATTCTTAGCCCAACGGCCCACGAGAAATAGTCGACTAAAAACTTTAAGTTCTTAGTTATCTCATTTATATACGTGCTCTATTTATTATTGTGTTTATAAGACATATGATTGGATGCTATAAACTCAGGCAGACAGACACAACAAAATGATTTTTCTGTCAATATAACTAAATATATAACATCTACGTGCTAACGAACTAAGAATACAAGGTATCACCAAGCCCTTAACTCGTTCGCATTATTCGTGTCAGATGATTAATTAAATTATTTGTTTTAAAATTAAACAAATTATTTGTTTCTTCGTCACATGAAAAGAACATCTCCTAAACAAGATTGTTCACAAACAAATGTGGTTAGCATAATATAGTAGACTGATTTGTCTCTGACAGTAGAAAAATCATGTCCAACAATGCGATTTCACTCAATGTAAAAACAAAAAATGGGAGAAAAATAACTGATGACATTATGTATCATAAACATTATAATCGTAATGTTATATTCACCTCAGGCTGGAATCCATTCTCATCAGCAATATAAGTGACCGACACTGCATTGCCCTCTTTGTCTGTGTATTTGTAGGACCCTTTCATTACCTGTATCAAAATAAATATATATTAACAATATACCTATATTAGTAAATAGGTATATGTGTTACTATTATATACCTGAAGAGTGTTTGAATGCGCTAAACTTAGATGTAACTAATTGTATTCCAAAAATTCATATAAGACAGGTAGTCATATTTTGTTTATCGAAAAGTTCTTGATCATAATGAACCGTATGTAAGGTAAGAGGACCTTCCACACAAATGTCAAAAAAGGTGTAGTAGATCAATTTGGCTCGTATTGCGCAGAAGGCTCTAGCCCTATAATGGGATATATATGAGATAATATTGATATAATGAAGATAAAACATTTACATCTTATGTAATTCGATCTTCGCTAGAATAAATTGTAATATATAAAAAATATTTTTAAAATAGGAACATTTTATTGAAATCAAAATCTTTATATTTAAGATACTTACAATAACCTCCGTTTCATTTACTTTCTTCAATTCTCCTGTGGATGCAGCAGCGATGCCATTAGAGGTTTCGTAACTAAAACGTTTAAAAATATTTATTGTTATACAATTTGTGCATTAGGCAATTAATAATGTAACCCCCGGAATAACCCCGGAATGACCGGCCCGCAGCTGTAAACAGAAATCTGTCAACAGTGTGGCCCTACCAGTGATTAGTAATATTTAACAATCAGACGCGCATTAATTATTAATTGGATTTATTAGAAAATATATTTTATTTTAAAACTTATTCAGTTAGTATTATATTGTTGTTTACACTATATTTATTTTACATTACTTATTATTTGTATTGCAATAACATTAAAATATGTGTATACTGAATACACAGTGATTATAGGGAATATTAAGAACTGAATAAAGTTTATAAAACTAATGTACTATATATATATATATATATTTATATATATATATATATATATATATATATATATATATATATATATATATATATAATAATGCAGCCATTCATCGTTAGAAATAGTTATAAATATATTAAAAATATCTATTTCAATTTTTACAAGTATTATTTCTTGAATGTTATTATATGTAAATGGTTGACTTTTCTTATAACGGAATCTACGGATCTAAAGGTACTGCTTAACTTGCTGAGGCTTGGAGAAACCTTGGCATATTTTCAATTTTAAAGATTTATATAATAATTTTTTATTTGTATATACGAGTAGATGTAATAAGTAAAATTTTAGTTTTCTTTTTCTTATATATCAGTTTTGAATTATTTTTTTTTTGCTTATTATTCAAATTTTCATTATACAAACAATTACATAGTAGTAACTTTAATCACCGATTTATCCCAAACTCATAGAGTACTTACCTATAAGAAAAGCCATCAGTCCTAATTTCAGCATCATATCGGACGATTTCACTCTCACTATCGGCGCTGGCGCTCCTACTGACGGCGGTTGCGACATTGGCAGTGCTAGTTGTGCCGCTATCACTAACGGAAACAACAGCATTAGCTGAAGCTTTAGTAGAGCCTTCAGAAGCCACCGAGGCAGTGTCGACCGCAGCAGCAGCAGGTGTGGCAACAATACGAGCAGCAGAAACAGCAGCAGGAGCTGCACTTTCTGCGGCAGAAGAGGCAACAGCGTATGCTGCCACTGCTGGGGCAGTAATAACTCGAGCTGCTACGTCAATTGGATTTGGTGATCCGTTCCTATTACCACCTACACCAAAAATATTAGCTGCTGTGTTCACACCAGCACCGAAAAGCCCTCCTAAAGTGGCTCCCTTAACTGCGCATACGAATAGAGTTAGAACCTGTAAAAATAAATTCTTTTTATATCGAAGTAATCCTAACAAATGAAAAATTTGTAAAAATTAAAGAGTATAAATAAAAAACGTAAAAATCTTACCAAGATTTTCATTTTGCTTAGAATAGTGTTTGTATGAATGTCAAAAACTAACAGATGCTATCCCATTAAAACTTGGTCTTTTTATATTAACTGGTCAATTGAAAACTAAACTAGTTGGGCACAGTCGGTGTCCTTGAAATATATCGATTCATCATCACAAGGAAGGAATATTGGCAAGACTGGATTTTAATGAGACGGCTTTCAACTTTTTACACATAATCAGTAATACAGGTCAATAAACAGTGGCTCAGTGACTTTATTGTTATGTTTATATACGTCTCTCGATTCCTTTGCCGGCATTTTAAACTACTTACCTTAGAATATAAGTAGATCAATGACTATTGAAAAAAAATTATATTGAGATTATTGATAAGTCTTTATATTGTGTTTTTTTTAATCAAAGACGTAAATACGTGTATTTTTCAAATTGGCGATAAATTAAATAAGTGTGCTCTATGGTAAGAGTTTCTCTGAAGTAAAGAAACAAACATAAACACATCTAAATGATTGTACAGATGGCGTAGTAGTTAAGATACATATCGTTTCATTTCGTCTGGGGTACGAATCCCACACAGGGCAGTATTTTGTACGATATTCAAATTTTTGTTCTGAGCTTGGGTGTAATTTGTGTCCCTTAATTTTCTAATCTAATCTTCTTAATCTAATCTTTATAGAATCATCGCATTACAAGCAACATTTCCTCAGTACCACCTGTTCTCTTTACAAAAAGCAATAAAAACGATAACTAGAGTCCTTGACAACAATGTTTACAGAATTAGCAAGCTTAAGTGATAGGTTGACTCTATTAATCAAGGGACTGATGGTCACTGAAGCATGAAAATTCTTTAGTGAAAACTGAGAGCCACAAACGCCTTCCAATATCTGCCACAAAACTCTAAGCTCTTCTGCTCGAAAGCCATTCACACCCCTAAAACCCACATCACAGTAGTTAAGGGAGAGTTCAATGCAAATCTGAACAAAAGGATTGACGATAAGCTGACAGTGGACAATAGAGATTTGGATAGCGAAACGAAACGGGCTAAAAACTGGCCGATTTTTAGAAAAGGAAGGCAACTTTATAATGAATTCCTTCTTCAAGAAGGAAGCGGACCTGGATTAGCCCCATGGTTCAATTGAAAATAAAATAGACTTCATCTTGACGGACAAACGACAAATATGCAATGATGTTTCAGTGAGACATCATTGCATCAGCAGGATTAAAGCTGGGAGTGATCACCGGGTGGTACGAGGCACATTGAATCTTCATACGGAAGTCGAGCGGTCTCGCTTGATGAGGGTTATACTCCGACCTTCTCAATTTTCTCTCTCCTCATCGCCTTCAGGCCTGCCACTGGTACCTGCTTCCTTGACATCCGTGGCTGGTTTGGCGAATTACCCTTTCAGATATCGTCTCCGTCGACGCCCCTGTAAACAACATTGATGCATCGCCCTGGCGCGATGGCGCAGTCTACCTCTCTGCAGATTGTGGACTAATCCCCGGTTCATCCACCTACGAACTCAGCTAGGGCAGCATCAAGCGCTGCACTCGCGCCTGTATCACCCGGTGCACCGGCGGACTGTCAGCGTGTGGAGTTTCCTCCCTGACACGGCCCGCTGCCTCCTACTCCAAGACGAATGCCTCGTATAAGGTGGCAACCGCGTCCTAGTGCTGTCGAGCATCATCTCAGCAATGGTCGGCAGCGCCACGTCAACACCGATGATCGCGACGAACTCACGGTGTTTCCCACGCCACATATACTTCGAGCGTGTGTGCGTCATGTCCACTTCGCAATCGCAGTGATGATAGGACAATGTCCTCTCCTTCCTCGCAACGCATGTTAGTGGTAGGACCACACTGTTGACAGTTTTCTGTCTACAGCCGCACGCCGGTCCATCCGGCGTAGGACCACACTCTCGCAGAAGATCGACGTCTGAGTAATTGCAATATGCTAATGCGCTTTGTTCAGTGAATGAGGGAGCCGGAAGCCCAACTGGGTGGGTTTGGGGTTTGTATTGGTAGGCAGCGGCCTAGCTATACGCTTGGTATGACAAAGGTCCATGAGCGGCAGTGACACTTACCATCAGGTGTACTGCTTGCTCATTTGCCACCATAAGCAATAGAAAAAAAGAAGAAAAACACCATGTGCAGGCAGGTGCTTGCTGAAGCAACCTAGGTCCATTAATCCCTGCATCAGTCGGAAGAAGAGGACCCCCTGTCACCGACTCGACAACTCCATCAGCACCGGCTGGAAAGCCTCCACGGCTCGAATGCCAAACCGACTCTCCTGGCCTCTCGACAGTAGGTAATGGCGAATGCTATAACTTCCGCCTATTGCTCTATATTGCACGAGTGCCTACTTTTTACATTTTATATACTTTTGATGGGATAGAATACGTTTCATGCTCGAACGACGCACTTTTTTTGGCAGGTCATGGTCTGGGCACACGCCGTCCGTTCCGTCCGGGACGACGAAAAAGCGATGCGTGACCCCATGTCACCCTCCGGTAAAGAAAATCGAGTATCTCCGCCTCCAGATCCCTCGTGGGAGTATCGGCCATCAGGCACGCTGCCTCTGTTGCCAGTATGCTATATCTGCGTATGGCCCTGAACGCCATAGCCCTCTGTAGACCCTGCCCACACGGGTGCACCATACAGGGCCATTAACCAGACCACCCCCGTGCATAGTCATCGGTACATAGCACTGGATCCACCCACATTCCACATAAGTCAGGAGAGCCCCATCGCCTCAATTCACCTGACAACCTCTTCGGTGCCGAGAGTTGCCAGGCGTGCTGCCTCCTCTAGCGTCCCACCCCAGGCTGTTAGGAGTGTATCATTTGCGCAGCAGAATTTACAGGGATGATACCCTCTTTTTTTTTATTCTTTTTTTTTTTTTTTTTTTTTTGGGGGGTGGGCTACGGTCGGCGCACTCCTCGCACCACTCCATCCGAGGTGACAGAGGGGCGCAAGCGCGCACACCCGTAACCCACCCGTGACGTCGCCTTCGTCGTTGGGCCGACCACCGGAGCAGAGTGACTTGACGTCAGTGGTCGGCCCGACGGAATACCCCTGAGGAGTACCCTCTCCTCAACCGACATCCCCCCCTCGGGTAGGATGTCGGTCTTTCCTCACGCGGTCGGCTTCTCGGCGGGTGACGGACTAATTCCCCGATCCAGTCACCCGCGGCCTGGGCTAGGGCGGCATCAGGCGCAGGTAATCGCGCCTGCGCCGCCCCAGTCGCCGGCGGTGGCTCGCGCCGTCGAGGAGACGCTCCTCGCGCACGCGCTCCGCCGCCTCCTTCTGAGAGACTACTGCCTCGCAGAAGGTTGCGACCGCGTCCCAGTTCCTAACGCTGTCGAGCATCGCCCTGGCGATGGTCGGCAGCGTCAGGTCGGCACCGATGATTGCGACGAGTTCACGACGCTGCTCTGCCCAAGCGGCACAAACCTCGAGCGTATGCTGCGCCGTGTCTTCGTCGCAATCGCAGTGGTGGCAGGACGGTGTACTCTCCCTCCTGACGACCTTGTGCAGGTATTTGGCGAAGCATCCATGCCCCGTCAAAACCTGCACCAGTCGGAAGGAGAGCACCCCGTGCCGCCGTTCCAACCACTGCATCAGCACCGGCCGGAAGGCCTCTACGGTCCGCACACCGAACCGAGGCCTCTCCAGCCGGACTGCCCAACGGGCAATGACATCTAGGCGGGCGTCAACGCGCCAGGCGGTGAGTTCCCTCAAAGAGACCACACCGCCCTCCGCGCGCATCCCCGACACCCGCCGATACAAATCGGCGAGCATTTCCGCCTCCAGGTCCCACAGGGGACTCCCGGCCAACAGACACGCTGCCTTCGTCGCCACCGTGCGGTACCCGCGTACAGCCCTGACCACCATGGCCCTCTGTGGTCGCCACAGAAGAGCCCTGAGTCGGACGGTCAGGGACCCCGCCCACACCGGTGCGCCGTAGAGGGCCATCGACCGGATGACCCCCGTGTACAGCTGTCGGCACGTAGCGCTCGGTCCGCCCACATTCGGCATTAGCCATGAAAGGGCGGACGCCGCGCCGACGAGCCGATGAGCGAGCCTGCGGAAATGCTCCCGAAACCACCAATGCCCGTCGAGCACCAGGCCCAAATACCTCATATGGGCCCGGATGCTGATGTCAACCGAATTGACGGTGATCGAAACGCCGATGGGAGGGCTCATGCGGGGCCCATGGAACAAGAGGGCCTCCGTCTTGTCCAGGACCACCCTCAACCCCAGCGCCTCGATCCGCCTGACGATCTCTTCGGTGCCGAGAGTCGCCAGGCCTGCCGCCTCCTCCAGCGTCCCACCGCGGGCTGTGACGAGCGTGTCGTCGGCGTAACGTATCACGCCCAGCCCGGGTGGGAGGCTCCCTCTCAACGCCCAGTCGTAGCCGATGTTCCACAGGGTGGGTCCAAGGACCGACCCTTGTGGGACACCACACGTCATGGGCGTTCGCACAACGTCCCCTACTCGGTTGGTGTAGAGGACGCTGCGCCCCTCCAGATAGTCTGCCACTAGCCGCCACACCGTCGCATCGTCGAGCAGCACGATAGACCTGTAGGCCGAAGCCAACTCTGGAGACCGTCCCGGTTTCGGCAGGAGCACCAGCCTCCCCTCCTTCCAGCACCCAGGGAACCGCCCGGACGCTAAACACGCGTCGAACAGCCCCCTGAGGCGGGGACACAGGTGGTCGAGGACCAGGGCCAGCACGCGGTTGGGAACACCGTCGGGCCCGGGGCAGTGGATTTGCCGCGCATGCGCGCCACCGCCACCCCCATCTCGGTTGCCGTGATGGGCGGAACACTGTCATCGTCGGCCTCCCGGTCAGTGTCTAGCGAAGCCATGACCGGGGGCGTGTGCTCCGCCCGTCGCGGGAACAGGTCCTCGACGACCCTGGTGAGAAGGCCGGGCTGGAGGGTCTCGGTGAGGGGGGGGGGGTCGCGCGCGGAGCTTACTCAGCGCCGCGTGATAGGGGCGACCCCAGGGGTCTCGGTCGAAACCGTCCAGCATCTCCTGCCGACTGACGTCCTTGGCGGTACGGACGGCCAGCCTGAAGGCCGACCGCGCATTGCGGTAGCCCTCATAAAGCCGGCCCTCCCGCTCCTCATCACGATGGTGCCGCCGGCTGCGGGTGTAAGCCCTCCGGGCGCATATACATGCGGCCCGAAGATCCGCCAGCTCCCGGGACCACCAGTGGACAGCCCTTTTCGGGGGCAGACACCGTACACGGGGCATGGCCGCATCGCAGATCTGCGTCAACGCATTGCGGATGCGGCCAGCCTCGGCGTCCACCCCGTCCAACTGGTGGGCAGAGGACAGCCACGAGTGAACGATGGCTGCCTCCGCCAGTAGGTCCCGGTCCAAACGACCCACAGCCCATCGCGGGAACGCGGGACGTCCGTCCGCCTGATGACCCCTGCCGGGCGTCGGGAGGGTCCGGGCGACCTCCATCCGGATATACCGGTGGTCCGATAGGGTCTCAACCTCCTCCGCGACGCACCAGCTCCTCACGCGTGCGGCGACAATGGGGCTAGCGAACGACAAGTCCACTATCGACCCGCCCCGCTGCCGCACGCACGTATGCACCGAGCCTCTGTTCAACAAACAGAGGCCCAGTGCCGCCGCCCACTCCTCGACCGCCCGTCCTCGGTTGTCCGTCCTGGGGGACCCCCACGCCATGGACTTGGCGTTGAAGTCCCCCAGAACGAAGACTTGGCGCGGTGCCAGTCGCCGTAACGAGGCCCCTAAGATGGTGAGGGAGGCCCCAAAATCAGTCACGCTCCTGTTAGGGGAGAGATAGACTCCGAAAAGCGTAATCTCTCCCCAGTCCGCCGCGACGTATCCGACGCCCCTATCCCTAAGGATCAGGGACGACGAAGGCCACGACGTGGAGGCGACGATTGCCACAGTGCCGTCGGTACTACCCAGCCAGTTAGGTCGGTCGGGCACCACGTACGGCTCTGCGGCTACGGCTACTGCTATCAACCACTCCGCCATGGCTTGCAGGAAAACGTCCTGCGCACAGGGATGATACCCTTGAGGAGGCCTGTAACAGTAATAGTCCCATTCGTTTGAATCTTTTATTTTTAGTGATGTGGGTGTTCCGTAGTTTTTCATATCCTTTGAAATTATAATAAAAATATAAGAGATATCCAACTGAAGATTAGGACATGGACCAAGAAATCCATTTCGTAATATTATAACATTTAATAATATACCTATTACCTATATAATCATTTTCGTAATCCTTTTCTCATGAAAATTTTACCTAGATAATTCAGGCAGCTCTGGCAAGACTTATCTGACCAGAGCAATCTTACCCAAATCAGAAGACAGCATAAAATATCTTTGGTAGTAGTTTTATCAGAAATTGCAGCTCCTTTGCTTCCTGGCGGTAAAATAACTCACAAAGTATTTAAAGATCTGATCTGTTTAAAGAACAATACAACAGCGAGATGATCAATAACACTAAACTACAACAAATCCAAAGTGTTTTTTTTTAATTGTTTTTTGTGTTAAATGAGCAAGCACGCCTGATGGTAAGTGTTACTGCCGCTCATGGAACTTTGTAATACCAGGAGTACAACTAAACGGCTATTAACCAACCAAAACACACCAAAATTGGGCTTCTGGCTCTCAGGCTCACCGAGTGAAGCGAAAACAACACATTGTCAATGCTCAAATGTCTTCGTTTCAGCAAAAGTATGATACAACCCCGGACGGACCGGCCCGCGTCTGTAGACAGAACACTGTTAACAGTGTGTCTCTACTACCAGTGTTTTAGGATTGCTATCTAAACGTTTGGAATGAATGTACAATGGCAAATAAAAAAGGTTATAGAGGTCGTGGGTCGAGCACTGCGAGATACTCATCGAGATGGTTGTTTTTCTCAGTTGAATTTCGGCAAATCTTACCTGTTAAAACTCGAGGAACTAGAGCCGATGAGACCAATACTTCACCGAAGCATTTTTATGTGTGGCCCCAAATAGAAAAGTTGACTCTCACAATCAATATAGTTACACAAAGCCATGGTGGCCATTCACACGCTCAAGAATTTACCGATGTTTTAATGAAAACTGCAAATGGCGTCCTCCTGGATAAAAATTGTCAAGTGACTGCCGAAAATACATGGCCGACTCTGATTTTTTTTTATTTCCAAACAGCATAGTAAAATTGTACATCACGAGGACGATGTCGGGGACATCAGCTAATTGATAAATAAGACGTGTCGGTTTTCAAATTAACGGACATGTAAATACAAATTAATTGCACTCAGAACTACTACACAGTTTATTTATTCTTTTCATTCTATAAGGATTATATTGCACACAATATTTTTTCACAGAAAAATTAACGATGATTTAGGATTACGTTTTCTTGAGCCCATATACATATCATGACGAGCGCGAGTGTCGTTTACAATGAGACAGAAACTGAACTATATTAGTCAGACTGGTTAGATGTAGGTTAGTTTAGTTTATTTCTATTGCTGATTTGTCATCATAAGGATCAAACGTTTAATCTATGAATAGGAGCTCTGTATATTATAAATTATTGTATAAATAAACTAAGTATTTTACTTATAGTTGAAGTATCAGGAGACAAATTAACAGCTACATTCTGTAAAGTATTTTATAACTGTAGCTGCGTTGGTCAACTCATTTGCCTGCCTAGTGAAATTGGAAATTTGAGCAACTGTGAAGTTTGTAGTAAAGCAGAAAATTTAGATTATCTTATAGCTGCATCTCTATATAAAGAAATAAGTAGGTAAACCGACATAAATTGTTGATAAAAAAGCTACTGCTAATACAATTTGAATCCCCTTCTTGAATCTTTTCTCTATAAGATATTTAAAACAATATATCCCTACAATGCTTTGAAATGAATTATCTTTCACTTGGGGAAAAGCAAATTTTCGGTAAATTATAATCCATTCATTATATTTTGATAATTTGATGGTCCTACAATTTCCCACTTGCTCAACTCTCCTTCAGTTTGATGATAGTCCTATCAATCCGCCTTTAGTATACATTAACAGAACCAGAGAATGTCTATTTGCAATATTACAAACAAACGTTGCGTGTTAATAGTGGTAGTACCACGCTATTGACAGTTTTCTGTCTACAGCCGCGGGTCAGTCCGTCCGGGGTAGCACCACACTCTCGCAGAAGATGGACGTCTGAGTAATGGTAATGTGCTATTACGCTTAGTTCGGTGAGCGCGGGAGCCGGAAGCCCAACTGGGTGGGTTTGGGGCTTTTAATTGGTAGGCAGCGGCCTAAGGTATACCCTTGGTATAGCAAAGTTCCAATGGTGACAGTGACACTTACCATCAGGTGTGCTGCTTGCTCGTTTGCCACCATAAACAATAAAAAAATGCAAATAGCGACTGGCAATTCTTACGAGTATTATCCCTTGATTCGTTGTTAGCGGGGCCGTTATCAGAAGTCTTTGTAATGTCGTATCTACTGTGTCTGTGAGCTGTTATTCTTTTCATAATTTTTAGGGATAGTATAATTTTCAAAATAAATAAACATAATTGATAGGTCAGACCCTTTATTTACTTAATAATACAGTTCTATAATCTATATTTACATTCTTAAAACTATAATTAAATATACCTAATAGTTAGGCGAATTTGTCTATCAAAAAATTTATTAATATTAGATCACAATCCTGAAAACGTTAAACTAAATGATCACTTTATCAGATTTATTAACTACCTTATTCAGTATTTTTACCAGCTTTAATTTGACTAAGAATGTAGGCAATCGCACGAGCAATTTCTTCAGGTACTGGAGGCGCTGTAGGAAGGATATCACTCTGAAATTGATAACAATTACTATTGTAAGATATTACTACAACACTTATTACTCACCTTCAATTAAATAAATACTACGTGAGTGAATTCTTCATATAAGTACATAAATACTCTATTTAGATTAGTACACAGTGGTCATCATCTTTATCATTCAGCCTTTGTGCGTCCACTGCTGGCGATATATCTTTTCCACCAATGACAGGATAATGGCGTAATCGACAACATTGGCAAATATGTTAGCAATTGCAGTGAAATGTTACGAGTATAAGTTTTCAGAAAAGAGATCCGCTGCTTACACTTCTACAGACCTTTTACCAACTTTTACAACTCCCACGGATAAATAAGGGGCGACAATTGTATTCTTAGCCCAACGGCCCACGAGAAATAGTGGACTAAAAACTTTAAGTTCTTAGTTATCTCATTTATATACGTGCTCTATTTATCATTGTGTTTATAAGACATATGATTGGATGCTATAAACTCAGGCAGACAGACACAACAAGATGATTTTTCTGTCAATATAACTAAATATATAACATCTACGTGCTAACGAACTAAGAATACAAGGTATCACCAAGCCCTTAACTCGTTCGCATTATTCGTGTCAGATGATTAATTAAATTATTTGTTTTAAAATTAAACACATTATTTGTTACTTCGTCACATGAAAAGAACATCCCCTAAACAAGATTGTTCACAAACAAATGTAGTTAGCATAATATAGTAGACTGATTTGTCTCTGACAGAAGAAAAATCATGTCCAACAATGGGATTTCACTCAATGTAAAAACAAAAAATGGGAGAAAAATAACTGATGACATTATGTATCATAAACATTATAATCGTAATGTTATATTATATATATATATATATATATACCTCAGGCTGGAATCCATTCTCATCAGCAATATAAGTGACCGACACTGCATTGCCCTCTTTCTCTGTGTATTTGTAAGACCCTTTCATTACCTGTATCAAAATAAATATATATTAACTATATACCTATATATAGTAAATAGGTATATGTGTTACTATTATATACCTGAAGAGTGTTTGAATGCGCTAAACTTAGATGTAACTAATTGTATTCCAAAAATTCATATAAGACAGGTAGTCATATTTTGTTTATCGAAAAGTTCTTGATCATAATGAACCGCATGTAAGGTAAGGACCTTGCACACAAATGTCAAAAAAGGTGTAGTAGATCAATTTGGCTCGTATTGCGCAGAAGGCTCTAGCCCTATAATGGGACGTATATGAGATAATATGGATATGATGAAGATAAAACATTTACATCTTATGTAATTCGCTCTCCGCTAGATATAAATTGTAGTTTATAACTATTTTGACATATTGAGATTAATATTCTCTATTCAAAAATATTTTTAAAATAAGAACATCTTATTGAAATCAAAATCTTTATATTTAAGATACTTACAATAACCTCCGTTTCATTTACTTTCTTCAATTCTCCTGTGGATTCAGCAGCGATGCCATTAGAGGTTTCGTAACTAAAACGTTTAAAAATATTTATTGTTATACAATTTGTGCATTAGGCAATTAATAATGTAACCCCCGGAATAACCCCGGAATGACCGGCCCGCGGCTGTAAACAGAAATCTGTCAACAGTGTGGCCCTACCAGTGATTAGTAATATTTAACAATCAGACGCGCATTAATTATTAATTGGATTTATTAGAAAATATATTTTATTTTAAAACTTATTCAGTTAGTATTATATTGTTGTTTACACTATATTTATTTTACATTACTTATTATTTGTATTGCAATAACATTAAAATATGTGTATTCAGTAATGATTATAGGGCATATTAAGAACTGAATAAAGTTTATAAAACTAATGTTCCTATGATAATGTAGCCATTCATCGTTAGAAATAGTTATAAATATATTAAAAATATCTATTTCAATATTTACAAGTATTATTTCTTGAATGTTATTATATGTAAATGGTTGACTTTTCTTATAACGGAATCTACGGATCTAATGGTACTGCTTAACTTGCTGAGGCTTGGAGAAACCTTGGCATATTTTCAATTTTAAAGATTTATAAATTTTTATTTGTATATACGAGTAGATTTAATAAGTAAAAATTTTAGTTTTCTTTTTCTTATATACCAGTTGTGAATTATTTGTTTTACTTATTATTCAAATTTTCATTATACAAACAATAACATAGTAGTAACTTTAATCACCGATTTATCCCAAACTCATAGAGTACTTACCTATAAGAAAAGCCATCAGTCCTAACTTCAGCATCATATCGGACGATTTCACTCTCACTATCGGCGCTGGCGCTCCTACTGACGGCGGTTGCGACATTGGCAGTGCCAGTTGTGCCGCTATCACTAACGGAAACAACAGCATTAGCTGAAGCCTTAGTAGATCTTTCAGAAGCCACCGAGGCAGTGTCGACCGTAGCAGCAGCAGGTGCGGCAGCAATACGAGCAGCAGAAACAGCAGCAGGAGCTGCACTTTTTGCGGCAGAAGAGGCAACAGCGTATGCTGTCACTGCTGGGGCAGTAATAACTCGAGCTGCTACGTCAATTGGATTTGGTGATCCGTTCCTATTACCACCTACACCAAAAATATTAGCTGCTGTGTTCACACCAGCACTGAAAAGCCCTCCTAAAGTGGCTCCCTTAACTGCGCATACGAACAGAGTTAGAACCTGTAAAAATAAATTCTTTTTATATCGAAGTAATCCTAACAAATGAAAAATTTGTAAAAATTAAAGAGTATAAATAAAAAGCGTAAAAATCTTACCAAGATTTTCATTTTGCTTAGAATAGTGTTTGTATGAATGTCAAAAACTAACAGATGCTATCCCATTAAAACTTGGTCTTTTTATATTAACTGGTCAATTGAAAACTAAACTAGTTGGGCATAGTCGGTGTCCTTGAAATATATCGATTCATCATCACAAGGAAGGAATATTGGCAAGACTGGATTTTAATGAGACGGCTTTCAACTTTTTACACATAATCAGTAATACAGGTCAATAAACAGTGGCTCAGTGACTTTATTGTTATGTTTATATACGTCTCTCGATTCCTTTGCCGGCATTTTAAACTATTTACCTTAGAATATAAGTAGATCAATGACTATTGAAAAAAAAAATATATTGAGATTATTGATAAGTCGTAAAAGTAAGTAAATTGTGTTTTTTTTAATCAAAGACGTAAATACGTGTATATTTCAAATTGGCGATAAATTAAATAAGTGTGATCTATGGTAAGAGTTTCTCTGAAGTAAAGAAACAGACATAAACACATCTAAATGATTGTACAGATGGCGTAGTAGTTAGGATACCTATCTTTTCATTTCGTCTGGGGTACGATTCCCACACAGGGCAGTATTTTGTACGATATTCAAATTCTTGTTCTGAGCTTGGGTGTAATTTATGTCCCTTAATTGTCTAATCTAATCTTCTTAATCTAATCTTTATAGAATCATCGCATTACAAGCAACATTTCCTCAGTACCACCTGTTCTCTTTACAAAAAACAATAAAAACGATAACTAGAGTCCTTGACAACAATGTTTACAGAATTAGCAAGCTTAAGTGATAGGTTGACTCTATTAATCAAGGGACTGATGGTCACTGAAGCATGAAAATTCTTTAGTGAAAAGTGAGAGCCACAAATGCTTTCCAATATCTGCCACAAAACTCTAAGCTCTTCTGCTCGAAAGCCATTTACACGCCTAAAACCCACATCACAGTAGTTAAGGGAGAGATCAATGCAAATCTGAGCAAAAGGATAGACGATAAGCTGACAGTAGACAAAAGGGATTCTGATAGCGAAACGAAACGGGCTAAAAACTGGCCGATTTTTTGAGAAGGAAGGCAACTTTATAATGAATTCCTTCTTCAAGAAGGAAGCGGACCTGGATTAGCCCCATGGTACAATTGAAAATGAAATAGACTTCATCTTGACGGACAAACGACAAATATGCAATGATGTCTGAGTGAGACATCATTGCATCAGCAGGATTAAAGCTGGGAGTGATCACTAGGTGGTACGAGGCACATTGAATCTTCATACGGAAGTTGAGCGGTCTCGCTTGATGAAGGCTATACTCCGACCTTCTCAAATTTCTCTCTCCTCATCGCCTTCAGGCCGGCCACTGGAACCTACTTCCTTGACATCCGTGACTGGTTTGGCGAATTACCCTTTCAGATATCGTCTCCGTCGACGCCCCTGCAAACAACATTGATGCATTGCCCTGGCGCAGTCTACCTCTCTGCGGATTGTGGACTAATCCCCGGTTCATCCACCCACGAACTCAGCTAGGGCAGCATCAAGTGCTGCACTCGCGCCTGCATCACCCGATGCACCGGCGGACTGTCAGCGTGTGGAGTTTCCTCCCTGACACGGCCCGCCGCCTCCTACTCCAAGACGACTGCCTCGCAGAAGGTGGCAACCGCGTCCTAGTGCTGTCGAGCATCATCTCAGCAAAGGTCGGCAGCGCCACGTCAACACCGATGATTGCGACGAGCTCACGGTGTTTCCCACGCCACATATACTTCGAGCGTGTGTGCGTCATGTCCACCTCGCAATCGCAGTGATTATATGACAATGTCCTCTCCTTCCTCGCAACGCATGTTAGTGGTAGGACCACACTGTTGACAGATTTCTGTCTACAGCCGCACGCCGGTCCATCCGGCGTAGGACCACACTCTCGCAGAAGATCGACGTCTGAGTAATTGCAATATGCTAATGCGCTTTGTTCAGTGAATGAGGGAGCCGGAAGCCCAACTGGGTGGGTTTGGGGTTTGTATTGGTAGGCAGTGGCCGAGCTATACGCTTGGTATGGCAAAGGTCCATGAGCGGCAGTGACAATTACCATCAGGTATACTGCTTGCTCATTTGCCACCATAAGCAATAGAAAAAAAGAAGAAAAATACCATGTGCAAGCAGGTACTTGCTGAAGCAACCTAGGCCCATTAATCCCTGCATCAGTCGGAAGGAGAGGACCCGCTGTCACCGACTCGACAACTTGATGGAGTTGTTGCACCGGCTGGGAAGCCTCCACGGTCCGAATGCCAAACCGACTCTCCTGGCCTCTCAACAGTAGGTAATGGCGAATGCTATTACTTCCGCCTATTGCTCTATATTGCACGAGTGCCTACTTTTTACATTTTATATACTTTTGATGGGATAGAATACGTTTCATGCTCGAATGACGCACTTTTTTTGGCAGGTCATGGTCTGGGCACACGCCGTCCATTCCGTCCGGGACGACGAAAAAGCGATGCGTGACCCCATGTCACCCTTTTTTTTTTTTTTTATTGGTGGGCTACGGGTGCGTCTCGCCCCGCCGAATCGGTCCGGGGTGACGGAAAAGGCAGCGCGTGACCCCATAGACCCACCGTAAAACCTTCTCTCTTCGCCGTGCGAGCGGACCACCGGTACTCGATTTTAACTTCGGTGGGCCCCATGTCACCCTCCGGTAGAGACAATCGAGTATCTCCGACTCCAGATCCCTCGGGGGAGTATCGGCCATCAGGCACGCTGCCTCTGTTGCCAGTATGCTATATCCGCGTATGGCCCTGAACGCCATAGCCCTCTGTAGACCCTGCCCACACGGGTGCACCGTACAGTGCCATCGACCAGACCACCCCCGTGCATAGTCATCGGTACATAGCACTGGATCCACCCACATTCCACATAAGTAAGGAGAGCCCCATTGCCTCAATTCACCTGATAACCTCTTCGGTGCCGAGAGTTGCCAGGCGTGCTGCTTCCTCTAGCGTCCCACCCCAGGCTGTTAGGAGTGTATCGTTTGCGTAGCAGAATTTACAGGGACGACATCCTTGAGGAGGCCTGTAACAGTAATAGTCCCATTCGTTTGAATCTTTTATTTTTAGTGATGTGGGTGTTCCGTAGTTTTTCATATCCTTTGAAATTATAATAAAAATATAAGAGATATCCAACTGAAGATTAGGACATGGACTAAGAAATCCATTTCGTAATATTATAACATTTAATAATATTTCTATTACCTATATAATCATTTTCGTAATCCTTTTCTCATGAAAATTTTACCTAGATAATCCAGGCAGCTCTGGCAAGACTTATCTGACCAGAGCAATCTTACCAAAATCAGAAGACAGCATAAAATATCTTTGGTAGTGGTTTTATCAGAAATTGCAACTCCTTTGCTTCCTGGCGGTAAAATAGCTCACAAAGTATTTAAAGATCTGATCTATTTGAAGAACAATACAACAGCGAGATGATCAATAACACCAAACTACAACAAATCCAAAGTGTTTTTTTTATTATTTACAGTGATAAATGAGCAAGCACACCTGATGGTAAGTGTTACTGCCGCTCATGGAACTTTGTAATACCAGGAGTACAACTAAATGGCTATCAACCAACCAAAACACACCAAAATTGGGCTTCTGGCTCTCAGGCTCACCGAGTGAAGCGAAAACAATACATTATCAATGCTCAAATGTCTTCGTTTCGGCAAAAGTATGATACAACCCCGGACAGAATGGCCCGCGTCTGTAGTCAGAACACTGTCAACAGTGTAGCTCTACTAATAGTGTTTTAGGATTGCTATCTAAACATTTGGAATGAATGTACAATGGCAAATAAAAAGGGTTGTAGTGGTCGTGGGTCGAGCACTGCGAGATACTCATCGTGATGGTTGTTTTTCTCAGAGGAATTTCGGCAAATTATACCTGTTAAAACTCGAGGAACTAGAGCCGATGAGACCAATACTTCACTGAAGCATTTTTATGTGTGACCCAAATAGAAAAGTTGACTCTCACAATCAATATGCGAACAAAGCCATGGTGGCCATTCATACGCTCAAGAATTTACCGATGTTTTAATGAAAACTGCAAATGGCGTCCTCCTGGATAAAAATTGTCAAGTGACTGCCGAAAATACATGGCCGACTCTGAATTTTTTTTATTTCCAAACAGCATAGTAAAATTGTACATCACGAGGATGATGTCGCGGACATCAGCTAATTAATAAATAAGACGTGTCGATTTTCAAATTAACGGACATCTAAATACAAATTAATTGCACTCAGAACTACTAGACAGTTTATTTATTCTTTTCATTCTATAAGGATCATATTACACACAATATTTTTTCACAAAAAATAAACGATGATTTAGGATTACGTTTTCTTGAGCCCATATACATATCATGACGGGCGCGAGTGTCGTTTACAATGAGACAGAAACTGAACTATATTAGTCAGACTGGTTAGATGTAGGTTAGTTTAGTTTATTTCTATTGCTGATTTGTCATCATAAGGATTAAACGTTTAATCTATGAATAGGAGCTCTATATATTATAAATTATTGTATAAATAAACTAAGTATTTTACATATAGTTGAAGTATCAGGAGACAAATCAACAGCAACATTCTGTAAAGTATTTTATAACTGTAGCTGCGTTGGTCAACTCATTTGCCTGCCTAGTGAAATTGGAAATTTGAGCAACAGCGAAGTTTGTAGTAAAGCAGAAGATTTAGATTATCTTATAGCTGCATCTATATATAAAGAAATAAGTATGTAAACCTACATAAATTGTTGATAAAAAAGCTACTGCTAATACAATTTGAATCCCCTTCTTGAATATTTCTCTATAAGATATTTAAAACAAGATATCCCTACAATACTTTGAAATGAATTATCTTTCACTTGGTGAAAAGCAAATTTTCGCTAGATTATAATCCATTTATTATATTTTGATAATTTGATGGTCCTATAATTTCGCACTTGCTCAACTCTCTTCCAGTTTGATAATAGTCCTATCGATCCGCCTTTAGTATACATTAACAGAACCAGAGAATGTCTATTTGCAATATTACAAACCAACATTGTGCGTTAATAGTGGTAGGACCACGCTATTGACAGTTTTCTGTCTACAGCCGCGGGTCGGTCAGTCCGGGGTAGCACCACACTCTCGCAGAAGATCGACATCTGAGTAATGGTAATGTGCTATTACGCTTAGTTCGATGAGCGCGGGAGCCGGAAGCCCAACTGGGTGGGTTTGGGGATTTTTATTGGTAGACAGCGGCCTAAGCTATACCCTTGGTATAGCAAAGATCCAATGGTGGCAGTGACACTTACCATCAGGTGTGCTGCTTGCTCGTTTGCCACCATAAACAATAAAAAAATGCAAATAGCGACTGGCGATTCTTACGAGTAGTATCCCTTGATTCGTTGTTAGCGGGGCCGTTATCAGAAGTCTTTGTAATGTCGTATCTACTGTGTCTGTGAGCTGTTATTCTTTTCATACTTTTTAGGGATAGTATAATTTTCAAAATAAATAAACATAATTAATAGGTCAGTCCCTTTATTTACTTAATAATACAGTTCTATAATCTATATTTACATTCTTAAAACTATAATTAAATATACCTAATCCTTAGGCAAATTTGTCTATCAAAAAATTTATTAATATTAGATCACAATCCTGAAAACGTTAAACTAAATGATCACTTTATCAGATTTATTAACTACCTTATTCAGTATTTTTACCAGCTTTAATTTGACTAAGAATGTAGGCAATGGCACGGGCAATTTCTTCAGGTACTGGAGGCGCTGTAGGAAGGATATCACTCTGAAATTGATAACAATTACTATTGTAAGATATTACTACAACACTTATTACTCACCTTCAATTAAATAAATACTACATGAGTGAATTCTTCATATAAGTACATAAATACTCTATTTAGATTAGTACACAGTGGCCATCATCTTTATCATTCAGCCTTTGTGCGTCCACTGCTGGCGATATATCTTTTCCACCAATGACAGGATAATGGCGTAATCGACAACATTGGCAAATATGTTAGCAATTGCAGTGAAATGTTACGAGTATAAGTTTCCAGAAAAGAGATCCGCTGCTTACACTTCTACAGACCTTTTACCAACTTTTACAACTCCCACGGATAAATAAGGGGCGACAATTGTATTCTTAGCCCAACGGCCCACGAGAAATAGTGGACTAAAAACTTTAAGTTCTTAGTTATCTCATTTATATACGTGCTCTATTTATTATTGTGTTTATAAGACATATGATTGGATGCTATAAACTCAGGCAGACAGACACAACAAGATGATTTTTCTGTCAATATAACTAAATATATAACATCTACGTGCTAACGAACTAAGAATACAAGGTATCACCAAGCCCTTAACTCGTTCGCATTATTCGTGTCAGATGATTAATTAAATTATTTGTTTTAAAATTAAACACATTATTTGTTACTTCGTCACATGAAAATAACATCCCCTAAACAAGATTGGTCACAAACAAATGTAGTTAGCATAATATAGTAGACTGATTTGTCTCTGACAGAAGAAAAATCATGTCCAACAATGGGATTTCACTCAATGTAAAAACAAAAAATGGGAGAAAAATAACTGATGACATTATGTATCATAAACATTATAATCGTAATGTTATATTCACCTCAGGCTGGAATCCATTCTCATCAGCAATATAAGTGACCGACACTGCATTGCCCTCTTTGTCTGTGTATTTGTAAGACCCTTTCATTACCTGTATCAAAATAAATATATATTAACTATATACCTATATATAGTAAATAGGTATATGTGTTACTATTATATACCTGAAGAGTGTTTGAATGCGCTAAACTTAGATGTAACTAATTGTATTCCAAAAATTCATATAAGACAGGTAGTCATATTTTGTTTATCGAAAAGTTCTTGATCATAATGAACCGCATGTAAGGTAAGGACCTTGCACACAAATGTCAAAAAAGGTGTAGTAGATCAATTTGGCTCGTATTGCGCAGAAGGCTCTAGCCCTATAATGGGACGTATATGAGATAATATGATGAAGATAAAACATTTACATCTTATGTAATTCGCTCTCCGCTAGATATAAATTGTAGTTTATAACTATTTTGACATATTGAGATTAATATTCTCTATTCAAAAATATTTTTAAAATAAGAACATCGTATTGAAATCAAAATCTTTATATTTAAGATACTTACAATAACCTCCGTTTCATTTACTTTCTTCAATTCTCCTGTGGATTCAGCAGCGATGCCATTAGAGGTTTCGTAACTAAAACGTTTAAAAATATTTATTGTTATACAATTTGTGCATTAGGCAATTAATAATGTAACCCCCGGAATAACCCCGGAATGACCGGCCCGCGGCTGTAAACAGAAATCTGTCAACAGTGTGGCCCTACCAGTGATTAGTAATATTTAACAATCAGACGCGCATTAATTATTAATTGGATTTATTAGAAAATATATTTTATTTTAAAACTTATTCAGTTAGTATTATATAGTTGTTTAGACTATATTTATTTTACATTACTTATTATTTGTATTGCAATAACATTAAAATATGTGTATTCAGTAATGATTATAGGGCATATTAAGAACTGAATAAAGTCATAGGAACATTAGTTTTATAAAACTAATGTTCCTATGATTATGTAGCCATTCATCGTTAGAAATAGTTATAAATATATTAAAAATATCTATTTCAATATTTACAAGTATTATTTCTTGAATGTTATTATATGTAAATGGTTGACTTTTCTTATAACGGAATCTACGGATCTAAAGGTACTGCTTAACTTGCTGAGGCTTGGAGAAACCTTGGCATATTTTCAATTTTAAAGATTTATAAATTTTTATTTGTATATACGAGTAGATGTAATAAGTAAAAATTTTAGTTTTCTTTTTCTTATATACCAGTTTTAAATTATTTGTTTTGCTTATTATTCAAATTTTCATTATACAAACAATAACATAGTAGTAACTTTAATCACCGATTTATCCCAAACTCATAGAGTACTTACCTATAAGAAAAGCCATCAGTCCTAACTTCAGCATCATATCGGACGATTTCACTCTCACTATCGGCGCTGGCGCTCCTACTGACGGCGGTTGCGACATTGGCAGTGCCAGTTGTGCCGCTATCACTAACGGAAACAACAGCATTAGCTGAAGCCTTAGTAGATCTTTCAGAAGCCACCGAGGCAGTGTCGACCGTAGCAGCAGCAGGTGCGGCAGCAATACGAGCAGCAGAAACAGCAGCAGGAGCTGCACTTTTTGCGGCAGAAGAGGTAACAGCATATGCCGTCACTGCTGGGGCAGTAATAACTCGAGCTGCTACGTCAATTGGATTTGGTAATCCGTTCCTATTACCACCTACACCAAAAATATTAGCTGCTGTATTCACACCAGCACCGAAAAGCCCTCCTAAAGTGGCTCCCTTAACTGCGCATACGAATAGAGTTAGAACCTGTAAAAATAAATTCTTTTTATATCGAAGTAATCCTAACAAATGAAAAATTTGTATAAATTAAAGAGTATAAATAAAAAACGTAAAAATCTTACCAAGATTTTCATTTTGCTTAGAATACTGTTTGTATGAATGTCAAAAACTAACAGATGCTATCCCATTAAAACTTGGTCTTTTTATATTAACTGGTCAATTGAAAACTAAACTAGTTGGGCACAGTCGGTGTCCTTGAAATATATCGATTCATCATCACAAGGAAGGAATATTGGCAAGACTGGATTTTAATGAGACGGCTTTCAACTTTTTACACATAATCAGTAATACAGGTCAATAAACAGTGGCTCAGTGACTTTATTGTTATGTTTATATACGTCTCTCGATTGCTTTGCCGGCATTTTAAACTACTTACCTTAGAATATAAGTAGATCAATGACTATTGAAAAAAAATTATATTGAGATTATTGATAAGTCTTTATATTGTGTTTTTTTTTTAATCAAAGACGTAAATACGTGTATTTTTCAAATTGGCGATAAATTAAATAAGTGTGCTCTATGGTAAGAGTTTCTCTGAAGTAAAGAAACAGACATAAACACATCTAAATGATTGTACAGATGGCGTAGTAGTTAAGATACATATCGTTTCATTTCGTCTGGGGTACGAATCCCACACAGGGCAGTATTTTGTACGATATTCAAATTTTTGTTCTGAGCTTGGGTGTAATTTGTGTCCCTTAATTGTCTAATCTAATCTTCTTAATTTAATCTTTATAGAATCATCGCATTACAAGCAACATTTCCTCAGTACCACCTGTTCTCTTTACAAAAAGCAATAAAAACGATAACTAGAGTCCTTGACAACAATGTTTACAGAATTAGCAAGCTTAAGTGATAGGTTGACTCTATTAATCAAGGGACTGATGGTCACTGAAGCATGAAAATTCTTTAGTGAAAACTGAAAGCCACAAACGCCTTCCAATATCTGCCACAAAACTATAAGCTCTTCTGCTCGAAAGCCATTCACACGCCTAAAACCCACATCACAGTAGTTAAGGGAGAGTTCAATGCAAATCTGAACAAAAGGATTGACGATAAGCTGACAGTGGACAATAGAGATTTGGATAGCGAAACGAAACGGGCTAAAAACTGGCCGATTTTTAGAAAAGGAAGGCAACTTTATAATGAATTCCTTCTTCAAGAAGGAAGCGGACCTGGATTAGCCCCACGGTTCAATTGAAAATAAAATAGACTTCATCTTGACGGACAAACGACAAATATGCAATGATGTTTCAGTGAGACATCATTGCATCAGCAGGATTAAAGCTGGGAGTGATCACCGGGTGGTACGAGGCACATTGAATCTTCATACGGAAGTCGAGCGGTCTCGCTTGATGAGGGTTATACTCCGACCTTCTCAATTTTCTCTCTCCTCATCGCCTTCAGGCCTGCCACTGGTACCTGCTTCCTTGACATCCGTGGCTGGTTTGGCGAATTACCCTTTCAGATATCGTCTCCGTCGACGCCCCTGTACACAACATTGATGCATCGCCCTGGCGCGATGGCGCAGTCTACCTCTCTGCGGATTGTGGACTAATCCCCGGTTCATCCACCTACGAACTCAGCTAGGGCAGCATCAAGCGCTGCACTCGCGCCTGTATCACCCGGTGCACCGGCGGACTGTCAGCGTGTGCAGTTTCCTCCCTGACACGGCCCGCTGCCTCCTACTCCAAGACGAATGCCTCGTATAAGGTGGCAACCGCGTCCTAGTGCTGTCGAGCATCATCTCAGCAATGGTCGGCAGCGCCACGTCAACACCGATGATTGCGACGAACTCACGGTGTTTCCCACGCCACATATACTTCGAGCGTGTGTGCGTCATGTCCACTTCGCAATCGCAGTGATGATAGGACAATGTCCTCTCCTTCCTCGCAACGCATGTTAGTGGTAGGACCACACTGTTGACAGTTTTCTGTCTACAGCCGCACGCCGGTCCATCCGGCGTAGGACCACACTCTCGCAGAAGATCGACGTCTGAGTAATTGCAATATGCTAATGCGCTTTGTTCAGTGAATGAGGGAGCCGGAAGCCCAACTGGGTGGGTTTGGGGTTTGTATTGGTAGGCAGCGGCCTAGCTATACGCTTGGTATGACAAAGGTCCATGAGCGGCAGTGACACTTACCATCAGGTGTACTGCTTGCTCATTTGCCACCATAAGCAATAGAAAAAAAGAAGAAAAACACCATGTGCAGGCAGGTGCTTGCTGAAGCAACCTAGGTCCATTAATCCCTGCATCAGTCGGAAGAAGAGGACCCCCTGTCACCGACTCGACAACTCCATCAGCACCGGCTGGAAAGCCTCCACGGCTCGAATGCCAAACCGACTCTCCTGGCCTCTCGACAGTAGGTAATGGCGAATGCTATAACTTCCGCCTATTGCTCTATATTGCACGAGTGCCTACTTTTTACATTTTATATACTTTTGATGGGATAGAATACGTTTCATGCTCGAACGACGCACTTTTTTTGGCAGGTCATGGTCTGGGCACACGCCGTCCGTTCCGTCCGGGACGACGAAAAAGCGATGCGTGACCCCATGTCACCCTCCGGTAAAGAAAATCGAGTATCTCCGCCTCCAGATCCCTCGTGGGAGTATCGGCCATCAGGCACGCTGCCTCTGTTGCCAGTATGCTATATCTGCGTATGGCCCTGAACGCCATAGCCCTCTGTAGACCCTGCCCACACGGGTGCACCATACAGGGCCATTAACCAGACCACCCCCGTGCATAGTCATCGGTACATAGCACTGGATCCACCCACATTCCACATAAGTCAGGAGAGCCCCATCGCCTCAATTCACCTGACAACCTCTTCGGTGCCGAGAGTTGCCAGGCGTGCTGCCTCCTCTAGCGTCCCACCCCAGGCTGTTAGGAGTGTATCATTTGCGCAGCAGAATTTACAGGGATGATACCCTTTTTTTTTTTTATTCTTTTTATTTTTTTTTTTGGGGGGTGGGCTACGGTCGGCGCACTCCTCGCACCACTCCATCCGAGGTGACAGAGGGGCGCAAGCGCGCACACCCGTAACCCACCCGTGACGTCGCCTTCGTCGTTGGGCCGACCACCGGAGCAGAGTGACTTGACGTCAGTGGTCGGCCCGACGGAATACCCCTGAGGAGTACCCTCTCCTCAACCGACATCCCCCCCTCAGGTAGGATGTCGGTCTTTCCTCACGCGGTCGGCCTCTCGGCGGGTGACGGACTAATTCCCCGATCCAGTCACCCGCGGCCTGGGCTAGGGCGGCATCAGGCGCAGGTAATCGCGCCTGCGCCGCCCCAGTCGCCGGCGGTGGCTCGCGCCGTCGAGGAGACGCTCCTCGCGCACGCGCTCCGCCGCCTCCTTCTGCGAGACTACTGCCTCGCAGAAGGTTGCGACCGCGTCCCAGTTCCTAACGCAGCGTCAGGTCGGCACCGATGATTGCGACGAGTTGGGGTACTATCCCAGAAACCTCCACGCGGTGTACCCTGGGTGCGGGCGGCGGTCCCCAGTTCTTCTGTTGTACTGTCGTCCGTAGCGAATATCTGCGCGATTTCGCTCCTTACTCTACTACAGTCGTAGTAGAGGGTATAGGATGCGAAACATTGGGACGGGCTCAGTCACTCATTCATTTGAGGGCTGGGCAGGCACATGCCACCGCCCACACATCGTAAACCTGATTCTTTGCTTGTCTTAGTTTCAGGAGCGAGGGTCTTGGCTTAACCGCCCGGACCGCGAGGAAGACAACCTCTATAAAGAGTTCGAAGTAACATTCGGACTCGGAAATCACCCAGAACCTTAAGTTCTGGCGTGCGGCGAGAAGATGCATGGCAGATGGGTTGTTCTGTCGTCAGCACGCTCCAGCCAGGGTACCGGCTGACCCCCTGGTTGGTAAATGTAGGCTTGCCCGGGTAAAGGGATCTCTGCCCGGGTCGACGTATTGTATCTCCCATAATCGTGGGATCAATAATGGATGCTGAAAAATTAATTAAAAAAAACGACGGGGATTGTAGCGATCCTCACCCCAAGGCCCGGTCAAGCAGATCAAAAACTGACCAAGACGACGCCTCGTCCTCAGGACTTGAGGCGTCTGCCGAGGGCCCGGCACAAACCGTGGAGGCCCAGAAGAAGATGAGGAGGTCGCCTCGAAAGTCTCGGGGGAAACGGCCTGAGCCACAAAAGGCGGCTGGAGGAGCGGCGGGCGCGCAGGGAGGCTGCCGCCGCTGAAGAGAAGAAGGACGGTAGACTCGCAGCAGAGCCGTCGACGGACGAGGGCGACAGCGATGTCGCAGAGCCGTCCGAAGACGAGGGCGGCGGATCTACCGTCAGAATGGACGAGGGCGGTGATATTCCCGCAGGGCCGTCCAAAGAGGAAAGCGGGTCGGCTGGTGAAGGCCCCACTAGGTCGTCGGCGCGTCTGGCAGCAAAGACGCCGCCGGCGACCGCGACTAAGAAGGAGGAGGCCCTCCCCTCGCAGGTGCGAAAGCGCCCCCTGAGTAAGGGAGGCATATCGGACGAGGCCCTCGCCAAAATCATCGGCGCAGTGGGCAAGCTCGTCGATGCGCGCTTCGCCGTTCTGGAGGCGAGGTTGCCTCCAGAACCACGTGTCCGACCACCTCTCGCCGCGGACAAGCGGCCGCATGTGGCACCAGCCCCCGCCCCGCTGCCTTGTCAGGGTGGCCGCGTGGGGAGCTACGCCGCGGCCGCGGCCGGGCCTAAGCCCAAAGGCCCCGGCCCAGCTCCGAAGGGACCCGCCCTGAGGAGGAAGACGGCTCCGGCTCCTGCCGGACCGCTGAAGTCGCCCGCAATAACACCGCCGGCGACGACCAGCGAGGCTGCGACGAGACCTTCCGCGTCTGGCACGACTGCCGTACCCGAACAGGGTTGGCAGGTGGCCGAGCGCGACAGAAGGAGTCGCGGCCAAAGAAGGAGAGCGGAGGCCAAGCGCGCCGCTGAGGTCCCCGCTCCACAGGCAGGAGCCGGACGGAAGAAGAGACCGCGCAAGGGGCTCAAGTCGCCGAAGACGGCCGCAGTGGTGATCACTGTGCTGCCCGAGGCGGCCGAGAAGGGCCTCAGCTACGAGGCCGTCTTGAGGAAGGCCCGGCGGGAGCTAGACGTCTCCGATATTGGAGGCGTCGAAGCCAGGACCCGCAAGGCCCGGACGGGGGTTCGAATTCTCGAGTTCCCAGGGGCTGAGGGCGCCAAGACGGCCGACAGCGTGGCCGAGAAGCTGCGAGGTTTATTCGCCGTGGAGGGTGGCATCAAGATCGCCAGGCCCGTCAAGTGTGCCGAAATGCGCATTTCGGGTTTGGACGATTCGGTGACGGTGGAAGACATCCGGGAGGCTATTGCCTCGAAAACCGGGTGTCCCATAGACACCGTCCGGGTCGGTGCCATTCGTCCCGGTCCGGGTGGCGTAGGTGCTGCCTGGGCGCAGTGCCCGGTGGAGTCGGTCAGGCAACTGGCCGGCTCAGGCAGGCTCCTCGTGGGCTGGAGCTCGGCGCGGGTAACCGTGCTTGAGCACCGGCCCGCGAGGTGCTACAAGTGCATGGCGGTCGGACACACTCGACCGACGTGCACTAATTGCTTCGACTGCGGCGGATTGTGTTTCCGCTGCGGTCAGACCGGGCACGTGGCGGCATCTTGCGCCGCCCCGCCCCACTGCCCCGCGTGTGCGGCGGGCAATGAGCCCGCCAAGCACCGCATGGGCTCTGGGGCGTACAAACCTCCAGCTTCGGCCCCAAAGGCGCGGGGCGGCCCTACGACCACGGCCGCTCCCACTCCCAGCGCGGTCCGATCGCCCGCTGGCGAGGAGGTCATGGACACAACCCGATAATGGGTACACCAGCCATGCACCTCCTCCTGCAGCCCAACACCAACCACTCCGCCGGAGCGCAGGATCTCCTCCTGCAATCCATGGCGGAGTGGTCGATTGGTGCAGCCGTAGTCGCGGAACCGTACGCCGTGCCTGATCGCCCCAATTGGGTGGTCAGTCGAAACGGTACTGCGGCAATCGTCGTCTCAACGCAGCGGCACTTCCCGTCCTTGTCCCTTTTGGATAGGGGCGAGGAATTTGTGGCGGCGGAGTGGGGAGGGGTCACGCTCTACAGCGTATACCTCTCCCCCACTAGGAGGATGGACGATTTCGGGGCCTCACTCACCACCTTGGAGGCCTCGATACGGCGACTGGCACCGGGCCTCGTCCTGGTTCTGGGGGACTTCAACGCCAAATCCACGGCGTGGGGGTCCCCTACGACGGACGACCGCGGGCGGGCGGTCAACGAGTGGGCGGCTTCACTGGGCCTCTGTGTTCTGAACAGAGGCTCGGTGAACACGTGTGTGCGGCGGCAGGGCGGGTCGATAGTGGACTTGTCGTTCGCTAGCCCCGCTGTCGCGCCACGGGTGAGGAACTGGAGTGTCCTGGAGGAGGCGGAGACCCTGTCGGACCACCGGTACATCCGGATGGAGGTCTCCCCCCGGGAACCCGGTAGGGGTCACAGGGCGGACGGAGCTCCCGCGTTTCCGCGGTGGGCTGTGGGTCGTCTTGACAGGGATCTACTGGCGGAGGCGGCCATTGTCAGTACGTGGCTGTCCTCACCACCCCCAGCAGACGGAGTGGACGCTGAGGCTGTCCGCATTCGCAGTGCGTTAACGCAGATCTGCGATGCGGCCATGCCCAGAGTGCGGCGGCGTCCGCCTCCGAGGCAGGGGGTCTACTGGTGGTCCCCAAGACTGGCGGACCTTCGTGCGGCGTGTATCAGTGCCCGAAGGTCCTACACCCGCAGCCGGCGGCGTCACCGCGACGTCGAGCGGGAGGGCCAGCTGTACGAGGCGTACCGCAGTGCGCGGACTGCCTTTCGGCTGGCCATCCGAGCCGCCAAGGGCGCGAGTTGGCAGGAGATGCTGGACGGTCTCGACCGTGACCCCTGGGGTCGCCCATATCGCGCGGCGCTGAACAAGCTTCGCGCGCGGGCCCCCCCCTTCACCGAGACCCTCCAGCCCGACTTCCTTCGTAGGGTGGTCGAGGAGCTGTTTCCACGGCAGTCGGAACACACGCCCCTGGTCATGGCTCCGCCAGATCAGGACCGGGAGGCCGACGACGACGAGAGTGTTCCGCCCGTGACGGAGTCGGAAGTGGGGGCGGCCGTGGCGAAGATTCGTTCCGCCACCACGGCCCCCGGCCCGGACGGAATTCCAGTCCGGGTGCTGACGTCGCTCCTCGAGCACTTCGAACCTCGCCTCAGGCAGCTGTTCAACGCCTGTCTGACGTCTGGACGGTTCCCTGAGTGCTGGAAGGAAAGGAGGTTGGTTCTCCTGCCAAAGCCGGGACGGTCCCCGGATTTGCCGTCGGCCTACAGGCCCATCGTGCTCCTCGACGATGTGGGTAAGCTGCTGGAGCGTGTGCTCGCTGCCCGCATCGTCCGACATCTGGAGGAGGTGGGGCCCGATCTGTCGGACGCTCAGTATGGGTTTCGGAGGGGGCGTTCGACCATCGGGGCCCTATTACGCCTGAGGCAGGCGGCCGCGGAGGCCGTCGCCGGGAAGGGAGTGCTGTTGGCGGTGTCGTTGGACATCGCCAACGCATTCAATAGTCTGCCATTCGGCTGCATCAGGGAGGCGCTCCGGTTCCATGGAGTGCCCCTGTACCTCAGGCGGCTGGTGGCAGACTATTTGGAGGGCCGCAGTATCCTCTGCGCGGGTCCCGTAGGGGACATTGTGCGGACGCCCATGTCGTGCGGCGTTCCACAGGGGTCGGTTCTGGGGCCGACCCTGTGGGACATCGGGTACGACTGGGCGTTGAGAGGGAGTCTCCCCCCCGGGCTGAGCTTGGTGTGCTACGCTGACGACACGCTCGTCACAGCCCGGGGCAGGACACTCGAAGAGGCGGCGAGCCTGGCCACTCTCGGCACCGAGGAAATGGTCAGGCGGATCGAGGCGCTGGGGCTCAGGGTGGCCCTAAACAAGACGGAGGCCCTACTTTTCCATGGGCCCCATGTGAGGCTACCCATCGGCGCCTCGATAGTGGTAAACTCCATCCACATCAGCATCCAGGCCCATATGAGGTACTTGGGTCTGGTGCTCGACGGGCGATGGTGGTTCCGGGAGCATTTCCGACAGATTGCTCCCCGGCTTGTCGGCGTGGCGTCCGCCCTTTCTCGACTCATGCCGAACGTGGGCGGACCCAGTTTCGAGGGCCGACGGCTGTATGCGGGGGTCATCCGCTCGATGGCCATGTACGGCGCACCCGTGTGGGCGAGGGCTCTGAACGCCCAGCTCAGGGCGGTTCTGTGGAGGCCACAGAGAGCCATGGCGGTCAGAGCCATTCGCGGGTACCGCACGGTGTCGACAGAGGCGGCGTGCCTGTTGGCCGGGACACCCCCGTGGGACCTAGAGGCGGAGATGCTCTCCGACCTCTACCGGCGGGTTATCACAGCGCGCGAGGAAGGTGGCTCCCCATCGTTGAGCGAGATAGCCACCTGGCGCGTGGATGCCCGCCGAGACGTC
Organism: Lymantria monacha; assembly: GCA_905163515.2. Lineage (NCBI taxonomy): Eukaryota > Metazoa > Arthropoda > Insecta > Lepidoptera > Erebidae > Lymantria > Lymantria monacha. The sequence goes on from LR991088.1 coordinate 18,008,202, forward strand.
ATCGCCCGTTGGGCTACGCGGCTGGAGAGCCCTAGGCACGGTGTGGAGACCGTTGAGGCCCTCCGGCCCGTATTGATAGAGTGGATGGAGCGGCGGCACGGAGTCCTCACCTTTCGGCTGGTGCAGGTATTGACGAGGCACGGGTGTTTCGGGTTGTACCTGCACAGGGTCGTGTATAGGGAGTGGACTCCGGCCTGCCACCACTGCAGGAGTGGCGAGGACACGGCGCAACACACGCTGGAGGTGTGTCCGGGATGGGAGCGGCAGCGCCGTGACCTCGTCGCTGTCATCGGTGCCGACCTGACGCTGCCGGCCGTCGCGAGGGCGATGGTCGACAGCATCAGGAACTGGGACGCAGTCGCCGCCTTCTGCGAGGCTGTCATCTCGCAGAAGGAAGCGGCGGAACGGGCAAGGGAGGATTCCCGCACCCCGGGCCGCCGCCAGCGGCCGGGACGGCGCAGGCGCGAATACCTGCGCCTGATGCCGCCCTAACCGAGGCTTCGGGTGATCGGACCGGGGAATTGTCCGGTCACCCGACGTGAGGCCACCGCGTGAGGGCGACGCCCCGACGGCGAAATCTGTCGGGGCGTCGACGAGAGGAACCCGCGAGTGTGAACCGCCGGGCGGGCCACCGAAGTTAAAAATCGGGTCCCGGTGACCCGCTCGCAAGGCGAAGAGAGAGGAGTTTTACGGTGGGTCTATGGGGTCACGCGCCGCCTTCTCCGTCACCCCGGGCCGATTTGGCGGGGCGAGGCTAATCCATAGTCCACCAAAAAAAAAAAAAAAAAAAAAAAAAATGTTTGCGACGAGTTCACGACGCTGCTCTGCCCAAGCGGCACAAACCTCGAGCGTATGCTGCGCCGTGTCTTCGTCGCAATCGCAGTGGTGGCAGGACGGTGTACTCTCCCTCCTGACGACCTTGTGCAGGTATTTGGCGAAGCATCCATGCCCCGTCAAAACCTGCACCAGTCGGAAGGAGAGCACCCCGTGCCGCCGTTCCGACCACTGCATCAGCACCGGCCGGAAGGCCTCTACGGTCCGCACACCGAACCGAGGCCTCTCCAGCCGGACTGCCCAACGGGCAATGACATCTAGGCGGGCGTCAACGCGCCAGGCGGTGAGTTCCCTCAAAGAGACCACACTGCCCTCCGCGCGCACCCCCGACACCCGCCGATACAAATCGGCGAGCATTTCCGCCTCCAGGTCCCACGGGGGACTCCCGGCCAACAGGCACGCTGCCTCCGTCCCCACCGTGCGGTACCCGCGTACAGCCCTGACCGCCATGGCCCTCTGTGGTCGCCACAGAAGAGCCCTGAGTCGGACGGTCAGGGACCCCGCCCACACCGGTGCGCCGTAGAGGGCCATCGACCGGATGACCCCCGTGTACAGCTGTCGGCACGTAGCGCTCGGTCCGCCCACATTCGGCATTAGCCATGAAAGGGCGGACGCCGCGCCAACGAGCCGATGAGCGAGCCTGCGGAAATGCTCCCGAAACCACCAATGCCCGTCGAGCACCAGGCCCAAATACCTCATATGGGCCCGGATGCTGATGTCAACCGAATTGACGGTGATCGAAACGCCGATGGGAGGGCTCATGCGTGGCCCATGGAACAAGAGGGCCTCCGTCTTGTCCAGGACCACCCTCAACCCCAGCGCCTCGATCTGCCTGACGATCTCTTCGGTGCCGAGAGTCGCCAGGCCTGCCGCCTCCTCCAGCGTCCCACCGCGGGCTGTGACGAGCGTGTCGTCGGCGTAACGTATCACGCCCAGCCCGGGTGGGAGGCTCCCTCTCAACGCCCAGTCGTAGCCGATGTTCCACAGGGTGGGTCCAAGGACCGACCCTTGTGGGACACCACACGTCATGGGCGTTCGCACAACGTCCCCTACTCGGTTGGTGTAGAGGACGCTGCGCCCCTCCAGATAGTCTGCCACTAGCCGCCTCAGGTAAACTGGCACTCCGTGGTATCGGAGTGCCTCCCTGATGCAGCTAAATGGCAGACTATTGAATGCGTTGGCAATGTCCAGGGACACCACCAACAGCACTCCTCCGCCGGCGACGGCCTCAGTCGCCACGGCCCTCAGGCGCAGCAGAGCCACGATCGTCGAACGACCCCTCCTGAACCCAAACTGGGCGTCCGACAGATCGGGCCCCGTGCCAACGAGGTGCTGCTCGATGCGGGCAGCCAGCACCCTCTCCAATAGCTTGCCCGCATCGTCGAGCAGCACGATAGACCTGTAGGCCGAAGCCAACTCTGGAGACCGTCCCGGTTTCGGCAGGAGCACCAGCCTCCCCTCCTTCCAGCACCCAGGGAACCGCCCGGACGCTAAACACGCGTCGAACAGCCCCCTGAGGCGGGGACACAGGTGGTCGAGGACCAGGGCCAGCACGCGGTTGGGAACACCGTCGGGCCCGGGGCAGTGGATTTGCCGCGCATGCGCGCCACCGCCACCCCCATCTCGGTTGCCGTGATGGGCGGAACACTGTCATCGTCGGCCTCCCGGTCAGTGTCTGGCGAAGCCATGACCGGGGGCGTGTGCTCCGCCCGTCGCGGGAACAGGTCCTCGACGACCCTGGTGAGAAGGCCGGGCTGGAGGGTCTCGGTGAGGGGGGGGGGGCCGCGCGAGGAGCTTACTCAGCGCCGCGCGATAGGGGCGACCCCAGGGGTCTCGGTCGAGACCGTCCAGCATCTCCTGCCGACTGACGTCCTTGGCGGTACGGACGGCCAGCCTGAAGGCCGACCGCGCATTGCGGTAGCCCTCATAAAGCCGGCCCTCCCGCTCCTCATCACGATGGTGCCGCCGGCTGCGGGTGTAAGCCCTCCGGGCGCATATACATGCGGCCCGAAGATCCGCCAGCTCCCGGGACCACCAGTGGACAGCCCTTTTCGGGGGCAGACACCGTACACGGGGCATGGCCGCATCGCAGATCTGCGTCAACGCATTGCGGATGCGGCCAGCCTTGGCGTCCACCCCGTCCAACTGGTGGGCAGAGGACAGCCACGAGTGAACGATGGCTGCCTCCGCCAGTAGGTCCCGGTCCAAACGACCCACAGCCCATCGCGGGAACGCGGGACGTCCGTCCGCCTGATGACCCCTGCCGGGCGTCGGGAGGGTCCGGGCGACCTCCATCCGGATATACCGGTGGTCCGATAGGGTCTCAACCTCCTCCGCGACGCACCAGCTCCTCACGCGTGCGGCGACAATGGGGCTAGCGAACGACAAGTCCACTATCGACCCGCCCCGCTGCCGCACGCACGTATGCACCGAGCCTCTGTTCAACAAACAGAGGCCCAGTGCCGCCGCCCACTCCTCGACCGCCCGTCCTCGGTTGTCCGTCCTGGGGGACCCCCACGCCATGGACTTGGCGTTGAAGTCCCCCAGAACGAAGACTTGGCGCGGTGCCAGTCGCCGTAACGAGGCCCCTAAGATGGTGAGGGAGGCCCCAAAATCAATCACGCTCCTGTTAGGGGAGAGATAGACTCCGAAAAGCGTAATCTCTCCCCAGTCCGCCGCGACGTATCCGACGCCTCTATCCCTAAGGATTAGGGACGACGAAGGCCACGACGTGGAGGCGACGATTGCCACAGTGCCGTCGGTACTACCCAGCCAGTTAGGTCGGTCGGGCACCACGTACGGCTCTGCGGCTACGGCTACTGCTATCAACCACTCCGCCATGGCTTGCAGGAAAACGTCCTGCGCACAGGGATGATACGCTTGAGGAGGCCTGTAACAGTAATAGTCCCATTCGTTTGAATCTTTTATTTTTAGTGATGTGGGTGTTCCGTAGTTTTTCATATCCTTTGAAATTATAATAAAAATATAAGAGATATCCAACTGAAGATTAGGACATGGACCAAGAAATCCATTTCGTAATATTATAACATTTAATAATATACCTATTACCTATATAATCATTTTCGTAATCCTTTTCTCATGAAAATTTTACCTAGATAATTCAGGCAGCTCTGGCAGGACTTATCTGACCAGAGCAATCTTACCCAAATCAGAAGACAGCATAAAATATCTTTGGTAGTAGTTTTATCAGAAATTGCAGCTCCTTTGCTTCCTGGCGGTAAAATAACTCACAAAGTATTTAAAGATCTGATCTATTTAAAGAACAATACAACAGCGAGATGATCAATAACACTAAACTACAACAAATCCAAAGTGTTTTTTTTTTATTGTTTTTTGTGTTAAATGAGCAAGCACGCCTGATGGTAAGTGTTACTGCCGCTCATGGAACTTTGTAATACCAGGAGTACAACTAAACGGCTATTAACCAACCAAAACACACCAAAATTGGGCTTCTGGCTCTCAGGCTCACCGAGTGAAGCGAAAACAACACATTGTCAATGCTCAAATGTCTTCGTTTCAGCAAAAGTATGATACAACCCCGGACGGACCGGCCCGCGTCTGTAGACAGAACACTGTTAACAGTGTGTCTCTACTACCAGTGTTTTAGGATTGCTATCTAAACGTTTGGAATGAATGTACAATGGCAAATAAAAAAGGTTATAGAGGTCGTGGGTCGAGCACTGCGAGATACTCATCGAGATGGTTGTTTTTCTCAGTTGAATTTCGGCAAATCTTACCTGTTAAAACTCGAGGAACTAGAGCCGATGAGACCAATACTTCACCGAAGCATTTTTATGTGTGGCCCCAAATAGAAAAGTTGACTCTCACAATCAATATAGTTACACAAAGCCATGGTGGCCATTCACACGCTCAAGAATTTACCGATGTTTTAATGAAAACTGCAAATGGCGTCCTCCTGGATAAAAATTGTCAAGTGACTGCCGAAAATACATGGCCGACTCTGATTTTTTTTTATTTCCAAACAGCATAGTAAAATTGTACATCACGAGGACGATGTCGGGGACATCAGCTAATTGATAAATAAGACGTGTCGGTTTTCAAATTAACGGACATGTAAATACAAATTAATTGCACTCAGAACTACTACACAGTTTATTTATTCTTTTCATTCTATAAGGATTATATTGCACACAATATTTTTTCACAGAAAAATTAACGATGATTTAGGATTACGTTTTCTTGAGCCCATATACATATCATGACGAGCGCGAGTGTCGTTTACAATGAGACAGAAACTGAACTATATTAGTCAGACTGGTTAGATGTAGGTTAGTTTAGTTTATTTCTATTGCTGATTTGTCATCATAAGGATCAAACGTTTAATCTATGAATAGGAGCTCTGTATATTATAAATTATTGTATAAATAAACTAAGTATTTTACTTATAGTTGAAGTATCAGGAGACAAATTAACAGCTACATTCTGTAAAGTATTTTATAACTGTAGCTGCGTTGGTCAACTCATTTGCCTGCCTAGTGAAATTGGAAATTTGAGCAACTGTGAAGTTTGTAGTAAAGCAGAAAATTTAGATTATCTTATAGCTGCATCTCTATATAAAGAAATAAGTAGGTAAACCGACATAAATTGTTGATAAAAAAGCTACTGCTAATACAATTTGAATCCCCTTCTTGAATCTTTTCTCTATAAGATATTTAAAACAATATATCCCTACAATGCTTTGAAATGAATTATCTTTCACTTGGGGAAAAGCAAATTTTCGGTAGATTATAATCCATTCATTATATTTTGATAATTTGATGGTCCTACAATTTCCCACTTGCTCAACTCTCCTTCAGTTTGATGATAGTCCTATCAATCCGCCTTTAGTATACTTTAACAGAACCAGAGAATGTCTATTTGCAATATTACAAACAAACGTTGTGTGTTAATAGTGGTAGTACCACGCTATTGACAGTTTTCTGTCTACAGCCGCGGGTCGGTCCGTCCGGGGTAGCACCACACTCTCGCAGAAGATGGACGTCTGAGTAATGGTAATGTGCTATTACGCTTAGTTCGGTGAGCGCGGGAGCCGGAAGCCCAACTGGGTGGGTTTGGGGCTTTTAATTGGTAGGCAGCGGCCTAAGGTATACCCTTGGTATAGCAAAGTTCCAATGGTGACAGTGACACTTACCATCAGGTGTGCTGCTTGCTCGTTTGCCACCATAAACAATAAAAAAATGCAAATAGCGACTGGCAATTCTTACGAGTATTATCCCTTGATTCGTTGTTAGCGGGGCCGTTATCAGAAGTCTTTGTAATGTCGTATCTACTGTATCTGTGAGCTGTTATTCTTTTCATAATTTTTAGGGATAGTATAATTTTCAAAATAAATAAACATAATTGATAGGTCAGACCCTTTATTTACTTAATAATACAGTTCTATAATCTATATTTACATTCTTAAAACTATAATTAAATATACCTAATAGTTAGCCGAATTTGTCTATCAAAAAATTTATTAATATTAGATCACAATCCTGAAAACGTTAAAATAAATGATCACTTTATCAGATTTATTAACTACCTTATTCAGTATTTTTACCAGCTTTAATTTGACTAAGAATGTAGGCAATGGCACGGGCAATTTCTTCAGGTACTGGAGGCGCTGTAGGAAGGATATCACTCTGAAATTGATAACAATTACTATTGTAAGATATTACTACAACACTTATTACTCACCTTCAATTAAATAAATACTACATGAGTGAATTCTTCATATAAGTACATAAATACTCTATTTAGATTAGTACACAGTGGTCATCATCTTTATCATTCAGCCTTTGTGCGTCCACTGCTGGCGATATATCTTTTCCACCAATGACAGGATAATGGCGTAATCGACAACATTGGCAAATATGTTAGCAATTGCAGTGAAATGTTACGAGTATAAGTTTCCAGAAAAGAGATCCGCTGCTTACACTTCTACAGACCTTTTACCAACTTTTACAACTCCCACGGATAAATAAGGGGCGACAATTGTATTCTTAGCCCAACGGCCCACGAGAAATAGTGGACTAAAAACTTTAAGTTCTTAGTTATCTCATTTATATACGTGCTCTATTTATCATTGTGTTTATAAGACATATGATTGGATGCTATAAACTCAGGCAGACAGACACAACAAGATGATTTTTCTGTCAATATAACTAAATATATAACATCTACGTGCTAACGAACTAAGAATACAAGGTATCACCAAGCCCTTAACTCGTTCGCATTATTCGTGTCAGATGATTAATTAAATTATTTGTTTTAAAATTAAACACATTATTTGTTACTTCGTCACATGAAAAGAACATCCCCTAAACAAGATTGTTCACAAACAAATGTAGTTAGCATAATATAGTAGACTGATTTGTCTCTGACAGAAGAAAAATCATGTCCAACAATGGGATTTCACTCAATGTAAAAACAAAAAATGGGAGAAAAATAACTGATGACATTATGTATCATAAACATTATAATCGTAATGTTATATTCACCTCAGGCTGGAATCCATTCTCATCAGCAATATAAGTGACCGACACTGCATTGCCCTCTTTGTCTGTGTATTTGTAAGACCCTTTCATTACCTGTATCAAAATAAATATATATTAACTATATACCTATATATAGTAAATAGGTATATGTGTTACTATTATATACCTGAAGAGTGTTTGAATGCGCTAAACTTAGATGTAACTAATTGTATTCCAAAAATTCATATAAGACAGGTAGTCATATTTTGTTTATCGAAAAGTTCTTGATCATAATGAACCGCATGTAAGGTAAGGACCTTGCACACAAATGTCAAAAAAGGTGTAGTAGATCAATTTGGCTCGTATTGCGCAGAAGGCTCTAGCCCTATAATGGGACGTATATGAGATAATATGATGAAGATAAAACATTTACATCTTATGTAATTCGCTCTCCGCTAGATATAAATTGTAGTTTATAACTATTTTGACATATTGAGATTAATATTCTCTATTCAAAAATATTTTTAAAATAAGAACATCTTATTGAAATCAAAATCTTTATATTTAAGATACTTACAATAACCTCCGTTTCATTTACTTTCTTCAATTCTCCTGTGGATTCAGCAGCGATGCCATTAGAGGTTTCGTAACTAAAACGTTTAAAAATATTTATTGTTATACAATTTGTGCATTAGGCAATTAATAATGTAACCCCCGGAATAACCCCGGAATGACCGGCCCGCGGCTGTAAACAGAAATCTGTCAACAGTGTGGCCCTACCAGTGATTAGTAATATTTAACAATCAGACGCGCATTAATTATTAATTGGATTTATTAGAAAATATATTTTATTTTAAAACTTATTCAGTTAGTATTATATTGTTGTTTACACTATATTTATTTTACATTACTTATTATTTGTATTGCAATAACATTAAAATATGTGTATTCAGTAATGATTATAGGGCATATTAAGAACTGAATAAAGTTTATAAAACTAATGTTCCTATGATAATGTAGCCATTCATCGTTAGAAATAGTTATAAATATATTAAAAATATCTATTTCAATATTTACAAGTATTATTTCTTGAATGTTATTATATGTAAATGGTTGACTTTTCTTATAACGGAATCTACGGATCTAATGGTACTGCTTAACTTGCTGAGGCTTGGAGAAACCTTGGCATATTTTCAATTTTAAAGATTTATAAATTTTTATTTGTATATACGAGTAGATTTAATAAGTAAAAATTTTAGTTTTCTTTTTCTTATATACCAGTTGTGAATTATTTGTTTTACTTATTATTCAAATTTTCATTATACAAACAATAACATAGTAGTAACTTTAATCACCGATTTATCCCAAACTCATAGAGTACTTACCTATAAGAAAAGCCATCAGTCCTAACTTCAGCATCATATCGGACGATTTCACTCTCACTATCGGCGCTGGCGCTCCTACTGACGGCGGTTGCGACATTGGCAGTGCCAGTTGTGCCGCTATCACTAACGGAAACAACAGCATTAGCTGAAGCCTTAGTAGATCTTTCAGAAGCCACCGAGGCAGTGTCGACCGTAGCAGCAGCAGGTGCGGCAGCAATACGAGCAGCAGAAACAGCAGCAGGAGCTGCACTTTTTGCGGCAGAAGAGGCAACAGCGTATGCTGTCACTGCTGGGGCAGTAATAACTCGAGCTGCTACGTCAATTGGATTTGGTGATCCGTTCCTATTACCACCTACACCAAAAATATTAGCTGCTGTGTTCACACCAGCACCGAAAAGCCCTCCTAAAGTGGCTCCCTTAACTGCGCATACGAACAGAGTTAGAACCTGTAAAAATAAATTCTTTTTATATCGAAGTAATCCTAACAAATGAAAAATTTGTAAAAATTAAAGAGTATAAATAAAAAACGTAAAAATCTTACCAAGATTTTCATTTTGCTTAGAATAGTGTTTGTATGAATGTCAAAAACTAACAGATGCTATCCCATTAAAACTTGGTCTTTTTATATTAACTGGTCAATTGAAAACTAAACTAGTTGGGCATAGTCGGTGTCCTTGAAATATATCGATTCATCATCACAAGGAAGGAATATTGGCAAGACTGGATTTTAATGAGACGGCTTTCAACTTTTTACACATAATCAGTAATACAGGTCAATAAACAGTGGCTCAGTGACTTTATTGTTATGTTTATATACGTCTCTCGATTCCTTTGCCGGCATTTTAAACTATTTACCTTAGAATATAAGTAGATCAATGACTATTGAAAAAAAAAATATATTGAGATTATTGATAAGTCGTAAAAGTAAGTAAATTGTGTTTTTTTTAATCAAAGACGTAAATACGTGTATATTTCAAATTGGCGATAAATTAAATAAGTGTGATCTATGGTAAGAGTTTCTCTGAAGTAAAGAAACAGACATAAACACATCTAAATGATTGTACAGATGGCGTAGTAGTTAGGATACCTATCTTTTCATTTCGTCTGGGGTACGATTCCCACACAGGGCAGTATTTTGTACGATATTCAAATTCTTGTTCTGAGCTTGGGTGTAATTTATGTCCCTTAATTGTCTAATCTAATCTTCTTAATCTAATCTTTATAGAATCATCGCATTACAAGCAACATTTCCTCAGTACCACCTGTTCTCTTTACAAAAAACAATAAAAACGATAACTAGAGTCCTTGACAACAATGTTTACAGAATTAGCAAGCTTAAGTGATAGGTTGACTCTATTAATCAAGGGACTGATGGTCACTGAAGCATGAAAATTCTTTAGTGAAAAGTGAGAGCCACAAATGCTTTCCAATATCTGCCACAAAACTCTAAGCTCTTCTGCTCGAAAGCCATTTACACGCCTAAAACCCACATCACAGTAGTTAAGGGAGAGATCAATGCAAATCTGAGCAAAAGGATAGACGATAAGCTGACAGTAGACAAAAGGGATTCTGATAGCGAAACGAAACGGGCTAAAAACTGGCCGATTTTTTGAGAAGGAAGGCAACTTTATAATGAATTCCTTCTTCAAGAAGGAAGCGGACCTGGATTAGCCCCATGGTACAATTGAAAATGAAATAGACTTCATCTTGACGGACAAACGACAAATATGCAATGATGTCTGAGTGAGACATCATTGCATCAGCAGGATTAAAGCTGGGAGTGATCACTAGGTGGTACGAGGCACATTGAATCTTCATACGGAAGTTGAGCGGTCTCGCTTGATGAAGGCTATACTCCGACCTTCTCAAATTTCTCTCTCCTCATCGCCTTCAGGCCGGCCACTGGAACCTACTTCCTTGACATCCGTGACTGGTTTGGCGAATTACCCTTTCAGATATCGTCTCCGTCGACGCCCCTGCAAACAACATTGATGCATTGCCCTGGCGCAGTCTACCTCTCTGCGGATTGTGGACTAATCCCCGGTTCATCCACCCACGAACTCAGCTAGGGCAGCATCAAGTGCTGCACTCGCGCCTGCATCACCCGATGCACCGGCGGACTGTCAGCGTGTGGAGTTTCCTCCCTGACACGGCCCGCCGCCTCCTACTCCAAGACGACTGCCTCGCAGAAGGTGGCAACCGCGTCCTAGTGCTGTCGAGCATCATCTCAGCAAAGGTCGGCAGCGCCACGTCAACACCGATGATTGCGACGAGCTCACGGTGTTTCCCACGCCACATATACTTCGAGCGTGTGTGCGTCATGTCCACCTCGCAATCGCAGTGATTATATGACAATGTCCTCTCCTTCCTCGCAACGCATGTTAGTGGTAGGACCACACTGTTGACAGATTTCTGTCTACAGCCGCACGCCGGTCCATCCGGCGTAGGACCACACTCTCGCAGAAGATCGACGTCTGAGTAATTGCAATATGCTAATGCGCTTTGTTCAGTGAATGAGGGAGCCGGAAGCCCAACTGGGTGGGTTTGGGGTTTGTATTGGTAGGCAGTGGCCGAGCTATACGCTTGGTATGGCAAAGGTCCATGAGCGGCAGTGACAATTACCATCAGGTATACTGCTTGCTCATTTGCCACCATAAGCAATAGAAAAAAAGAAGAAAAATACCATGTGCAAGCAGGTACTTGCTGAAGCAACCTAGGCCCATTAATCCCTGCATCAGTCGGAAGGAGAGGACCCGCTGTCACCGACTCGACAACTTGATGGAGTTGTTGCACCGGCTGGGAAGCCTCCACGGTCCGAATGCCAAACCGACTCTCCTGGCCTCTCAACAGTAGGTAATGGCGAATGCTATTACTTCCGCCTATTGCTCTATATTGCACGAGTGCCTACTTTTTACATTTTATATACTTTTGATGGGATAGAATACGTTTCATGCTCGAATGACGCACTTTTTTTGGCAGGTCATGGTCTGGGCACACGCCGTCCATTCCGTCCGGGACGACGAAAAAGCGATGCGTGACCCCATGTCACCCTTTTTTTTTTTTTTTATTGGTGGGCTACGGGTGCGTCTCGCCCCGCCGAATCGGTCCGGGGTGACGGAAAAGGCAGCGCGTGACCCCATAGACCCACCGTAAAACCTTCTCTCTTCGCCGTGCGAGCGGACCACCGGTACTCGATTTTAACTTCGGTGGGCCCCATGTCACCCTCCGGTAGAGACAATCGAGTATCTCCGACTCCAGATCCCTCGGGGGAGTATCGGCCATCAGGCACGCTGCCTCTGTTGCCAGTATGCTATATCCGCGTATGGCCCTGAACGCCATAGCCCTCTGTAGACCCTGCCCACACGGGTGCACCGTACAGTGCCATCGACCAGACCACCCCCGTGCATAGTCATCGGTACATAGCACTGGATCCACCCACATTCCACATAAGTAAGGAGAGCCCCATTGCCTCAATTCACCTGATAACCTCTTCGGTGCCGAGAGTTGCCAGGCGTGCTGCTTCCTCTAGCGTCCCACCCCAGCTTGTTAGGAGTGTATCGTTTGCGTAGCAGAATTTACAGGGACGACATCCTTGAGGAGGCCTGTAACAGTAATAGTCCCATTCGTTTGAATCTTTTATTTTTAGTGATGTGGGTGTTCCGTAGTTTTTCATATCCTTTGAAATTATAATAAAAATATATGAGATATCCAACTGAAGATTAGGACATGGACTAAGAAATTCATTTCGTAATATTATAACATTTAATAATATTTCTATTACCTATATAATCATTTTCGTAATCCTTTTCTCATGAAAATTTTACCTAGATAATCCAGGCAGCTCTGGCAAGACTTATCTGACCAGAGCAATCTTACCAAAATCAGAAGACAGCATAAAATATCTTTGGTAGTGGTTTTATCAGAAATTGCAACTCCTTTGCTTCCTGGCGGTAAAACAGCTCACAAAGTATTTAAAGATCTGATCTATTTGAAGAACAATACAACAGCGAGATGATCAATAACACCAAACTACAACAAATCCAAAGTGTTTTTTTTTATTATTTACAGTGATAAATGAGCAAGCACACCTGATGGTAAGTGTTACTGCCGCTCATGGAACTTTGTAATACCAGGAGTACAACTAAATGGCTATCAACCAACCAAAACACACCAAAATTGGGCTTCTGGCTCTCAGGCTCACCGAGTGAAGCGAAAACAATACATTATCAATGCTCAAATGTCTTCGTTTCGGCAAAAGTATGATACAACCCCGGACAGAATGGCCCGCGGCTGTAAACAGAACACTGTCAACAGTGTAGCTCTACTAATAGTGTTTTAGGATTGCTATCTAAACATTTGGAATGAATGTACAATGGCAAATAAAAAGGGTTGTAGAGGTCGTGGGTCGAGCACTGCGAGATACTCATCGTGATGGTTGTTTTTCTCAGAGGAATTTCGGCAAATTATACCTGTTAAAACTCGAGGAACTAGAGCCGATGAGACCAATACTTCACTGAAGCATTTTTATGTGTGACCCAAATAGAAAAGTTGACTCTCACAATCAATATGCGAACAAAGCCATGGTGGCCATTCATACGCTCAAGAATTTACCGATGTTTTAATGAAAACTGCAAATGGCGTCCTCCTGGATAAAAATTGTCGAGTGACTGCCGAAAATACATGGCCGACTCTGAATTTTTTTTATTTCCAAACAGCATAGTAAAATTGTACATCACGAGGATGATGTCGCGGACATCAGCTAATTAATAAATAAGACGTGTCGATTTTCAAATTAACGGACATCTAAATACAAATTAATTGCACTCAGAACTACTAGACAGTTTATTTATTCTTTTCATTCTATAAGGATCATATTACACACAATATTTTTTCACAAAAAATAAACGATGATTTAGGATTACGTTTTCTTGAGCCCATATACATATCATGACGGGCGCGAGTGTCGTTTACAATGAGACAGAAACTGAACTATATTAGTCAGACTGGTTAGATGTAGGTTAGTTTAGTTTATTTCTATTGCTGATTTGTCATCATAAGGATTAAACGTTTAATCTATGAATAGGAGCTCTATATATTATAAATTATTGTATAAATAAACTAAGTATTTTACATATAGTTGAAGTATCAGGAGACAAATCAACAGCAACATTCTGTAAAGTATTTTATGACTGTAGCTGCGTTGGTCAACTCATTTGCCTGCCTAGTGAAATTGGAAATTTGAGCAACAGCGAAGTTTGTAGTAAAGCAGAAGATTTAGATTATCTTATAGCTGCATCTATATATAAAGAAATAAGTATGTAAACCTACATAAATTGTTGATAAAAAAGCTACTGCTAATACAATTTGAATCCCCTTCTTGAATATTTCTCTATAAGATATTTAAAACAAGATATCCCTACAATACTTTGAAATGAATTATCTTTCACTTGGTGAAAAGCAAATTTTCGCTAGATTATAATCCATTTATTATATTTTGATAATTTGATGGTCCTATAATTTCGCACTTGCTCAACTCTCTTCCAGTTTGATAATAGTCCTATCGATCCGCCTTTAGTATACATTAACAGAACCAGAGAATGTCTATTTGCAATATTACAAACAAACATTGTGCGTTAATAGTGGTAGGACCACGCTATTGACAGTTTTCTGTCTACAGCCGCGGGTCGGTCAGTCCGGGGTAGCACCACACTCTCGCAGAAGATCGACATCTGAGTAATGGTAATGTGCTATTACGCTTAGTTCGATGAGCGCGGGAGCCGGAAGCCCAACTGGGTGGGTTTGGGGATTTTTATTGGTAGACAGCGGCCTAAGCTATACCCTTGGTATAGCAAAGGTCCAATGGTGGCAGTGACACTTACCATCAGATGTGCTGCTTGCTCGTTTGCCACCATAAACAATAAAAAAATGCAAATAGCGACTGGCGATTCTTACGAGTAGTATCCCTTGATTCGTTGTTAGCGGGGCCGTTATCAGAAGTCTTTGTAATATCGTATCTACTGTGTCTGTGAGCTGTTATTCTTTTCATACTTTTTAGGGATAGTATAATTTTCAAAATAAATAAACATAATTAATAGGTCAGTCCCTTTATTTACTTAATAATACAGTTCTATAATCTATATTTACATTCTTAAAACTATAATTAAATATACCTAATCCTTAGGCAAATTTGTCTATCAAAAAATTTATTAATATTAGATCACAATCCTGAAAACGTTAAACTAAATGATCACTTTATCAGATTTATTAACTACCTTATTCAGTATTTTTACCAGCTTTAATTTGACTAAGAATGTAGGCAATGGCACGGGCAATTTCTTCAGGTACTGGAGGCGCTGTAGGAAGGATATCACTCTGAAATTGATAACAATTACTATTGTAAGATATTACTACAACACTTATTACTCACCTTCAATTAAATAAATACTACATGAGTGAATTCTTCATATAAGTACATAAATACTCTATTTAGATTAGTACACAGTGGTCATCATCTTTATCATTCAGCCTTTGTGCGTCCACTGCTGGCGATATATCTTTTCCACTAATGACGATATGGGATAATAGCGTAATCGACAATATTGGCAAATATGTTAGCAATCGCAGTAAAATGTTACGAGTATAAGTTTCCAGGAAAGAGATCCGTTGCTTGCACTCCTACAGACTTATTACCATTTTTACAAATCCCACGGATAAATAAGGGGCGACAATTGTATTCTTAGCCCAACGGCCCACGAGAAATAGTGGATTAAAAACTTTAAGTTCTTAGTTATCTCATTTATATACGTGCTCTGTTTATTATTGTGTTTATAAGATATATGAATAGATGCTATAAACTCAGGCAGACAGACACAACAAAATGATTTTTCTGTTAATATAACCAAATATATAACATCTACGTGGTAACAAACTAAGAATACAAGGTGCCAACAAGCCCTTAACTCGTTCGCATTATTCGTGTCAGATGATTAATTAAATTATTTGTTTTAAAATTAAACAAATTATTTGTTACTTCGTCACATGAAAAGAACATCCCCTAAACAAGATTGTTCACAAACAAATGTGGCTAGCATAATATAGTAGACTGATTTATCTCTAAAAAGAAGAAAAAATCATGTCCAACAATGGGAATTCACTCAATGTAAAAACAAAAAATGGCGAAAAATAACTGATGACATTATGTATCATAAACATTATAATCGTAATGTTATATTCACCTCAGGCTGGAATCCATTCTCATCAGCAATATAAGTGACCGACACTGCATTGCCCTCTTTGTCTGTGTATTTGTAGGACCCTTTCATTACCTGTATCAAAATAAATATTTATTAAATCTAAATCTATTTTACTTTTGTATATACATTACTAGTATATACCTGAAATGTGTTTGAATACGCTAAACTTCACACGTTACATCTAGTAACAAATTGTATTCCATAAATTCATAAAAGACAGGTAGTCATATTTTGTTTATCAAAAAGTTCTTGATCATAATGAACCGCATGTAAGGTAAGGACCTTGCACACAAATGTCAAAAAAGGTGTAGTAGATCAATTTGGCTCGTATTGCGCAGAAGGCTCTAGCCCTATAATGGGACGTATATGAGATAATATGGATATGATGAAGATAAAACATTTACATCTTATGTAATTCGCTCTTCGCTAGATATAAATTGTAGTTTATAACTATTTTGACATGTTGAGATTAATATTCTCTATTCAAAAAAATTTTTAAAATAAGAACATCTTATTGAAATCAAAATCTTTATATTTAAGATACTTACAATAACCTCCGTTTCATTTACTTTCTTCAATTCTCCTGTGGATTCAGCAGCGATGCCATTAGAGGTTTCGTAACTAAAACGTTTAAAAATATTTATTGTTATACAATTTGTGCATTAAGCAATTAATAATGTGTGGTACTACAGCGGACTGACCGGCCCGCGGCTGTAAATAGAAAACTGTCAACAGTGTG
Organism: Lymantria monacha; assembly: GCA_905163515.2. Taxonomy (NCBI): domain Eukaryota; kingdom Metazoa; phylum Arthropoda; class Insecta; order Lepidoptera; family Erebidae; genus Lymantria; species Lymantria monacha. The sequence continues at coordinate 18,024,913 of LR991088.1, forward strand.
GCCCTACCAGTGATTAGTAACATTTAACAATCAGACGCGCATTAATTATATAAATTGGATTTATGAGAAAATATATTTTTATTAAAAACTTATTCAGTAACTGTTATTTTATATTATCATTTAGACTATATTTATTTTATATTACTTAGTTTTTATATTTCAATAACATTAAAATATATATATTCAATAGTGATTATAGTGAATTTGCTGTGTGACTCCTTACTTTGCTCGTGGATGTCGTAAAAGACAACTAAGAACTTTATAACGACCTGGGCCAATTCCATTTGATGGCATTTGGTCAACAATTATATTTCCAAGGGAGTTGACGTCGGGCAGGCGGCGGGTCATAAAACTATTGCCAATAACATTTACAATATGTACTATGAAAGAAGAGTACATACTGCATCGACCCCAAGTAATTGGGATAAGAGTAGGAAAATTATAAGTGATGATAAGTAATAAAGAGAATTGAATAAAGTTTATAAAGTCAATTTACCTAAGATAATGCAACTATTCATCGTTAGAAATAGCTATAGAATATATTAAAAATATTTATTTAATTATTTACAAGTATTATGTCCTACATATTATATATCGAATATCGAAAATTTTATATAAATGGTTGGTTATACTTTCCTTATAACAGAATCTGTGTATTGACAGGAAATACTTAACATGCCGAGGCTTGGTTATAGAATGCGCGGCATATTTTTAATTTTAAAGATAAAAATCTATAAATTGTTATTTCTATATATATAGTATATAGTAAATTTTTATGTATAATGGAAAACATGTATTTCGTTTTTCTTTCTATAAATAATATAATATAATACGAAATTTTCGTTTTGCTTATTAATTAAATGTTCAGTATGTAAACACTTACGTTTTAGTAGCTTTAATCACCGACTTATACCAAAATCATGGAGTACTTACCTATAAGAAAAGCCATCAGTTCTAATTTCAGCATCATATCGGACGATTTCACTCTCACTATCGGCGCTGCCACTCTTACTGGCGGCGGTTGCGACATTGGCAGTAGCAGTTGAGCCGGTATCACTAGCAGAAGCAACAGCTGAAGCCTTAGCAATGGCTTCAGATGTCGCCACGTTAGTGTTGACAGCAGCAGCAGCAGGAGCGGCAATAGTACGAGCGGCAGAAAGAGCAGCAGGAGCTGCAATTGTCGCGGCAGAAGAAGCAACAGCGTTTGCTGCCACTGCTGGGGCAGTAATAACTCGGGCTGCTACATCAATTGGATTTGGTGATCCATTCCTATTACCACCTACACCAAAAATATTAGCCGCTGTGTTAGCACCAGCACCGAAAAGCCCTCCTAAACTGGCTCCCTTAACTGCGCATACGAACAGAGTTAGAACCTGTAAAAATAAATTCTTTTTATATCGAAGTAATCCTAACAAATGAAAAACTAGTAAATAATAAAGAGCGTAAAATTCTTACCAAGATTTTCATTTTGCTTAGAATAGTGTTTGTATGAATCTCAAAAACTAACAGATGCTATCCCATTAAAACTTGGTCTTTTTATATTAACTGGTCACTTGAAAACTAAACTAGTTGGACATAGACGGTATCCTTGAAATCGATTCATCATCACAAGGAAGGAATATCGGCAAGACTGGATTTTAATGATACGGCTTTATATTTTTTTACACATAATTAGAAATACAGTTAATTAAATAGTGGCTAAGTGACTTTATTGTTATGTTTATATACACCTCGCAATTCCTTTACCGGCGTTTTCAATTACTTGAGAATATAAATGAATCGTCGCTTAGTAACAAATTATTTATATAATCCGTGTGATGACGGATTAAGAATGTAATTCACCACCCACTTTCTTGTTCGTCGGTGTCGTAAAGGATGGCTAAAGGATATAATATGCACACAACGAAAGCAAACAAGAGCAAGAAAACTTTAAATAACTACATTTATCAACACGTATGACTAGCATTGTATAGTAGGTCAATTTCCTTTCTATTGTGGAAGAAGCCCGAACTCAGCAATAGTACTTAAATGGAATGTTGCTGTTGGTTATGAATATTCTGATGAAAAAATCAGACATGAGTACACCTAAACGACTGTGTACTCACGACACTAAAACAGTAGGTATGTTACCTATGCCGGGCGGGCCACCGAAGTTAAAATCGAGTACCGGTGGTCCGCTCCTTTTAATATCCTCTACAACACCCAGTCCTCCGCCTTCTACATCCAAACAATTTCTCACACATTCCTCAGCTCTTCGGCTCTTTGCAAACTCGATTGATTTTTTGAATACTATACGTCAATCCTTTATTGAAATAAGGTAAAAAGGGGAGTAACAATTGGAAATCTTAATTTGTGATTGAAATAACTAACAGATTCTTAAAAACGATATCTAAGCTATATCTAAATTTTATTTAATTGAATTATATCTGGATATATTGAAGCGATCTTATTCAAAAAAGCTATTCTTAAAATCGTCGTTTTTTGTAAATAATCATGGTTAATAATTGCTTTATGTAATTAATCTCAGTTACAGCATTATTCCATATTCAATTATGATAGCACTTTCTATAAGTATAAATATATAAAACTCAAAATATCACAAACGTTAAGTACAGTAATGAAATAAATATACAATTTAATATTACAAATGTAAAATACAATTCGGAACCCCTTTTCTTACCCATGGTTATTGTAGAAGACGACTAAGGGATATAAAATGTTGATAACATCTAGGCAAGAGAAATAAAACTTCCCTCCTATTGTGGAACAACCTCAAGGTCAGTAGCGGCACTTACATACTCTGAAATGATGATGACCACAAGCGCGCGCACGTTACTAAATTTTCCAGCTAGTAAATGTTACATAAATAATCATTATTTTTATACAACAGTACCTACAACCTAAGAACGTACGTGTAGTTTGGGCGTATGAAAGATAATGCTAGCCATGGTAGTGACAGTTTTATGTCTGAAGCTAAAAATAGGTCAGCTTGTTCGAAGTAGTACTAAACTTTCGCAGGAACTTAACATCTGATTAGTAGCAATTTGATAGTGTACTCCATTAGGTGAACAAGAAAGTAGGAGACTGTAACTTCCTCCTCTATCTTCTTTTTATAATTACATTCTTTTTATTTCTGTAAATTTCCCTCTTACGATAAGCAGCGACCTGGCTGTATATCAGTCAATTCTATCACCAACAGTTTGTTACTTATTACCATTAGGTTGGCTGTTTGCGCGACTGCAACTAAAAAGAATAAAAAATCGAAAAAAAAACACAAGATGTTTGATTATGTCAAATAAATAAATTATATCATGATATGTGGAAATTTGTAATTTCCAGGGTTTCGTATCTCTTTGGAAAATTAGTATGATTATATATAAGTTTGTATGTATATAATTTCAATTTTCTTTGATAGGCTGTTATCCAACCTCATTCAGCTCAACCGACTAGACCACAGAACATAATGCTTCCTCTCTCTGCCTTTTAGACAGGCCACTGGTACCTAATCGATTCCGTCTAGGATTGTGTACGTGTTCGTGCATATGTCATCCCATGCATCAGTGTCAAATTAAGCTGATTATAACTGAAATATCTACAGAATCCGATTTAATATGGATGCTGATTGCAGTTCCTGATAAATCTAACCTTCGCCCTCACGATGACAAGACAGCATAAATAGCAGATATACAAGTCGATATGCGCGATAGATTTCTATGAATTTAAGGCGCTGCACTGCCCTGGCAATACAGACCTCAAGACCATGCTGCGCCATGACTTCATTGAAATGAAAATAGCAGTAGCTTGAATTTGGTTCTCTCTTTACGATCGTATACAGACAAATGAAGCAGTCATGACCCTAACAAAATTTTCACCAGGCAGACCCATCTACTTCACCAGCACCAGCTGAAACAAACAGTCTGAACTCCAAACCGAGGCGTCTACATCCACACTGCTTAGCATGTGATTATGTCTCGACGGGAATCAGGCACCAAACGGCCAATAGATCAACGAGAATTTTCGCAAGCTAATCCCACAAAGAGGTGCTGGTCAAGATACAGTGACCTGTGTTCGATACCGTAAGGTGTCCGTATATGGCACAGATCACCATAAGAATTCTATAGATAAATAAAATATTTATTTCTATAGAAAAATTAATCAAATCTATTGATTAATATAATTATGTTTATCAAACTTAAAAATTATAATTGATAATATACGCGGAATTAAGATCAATGCTATAAAATTTAAACTTGTAATTACATGTACCTAATAGAAGCTGCCTAAAATGTCTATAAAGTTATAAACAAGATAAGCAAGTATCTTGTTTACAAATTAATTTAAGATTTCAGTTAATCTTACGTAACTCCTACTGACAAGTAATAAAACAATATAGTCACAAGTATGTAAATTCTTTATATATAATGATTGCGGAAATGTTTGAGTCTTCTCACAAATTGTGGATCAGTTACTCATTTATCACAAAGTTGTTCTAACGATACCCCGTTTAAAGGCAAAACACGTGTAGAGTCAATTATCAATACCTACCCAATATTTTGAGAATTTATTCGTTACACCAAGGTGAGATATTATCCTCCTTTTTTATGTATCTAATGTAGTTTTCCGTATGGTGACGGAGTAAGAATACAATTCACCACTCCCTATCTTACCCGTAGGTATCATAAAAGACGATTAAGGGATATAATACGCATATTGCATCTGAGCAAGAGAAGGAAAACTCGAAATAAAACCCTATATTAACACGTCCGACCAGCGCGATATAGTAGGTCAATTTTCCTTTCATTATGAAGGAGGTTTGAGCCTCCTTGGGCTTGAGCTTGGGCTTGAGCCCAGCAGTGGGACATGTGTGGGCTGAGATGTTGATGATGAATGTAGTTTATATTTGATTACATTAACGCTATAATGGTCAAAGTATCAATCTAAAATGTCAAGTGCTTTTAAAAGTTCGATTCCCATCAGAATATTAACCATTTGTGCGATCCGTAAAACAATATTGTCCTGTATCTGAATTTAAACAGTGTAATCCGTAATCTAACTCAAAATTATTTTTAGCAAATATATCTTTTGCTGTTCGGCACAAGCCTTCTCCTCATAAGAGAGAGATTGTTGAGACGCATGTTGGGTGGGTTAGCATTTAGTTTTATTATGCTTTTGTTTCTTTTTCAGTATTGATATCTTATAATTTACGGCACTCGCGGGAAAGAAAATGATAATGGTTTGTATGTATATTAATTATGACTGGGTGTACCTGTATTGTATTTTTATTATTTTTATATTAAGTAAGTTGGCAAAAATCGCTTGTTGAACTCCAGAGGTAGATATTTCATCTGGTCTTAGATGCTGATAGAGAGCTAATTGATGATGATCAAGGCGACAGCGGGTATACGGATATTGCGGGACCTATGAAACAAGACAGTCTCCGTCTTATTTAAGACCACGCTTTTTTTTGCGATGGACTATGCTGTAGTCACGCCCCGCCAAATCGGTCCGGGGCGACGAAAGTAGCGGCGCGCGACCCCATATACCCACCCTGCAAAGAGCCTCTCTTCGCCGTGCGAACGGGTCACCGGTACCCAATCTTTGTCTTCGGTGGCAAGACCACGCTGAGCCCCAACACTTCAATCCACCTAACCATCGCTTCATCGCCATGGTTGGTAGATGGTTTAATTTTGGATTAGTATTAATTACACCAGAGTGACATCACCTATCCGTGTGGTGACGGAGTAAGAATACAATTCACCAACCCCCATCTTGCCCGTGGGTGATCGCAAGAGACGATTAAGGGATATAAAACACATATAACATATAAGTAAGAGAAGGAAAACTCGAAACAACACCCTATACCAACAGATCTAACCAGTGTGTAGTAGGTAAACATCCCTCCCATTACGGAGGAGCCTCTAGCTAGCCCAACAGTGGGACATATGTGAGCAGAGATGATGATGAGATGACAACAGACAACACCAAACTTGATGGCGCTTCAACAATACCATCTTTATTAACTACTAGCTTCTGACCGCGGTTTCGCCCGCGTAAAAGGTTACTTCCCTAAAGTTTTAGATCCCTATTTTTATTTTACCTCTTAAGAGTATTTTTTTTTACAAAATTTTAATGTCATATTTATATCTCATCAATAGCCTAAAAATAAGTTTCAAGCTTCTGGCTTTAAAAATTACGATACTTCCTTACAACTTTTCATCCCCCTTTTTTGAATTTAAAAGTAGCCTATGTCCTTTATCAGGCTCTAGACTATCTTTGTACCAAATTTCATTAAGATCAGTTCTGTAGTTATGGCGTCCAAGAGCAACAGACAGACAGACAGAGTTACTTTCGCATTTATAATATTAGTGAGGATTCTAAACTTTATTTTAAATCATATTGAAGACTCTAAATTACTTCACTGTATGTAATTCAACATGTATTTAACCGTTATCTACAATAAACAAAGTATTAGTAAACATAAGCTGATTCATTCAACGAATAACTGTTTTGTTATATGTATACATATACGAGTATGTTTATGGTTGACCTTTTTAAGTTAATGTGTCTATGGGCTTCTTTACAGAAAGTATGCCATGGTATTTTATAAGTGATATCATCGAAGTTTTGATATTAATAGCGTATGATAATGTTCGTAACAGCAATATATGCCGTTGAAACAACCAAAACTACAATAACATATTGACTTGTTTTATTAATGTGTCATTGACCGGTACATCTTCGTTTTGTTCCGTATCGTGTGTATTTATAAAAATAACAGTTAATAAAGTTAAACATGTTTAGTAGTTCATCGAGTTAACTATTACGTTATATATATCGCACACCTAGTAATATATTGGCACATCTACGTTTTTCACATTTTACAGAAACGAGGATTTAAGATTTTATAAATGTTTGAAATCAACTTATGGGTCCATTTTAAGTTTTTATACTGATATTATGGGTTTGGTTACTAGTATAGTCGTTAATACATATAGTTTAGGGATGAAAATTTCCACCAGGTTTTCAGGATATACCTCATAACGATCAACGATGTGGAAGTCAAGCATTTGTGCCGTTATCACTTTGAACAACTTCCAAAAATGTCATTATGCACCCGGAAACTTGCAAAATCCTGTGTGAAAGTCAAGAAATAAAACGACTGGTTGATGGAAAATAAACTTTTTAATCAAAATCAAAATTATTATATAAAAAAATGAAATAAAAAATGTAATTAAAACGTTATTTTATTCAATTTTTATTTTGTTTTTTTTTTTCATAATTATCAAAATAAAGAACTTAATAATTTTCAATGGCATTTGAAGTAACGTAGGATCGATTAAGTAAAATCTAGATTTACATTAACTAAATAAAAATAATGAGGTGATAATTAATTAGTATCAGTCTTTATTACAAAACAGTAATTTATTATTCTTACTGTATTAAATACAGTAGGGTTCTAAAAATAAATAAATAATAATAATAAAATTAAAGACTATTATAGAACCCTTCATAATAGCCGGGCACTATGTTAGACTGTAGTAATTGTATTAAATCTCGTTTTTTAGCTTCTGAAATAGTCATTTTAGATTGATAAGCCGGTTTTAAAGTAACTTCTGTTGGCTGAGTAAATTTTTTTCGTCCCCGTGCCAATTTGAGACGAGCTTGGACCCATTGTCCTTCGAAAGATGTTTTGAATTCATAACAATCACTGTTTTTTGTAAATTTTATCATGGTGAGCTCAGTCACTTTTACCATGTCGGCATTCTCGTCTTTATGAAAATTAATTGACTGCTCATCAGCCAGTGCTTTCAAATCATAAAAGTTGCTAAAATGCATCTCGTGAACAGTGAGCGGGTTACCTTTTTTTTTTGCATTTCGTATCAAATGTACGTATTGATCTGGCACGTAGATGGGTCCAGACTTTTTGGCCCTTTTTATTGATTTCTCAATCAGAGAATGCGCATTATCGCCTTCGTTTTGACTGTGGCCGCTAATTAAAAATTTATGGCACACAGAATTCAAAGCTAATTTTTCGACAGCATAGCAGTACATGCTAAACACAAATCTAAAAAAAGAAAAACATGAATCAGAAACTAAATACAATATGTAAAACACTTTATAAAATATTCAACAATAACAATTACATATTTGTACGTACCGGTTCTTTTGTTGACCACAACAATTATCACTGTAGAAAATGACATCTGAATCTGGATGCTCTTCAGCAACGCGCTCAAGAAACTTATACACGCAGGTTCCTATTTCTGTAGAACCTTTCGAACCCAAGCCCTCATGCCAAAAGTAACAAGTAGTTGTATCATTCTTAATATTTGTTATCTGAAATAAAATGTATAAATGTAGTACCTACATTAACGAGATACATACTCACTTATTATTTAGTAGGGTTACCGTGAAGTTATAGCAATTCAACTTGGACTTGTAGTAAAACGCTGACGAATTGCCGATGGGCACAGGCAACTGTGCTTGTAAGTCATAAATCGCCACTATAACTTTGCTCTCTGATTCACGGGCAAGTGCAATGTCTGCCGCTTTTTCTGTACGACTTAACATCTTTTCTCTTTGGTGTTTTATGTACTGTGGTTCTAATTCTGCTTTCTTAACACTTTCTGCATTTTTGTAAGATTCGCAAAAATTGCATTGGTCTTTTTTAGGTATAAAGAAAGATATATTATATTCTATGTTAAAAATCTGGCTGTACATGTACAATGTAGCAGGTTCTTTACCTTCACTTCTGCGCTGGCATTCATAGTCTCGATGTAAGGCTGCCAGGGTTAGTCCACCATCAATAAACTCACGGCTGGTATTAGCCCGTAAATAATGGCTTTCAATTCTCGGGACTGTATTTATATGCTGGCGAACTGATTCTAGGACTTCTGGATCTGATTTCGGTTGATTACCATGTCTACCTCTTTGGTCAGTCGGCGCGATTCCAGACTGAGAGGGTTTTGCTTCGATTACTGTACGTAATGTCCGTTGTGCTATTCCAAGGGTATTTAACAAAAACGCCTTGCATATTCTTTGGGTCTGGCCATTTTTCATAAAAGAAAACACACTATTAGGTGTTCTTGGTCTTGCTGGATTTTTTACACGGCGACATACTATATTTGTTATGCTAATGCAAGCACTGAGAAAATCTCTTTGACGTTGCAAAGATCCTAAAGCCCAATAACAATCAAATATTTGTTGGCGTTCATCTGTTGTAAAGTTATCGCAACAGGAAAACTTGCAATTATGGTACGGGGGTCTCATTTTTTTGGCTTCTATTTGATTGCCTGTTTTAGATGAATACTCCTTTCCTAAATTTTTCAAAGTTTTCCTGACATTTTGTTTCCACTTGTTTGAGCATCTCACTCTTTTCTTTCCTCTTTTGATATTAGAAGAAACTATAGATGAACTCGTAGATGACGATCTGTCACCCCTTGGTGGATGATATTCGTCACCACTATCTGCAGAAAAGTCTGAACCTTCATTCAAGCAGATAGAATGAGAACTTGGCTCCTGATTTTCTTTACCTAGAAGTATGATTAAATAAAATCGAGAGCTTATAGTTGGGAAGTAATGAACAATAATGACAATTGTGCTTACCAAGCGCAGCAGAATCATGGTCTTCAATATTTCTAGCTGTCGCATCAGAATCGTCTTGGAAATGTGACGTGATTTGTATATCAATTTGTTGCTTCAGCACATTTTCAGTGTTATTTGTTTGAAGTATAGTAGGAGACGATAATCTACTTCCAGCAATACCTATTCAACAAGAAATGATTAAGAAGAAGAATAAAAAAGAATTTTAATATTGAAATTAAATCAAGCAGCTAAATATTATAATAACTATAATACCTTCATGAATTATTTCTTCAAATTGCACAATAGTGTCTACGGTAGTTTGTTCACTAGAGATATTAGTATCAAGAAAAGGAATCAAGTTTTCGTGCATACCAAGTGCTTCATAATCGAAATGATTTGCGTGTCTTAGCGGTTCTACGTGGGTATCGTCTAGCAAAGAATCTGCAAAGTAACATTTACTTGAAGTGTAGCTAGGGTCGTAAACTGAAAGACTTGTATTACCTTCAATTTAGTCTGAAGTAATTTTAAGAAATTATATAAACAAAAGTATAAAATCTAAAAAACTACGAAAATAGCATTATTTTTCAGACGATGTTTCTTGTTGAATGAACTGAATCATCATTGTTACTTATAATTATTAAAACATAAATATGCATACCTTCTCTCTGAAGTTTTCGTGAATTAGATGATAAAGAACTACTGAATGAGCTACTAGAACTACTACTCGTTGAAGAGTCACTGCTCGATGATGAGTCACTGCTTGAGGAGGATTTAGATCGTTTACGCTTTTTTGGCACCACTGATTGAGCTCCTTCTTCGGCACTACCTAAAATACATTATTTCAATTAAATGAAAATAATCTTTATCAAATGATTTGATTTTACATAGATTTTAATTAGAATAATAAACAATTCACATACCATCGCAAATAATATTAATTTCTTGATTTATTTTATCTGAAGGAGGTAACATTAAAACTGTTTCGGAATCATTAGTAGTCGATGCTGTAGGTTCAATTATAATATTATTATCAGCCTTCAACGATGACGTTTCTGCTACAAAAAAATACTTTATAATAATGGTGATTCGTATTTTGTTCTATAAAAATTATCTGTTTGTTACAAGGATGACATTCATCATTATTAAATTTGTTTCATTATTGTGTCCAAAAATCTAGAAAAGGTACGTACCGCTATCATTTTTTGATTTAGGATTGGGTATAGAAAAAGGTGGTGGAACTAAACCCTGTTTTCCTAGTTGCACCAATCGCTGCATTCGGTTCGTCATTGTTTCATTAAATATTACCGTTTTTCTAAAATACCAATTGAAATTATTGTAAGTAACTTATCATTTTAGTATACACAGTAGTTAGAAGGCAGGTCGGACCATCCTAAACAAATGGACTCTTCTTACCATTTTTGAACATTTATATTAGTTGAATCCAGTTTTAGAGTGGGCTGACCTTCTTTTTAACCCAAATAATTATATTAGCACCAATTGGAATTATGACATAAGTACCAATAAGCTTCATTTTTGTAATTAAAACGGTATATCTGTCAAATACAGCAAAAAGTTTCAGACAGTAATAATTGAAACGGCACATCAGTCAAATAGGTCGTTGTTTTACAACGAGTATAAAGTACAGTATAAAAGCGATGTCACAAATGTGCCGTTTTTTTACTTATTAACATAATTTACGAAATGTCACAATTGTCACTTACGTCAACGCAGTTCTGGAAGCGGCTGCACTTAGCGGAGAGCCCCGCACAACTGACCAATGAGCCGTTATTTTACGCGGGTACAGGGGGAAACAGCAATAATGGTATAATGACACTAACGACCTCTCTTGATGAATACGGAAACTAGCGTTGTGCCGATTTACCACTTTATTGATTATGCGCTTTTAAAACCGTATGCCATAAAAACTCTATTTCGCATTTTTTGCAGATGTGCCAATATATTACTAGGTGTGCGATATACATATATATATATATATATATATATATATATATATATATATATATATATATATATATATATATATATATATATATATATATATATATATATATATATATATATATATATATATATTTATTTATTTATATATATATATTTACGTTTGTACGTTTAACATAGCGCAATCTATTAAATACTTACTCAATCCAAGTCAACAGATACCGCCATCTGTTAGAATTGTTTGGAGATATCAGATAATTGTGACTGTTAAATAATAGACAAATAATTTGTAATAAAATAATATTGCGCCTATAAATTGAGATGGAAGGAAGCTATCCTATCTTTTAAGTTGGATCAAATTACGCATGCTGTGCAAATTTAATTAAAATTGGTTAAATACTTTTGGAGTCCATCGCGGACAAACAACGTGACGCGTAATCTATATATATATATATATATATATATATATATATATATATATTTATATATATATATATATATATATATATATATATTACCACCCTAATATATATATATATATATATATATATTAGGGTGGGCCAAAAAAACTTTTAATTTTTTTTTTTTTAGCTACCACGAAATTATCGTCCAAGATGACGAAAAAAAAAAAAATTCTGATAAAGTTTGAGCTCTTAATATTAATTTTCAGAGGTGTCGCATCGTGATTTTCGATTTCCCATTTAAATTACACGGGATTATTTTATTTTTTTTTTCGAATTTTGGTGTATCTCAACGAGTTATTCTGTGGTAAAAGTAAATACATAATTTTGCCCGTCCCAGCCCGAACATACCTCAAGCGTATGTTGCGCCGTGTCCTCGTCGCTACTGCAATGGTGGCAGGACGGAGTCCACTCCCTCCGCACGACCGTGTGCAGGTACTTGCCGAAGCAACCGTGCCCCGACAAGACCTGCACCAACCGGAAGGAGAGCACTCCGTGCCGCCGCTCCATCCACTCCATCAGTACGGGCCGGAGGGCCTCAATGGTAACAACACCGTGTCTAGGCCTCTCCAGCCGCGTAGCCCAACGGGCGATGACTTCTCGGCGGGCGTCCTCGCGCCAGGTGGCTATCTCGTTGAACGATGGGGAGCCACCCTCGTCGCGCATTGTGGTAACCCGCCGGTAGAGGTCGGAGAGCAGCTCCGCCTCTAAGTCCCACGGGGGTGTCCCGGCCAATAGGTATGCCGCCTCGGTAGACACCGTGCGGTACCCTCGAATGGATCTGACCGCCATGACGCGCTGTGGCCGCAGAATATATATTTCTCTCCAAAGGTATAAAACAGGGTTGAATATTGCTTTGATACTTTGAATCAACAATAACAATCATAAAAATAAATTTAACAGATGTATATCATGTATACTCATGATTTCTACAAGACGCAGAGTATAATTTAGTTCTTATAACCTGAAAGTTTGAAACCTGAAGAGTTCTACAATGCTATAAACCAAATTATAATTTCAAATATATTATTATTTGCTAAATCACTGCTTTGTAACAGTTTTCAGCTTGTCTGATGGAACATTTAAAAAAAACGTATCTTATACAAGTTGCGAATACAGGATAAGAAAATGAAGGATTTAGGAACTTCGGATCAGGCAGGATCACACAAATAATGTAACGTACTACAATGGTTAACAGGTATATTGCATCTGCGAGACAGTTTAACAAATTGGTGCTTACATAAGATTAAACCTAACCACATACTAATTACAATAAACTTAGATATCACCGAAAAAAATACACACATACATACAATATTCTCGTTTGTATATACGCCATGCACTTTTGTAATAATTCAAAGTCCTTCGTAGGTTAAAGAAGAACGTCAATGATATCTGGTGAATATTTTTCAATAACTAGCCTAAATCTTGGCCATCTGCCTGACATAAATAAGTGGGAATGTAAAAATATATTAACTGGTTAATAGCTGCAGTTCCCCGCAATTTACATACATACATATCATCACGCCATATCCCTTGCAGGGTAGGCAGAGAGAACAGAGTGCCAGAGAACTCTATCTCTGCATACTTCACTCGCTTCCTCAACATTCATAATTCTCTTCATACACGCTCGCCGGTTTCGGAGACTCTTGACTCCACCTTCCTTCAGTACATGACCGATCTAGTCTAGGTAGGTTAGTCTCGGTCTCCCTCGGTACCTACATCCTTCCACTTTCGCATTGTATATCTTCTTAACCAGGCGTTCGTTCGGCATTCTTTCCACATGTCCAAACCATCGGAGCATTCCCTTTCGCATCTTTACACCAATACTCTCTTTCATACCTACTCGCTCTCTTACGTCGTCGTTACGAATGCGGTCGGTCAGCCTAACTCCACAGATTTTCCGCAGAGATCGCATTTATAGTGGACTTGTCGTTCGCTAGCCCCATTGTCGCCGCACGCGTGAGGAGCTGGTGCGTCGCGGAGGAGGTTGAGACCCTATCGGACCACCGGTATATCCGGATGGAGGTCTCCCGGACCCTCCCGACGCCCGGCAGGGGTCATCAGGCGGACGGACGTCCCGCGTTCCCGCGATGGGCTGTGGGTCGTTTGGACCGGGACCTGCTGGCGGAGGCAGCCATCGTCCACTCATGGCTGTCCTCTGCCCACCAGTTGGACGGGGTGGACGCCGAGGCTGGCCGCATCCGCAATGCGTTGACGCAGATCTGCGATGCGGCCATGCCCCGTGTACGGTGTCTGCCCCCGAAAAGGGCTGTCCACTGATGGTCCCGGGAGCTGGCGGATCTTCGGGCCGCATGTATATGCGCCCGGAGGGCTTACACCCGCAGCCGGCGGCACCATCGTGATGAGGAGCGGGAGGGCCGGCTTTATGAGGGCTACCGCAATGCGCGGTCGGCCTTCAGGCTGGCCGTCCGTACCGCCAAGGACGTCAGTCGGCAGGAGATGCTGGACGGTCTCGATCGAGACCCCTGGGGTCGCCCCTATCGCACGGCGCTGAGTAAGCTCCGCGCGCGCGGCCCCCCCCTCACCGAGACCCTCCAGCCCGGCCTCCTCACCAGGGTCGTCGAGGACCTGTTCCCGCGACGGGCGGAGCACACGCCCCCGGTCATGGCTTCGCCAGACACTGACCGGGAGGCCGAAGATGACAGTGTTCCGCCCATCACGGCAACCGAGATGGGGGTGGCGGTGGCGCGCATGCGCGGCAATTCCACTGCCCCCGGGCCCGACGGTGTTCCCAACCGCGTGCTGGCCCTGGTCCTCGACCACCTGTGTCCCCGCCTCAGGGTGCTGTTTGACGCGTGTTTAGCGTCCGGGCGGTTCCCTGGGTGCTGGAAGGAGGGGAGGCTGGTGCTCCTGCCGAAGCCGGGACGGTCTCCAGAGTTAGCCTCGGCCTACAGGCCTATCGTGCTGCTCGACGATGCGGGCAAGCTATTGGAGAGGGTGCTGGCTGCCCGCATCGAGCGGCACCTCGTTGGCACGGGGCCCGATCTGTCTGACGCCCAGTTTGGGTTCAGGAGGGGTCGTTCGACGATCGCGGCTCTGCTGCGCCTGAGGGCCGTGGCGACTGAGGCCGTCGCCGGCGGAGGAGTGCTGTTGGTGGTGTCCCTGGACATCGCCAACGCATTCAATAGTCTGCCATTTAGCTGCATCAGGGAGGCGCTCCGATACCACGGAGTGCCAGTTTACCTGAGGCGGCTAGTGGCAGACTATTTGGAGGGGCGCAGCGTCCTCTACACCAACCGAGTAGGGGACGTTGTGCGAACGCCCATGACGTGCGGTGTCCCACAGGGGTCGGTCCTTGGACCCACCCTGTGGAACATCGGCTACGACTGGGCGTTGAGAGGGAGCCTCCTACCCGGGCTGGGCGTGATCTGTTACGCCGACGACACGCTCGTCACAGCCCGCGGTAGGACGCTGGAGGAGGCGGCAGGCCTGGCGACTCTCGGCACCGAAGAGATCGTCAGGCGGATCGAGGCGCTGGGGTTGAGGGTGGCCCTGGACAAGACGGAGGCCCTCTTGTTCCATGGGCCCCGCATGGGCCCTCCCATCGGCGTTTCGATCACCGTCAATTCGGTTGACATCAGCATCCGGGCCCATATGAGGTATTTGGGCCTGGTGCTCGACGGGCATTGGTGGTTTCGGGAGCATTTCCGCAGGCTCGCTCCGCGGCTCGTCGGCGCGGCGTCCGCCCTTTCATGGCTAATGCCGAATGTGGCCGGACCGAGCGCTACGTGCCGACAGCTGTACACGGGGGTCGTCCGGTCGATGGCCCTGTACGGCGCACCGGTGTGGGCGGGGTCCCTGACCGTCCGACTCAGGGCTCTTCTGTGGCGACCACAGAGGGCCATGGCGGTCAGGGCTGTACGCGGGTACCGCACGGTGGCGACGGAGGCAGCGTGCCTGTTGGCCGGGAGTCCCCCGTGGGACCTGGAGGCGGAAATGCTCGCCGATTTGTATCGGCGGGTGTCGGGGGTGCGCGCGGAGGGCGGTGTGGCCTCTTTGAGGGAACTCACCGCCTGGCGCATTGACGCCCGCCTAGATGTCATTGCCCGTTGGGCAGTCCGGCTGGAGAGGCCTCGGTTCGGTGTGCGGACCGTAGAGGCCTTCCGGCCGGTGCTGATGCAGTGGTTGGAACGGCGGCACGGGGTGCTCTCCTTCCGACTGGTGCAGGTTTTGACGGGGCATGGATGCTTCGCCAAATACCTGCACAAGGTCGTCAGGAGGGAGAGTACACCGTCCTGCCACCACTGCGATTGCGACGAAGACACGGCGCAGCATACGCTCGAGGTTTGTGCCGCTTGGGCAGAGCAGCGTCGTGAACTCGTCGCAATCATCGGTGCCGACCTGACGCTGCCGACCATCGCCAGGGCGATGCTCGACAGCGTCAGGAACTGGGACGCGGTCGCAACCTTCTGCGAGGCAGTAGTCTCGCGGAAGGAGGCGGCGGAGCGCGTGCGCGAGGAGCGTCTCCTCGACGGCGCGAGCCGCCGCCGGCGACTGGGGCGGCGCAGGCGCGATTACCTGCGCCTGATGCCGCCCTAGCCAAGGCCGCGGGTGACTGGATCGGGGAATTAGTCCGTCACCCGCCGAGAGGCCGACCGCGTGAGGAAATACCGACATCCTACCCGAGGGGGGGATGTCGGTCGAGGAGAGGGTACTCCTCAGGGGTATTCCGTCGGGCCGACCACTGACGTCAAGTCACTCTGCTCCGGTGGTCGGCCCAACGACGAAGGCGACGTCACGGGTGGGTTACGGGTGTGCGCGCTTACGCCCCTCTGTCACCCCGGACGGAGTGGTGCGAGGAGTGCGCCGACCGTAGCCCACCCTCAAAAAAAAAAAAAAAAAAAAAAAAAGAGATCGCATTTCGACCGCATTAATTTTACTTTCATACTCTTTTCTGCATACCCAACTCTCGCTTCCATACAGTAATGTTGGGACAAGCACTGCGTTATGTATTGCTACACGTGCCTTCTGGCTGAGGTGGTGGCTGCCGAGAAGTTGCCCCAACGCTCCGTTCACTCTATTTCCCGCATTCACTCAAGACCCACATGCAATTCTTAGTAAAGATTTATTCACTTTTACTATTATATCTACCAGTCTGAAAACGTAAGAGAGTTCTGGTTAATTTTTTATAGTATACTGATCGAGATACGCCGTATCAGTGGAAGAACGTTTCATAGATCATTGTCTGACTTTTTAATCAAAAGCAATGCAACTTTTTGATATTTGTGTCGAGCAATAATTAATTTTATTATGTGTTCGTTCTTGTTTATGTATCAATGCGCAATGTATTATAATTCAACTAGTAATTTTACTGATAAATTTACCTTAATATTCGAATCATAACTAAGAAAAAATAAAAAACCGGATTTCTTATAATAATTTAATTTATATACATTTACTCTAATATATTTTAATATATGCAAAAGATTTCGAGTTCTCTGAACTTTATTATATTATTTATTTCAGATATATTGCGGCTCCGACACCTTAGAACAAGTTATTATTTTTTTCAAACTATGGCCTTTTTCGACTTTATTTGACCCAGGAATATGAAGTAATAGCAGATCCGCATGGGATTCCACGTCAACTAATTGAGTAATCCTATACGCAGTTTATAGCCTCACAATAACATCATCCCGTTACATTTCAGGTCATGAGACCATTCGTGGTAGAACTCATTACTTGTCGCAGATAGCCGCGGTTCACATAGCTCAAACTCGCACTTTTCAAAATTGAGTGTATATAAGTCGTTAAGTTTTACATAATTTAATTAAGCAACGAAATAACGTGAGTGAAACAACATTCAGAAAAATATTTATTTATTTAATTTTTTTGTCTTTCTTATTATTTACAGGGTAAATATTTCCTGAATTACTCAAAAAATAATCACTAAAGAGAAATAAAAAGAATACAGCTAAGAAATTGAAGATGTAAAATGAAATCATAGAAAATCAGTCACTGACTGGTTCATATTCGTTTTGCGTTTTATGCGTAGGGTATGCAATCTCGCGAGATTGGGGCTCAGGCGAGATCCCGCAACTTTATGAATTGCAATACCACACGATCTCGCCAATTTCGAGACCTCGTAAGATTGACGGTTTTGTGTATTTATTTTTGCAAATAATCACAACATTTGAATAAATTAGGAAAAAAATATTAAGGTATTATGAAATAAACATTTATTTATAATTTCTTTTATGTATTTAACGTTGTTTGACGTATCTATAAAAAAAATTAATAAGCTTGTAAGTAGTATTTTTGACGTATCTAATCAAATCTATATATATAAAAGAAAGTTGTGTTAGTTACAACACTTATAACTCGAAAACGACTGGACAATTTTTTATGATTTTTATGTTTTTAAGTTTGTTGTCGTCGGGAATAAGATATAGGATATTAAAATATGATAGTAATAAACAAAAAAAAATTAAAAACACATCAGTTCTAATCCTTCATTTATTGATGATGTAACAAAACGCAACTGACAGCTCATGAACTCACGTAATGCTTGGAAAATACCGCGAAAAGTTGAAATAAAATTTGACCGGTCAGTGCTCGTTTTATGCGAGTATTACGAGTTTTTACGAATATTGTTATAGTAAATCATATTGTGTCTATATTATCATCAACAATGCCGCGACCAATAAGATCAAATCTTTACCGACAAAGCCGTAACGCAATTAGGATTCAAAACATCCCGATTGTAACCACGGCAGAAGAACAAGATATTGGACGGGAATACCGCCACGTTAATATGGCCCGACTTCATGCTTCTCAATCACAAGAGCAAAGCGAGGCAGCCCGTGAAACGGCTCGGTTGACAATGCGAAATCGTCGAGTAAATCTCAGGGATCAACATTCATAATTCTCTTCATACACGCTCGCTGGTTTCGGAGACTCTTGACTCCACCTTCCTTCAGTACCTGACCGATCTGGTCTAGGTAGGTTAGTCTCGGTCTCCCTCGGTACCTACATCCTTCCACTTTCGCATTGTATATCTTCTTAACCAGACGTTCGTTTGGCATTCTTTCCACATGTCCGAACCATCGGAGCATTCCCTTTCGCATCTTTATACCAATACTCTCTTTCATACCTACTCGCTCTCTTACGTCGTCGTTACGAATGCGGTCGGTCAGCCTATCTCCACAGATTTTCCGAAAAGATCGCATTTTGACCGTATTAATTTTACTTTCATACTCTTTTCTGCATACCCAACTCTCGCTTCCATACAGTAATGTTGGGACAAGCACTGCGTTATGTATTGCTACACGTGCCTTCTGGCTGAGGTGGTGGCTGCCGAGAAGTTGCCCGAACGCTCCGTTCACTCTATTTCCCGCATTCACTCTTCGCTCTATATCAGTGGTGTACCGTCCATCTTGGCTAAATCCACATCCAAGATATACAAATTCATCCACTTGCTCTAGTACATCATTACCTATTGTTACTCTTACATCTGTTCTGGCTTCATCTCTTTCAAAGACCATTATTTTGGTTTTGCTCACATTCACGCGTAGACCCCTTTTCTTACAATCTTCTGTTATTGTATATATATATATATATATATTTATATTTATATATATATATATATATAGTAAAGACAATGCCTTATTTTCTTTTCATGACACGCCATATTCTATGCACTATTGCACATATGTTTATAATAATACAGAACGTTTATCTACTTAATACATCAGCTAGTATTAATCGTAAATTTCTACAGTGCTCTTTTGATGATTTGTGATTTTTTTTCTGTATTACTATTTAATAAATTACTTTTCAATACAATCAATTAAGTAGTTTATTAATTGAGCATATACTTATTCAGTTTTTAACATATGCTTATATGTGCAAGTGCACAATATGTTTTATTTTCCTAGACAGAGTGAAAGACGAATAAAAGTGTTTGTTAAACGTTTATAGGTAAAATGAGTTAAAGTTAGCTTTGAAAATTACTATAAAATTCTTCTTGTAATCTATGATAGATTTGCTAGCTTCAAAAGATTATTATTATTATATATTAAAATTATAAATTTTAATTAATTTTAAATTCAATGAAAATCTGAAATTAATTTAATTATTTTCTATTGTTATATTTTATATATCGTTTCTAAATATTGATTAGTTAGTAAACGCCTGTTGATAAAATGCAAGCTTTACTTGTTATATAATATCTTACCTATTAATCTGTAATGTATATTTACAAATAAATGATGGATTAATTGAAAAGGAAGTGTAAAAATGCATGTTTTTTTCGTAACACAATGGTTATATTTATTTTCAATTATTTCAGACCGTTGAATTTTTATTTGTCCTAATAAAGATTATCGAAGTTTCACCAATCATCAATAATATGCTAAAAAAGTAATAAAATTGACCCGTCATAATAGAACCTATTCTATTGGGAATTTTTTTTTCTAATTGCTATTAGAATTCCAAATGGCGCTAGCTGCTAATGTCAATCGATTGCTATTTGCTGTTTTTTTACCCTTTGTATAAAACTAATTATTAGACTGGATACCTGATTTCTACTTTCTAGGTCATCCGGTAGTTGGCTATGTATTAATCTACACTATGAATAATAATAAAAAATTATAAGGCGTTATTCCTTCAATTATTTATCTTTTTTTTTAATAAACAAAGTTAATTTCGTGTGTATTTATTGTGTTTATAGTTACATATATACATAATTACATATCATCACGCCATGTCCCTTGCAGGGTAGGCAGAGAGAACAGAGTGCCAGAGAACTTTATCCTTGCATACTTCACTCGCTTCCTCAACATTCAGAATTCTCTTCATACACGCTCGCCGGTTTCGGAGACTCTTGACTCCACCTTCCTTCAGTACATGATCAATCTGGTCTAGGTAGGTGAGTCTCGGTCTCCTCAGGTACCTACATCCTTCCACTTTCTCATTGTATATAGTTAGAGTTATTAAAAAGTCATAAGGCGCTTTAAATGTTTAGTGAACCTAATATAATAACATCTGCGCCTTATTCTTGGTTTGCATGTTTTTTTACGCTAGCGCGTGTCTAGATATCTAGTTGTTCACAACATGTCAACCATATGTTAAAGTCTTCTCTTAGAGGTGGACCAGATAACAAACGAAAGTGATCGTGGTGGCGCAGATGCGTATTAGGATCATCAGTCACGGACTACACGGTGCACCTGGCCGGATGATGGCTCTGATTCTCGAGCACCTGGTACTACGCCTCAGGGGACTGTACAATGTTTTTTTTTTAATTGGGACTAATCTTATCACACATTTCGAGAGTGAGATTTTCTGAGCGGGTTTGGGATTTTCATTGAAAGGCTCTAAAGTCTAGCTATACACTAGTATTCTTTGCAATACAGGCCATGGTGACAGTAACACTTACAATCAGGTATGCCGCTTGCTCGTTTGCCACCAAAAATCAGTTAAAAAAAACACTTGTCTAGTTTTGTGCAGTTTCCAAGATGTTGGAAGCAGGTGAGACTAGTGCTTCTATCGAAACCGGGACGATATCATATATATAACTTAGCTCCGGCTTACAAGCTTATCAGGCTACTAGACCATGTGGGGAAGCTATTGGAGAGAATGCTGGTTGCCTACATCGGCTAGCACCTTTGCGAGCTGGACCCCAAACTGTCGGACATCCCGTTCGCTTTCTGTAGGAGCGTTCTACAATTGCAGCCTTATATTAGTATCTAAAGTCCTTGCTGTGGAGGATGTCAGGAGAGGGGTGCTATTAACGGTGTCTTTAAACATAGCCAACACATTCAATAGTCTACCACGCAGATACATCTGAGAGGTACAGAATTATCATGGGGTGCTTCTATACCTGAGGCGGCTAGTGGCAGTCTATTTGGAGGGATGTAGTATCCTCTACATGAACCCAGCAGAACACCTTGTACAAACACCCATGTCGTGTGGTATTCCATATCGTTCGAGCTTTAGGCGAACACTATAGAGTAGTGGTTGCGACTTCATTGCAAGGTAGCCTCCCAGGCTGGGCGTAATCTGCTGTGCTGGTGATACGCTCGTCACAAATCAGGGTAAGATGCTAGAAGAGGGAATATAATTGACTACTCTCGCTACCGAGGAGATTGTCAAATGGGTCGAAGCGCTGGGGCTCAGAGTGGCCCTAAATACGACGGTGGTCTACCTGTTCTACGGGGTCATAGGACTTGGAGACGGAGATGCTCGCCGGACTTAACCGGGACATGTAGGTGGCGCTGGCAGGGGGCGGCAATATCTAGCCCAGCGAAATGGCGGTCTAGAGACGGCTATGTCCACGTCTATACCAGAACGTCATTGCACTTTGGACAGTCCGGCTACAGAGTTCTCGGTTAGGTATTCGGATTCTAGAGGCCCGGCTCGTGCTGGTAGTGTAGATGGAGTGTCGGCACCGGATCCTCTCTTTCCGACTAGTACAGGTATTGCCGGGACGTGATCGTTTCGACAAATACTGCAGGTATTTACCCAGTAGGGAAGAGGGAGATGACACTGTTCTGCCAGTACTGCGATTGTAACGAGACCATGACGCATCACACTCAAGTGATAGAAAGTGCACTTGTAGGTAGACAGAAAATTGTGTATCCAACGCAATTGACTAGTATCTATTAACACTGGTTTCTTCATGTCCGGTATATAGCTTTCTTCTAACCATCAGTCTAGCGACGACCACAGTTAAATATAGGCCACCCCATACTCCTTAGGGAAAGTATTTAGTACATACATACATACATACATATCATCACGCCATATCCCTTGCAGGGTAGGCAGAGAGAACAGAGTGCCAGAGAACTCTATCTCTGCATACTTCACTCGCTTCCTCAACATTCATAATTCTCTTCATACACGCTCGCCGGTTTCGGAGACTCTTGACTCCACCTTCCTTCAGTACCTGACCGATCTGGTCTAGGTAGGTTAGTCTCGGTCTCCCTCGGTACCTACATCCTTCCACTTTCCCATTGTATATCTTCTTAACCAGACGTTCGTTCAGCATTCTTTCCACATGTCCGAACCATCGGAGCATTCCCTTTCGCATCTTTACACCAATACTCTCTTTCATACCTACTCGCTCTCTTACGTCGTCGTTACGAATGCGGTCGGTCAGCCTAACTCCACAGACTTTCCGAAGAGATCGCATTTCGACCGCATTAACTTTACTTTCATACTCTTTTCTGCATACCCAACTCTCGCTTCCATACAGTAATGTTGGGACAAGCAGTGCGTTATGTATTGCTACACGTGCCTTCTGGCTGAGGTGGTGGCTGCCGAGAAGTTGCCCCAACGCTCCGTTCACTCTATTTCCCGCATTCACTCTTCGCTCTATATCAGTGGTGTACCGTCCATCTCGGCTAAATCCACATCCAAGATATACAAATTCATCCACTTGCTCTAGTACATCATTACCTATTGTTACTCTTACATCTGTTCTGGCTTCATCTCTTTCAAAGACCATTATTTTGGTTTTGCTCACATTCACGCGTAGACCCCTTTTCTTACAATCTTCTGTCATGGTGTCGACTAGGGTCTGCAGGTCAGTTGCTGACTGTGCCAGCAGGACTGCATCATCTGCATAAAGTAGAGCAGAGACCACTGAGTCACCCATCTGGACTCCCACATTCATATCGTTCAACCTTTGGAGACATTTATCCAGATATATGATAAACAGCCTGGCTGATAGAACGCAGCCCTGCTTAACGCCGATATTGACGTCAAACCAAGGCGACATTCCACCATCCAGCCGCACACAGGCTCTACAGCCCATGTAACTGGATTGCACAGCCTGCAGCAGTTTACCGTTAATACCATACTCCGGTAAAATGTCCCAAAGTTCCTTTCGTACAACCGTGTCAAATGCTCTCTCCAGATCCACAAAACTGCAGAAAACCCTCTGACCTAGGGTCAGATGCTTCTCCACAATGTTGCGCAGAGAGAACACTTGATCCATGCATCCCCTTCCACTCCTGAAACCTCCTTGTGTCTCACACAGTAAACCATCGGACACCATCCTCATTCTCCTTTCAATAATTTTACCATACACTTTTGCTGCCAAACTGGTCAAGCTTATGGCTCTGTAATTTGCGCAATCATAACGTGAACCCTTGTTTTTAAACAAAGGCACGATGACTGCGCTATTCCAGTCCCCGGGAACCATTCCCGAGGTCCAACATAAATTGAGGAGCAACAGGAACGCCTCCCGGACACAGGAGCCACCAAGCTTGATCATCTCGGCAGACACCATATCAATGCCCGCTGCCTTACCATTTCTCAAACTTCTTATGGCGATTCAACTTCATCCATACTGATGCCATCGGAGGACGCCGTCGCCGAATGCTGATCTACTAGACCACATGCGACACCGGCGCCAACCGTAGCATCCGCATACATATCGCCAAAATATTCACTCCATCGGCTTAACACGTCTTGTGTTTGTGTAAGAATGTCTCCACCTTTAGACCTTATTTTATTCATTCTGAAGGCTGACCAACCACCCCGAGACTTCTTCACCTCCCTCCAAAAGTGTTTGGTGTTACCCTCGAAGTTTTTAGTCAGCCTATCTTCTGCAATCATACTTGCTCTATCACGTTTCTCTTTCACTAAGGCCTTGGTGTCATTCTTACATTGCCGATATATTTCTTTCTTCTGTTCAGTCATATTGTCATTCAGATTCAAAGAAGAGACATATTCCAGCCACGCTTTCTTCTTTTGCTCTACGGAAGCTGCCACTTCCGCATCCCACCATGCATCACCATTTATGTTTCTATGCTTCTTTGAACTTCCACATACTTCTTTCGCTGTGTCTACCATATTCTCTTTCAATACTCTCCAGCATTCTTCAATGTCCGATTGCGGCTGGCTTGCCATCGTCAGCCGTTCTCGGACACCCTCTGCATACTTTTCTCTTACACACTCTTCTTGCAACCTTTCAATCTTTATTCTTTCAAGCCCTCCGAAGTGGACACGCTCTCGCCAGTGCCTCCACTTTCTGAACAGACCACTAAATCTCGCAATAACGAGATAGTGGTCCGTATCGACTGTGGGGCCCCTGTAGGCTCTTGCGTCCAATATTTTGCTTCGGAGGCGACTGTCTACCAAAATTAAATCTATTATACTTTTCTGTTCATTCCTTCTCCATGTATACATATGGATGTCCTTATGTTGGAAAAATGTGTTTGACACAATAAGGTTTCTCTCCATGCATACATCAGCTATGAGCCTACCTGCGTCGTTCACTCTCTTATCACCAAATGGACTAAGTACGTCCTCATAGTCAGGACGCTTGGTCCCCACCCATCCGTTCAAATCTCCGCATACAATCACGCGTTCACTGGTTTCTGCCATATCCAGAACTTCCCTAACATTATCCCAAAACTTCTCTAGGTCTGATGCCACTGAGGATCCTACGGGAGCATATGCTACAACCATGAATACCTTGGTGACACCAAGTTTTATACGGACCAGAAGAAGTCTGGGATCATACATTCCGTAATCCTTCACACCTGAGGCCAAGCGAGAGGACAGCAGTACTCCTACCCCCATGCTGGCTCGATCGCTCTATGGTACACCAGACCACAGAGCCATCCCGCTACCAGGAAGATCGCAGGCGTCGCTGCCCCTTCGCTTGGTCTCTGTTACACAGAGCACGTCTAGCTGTTTGTCCGCCATGACGGATATCAGCTCGTGCAACTTACCTTCCACACAACCTCTTACATTCCACGTGCCCACCCGCACTCTGCTCTCCTCGACTCGCCTGACTGGGCAAGGCGTGATGGGTGGCGGCCCCCATCGCCGCAACTGCCGAAGTTCGTACCGACGGGGGCGGGTCGGTACGCGTCGCCTCCGGGGGACGCCCTAACCCGCATTGCGGTACGCATTTCGAGCCGGATTAGCAGTCTAATTAGACTGGCAGGGGACGCGACGAGCACGCTCCGGACTATGCCCCCCTAAGTATTTAGTAGTGATACTTTACATCATAACACATCACCCGGGGAGTAGTTACCCTATATTGTTGTTCTTAGTTGATTTTAGTTGATAATCGCCTTGTTGAAGACCATGCAGCTGTCCTTATATTTCTTATTTTTTTTTCATACTGCTACAAATTTGCGTAGTAATCAGGATCTAGACAGCTTATATCTTTATAAAGACATAGTTCTTTTTATGCCAACTAAATAGAATATTCGTGCGAAAAGGTATTATTTCACAATTTGCTTTAAGCGGATTCGCTTAAAGCAAAGCTGTGTGCAATATTTACTATTCATCTATCTCGTGTTTTAACGAATATTCTCACAGACTTAAAAAAATTGAATAATTTGAATATACTACATTGGATACGGATATTAATCTAATTTAGATTTAAAAATATAAATGATAAAACAATTTCTTTATTTGCTTAAAGATAAAGAACTACATTACTATGTCAATTATATATATTATATTATATAATTATATATAATTACTGTGTCCTTGGTCAAATTTAGTGGATCGTTAATTAATTTAGTACTTGGTAGGTTCTTGGTATTTTGGTTGGCTAGCGATGTATTCGAGGGAACGAGCAATAGCTGCAGGTATTTCGGGACCAACTGGCAGGAACTCGCTCTAAAATAAAAAAGTAATTATTATATAATATCCATCATTTGTTTATATAGAGATGAGTTTAGAATATCGCTATTATTTTCTTCGTATATTTTACAGTTTAACAAAAACATTACAAATCTTAATTTCAACTAATCTATGACTATACTTCCAAATGACACAAACATTTTTCATGATATTTAAGAGTAAATAATTTTTATAAAAATAAGGTACTTAGGTATTTCTTGCCGTGTGCCTACCTTACATTATCACTAAATAATAAAGAGCCTTAAATTAAAACCATTACTAATATTTGTTTTGTGAATTTAGTCCTTATTAAATTTTTCTAAAAATGAATTTTTCATTGTATTTAAAAAGTAATAAATTTCAAACTTACGCTGGGCTGGAATCCATTCTCATCAGCTATGTAGGTGAAAAGAACTTCTTTGCCATCTTCATTGCGGTACTTGTAACTTCCTTTGAATACCTGTAAGAAATCATATTTACTAATTTAACCCTTAAACTAAAAACCATAGGAAATACTAATATAGAGAATAAGCGTATTTACATTATTTTCTATAAAAAAAAATATTTTGCTATTTAATAGTTATATAGTCTAAATATTGTATCATATATTTTTGCTTTTATATTCAAATAAAAAGACAGTTAACTATGAAAAATATTATATATATATTTCGAAACTCTCTTTTTCTCTTTCTCTCTACCAACTATATTGACATCTATATTAAAAACTAAGAATAATTCTTTCCTCAGGATATATCAATATTTGTACTTGTTACCTAATGCTGGTTACATTTCTGGCGTCTATTTGATTACAGTTCGAAGCTCACTGGACAAAAAAATAAAGCAACACTCTCCTAGTAAATTTATAACACCAAGTGCGGTGACCATTCCGCCAACTAAAGGTGGTGATTAGGGTATTATACGCCAAGGAGGTCCAACAATGATTATCGATGAATTACCATTTATATATTTTATTTTCTCTTGAGCGACTGACCTGCAGACCCTAGTCGACACAATGACAGAAGATTGTAAGAAAAGGGGTCTACGCGTGAATGTGAGCAAAACCAAAATAATGGTCTTTGAAAGAGATGAAGCCAGAACAGATGTAAGAGTAACAATAGGTAATGATGTACTAGAGCAAGTGGATGAATTTGTATATCTAGGATGTGGATTTAGCCGAGATGGACGGTACACCACTGATATAGAGCAAAGAGTGAATGCGGGAAATAGAGTGAACGGAGCGTTGGGGCAACTTCTCAGCAGCCACCACCTCAGCCAGAAGGCACGTGTAGCAATACATAACGCAGTGCTTGTCCCAACATTACTGTATGGAAGCGAGAGTTGGGTATGCAGAAAAAAGTATGAAAGTAAAATTAATGCGGTCGAAATGCGATCTCTTCGGAAAATCTGTGGAGTTAGGCTGACCGACCGCATTCGTAACGACGACGTAAGAGAGCGAGTAGGTATGAAAGAGAGTATTGGTGTAAAGATGCGAAAGGGAATGCTCCGATGGTTCGGACATGTGGAAAGAATGCCGAACGAACGTCTGGTTAAGAAGATATACAATGCGAAAGTGAAGGATGTAGGTACCGAGGGAGACCGAGACTAACCTACCTAGACCAGATCGGTCAGGTACTGAAGGAAGGTGGAGTCAAGAGTCTCCGAAACCGGCGAGCGTGTATGAAGAGAATTATGAATGTTGAAGAAGCGAGTGAAGTATGCAGAAATAGAGTTCTCTGGCACTCTGTTCGCTCTGCCTAACCTGCAAGGGATATGGCGTGATGATATGTATGTATTTTCTCTTGATATGATAAACAACAAAAAATATGAAAATATATAACATTTTCAACTTACTAGAATATTGGCATCACCAACAGTCTTTAATGTACCGGTAGATTCAGCACCAGTTCCATCGCTAGTCTCGTATCTGAAAAAAATTAAAAATAATAAAATAAAACGCTGCTTTATTTTATTAAATAAATAAACTATTTTATTTACATTAATTTTAAATAATACATTTTTGTGTGGTAGTGACGGTGCTATGTGGCAACGGTTATGAATACTACCAACCCTTACTTTGTTCGTGGATGTCATAAAAGATCACTAAGACCTGGGCCAACTCCACCTGGTGCCGTTTGGTCAAAAATTACATTTCCAAAGAAGGTTGACGTTAGACAAACGGTTGGTCATAAGCTATCGTCAATAACTTATACTCTTACTTTGCAATATGTACAATGGAAAATGAGTACATATTGCGTCGACCGTCGTAAGTGGGAAAAGAGCAGGAGAACGATGATGTATAGCTGTGACGGAATCTTGCTAACTGTAGACTGATGGAGTAAGAATTAAACTCACCTCTTGGTCATTGGGTGTTGTAAAACAAAGACTAATATAACTACTAAAATAACATAATAAACATAAAAACCTATGCAAGAGAATAAAAACCCGACTTAAAACCCACGTCTGACCAGCGTGGTTGATCTACCTCCCATATGTGAAGGAGACTCGAGCCTAATGGAGGAAACATATTGAATACGATAATTAGAACAAATATATAACTCATTTAAATATTACTTACTGGTAAGCGAAGCCGTCGGGCCTAACATCTTTTCTGTCTACGATAATTTCGTGGTTAGTGTCAATATCAAAGTTCTTGGTGGCAGGTACAACGGGAGCAGGGATGATGGGGGCAGGTACGACTGGGGTAGGTGCGTAGACAGGGGGGTTAACAAATGCTTGTGCTGTAGCTGTGGCCACTGGAGCAGTCTTCGGTGAGTACAATTGAGGCGTGGCACTCACTCTGTTGTAGGAAGGTCGGGCTTGAGCGACGTACTTATTTTGGGTACCAAAGCCAGGATAAAAAGCAGCTGCGTTGGCAGCGCATACGCACAGGGCAAGTACCTGTAATATTTCAAATATTATTAAATTAATTTTTATTCTTTTGTTAATTGAAACTGTCTACTGTCAATTTCATTGTCATAATATTAATTTAGGCCCCTTCTTGAATGTAGGTATATTTTTTGTATGGGTCATATTTGCAAAAACTACTGACCAAATTTTGATGAAACTTTACATTGATATACCTAAAGCAGATAATCATATACTCTAAATGACAACTAAGACACATTGGTTATTAAAGTAATTCCTTCAAAAATTAACTTAAAAATTACACATTTAATTGAATGCAATTGCATGCGTACTTGTATACGTAAATGATCTTTAATCAATAGGAGGACAGTCTATATGATGTATAAAGTTAAATGTATGATATGTTTAATTTAAAATCACCTTAATAAATTAAAAGATATTTATTTATTTTCTGTTTTTGTTACCTAAACGATATCAATATTATTTATTTTCCGTAATTCTTTAGAAAAGCAAAATTAGGCATTATTTAATAATTACCTAATTTTATTGTGTGATTCAAAAAATATACTATACTAATTGTGATTATTCCGACTTCATATAAAAAAAAATCTCTAAGTTTCTAATGCTTTAAATCGATCTAAAAAAACCTCTTAAAAGTTAAACCCTTAAGACTTAAAAACCAATTAGAATTTAATTTCTTAAAAAGTCAATGATATTATTTTATTATTAAACACAAATATCTCACCAAGAATTTCATTTTGCTGAGATCTGCGTCTGGACGAGTGTCAGAAACAAACAGGTACCATCCCAGTAAAATTTTGTCTTTTTATATCGAAAATAGTTAGGCAAAAAACAAGTTTTAAAATGACATCAAACTTGACCTTGGAATATCTACTAATTCAAACTACTATGGAGCACATCAATATAATAATTCGCCTATTTTATATTTACTCTAAAATTCACGGAGACAATTCATAAAATAGTGAATAGTGGTTCTGTATAATATAAAATATCTGGAGGA
The DNA here is from genome assembly GCA_905163515.2 of Lymantria monacha. Lineage (NCBI taxonomy): Eukaryota > Metazoa > Arthropoda > Insecta > Lepidoptera > Erebidae > Lymantria > Lymantria monacha. The sequence goes on from LR991088.1 coordinate 18,055,417, forward strand.
CTGAGCCTTGCTCGGTATTATCTTGTTAGTGTGTTTTGGAAGATATATTTAAATATAATAAAAATAATGAAAAATAAATTAAAAGGCAAAAAGTAGAACAAACATAGAAACTAAAAAAATGTATCGAGCAAAAAAGAGCCAAAATCACGTTTGTTTATGGGAGTACCCCTTAATTATTTATTTTATTTTGTTTTTTAGTATTTGTCGTTATAGCGGCAACAGAAATACATCATCTGTGAAAATTTCTGTCTGACTGCTATCTAACTATCACGGTACAGCCTGGTGATAGACAGATGAACGGACGAACGGACAGAGAAGTCTTACTTACAGGGTGCCGTTTTACGCTTTGGATACGGAACCATGAAAAGGTTGAACTCATATAAAAGCTCACAAAAAATGGAAATAGTCTTTAAAATTTGAATATCTCCAAAGTCACAATACCTACTGTATTAAACCGGCATTTGAAAGTTTCTAAGCTATAAAGAGTTCATACACTTTTAGGACACGGTGTCATAGGAACGTAGATTTTGAAATTTTAAATGGTTGAACAGCAATTTTCTAAGCCGAATATTGTAATTGAGAGCCATGATAAAACATTGCATCGTATAACTGAAATCCATCGCTCATAAGATGTATTACCCATTTTAATTTTAAATCATTCGAAGAGGTCGAATATTAAAATAAATCCTTCGAATAAGTGATAAAGTCCAAGTCCGAAAGCCGGTTGAGTTCCTGAATACTCTGAAGGCTCTGAAGGGTCTCCCAACTCCCATCTTGAAATTGAGAGCTGGCGTGCCAAAATTGTACAATGCCGCCAGTTTGCAAGAAAGATTATTACATTGCATTGTAATCGGGTCAACTATACCGACTGGTTGTTCTCGAGCAGAGTCTGTCTTTATTCCTAGGATTCTCCAAATACCATCAAATTACTCCTTCAAATTTCAGAGAGTGCAGTTTGCCATTAAAGTCTGCTTGGCAATAATAATAAACAAAGCTCGAGGTCAAATTCTTAAGGTAACGGGAGTAGACTTGAGAGAAAGCTGCTTCTCCCATAGGCAGTTGTATGTGACATGCTTCAGAGTAAGCTCACAGAGTAGCCTAGTAATTCTAGCATCCGAAAGAAAAACAAAAGATATTGTTTATAAAGAAATACTGTAATAGGTGAAGTATCGCGGGTGGATGTCATTGAAGCGGTACCAGTGGTCGGCCTAGTTTCAATGGAAAAGACGGTGGGTTATGGGGCCGCACACTGCCCTTCCGTCGCCTCGGTCGGCATGAGCGCAGTGTATTCAAAACATAGCCTGTTAAGAAAAAAGCCTCTTGTCCATAATATATAACAAAATTTCATTTGATTATCATGTTTATTGAACCTTCCCTACACTATAATAAAGATTGTTATCATCATCATCACAGCCCATATATGTCCCACTGTTGGGCTCGGGCCCTCTTCGTAATGGGAGCGAAGTTAACCTACCATACTGCTGGTAGACGTGTTGGTATAGGGTTTTGTTTTGAGTTTTCCTTCTCGTGCATAGATGTTATATATTATGCATTTTATATCCCTAAGTCGTCTCTTACGTTCACCCACAGGTAAGATAGGAGGTAGGGTGGTGAATTGTATTCTTACTCCGTCACCACATGGATAAGATTGTTATACTATATAAGTATGCAAACATTTATACCTAATAATTTAATAAATAATAATAAAATTAATAACGTAAAAAACAAACAAAAATTCTATTAGAGCCATTTTCGACTTTTACGCAGACAAAGATGCGGGCAAATGATAATAATTAATAAAATAATAAAAAAGGCCAAAAAGTAAATACGAGAAAGTAAGGATCCGAACCGAGCTCGATTTTCCAACTGAGCTAAATGTCTATTCTTAATGACAGCGTCAAAATTTGAAAACCGTCATATTCTAATAATTTTAATTCAAGGGAAAATTACATTTTTTGTTGCCGAAAAATACTAACAAATCAATATTTTCTATAAATGAAACCTAGCTAGATCGATTAATGACCCCCGGAACCGCTTGTATGTTAAATTTCAAGAGAATCGTTGGAGCCGTTTTCGAGATTCAGATTACATATATATATATATATATATATATATATATATATATATATATATATATATATATATATATATATACATATATATATATATATATATATATATATATATATATACAAGAATTGCTCGTTTAAAGATATAGTGAGATATAGACTTTAATGTATAATAGATTCATTAATACATCATATTTTATACTTTAAATATTTCTAATTATAGGTGCAGTATAATAGTAAATAATTTTTAATTACTATTTTTTTTTCACTTTATTGGGTAAACAAACAATATTACAAAGTTTGGTTATAGTGGTTTGAAGCTATACAATATTAAAAAAAAGTGATACCCACACCGTTTACCACAGATTGGAACATACATACATATACACATAGCAGCAAATAATTATGTAGTAAGATATACAGTAGTAGATATGTAAAAATTATCTTATGTATTTACATCCGATGTACAGTATTAAGTCCAGATAATTTTTTAACAACCATACTTTTATTATAATATTATAATTAAAATTATTACTTAAAATTTGATTAATGACAATATTTATGTTACTGACATGATATTTAATAATAATTTGTCAATTATAGTAATCAGTAATATCCCCCGTTGGTGGTGGGCTAAGAATAAAAATCTGTAAAACTGGTTGCCAATGGACTAGGAAAGAATGGGCAGCAAAACTTTCCTGTGGTAGGTATAAGCATTAACTGCGATCGCCAAGCCAGCTGTCAAGTGTAGGGATTATAGTAGCATCCCTTCTAGGGCAGGTACATGCTTTTTCAGCTCATATACGTCCAGCTGCCAGTCCAGCAACTGCGGGCCTGCATCAAAATGGCAAAGAAAGTGAAATGGAGAGGTTGGTAAGTATAAGACTTTATTTCAAATTTTGCTTCTGTTGCTATAGTGTTATTTGCTTACATCCCTTAGTCTTATTTTACTATACCTATGAGAAAGGAAGAAATAATTAATTACATTCTCATTCTGCCGAAAAAAATACACATACATACATACATATCATCATGCCATATCTCTTGCAGGGTAGGCAGAGAGAACAGAGTGCCAGAGAACTCTATCCTTGCATACTTCACTCGCTTCCTCAACATTCAGAATTCTCTTCATACACGCTTGCCGGTTTCGGAGACTCTTGACTCCACCTTCCTTCAGTACATGACCAATCTGGTCTAGGTAGGTGAGTCTCGGTCTCCCCAGGTACCTTACATCCTTCCACTTTCTCATCGTATATAGATAGAGTTATTAAAAAGTCATAAGGGGCTTTAAATGTTTCGTGAACCTAATATAATAACGTCTACGCCTTATTCTTGGTTTGCATGTTTTTTTACGCTAGCGCGTGTCTAGATATCTATTTATTCACAACATGTCAACCATTTGTTAAAGTCTTCTCTTAGAGGTGGACCAGATAGCGAACGAAAGTGATCCGCCCGGCACAGAGTAGTAGTGATAGGGCTACTCTGTTAACAGTTTGCTACCTACCGCCGGGGTTCGGTCCGTTTGAATTAGTATCATACCCTTGGGAAAAATTAACGCTTCGTCCAATGAACAAGAAAGCTAAAAGCCCAACTTGGGTGGGTTTTGGTTTGGTTTTAGTTTGTAGGCAGCGGATTAGCTATATACCTGGTATAGCAAAGGTACATGAGCGTTAGTGACATTTACCATCGCGTATGCCTGCTCGTTTGCCACCATAAGTAACAAAAAAACTGAGACAGGGATGGTGGTGGCGCAGATGCGTATCAGGATCATCAGTCACGGACTACACGGTGCACCTCGCCGAATGATGGCTCTGATTCTCTGAGCACCTGGTACTTACGCCTCAGGGGACTGTACAATGTTTTTTTTAATTGGGACTAATCTTATCACACATTTCGAGAGTGAGATTTTCTGAGCGGGTTTGGGATTTTCATTGAAAGGCAGTGCTCTAGCTATACCCTAGTATTCTTTGCAATACAGTCCATGGCGACAGTAACACTTACAATCAGGTATGCCGCTTGCTCGTTTGCCACCAAAAAGCAATTAAAAAAAAACGCTTGTCTAGTTTTGGGCAGTATCCAAGATGTTGGAAGCAGGTGAGACTGGTGCTTCTATCGAAACCGGGACGATATCTATACTAATATTATAAAGCGGAAGAGTTTGTTTGTTTGTTTGTTTAAACGCGCTAATCTCAGGAACTACTGGTCCGATTTGAAAAATTCTTTTTTTGTTGGATAGTCCATTTATAGAGGAAGGTTTTAGGTTATACAATATTACGCTGCGACTAATAGGAGCAGAGCAACAATGATGAATGTGTAAGAATCGGGTTTTTGTTTCCTTTTGAGAGCTTCCGCTGCGTAAACGGTTATAGTTGCGCAAAAATTATGTACAATATAATTGTTCCCCTTTGAAAGGCAGTGGTCTAGCTGTACCCTAGTATTCTTTGCAATATAGTCCATGGCGACAGTAACACTTACAATCAGGTATGCCGCTTGCTCGTTTGCCACCAAAAAGCAATTAAAAAAACGCTTGTCTAGTTTTGGGCAGTTTCCAAGATGTTGAAAGCAGGTGAGACTGGTGCTTCTATCGAAACCGGGACGATATCATATATATAACTTACCCCCAAGCTTATAAGCTTATCGGGCTACTAGACCATGTGGGGAAGCTATTGGAGAGAATGCCGGTTGCCTACATCGGCTAGCACCTTTGCGAGCTCGACCCCAAACTATCGGACATCCAGTTCGCTTTCTGGAAGGAGCGTTCTACAATTGCAGCCTTATATTAATTAGTATCTAAAGTCCTTGCTGTAGAGGTGGTCAGGAGAGGGGTGCTATTAACGGTGTCTTTAAATATAGCCAACACATTCAATAGTCTACCACGCAGATACATCTGAGAGGTACTGAATTATCATGGGGTACTTCTATACCTGAGGCGGCTAGTGGCAGTCTATTTGGAGGGATGTAGTATCCTCTACATGAACCCAGTAGAACACCTTGTACAAACACCCATGTCGTGTGGTGTTCCATATAGTTCGAGCTTTAGGCAGACTCTATAGAGACATTGCGACTTCATTGCAAGATAGCCTCCCAGGCTGGGCGTAATCTGCCACGGAAGACAAAAATCGGGTACCGGTGGCCCGCTCGCACGGCGAAGAAGAGGTGCTTGCAGGGTGGGTCAATGGGGTTACGCACCGCCTCTTCCGTCACCCCGGACCGACTTGGCGGGGTGCGACATCCATGGACCACCGCAAAAAAAAAAAAAAAAAAAGGCTGGGCGTAATCTGCTATGCTGGTGATACGCTCGTCACAAATTAGGGTAAGATGCTAGAAGAGGGGATATAATTGACTACTCTCGCTACCGAGGAGATTTTCAAATGTGTCGAAGCGCTGGGGCTCAGAGTAACCCTAAATACGACGGTGGCCTGCCTGTTCTACGGGGTCATGGGACTTGGAGACGGAGATGCTCGCCGGACTTAACCGGTGCATGTTGGTGGCGCTGGCAGGGGACGGCAATATCTAGCCCTGCGAAATGGCGGTTTAGAGACGGCTACGTCCACGTCTACACCAAAACGTCATTGCACTTTGGACAGTCCGGCTACAGAGTTCTCGGTTAGGTATTCGGATTCTGGAGGCCCGGCTCGTGCTGGTAGTGTAGATGGAGTGTCGGCACCGGTTCCTCTCTTTCCAACTAGTACAGGTATTGCCGGGACGTGATCGTTTCGACAAATACTGCAGGTATTTACCCAGTAGGGAAGAGGGAGATGACACTGTTCTGCCAGTATTGCGATTGTAACGAGACCATGACGCATCATACTCAAGCGATAGAAAGTGCACTTGTAGGTAGACAGATAATTGTATATCCAACGCAATTGACTAGTATCTATTAACACTGGTTTCTCCATTTTCGGTATATAGCTTTCTTCTAAGCATCAGTCTAGCGACGACCACAGTTAAATATAGGCCACCCCATACTCCTTAGGGAAACTAATTAGTAGTGATACTTTACATCATAACACATCACCCGGGGAGTAGTTACCCTATATTGTTGTTCACAGTTGATTTTGGTTGTTAATCGCCGTGCTGAAGACCATGCAGCTGTGCTTATATTTCTTATTTTTTTTTCATACTGCTACGAATTTGCGTAGTAGTCAGGATCTAGACAGCTTATATCTTTATAAAGACATAGTTCTTTTTATGCCAACTAAATAGAATATTCGTGCGAAAAGTTATTATTTCACAATCCGCTTAAAGCAAAGCTGTGTAGAATATTTACTATTCATCTATCTCGTGTTTTAACGAATATTCTCACAGACTTAAAATAAATTGAATAATTTGAATATATTACATTGGATACGGATATTAATCTAATTTAGAATTAAAAATATAAATGATAAAACAATTTCTTTATTTGCTTAAAGATAAAGAACTACATTACTATGTCTATGACTTGAAATCATATCTAACATCTATGTTGTCCTAAATCATATGGAGTTCATCAGCAAAACGATGACCTTGGTCAAATTTAGTGTATCGTTAATTAATTTAGTACTTGGTAGGTTCTTGGTATTTTGGTTGGCTAGCGATGTATTCGAGGGAACGAGCAATAGCTGCAGGTATTTCGGGACCAACTGGCAGGAACTCGCTCTAAAATAAAAAAGTAATTTTTATATAATATCCATCATTTGTTTATATAGAGATGGGTTTAGAATATCGCTATTATTTTCTTCGTATATTTTACAGTTTAACAAAAACATTACAAATCTTAATTTCAACTAATCTATGACTATACTTCCAAATGACACAAACATTTTTTATGATACATGATATTTAAGAGTAAATAATTTTTATATAAATAAGGTACTTAGGTATTACTTGCCGTGTACCTACCTTACATTATCACTAAATAATAAAGAGCCTTAAATTAAAACCATTACTAATATTTGTTTTGTGAATTTAGTCCTTATTAATTTTTTCTAAAAATGAATTTTTCATTGTATTTAAAAAGTAATAAATTTCAAACTTACGCTGGGCTGGAATCCATTCTCATCAGCTATGTAGGTGAAAAGAACTTCTTTGCCATCTTCATTGCGGTACTTGTAACTTCCTTTGAATACCTGTAAGAAATCATATTTACTAATTTAACCCTTAAACTAAAAACCATAGGAAATACTAATATAGAGAATAAGCGTATTTACATTATTTTCTATAAAAAAAAATATTTTGCTATTTAATAGTTATATAGTCTAAATATTGTATCATATACTTTTGCTTTTATATTCAAATAAAAAGACTATGAAAAATATTATATATATATTTCGAAACTCTCTTTTTCTCTTTCTCTCTACCAACTATATTGACATCTATATTAAAAACTAAGAATAATTCTTTCCTCAGGATATATCAATATTTGTACTTGTTACCTAATGCTGGGTACATTTCTGGCGTCTATTTGATTACAGTTCGAAGCTCGCTGGACAAAAAAATAAAGCAACACTCTCCTAGTAAATTTATAACACCAAGTGCGGTGACCCTTCCGCCAACTAAAGGTGGTGATTAGGGTATTATACGCCAAGGAGGTCCAACAATGATTATCGATGAATTAACATTTATATATTTTATTTTCTCTTGAGCGACTGACCTGCAGACCCTAGTCGACACAATGGCAGAAGATTGTAAGAAAAGGGGTCTACGCGTGAATGTGAGCAAAACCAAAATAATGGTCTTTGAAAGAGATGAAGCCAGAACAGATGTAAGAGTAACAATAGGTAATGATGTACTAGAGCAAGTGGATGAATTTGTATATCTTGGATGTGGATTTAGCCGAGATGGATGGTACACCACTGATATAGAGCGAAGAGTGAATGCGGGAAATAGAGTGAACGGAGCGTTGGGGCAACTTCTCGGCAGCCACCATCTCAGCCAGAAGGCACGTGTAGCAATACATAACGCACTGCTTGTCCCAACATTACTGTATGGAAGCGAGAGTTGGGTATACAGAAAAAAGTATGAAAGTAAAATTAATGCGGTCGAAATGCGATCTCTTCGGAAAATCTGTGGAGTTAGGCTGACCGACCGCATTCGTAACGACGACGTAAGAGAGCAAGTAGGTATGAAAGAGAGTATTGGTGTAAAGATGCGAAAGGGAATGCTCCGATGGTTCGAACATGTGGAAAGAATGCCGAACGAACGTCTGGTTAAGAAGATATACAATGCGAAAGTGGAAGGATGTAGGTACCGAGGGAGACCGAGACTAACCTACCTAGACCAGATCGGTCAGGTACTGAAGGAAGGTGGAGTCAAGAGTCTCCGAAACCGGCGAGCGTGTATGAAGAGATTTATGAATGTTGAGGAAGCGAGTGAAGTATGCAGAAATAGAGTTCTCTGGCACTCTGTTCTCTCTGCCTAACCTGCAAGGGATATGGCTTGATGATATGTATGTATGTATGTATGTATTTTCTCTTGATATGATAAACAAAAAAAAATATGAAAATATATAACATTTTCAACTTACTAGAATATTGGCATCACCAACAGTCTTTAATGTACCTGTAGATTCAGCACCAGTTCCATCGCTAGTCTCGTATCTGAAAAAAATTAAAAATAATAAAATAAAACGCTGCTTTATTTTATTAAATAAATAAACTATTTTATTTACATTAATTTTAAATAATACATTTTTGTGTGGTAGTGAAGGTGCTATGTGGCAACGGTTATGAATACTACCAACCCTTACTTTGTTCGTGGATGTCATAAAAGATCACTAAGACCTGGGCCAACTCCACCTGGTGCCGTTTGGTCAAAAATTACATTCCCAAAGAAGGTTGACGTTAGACAAACGGTTGGTCATAAGCTATCGTCAATAACTTATACTCTTACTTTGCAATATGTACAATGGAAAATGAGTACATATTGCATCGACCGTCGTAAGTGGGAAAAGAGCAGGAGAACGATAATGTATAGCTGTGACGGAATCTTGCTAACTGTAGACTGATGGAGTAAGAATTAAACTCAGCTCTTGGTCATTGGGTGTTGTAAAAAAAACACGACTAATATAACTACTAAAATAACATAAAAAACCTATGCATGAGAATAAAAACCCGACTTAAAACCCACGTCTGACCAGCGTGGTTGATCTACCTCCCATATGTGAAGGAGACTCGAGCCTAATGGAGGAAACATATTGAATACGACAATTAGAACAAATATATAACTCATTTAAATATTACTTACTGGTAAGCGAAGCCGTCGGGCCTAACATCTTTTCTGTCTACGATAATTTCGGGGTTAGTGTCAATATCAAAGTTCTTGGTGGCAGGTAAAACGGCAGCAGGGATGATGGGGGCAGGAACGACTGGGGTAGGTGCGTAGACAGGGGGGTTAACAAATGCTTGTGCTGTAGCTGTGGCCACTGGAGCAGTCTTCGGTGAGTACAATTGAGGCGTGGCACTCACTCTGTTGTAGGAAGGTCGGGCTTGAGCGACGTACTTATTTTGGGTACCAAAGCCAGGATAAAAAGCAGCTGCGTTGGCAGCGCATACGCACAGGGCAAGTACCTGTAATATTTCAAATATTATTAAATTAATTTTTATTCTTTTGTTAATTGAAACTGTCTACTGTCAATTTCATTGTCATAATATTAATTTAGGCCCCTTCTTGAATGTAGGTATATTTTTTGTATGGGTCATATTTGCAAAAACTACTGACCAAATTTTGATGAAACTTTACATTGATATACCTAAAGCAGATAATCATATACTCTAAATGACAACTAAACACATTGGTTATTAAAGTAATTCCTTCAAAAATTAACTTAAAAATTACACATTTAATTGAATGCAATTGCATGCGTACTTGTATACGTAAATGATCTTTAATCAATAGGAGGACAGTCTATATGATGTATAAAGTTAAATGTATAATATGTTTAATTTAAAATCACCTTAATAAATTAAAAGATATTTATTTATTTTCTGTTTTTGTTACCTAAACGATATCATCATATTATTTATTTTCCGTAATTCTTTAGAAAAGCAAAATTAGGCATTATTTAATAATTACCTAATTTTATTGTGTGATTCAAAAAATATATTATACTAATTGTGATTATTCCGACTTCATATAAAAAAAATCTCTAAGTTTCTAATGCTTTAAATCTATCTAAAAAAAACCTCTTAAAAGTTAAACCCTTAAACTTAAAAACCAAATACAATTTAATTTCTTAAAAAGTCAATGATATTATTTTATTATTAAACACAAATATCTCACCAAGAATTTCATTTTGCTATGATCTGCGTCTGGACGAGTGTCAGAAACAAACAGGTACCATCCCAGTAAAATTTTGTCTTTTTATATCGAAAATAGTTAGGCAAAAAACAAGTTTTAAAATGATATTAAACTTGACCTTGGAATATCAACTAATTCAAACTACTATGGATAACATCAATAAGATAATTCGCCTATTTTATATTTACTCTAAAATTCACGGAGACAATTCATAAAATAGTGAATAGTGGTTCTGTATGATATAAATATAGACTTTAATGTATAATAGATTCATTAATACATCATATTTTATACTTTAAATATTTATAATTATAGGTGCAGTATAATAGTAAATAATTTTTAATTATTATTTTTTTTTTTCACTTTATTGGGTAAACAAACAATATTACAAAGTTTGGTTATAGTGTTTTGAAGCTATACAATATTAAAAAAGGTGATACCCACACCGTTTACCACCGATTGGAACATACATACATATACAGTGTATATGTATATATATATATATATATATATATATATATATATATATATATATATATATATATATATATATATATATATATATATATATATATATATATATATATATATATATATATATATATATATATATATATATATATATATATATACATACATATACATACATATACAATGTATATATACATACATATACAGTATAATACACATAGCAGCAAATAATTATGTAGTAAGATATACAGAAGTAGATATGTAAGTAATAATTATCTTATGTATTTACATCCGATGTACAGTATTAAGTCCAGATAATTTTTTAACAACCATTCTTTTATTATAATATTATAATTAAAATTATTACTTAAAATTTGATTACCAATGACATTATTTATACTGATATGATAATTAATAATAATTTGTCAATTATAGTAATCAGTAATATCCCCCGTTGGTGGTGGGCTAAGAATAAAAATCTGTAAAACTGGTTGACAATGGACTAGGTAAGAATGGCCAGCAAAACTTTCCTGTGGTAGGTATAAGCATTAACTGCGATCGCCAAGCCAGCTGTCAAGTGTAGGGATTATAGTATCATCCCTTCTAGGGCAGGTACATGCTTTTTCAGCTCATATACGTCCAGCTGCCAGTCCAGCAACTGCGGGCCTGCATCAAAATGGCAAGGAAAGTGAAATGGAGAGGTTGGTATAAGATTTTATTTCAAATTTTGCTTCTGTTGCTATAATGTTATTTGCTTATATCCCTTAGTCTTATTTTACCATACCTATGAGAAAGGAAGAAATAATTAATTACATTCTCATTCTGCCGAAAAAAATACACATACATACATACATATCATCATGCCATATCTCTTGCAGGGTAGGCAGAGAGAACAGAGTGCCAGAGAACTCTATCCTTGCATACTTCACTCGCTTCCTCAACATTCAGAATTCTCTTCATACACGCTCGCCAGTTTCGGAGACTCTTGACTCCACCTTCCTTCAGTACATGACCAATCTGGTCTAGGTAGGTGAGTCTCGGTCTCCCCAGGTACCTTACATCCTTCCACTTTCTCATCGTATATAGATAGAGTTATTAAAAAGTCATAAGGGGCTTTAAATGTTTCGTGAACCTAATATAATAACGTCTACGCCTTATTCTTGGTTTGCATGTTTTTTTACGCTAGCGCGTGTCTAGATATCTAGTTATTCACAACATGTCAACCATTTGTTAAAGTCTTCTCTTAGAGGTGGACCAGATAGCG